>CM052703.1:86300201-86310981 GCA_028551405.1 Uromys caudimaculatus | reverse complement strand
GTGGTGGTACACACCTTTAATCCCAGCACTTGGGAGGCAGAGGCAGGTGGATTTCTGAGTTTGAGGCCAGCCTGGTCTACAGAGTGAGTTCCAGGACAGCCAGGGCTATACAGAGAAACCTTGTCTGGAAAAAAAAAAAAAAAATGTCAGAAGCATAAGCCAGTGCGCCCCCACCAGAAGATGAGTGTCAGAGACAGAATCACAAGATCTGGTAGGCCAGCTGGCTTGGTGGCTGCAATAGCAGCACAAAATGGAACCAACACCTGAGATTATCCTCTGACTCCACATTCAGGTCAAGGCGTGGGAGTCTTTCCTCCCTCTCTCCACCTCACATACACAGGTGTACATATCACACACACAGGCATACATATTACACACACCACACACACACACACACACACAAGTTAGGGAGCATTGAGAAAGACACACTTAGTCCTCTGGCTCCCACTTGCACACGAATAAAAGAAAAGGTAACTTAAAACCCAGTGGGTTGGCACAGTGTAAATCAAGTCACATGACTTGCCTTCCTCTCCCCCTTCCCCCCTTTTTTTCAGGCCTGGGATCCCAGACCATAGAACTTGCTAGCACTAGGCAAGAGCACTACCACAGAGCCACACCCTCATCCCATAGCCTTTCTACTTAACAACTGAAAAGAATAAGCACAAAGTCTCCATAAAGCAAAAGTAACCAAAGGTGGTCTGTCCCAGGCCCCCTTTGGGATAGGGACTTCAGGGGGACTATTTTGTTTTGTTTTGTTTTTCCAGACAGGGTTTCTCTGTGTAGACCTGGCTGTCCTGGAACTCACTCTGTAGACCAGACTGGCCTCAAACTCAGAAATCCGCCTGCCTCTGCCTCCCAAGTGCTGGGATTAAAGGCGTGCACCACCACTGCCCAGCGAGAACTTTATTCTTAAACTCCACTGATTCCAGTTATTGCAGCCTTCATTATGTTCAGTTAGAGACGAGGGACAACAGAAACAAGGCTGAGCCAGGCATAGCAACACATGCCTGTTATCCCAGGCACTGGGAAGGCTAAGGCAGAGGATTGTATGTTTGAGACCAACCTAAGCTACACAGTAAGATCCTTTCTTAAAAAACAAAGCAGCAGCTTCCTGTCTGGGTCGGTGCCCTGAGCAGACCTTGGGCGCAAACTCCTCAGTCAGCCCTACAACACCCAGAGGAAGCTCCACGCCTAGGCACTCTAACACGCCCAGGATCACAGGATCAGAGGTGAGGAGCACACAGCATCTGTCCCAACACCAGGAGTAACTAGGACCAGCGGGATCCAGGGACCCAGGAACCCCGCCAGACCAGTGGCAGGGGTTTCTTCAGGTCTGGGCCGGTGCCCCGAGCAGACTTTGGGTGCAAACTCCTCAGCCCGTCCCACAACATCCAGAGGAAGCTCAACTCCCAAGTGCTCTAACACGCCCAGGATCACAGGATCACAGGATTCCAGGAGTTTGGTCACACCAGGATCTCAAGATCGCAGAGGCAGCTTGACCTCCCAGGATCTCTGTCACAC
The DNA here is from genome assembly GCA_028551405.1 of Uromys caudimaculatus. Lineage (NCBI taxonomy): Eukaryota > Metazoa > Chordata > Mammalia > Rodentia > Muridae > Uromys > Uromys caudimaculatus. The sequence goes on along the minus strand of CM052703.1, from coordinate 86,309,460 downwards.
TCAGGATCTCAGGGTCACAGGATCCCAGAATCACAGGATCCCAGAGACAGCTGGTCTCTGAGGAGTTCTGACAGAACCAGGATCACAGGAAGGACAAGCTCCAGTCAGATAAAGGGAGGGCAGGTAGCACTAGAGATAACCAGATGGCAGGAGGCAAGCACAAGAACATAAGCAACAGAAACCAAGGTTACCTGGCATCATCAGAACCCAATTTTCCCACCATAGCAAGTCCTGGATAAACCATCACACCAGAAAAGCAAGATTTGGATCTAAAATCACTTCTCATGATTATGGAGACTTTTAAAAGGTCATAAATAACTCCCTTAAGGAAATAGAGGAGAATACAAGTAAACAGCTAGAAGCCCTTAAAGAGGAAACACAAAAACCCCTTAAAGAATTACAGGAAAACACAACCAAACAGGTGAAGGAATTGAACAAAACCATCCAGGATCTAAAAATGGAAACAGAAACAATAAAGAAATCACAAAGGGAGACAACCCTGGAGTTAGAAAACCTAGGAAAGAGATCAGGAGTCATAGATGCAAGCATCACCAACAAAATAAAAGATAGAAGAGAGAATCTCAGGTGCAGATGATACCATAGACAACATTGACACAACAGTCAAAGAAAATGCAAAAAGCTCCTAACACAAAACATCCAGGAAATCCAGGACACAATGAGAAGACCAAACCTAAGGATAATAGGTATAGAAGAGAGCGAAGATTCCCAACTTAAAGGGCCAGTAAATATCTTCAACAAAGTTATAGAAGAAAACATTCCTAACCTAAAGAAAGAGATGCCCATGAACATACAGGAAGCCTACAGAACTCCAAATAGACTGGACCAGAAAAGAAATTCCTCCCATCACATAATAATCAAAACACCAAATGCACAAAACAAAGAAAGAATATTAAAAGCAGTAAGGGAAAAGGGTCAAGTAACATATAAAGGCAGACCTATCAGAATTACACCAGACTTCTCACCAGAGACTATGAAAGCTAGAAGATCCTGGGCAGATCTCATACAGACTCTAAGAGAACACAAATGCCAGTCCAGGCTACTATACCCAGCAAAACTCTCAATTACTGTAGACAGAGAAAACAAGATACTCCATGACAAAACCAAATTTACACAATATCTGTCCACAAATCCAGCCCTACAAAGGATAATGGATGGAAAACACCAACACCAGGAGGGAAAGCAAGAAAGTAATCTTCTTTCAACAAACCCAAAAGAAGATAGCCACACAAACATAAAAATAACAGGAAGCAAAAATCACTTTTCTTTCGTATCTCTAAACATCAATGGACTCAATTCCCCAATAAAAAGACATAGACTAAGAGACTGAATATGTAAACAGGACCCAGCATTTTGCTGCATACAGGAAATGCACCTCAGTCATAAAGATAGACACTATCTCAGAGTAAAAGGTTGGAAAACAATTTTCCAAGCAAACGGTTCCAAGAAACAAGCTGGAGTTTGTTTTATCCATTCTAATATCGAATAAAATCAACTTTCAACCAAAAAAAGATAAGAAAGGACACTTCATGCTGGTCAAATAGAAATATTTAAGGGGTAACTTCAGCAAGTGTTATAGGTTATCTGATGAATCTCAGTGTAATGGTCTTGGGAAATGCAAAGAAATGGTGCTCTTTGCTCAGAGTGAAGCTACCATGTCTTCAAGGGAGAACACTGGAGGTATTTGAATTTTATGTTCACATTAGGGAGGTGAGTCCTGTATATTTAGAAAACTAATATTTATTTTCTCTGAATTTAGTCAGGAGTTGTCAACTTATTTCTAGTTGAGTGTGACAGTAGTAAGGTTTTCAAAACCTACTGAAAACAAGTAACATTTAACTTGTGACTTTTGAGATTAGGTTGTGAGCTATTTTGACTGAAGTCAACTTTTCTTTGTCATTTCAAAGGAGAAAAATGAATGGCCTATAAAACTGTAAGAGTTGATCTGTCAGAAATAATTTCCAATTGCATAATGTTTTTACAAAGTGGTTTAATTTATTTTAATCATATTTATAATATGAAATTATAAGATGATGATAATATTGGCTTCTAAAATTTTAGCCTAGAAAATAGCATTTTAATTATGATAGAAATGTCTATAAGTAATTTCATAATTTATTACTTCTGTATTTAATTTTGACATGTTTCTCATAATTCACCATCATATATAATACTGTGATAGATATCCCACAGTACATACATATTTCTGTCAACATAAATTCCTAGAAATAAGTTTACTAGATAAAATTTTTTGCACAATTTTAAAAAAAATAGATAAGCTTACCAACCTTATTCATAACTTCAGTTCTTCCCATTGATACTCTGTACTCACAAAGGCAACTGTGAGTTTACCAACCTTTGGCTAGAGAGTATCAATTAGTAAAAAGTTATCAATTTGTCAATAGGAATGTAATTACCATTAGAATGCATTAAGCAAAAAAATTTTAGTATTTTATGTTCAACAGATTATATTCTAACCTCAGACTAGATGAAGAAAAAAACTTTCACAATAAACTGAGATCTAGTTCAAAGATCACTGACTTTGACTGTTTTTTGTTGTTGCTCTGGGGTTTTTTGTTTGGTTGTTCTTTTTGTTTTTGGTTTTTGTTTTGTTTTTGCTAAATCTAAGAATAAAACTACTCTCTTTTTTTTTTTTTTTTTTTTTGGTTTTTCGAGACAGGGTTTCTCTGTGTAGCCCTGGCTGTCCTGGAACTCACTCTGTAGACCAGGCTGGCCTCGAACTCAGAAATCCGTCTGCCTCTGCCTCTCAAGTGCTGGGATTAAAGGAATGTGCCACCACTGCCTGGCTAAAAACTACTCTTAAAAGAAAAAAAAATGAAGTAATCCAAGAAAGTGGGAGAAATGGTTACTAAAATAAAACAACAAGCAAACAAAACCATCAGGGACAGCTTCTGAAAAATGGAGACAGCACATCTAGGGAGAAAGACCCAAGACTGGAGGTGGGCAGTGGCTCACAGAGCTTCACGGCTGAGCCGGCCCACTTTCCTGAATTCTAACTGAACAAAAAAAAAGTGTAGCTTTTCCTTTTCTCCTGCCTGTCTGTTCTTTAGAAACAGGCTAAAATTCTACGCATGCACACTCTGACACTCTAACAATTATTCTTCTGAAGAATACTCCTTCAGCTGCTTGTGACCCCATGGTTTCTCTTCCAATCGCCAATAAAATGATCGTCAAGCTTAAAAAACAAAACAAACAAACAAACCAAAGCAGCAGAAACCCGAGGCTGGGCTTGAGGAGTTGCATCAAAACAGATCTGATTCCCTTAAGCTCAAAACTTTCTGGAAAGTTGACCTCTAACAGGAGGGGAAGCCACAGAGGTCTGTGCTGCCAGTGAGTAATAAAGGAAATTACGTCATTCGGGCTGTGCTTTAAAAGGGCAGGAAGAGGAAAATAAACCAAAGAACAAATAAACAAACAACCAGAAAGTCTTTTCAGGCTGTAAATGGCTGTGCTCCTGTCAAGAATTTAATACAAGCAGACATCATCTTGAATTGTTTGTTAATTTACTCCACCTACCATGGCGGGGAGGAGCCAGAGCTACCTTTTATCTTGCTCTCCTAGGAAACGTTAAAGTTCAACCATGCTTTCTGAGACTTTGGCCTCCGGATTAACAGAACTCTGGGGAAATGCTTTGCATTTTAGATTCATTGAGTTACTTCATAGTCATTTATTAAGCACCCTCTATTTTCTAAGGGCTGAGTTAGAGGTGGTGGGAACATCCAAAAGATGACTTGGTGTAGAACCTGCTCTCTAGTTGCTTGAGGTGATGTAGCAACACAAGACACAAGAACTACATGGTGATGTGTTTATAAAGAGAGAGAGAGAGAGAGAGAGAGAGAGAGAGAGAGAGAGAGAGAGAGATATGTTACATGGGGTTATGGGGAGGTAGGTGTGGGGGAAGGGTATACCTCAGCAGGCCCAAGCCCAGGCATCCCTTCCCCCTGAGGGACCAGACACACTTGAAGGTATAGTATAGAAATAGAGTTTATTTAGGGCATGGGGAGGGGAGTTAAGAGGGTAGTAGAGGCAGAGAAAGGCAGAGAGGGAGAGAGAGTAGAGAAGTGAAGAGGCCGGCCATGACCACGTGGAGAGAGGTGGGAAGGGAATGGAGAGAGGTAAGAGATATAAGATGTAAGAGAGAGGCAAGAGAAAGAGTAAGAGAGAGAGGAGGGGCAAGCAGACCCATTTATAGTGGGCCAGGCCCACCTGGCTGTTGCCAGGCAACTGTGGGGAGGAGCATACCTGGCTGTTGCTAGGTAACTGTGGGGTGGAGTTTAGACAGAATGCTAACATTACCCCGTTTTGGTTTAATTAAAAAGAAAAATTAGAAAGAAGTAATGGCAAAGTAGGAATAGGGTCTTCGTAATATCTGACTGCTTCATGCTGGCATTAGGGGCAGCGTGTCTCTGGGGACCTAGAAGAATGGGGGTGGGGGATGTTTGTCCAGTCGTAGGAGAGCTGGCAGTTTCCTTGCTGTCCAGGGTTTGTGGAGCTATCTAAGGGTAAATCAGAAGGAACAGGTCCAGTAGAAGCATCTGTGTCTGAGAGGAGACTGGAGCATCTGAAGGTTGCTTCTCTGGAGCTTTCCTGGGTGTAGTAAACGCCTGGACTTGACAAGATATTGAAACACATTATTATAGGTAGAGAAATAGATTAAATACGTTTGGGAGAAAGAAAAAATTTCTTAAGATGTCCATTTTAAGCCCAGAGGAATCCCACCCTTTGGAATAGGTAGTAAGTGGGCACCTTGGGCAGATGTACTTATCTGGATGGAGTCTATTGGGTCCATGAGAGGCAGATCTGAGTGGATTTTCTGTAGCTTATAAGTTTATAAAAGAGATAACAACATGAGTTAACAACATGAACAGCCTTTAAGATGAACCTTTTGTAGAGCAGAAGGGACAAGATTAAAAAGTTGAAAAAGTTGGATCATACAGTGGAATGTTTCATTAGAGTTAGGTAAATTATAGGAACTTAGATAATATTAGGACAGTGGTATATCAAGAAGAGGAAATATGAAGCATTTAATTAATGGAAACCAAGTTTAGGTAAGGAGATAACAGATTACATCTGTGAAAGCTTAGCTGTCAATGTTGTCAGAAGTCTGAGAAATAAACAATAATCTAGCAATTGTATTATTTAAAAAATGACAGAGTCCACTAGTCAACAGTTCCCTGGTCTCTGTGGCAACTCGGGCAGAGTCAGTCTGATTGTCAAGTGTAGAAGATGCAGGGCTTTTTCTCTGTGGAATGGATACGCGTGACATGAGAAATAAGCTTACCTTGGTTTAGTAGCCAAGCCCCTGGACCCAAAGTATCCGGTTTTGTCCACTGCATTTTCAGTGATTGTCAGACCACAATCTAGGCAGAATCCTGCAGCTGTGTCCACATCTTCTGAGACCATCTATCATCGCCAACTGTCAAGGACTTTGGGAATTCTGTCTGCTATAAACTTAATAATTAACAGACTTCTGACAGGATTGAGAACTGTATACATTGGTTATAACTGAATAGAATTTAATAACAGTAGCAAAGAGACATATGGCTAGGACCAGAATAAGGAAGCAGGCAGCAGTGGCATGGAAAGAGAGGGAGAGAGGGAGGAAGTCCCTTGTGTGTGCTGGAAGGTGGAAAAGTGATCAGGGATCAGGGACTGGTGGAGCAGGAGCCAGCTGAGGGAGCTGGGCAAGACAGACACAGAGCAGAGAGTGAGGGTGGGGAAGGGAGCAGAGTCCCTGGCAGGGGGTGGAGACAGAACCGGCTTGAGGCAAGGCCAAGGCTGAGTTTTCCAGGCAGGTAGTCAAATGGCAGCTAGTCAAACGCTCATGGGAAGGCAAGTCTAAGGGAGGGGACCTCCGGCAGGACACAAGGGGCAGAGCCAGACCCATCTTTCCCACTGAGAATCGAGCAGAGCCAAGGAGTAGAGGGGGGAAGGGCAGCAAGTAGGGTGTCCCAGCAGGGAGCACTAAGCAGACTTGCTTCTCTGGCTAACTAGCTGAACCAGTGGTTTCAGCAAGCCTCAAATGAGACGGGAGAGGGAATTCTGTACTATGGGTCCTTATCGAGAAAGTTCCAGTTTAGCAAGATGGAGAGAGATTGCTTTAGACCAAGACATCCCATTAAATAGGGACAAAGGCAGTGAAGACTGCCCACCTGGCTGTTGCCAGGCAACTGTGGGAAGGAGCATACCTGGATATTGCCAGGTAACTGTGGGGTGGAGTTTAGACAGAATGCTAACACATGGCTCCATAGAAGAGGGAGAAGAGCCGGGCAGTGGTGGCGCACGCCTTTAGTCCCAGCACTTGGGAGGCAGAGGTAGGCGGATTTCTGAGTTTGAGGTCCGCCTGGTCTACAGAGTGAGTTCCAGGACAGCCAAGGCTATACAAAGAAACCCTGTCTCGAAAAAAGCAAAAAAAAAAAAAAAAAGAAGAAGAAGAGGGAGAAGTACTGGGGCTGGAGTCGCTGTTCGTTAAGGAAAAGCTATGGCTTCCTAACCAAGAGAATGGTATCTACCTCTGGGTGGAGACTTGCCTGAACTGCCATCAGTTTGGATAGGTCAAGCACCTGGCCAAGGAGCCACCCCTCAGAAAGGCAGGCTCACCTTAAGCCATGCAAAAGAGATGAGAGGAATAATTAGCCCACCAAGGAAATAACATTCTTTTCCTTCCCAGAATCCCCCTGCTAACCTTTTCTTTCCCAGAATCCCCACTCCTCAGTACAGTAGCTTACAGACCTGCAGTTCCGCTCTCCTAAGCCAGTGTACTCTTTCTTTTCGTTTCTCTGTCAGTTTCTGCAACACCTCAGTCTTTCCTCTTTCTCTAAAGCTCCCCTCCCCGCCATGTGGCTCTCATCTGACATGGTCTGACCTCCAGGGCAGCTTAACTCAAATAACAGGTTTTTCTCTCTCCAGCTTCCCCCTCCAGTCAGCTGCCAGTATGTACAGCTGCCTGGACTGGAGTTTTTCTTTAAGCTCCTCGAGGTTCTGTTCAAGTTAGTCCTTAAATGTTTTATTAGTGTTGTGTCTTGTAGAAGACCTAGGTTTGATTCCCAGCTCCCACAAAGCGGCTCACATTGTCCGTAACTCCAGCTCCAGGAATCCGATGCCCTCTTCTGATCTCCACAAATACCAGGCACATAGACAGTGCACAGACATGCATGCATGTGGACACTCATACACATAAAATAAATAAATATGAAGAAATTAAAACAAAAAACCACCCAAAAAGTACAGAGTTGAGGGACACGGCTCGGTTGCTGGAGTGCTTGCACCAAGCCCCCGAGTGGATCCTTCAGCACCCTATAAAACTGGGCTTGACACCTAGTGGCTGTAATCCCATTACTCAGGAGGCGAAAGCAGGAAAATCCAGAGTTCGGGTCTTAGCCAGTTCTAGGACAGCCTGCATAAGCATTTCTTGTAGGTTCTGCCCCACAGTTACATGGCAATAGCCAGGCATGCCTGACTCACTATAAAAGAGGCTGCTTGCCCCCTCCTTGCTCTCTTGCTCTCTTGTTCTCCTACCCTCTTCCCCATCTGTCCCTCTCCCCATTCCCCTCCTCCCTCTCTCCCCATGAGTTCATGGCTTCTCTCTCTCTTTCTCCTCCCTTTTCTTTATCTCTACTACGCTCAACTCCCCTCCCCATGCCCTAAATAAACTCTATTCTATACTGTACTGTCGTGTACTGTCGTGTGGCTGGTCTCTCAGGGGGAAGGGATGCCTCAGCATGGGCCTGCAGAGGCCTTCCCGTCCCCTGCACCATACCACGCCTCCACCAAACATATCCCCAGCTTCTTTTTCTTTTTTATAAAATACAACAGTCTGGAGTACATAAGAAGCTGTCTCAAAATAATCAATCAATTAATTAATTAACTGGAAAAAAAGGAAGAAAGTGCTGAGTATCACCAAGACTTATTAAAAAAAAAAATATCATTTATGTTTGAATGGCCGGGGTGTGTGTGTGTGTGTGTGTGGTGTGTGTGTGTGTGTGTGTATGCCTGTGTTCCTTTGGGGGGAGCACAAACACACACAGGTGCACATATGTGTTCATGTGTGGGGAGGTTAGTGTTCTTTCTCAATGAGTGGGGGCCTCCACTGAGCCTGGACTTCACCAGTTTAGCTAGGCTGGTGGACAATGAGTTCTAGGGATCTCCCTGTCTCTCCCGCCACTCACCCTTTACCATGGGTGCTGGGGATCCCAAGTGAGGTCCTGCACATTTCCAGGTAAGCCATCTCCCCAGCCCCACGAGTGGGACTGCCTGAAGTCAGTCTTCTTGACTAGTCTCGGTCCTCGGCTCCTGGACAGTGGACCTCTGGGGTGATCCTTTTCACTCCATCCATCCCTGTCTTGTTCTGGAAATGTACCCAACTCTCACTGAAGAAACTCCACCTGAGACAGGATAGGAAGAAAACCAAGGAAAAGTCTGGGAGGCAAAGAAGCCCTTCATCTAGGGATCTGGTTGCTTTCCTCTGGCAGAGTCTGGCTATTTCAACACCACTGACAAAGGCCTACAAAGAGCACGTGCATTTTCCTAGACACCTATAATAGAGGGGTCAAAGAGAATGAACAAGCTGTGCTCGCTTAAGCCCAAAACGATCTAGAAACTGAGCTTTTATCCTTTTTCTCTCATTCCTAAATCTAAATGTCACCCACCTTACAACTTTGTTTATCAAAAGAAATTCTTAACCTTTTAAACCTTGATGTAAGTTATTGTGACCACGGGGTCAGGTCGCAATGCAGCCACTATGAAGGTGTCAATGATTTGAGTTAATTTTGTATCCGGCCACTTTGCTCAAGTTGTTTATCAGCTGCAGCAGTTCTCTGGTGGAGTTTTTGGGTCACTTAAGTATACAATCATATCGTCTGCAAATAGTGATATTTTGATTTCTTCCTTTCCAATTTGTATCCCTTTGACCTCCTTTTGTTGTCTAACTGCTCTAGCTAGAACTTCAATTAGTATATTGAATAGATAGGGAAAGAGTGGATATTAGCCCCAAAGTCCAGAATACCCAAGTTTCACTTTACAGTAACTGCTGGACTGAGAGTGAGGTCCCAGATGGAGGAGCTGGAGAAGGGACTGAAGGACCTGAGGGAGTTTGCAGCCCCATGGAGGGAGCAACAGTGTCAACTGGCCTGACCCCCACCCCATCCTCCTGGAGTTTGGACCACTAACCAAAGAATACACATGGAGGGGCCTATGGTTCAGACCACATATGTGGCAGAGG
>CM052703.1:86279650-86300101 GCA_028551405.1 Uromys caudimaculatus | reverse complement strand
TATAAAAAAAAAAAAAAAAGAAGGTGTCAATAGCTTTAAGAAGCCCCGCCCCATACCTGGGTGTTTCTTGTCTTTCCTGAGTTTGAGGCTAGCCTGGTCTATAGAGTGAGTTTCAGGACAGCCAGGGCTACACAGAGAAACCCTGTCTTGAGGAGGGAAAAAATAAAAACAAGTAGAAAGAACTGGTCAGAGGATTTCTTTTTTTTTTTTTTTTTTTTTTAATAGTATAGAAATAGAGTTTAGGGGGCTGGAGAGATGGCTCAGCGGTTAAGAGCACAGACTGCTCTTCTGAAGGTCCTGAGTTCAAATCCCAGCAACCACATGGTGGCTCACAACCATCTGTAATAGGAACAGATGCCCTCTTCTGGGGTGTCTGAAGACAGCTACAGTGTACTTACATATAATAAATAAATAAATCTTAAAAAAAAAAAAAAAAGAATTAAAAAAAATTAAAAAAAAAAAAGAAATAGAGTTTATTCAGGGCATGGGGAGGGGAGCTAAGAGGGTAGTAGAGGCAGAGAAAGGCAGAGAGAGGGAGAGAGTAGAGAAGTGGAGAGGTGGAGGCTGGCCATGACCACGTGGGTGGGGGGATGGGAAGAGGTAAGAGATAAGAGATGCAAGGGAGAGGAGTAAGAGCTAGTCAGAGGATTCCTGACAAAGAAAACCAGAGATGAGGAGCAGGGCCTACTAAACAGAAAACATGGCCACACCTGTGAGCCAAGCCTCAGCTACATGGCAAGTTTAAGGCCAGCCTAGGGTATATGAAACACTGACTCAAACAGGGCCATCCAGATAGCTCAGCTGGTAAAGTGCTTGCCATACCAGCCTGATGACCTGAGTTCAATCTCTGGAACTCATGTAAATGTGGAAGGAAAGAACTGACTCCACAAAGTCGTCTAGGACCTCCACACTCTGTCCACAGTGCATGGGCACACACACACACACACACACACACACACACACACACACACACACACACTTCATTAATTAGAAAGAGAGTCTAGAAGAAACTCAAATACATATAGGAATTTTATATGTGCTAAAGATGGCATTTCAAAATAATTGCTAAAAAGTTAAATGATACTGTCAAGATGGCTCTCCAGATAAAGGTACCTGCTGCTGTCAAGCCTGCTGATCCACTTAGCAGAAGCAAAATAAATAAACAGACAGATAAATAAATAAATGTAAAAGCCTTTTAAAAAATAAATGCTTATTTATGCTGGGGAACAGAAGGACTCGGGAGGCAGAGGCAGGTGGATTTCTGAGTTCAAGGCCAGCCTGGTCTACAGAGTGAGTTCCAGGACAGCCAGGGCTATCCAGAGAAACCCTGTTTCGGAAAAAAAAAAAAAAAAAAAGAACAAACCCCCAGGGGGCTGGAGAGAAGGCTCAGCAGTTAAGAGCACCAACTGCTCTTCCGAAGGTCATGAGTTCAAATCCCAGCAACTACATGATGGCTCACAACCATCCGTAATGAGATCTGATGCCCTCTTCTGGGGTGTCTGAAGACAGCTACAGCGTACTTACATATAATAAATAAATAAATAAATAAATCTTTAATTTAAAAAAAAAAAAAAAAAAAAGAACAAAGTCCCAGATCCAGCCTCTTCACTAGCTTTGAGTTGCACATTGGGGTTTCAGCAGGACAAGGGGATGAGATTCAGGATCCTGCTAAGTGACAAAGTAGACTGATGTTTTTAAGAACAGAGTGGGGATGGGGTATAGCTCAGTGGTAGAGCTCTTCCATACCATACATACACACAAATAAAAATTGAAATAACTAGGCCTGGTCAAACACACCATAATTTCAGAATTCGAGAGATGAAGAGCATAGTGTCAGAGGTGGAAGGCATCCTCAGCTACATAGTGAGGTCAAGGCTAGCCTAGGCAACATGAAACCCTATTCAAAAAACGCAAAAAATTAATAAATTAAGTTAATTAAAAATAATAGCAGGGAAGTCAGGTGTGTCAAAAGCCAAGGAAGTCAAGTAAGATTAGGAGAAAGAACAGTCCGGACCCTTGGATCGGCAGCAATCAGATGGTCAGTGAGTGACCTTCCTTGCCTTTGGTGGTTTCAACGGTAGGTGGAGGAAAGAAGCCAGGTGTGAAGGGTTGACCTCAGTACAAGGAAGTGAGCTTAGGACTCTAAAAACCCCTTGCATATATATACCTAGCCATGACATTTAAAATACAAAGATGACTTTTTAAAAAAGACGTTACCAATTCTGACAAACCCCCAGGAACCGGAAATAGATAGAAGCCTCGGATGTGGCAGAGGTGAAGTCTCAAGAGTGAGGTCTCCAAGGATGGAATGTGGTCGCTAGTGAGAGCACTTGAAAGGTAGAGATGAGGATCGGTGTTTAAGGTCAGCCCTGCCCTGACAGCATAGTGTGAGGCCAGCCTACTCTATATGAAGCCATCTTGAGAAAGAGAGAGAGGCAAGCAGGCTGGAGAGATGAGATCGTTGTGTGGTCAACAGTGCTTTCTGCTCTTTCAGAGCAGGAGAACCCAGCACCCACATCAGGAGGCTCACAACTGCCTGTAACTCCACCTCCAGGGATCTAGCACCCACTTATGGCCTCCTCAGGTACCTACCCACACGTACAAACACATGAATAAAGAATTGGGAGGGGGCTGGATACATGGCTCCATGTCATTAAGAGGTCTGGGGTCCCATTCCCAGGACCTGTACCAGAGTGCTCGAAGCTCCTTACCTGTAACTCCAGTTCAATGGATCTGATGTGCTTTTCTGTACTCCACAAGCACATATATTTATATGCACACACACCCACATGTCTATTTAAAAACAAGTAAAAAAATAATTAAATAAAAAAAAATAAGTATTTTTAAGTGGGGATAAATGGCCGCCAGGCTGTAGACTGAGGCTCTCTCAGCATGAAAGAGGTGAGATTCAACAGAATAGTCGAGCTGTCTGCTGCTCCCACGACTAGATCCACCATCTGGCATATCCTTGATGTGGAGCCATGACTCCAGGTTGGGGCCAGAGGACCCGCCAAACAACTTGGGCCAAAATCAGACAACACAGATAGGTCCTTAGCAGTGAGAAAGATTTGACCTTCACATCAGATCAGAATTTTCCCATGTTTCCTTGGGAAGTCCGTAAGAGGCTATGAAAGACTTTAAATTGAGTGATGTTGCATACACTCAGAAATGAATGCACACTTTCCATTTCAAAACAAAATTATTAAGCAAAAAATAAGCAGAAATGAAACAAGATGAGGAAGAACCCACTAGAAATCCTTGAAGTAGAAAAATAACGTAGCTGAAATTCAACTTGCCGGGGTGACACTCTAGGCTGAACACAGTAAATAGGTTCTCCAGTGAAAACCACTGCTGCTGGATTCTAACAGTAAAATGAAAAGCTGGCCTGGGGTGACAACTCAGTGGGTAAAGGGCTAGCCATGCAAGTGTCAGGATCTGAGTTTGGATCCCCAGCACCCATGTAAATGGCTGGACAAAACGCATGTTTATAAACAAAGTGTTAGATAGAAACAAGTCCTCCCTAGGGCTTGGTGGCCAGCTAGTCTCGCTGAACAGGGTGATGAGAGGCCCTCTCTCAAAAAGAAGGTGGAGGGCTTAGGAAGATGGCTCAGCAGGTAAGGGTGCTTGCCACGAAAGCCTGACCACTGAGGTCAAGTCTTCATGTAAAGGCTGGATGTGGTGGCATGGGTCTGTAAGCCCAGCACTCCTAGAGTGACAAAGGAGGCAGAGGCAGGTGAATCAGGCAGAAGCCTGTGGATCACCTCGCCCGGAGTACAGTGAAGCAGAAACAAGAGAGTTCCTTACACCCAGATGGTGGTGGTGCATACCTTTAGCCCCAGCACTTATGAGGCAGAGGCAGAGGGATCTCTGTGAGTTTGAGGCCAGCCTGGTCTACAGAGCAAGTTCCAGGACAGCCAGGGCTACACAGAGAAACCCTGTCTCAAAAACAAAACAAAACAAAACAAAACAAAACAAAACAAAACAAAACAAAACAAAACCATAAGTAAGTAAATAAATAAATACAAATAAAATAAAAGGCCCTGCTTTCACAAGATGAGAAGCACTCACAAAAGTTGTCCTCTGAGCTCCGCTCAGGTATACGATATAGTATACCTACATTTATACTCAGCACAAAAAGTGACTTAAATTTTTTTGTTTGTTTTGTTTTTCAAGACACAGTTTCTCTGTGTAGCCCTAGCTGTCCTGAAACTCACTCTGTAGATTTCTGCCTCCTAAGTGTTGGGATTAAAGGTGTGTGCCACAACCACCTGGCCAAAAGGAATTTTTTTTAAGTGGTGGGCAGGTAAGATGGCTCAGGAAATCAAGGAGCTTGCCTCCAACATTGATCTCTTGTATCCTGAGAACCCACAAATCAGGAGAATCTCCCCTGGCATTCATATTTGCGCTGTGACACACAGGCACACACATGTATAGCTGATTAATTATAGCCACAGAGGAAGACATCTGACATTGACCTCTGGTCTTCACACTCAAGCACACATGTACACGGGAGCATGCATACACACAAAGTATCAAAATAAAAAAGTTTAATTTGGGTGGAATGGAGGGTGGGTCTGGAAAGAGCTTGGAGAGCAGTGGGGGAGTAAATATGATAAAAATACATTGTATGCATGTATGAAATTATCAATAAACTAATAAAAATGCTATTTTTTAAAATTAAAGATAGGGTCTCACTATACAGCCCTAGATAGCCAGAAAGTCATTTGTTGACCAGGCTGGCCTGGAACTCACAGAGATCCTTCTGATTCTGCCTCCCAAGTACAAGGATTAAAGACATGAGCCACTATGCCTGACCAAATATACTATATATAATATGTAATTATATGTGTGTATATATATGTATATATATACACACACACATGTATATATAATTTTAATTCTAGGGCTAGAGAGATGACTAGGATAAAGGGCAATTGCTACATAATTATGAAGCCAAAAAAACTGCAACTCTAGCCCCAAGGGATCGTTCCAGTGCCTCCTCCAGCCACCCTGAGCACACAGGTATGCACGATCATGCACACACAGGAACTCAGGCAGACACAGACACATACAAATAAATAAAAACAATCTTAGGGGCTGGAGAGATGGCTCAGTGGTTAAGAGCACTGACTGCTCTTCCAAAGGTCTTGAGTTCAATTCCCAGCAACCACATGGTGACTCATAACCACCTGTAATGGATCCGATGCCCTCTTCTAGTGTGTCTGAAGACACCTATGGTATATTCATATACATAAAATAATTCTTAAAAAAAAACTTAGGCTGGTGAAATGTCACTAAGCTTGACAACCTAAATTTAATCCCTAGGACTCACCCTCACATACATGCCTTAAAGAGTACACATGCATGCATAGGGTGCGCGGGAAGACACACACACACACACACACACACACACACACACACACACAATTAATTAATTAAATTAATACATTTTTCTTTTCTTTTTTTTTTTTTTTTTTTTTTTTTTTTGGTTTTTTCGAGACAGGATTTCTCTGTGTAGAATAAATTTTATTTTTATATTTGGTTAGTTGGTTGGTTTTTTTAAAGTTAGGGTTTCTCTGTGTAGCCCTGGCTGTCCTGGAACTCACTTTGTAGACCAGGCTGGCCTCGAACTCAGAGGATCCGCCTGCCTCTGCCTCCTGAGTGCTGGGATTAAGGTGTGCCCCACCACTGGCAACATTTTTTTAGGTTTACTTATTCGGTTTTGTATGTGTGAGAGTGTTCTGCCCACATGTATGGATATGCACCGTGTGTGCCTGGGTCCTGCAGCAATCAGAGGAGGACATAGGACCCCTGGAACTGGAGTCACAGAGGGTTGAGAGCCACCACATCTATGCTGGGAACGGTCCTGGGTCCTCTACAAGAGCAAAATGTACTCCTAACTGCTGAGCCTTCTCTCCAGCATCTTAATTTAATGTTTTCAGCTCTGAGCTGGCTCAGTGGCACGACCCTTACACCGCTTTTCATGGCTGGGGTTCAATCGCCAGCACCACAAAAACAAATCAAGAGGTGTGACTCCCAAGTTTCAGCAAAGGGAAGGAGGAACGCGCACACAGTGCAGCCCCTGAGGCACGCCTCACTCATTCCTCACGAGGCATACCTTCCCTTTGGAAAGAGACTAAGGTGCCTGGGGACTCAGGTGAGTTAGAAAGCAGAAGACAGAACAGCGGGACAAATTCAGAATACAGCATAAGAGAAACAGATACAGTCAGTAAAAGCATGGAGAACAAGTGTAAAGAGCCAGATATTCTGGGGGGGGAGGGTGAATTTCGAAGAAACAGTAAAAACGAGCAATATTTGGGGAAAAGGGCATTTTTTCCCTCCTAGCCTTAAAGGACCATAGAGACCTTTTTATCCCCAGGCTAGTGGGATTCCTCCTGCTCTGCAGTGCTTGGGGGTCTCCAACTATTTTAGGTCCTAAACATAACAGGCTCGTGCCTATCATAGCACGTGGGGGTGGAGCCAAGAAGATGAGGAGGTCAGTCTCAGCCTTGGTGATGTGGGTTTCTAGGCCAGTGTAGGGCTACGAGAAACCCTCAAAACCAACAAAACCAAACAGACAAATAATAACAACGAACCTCTGCTGAGAATCTCCCAGTTCTTCTCAACCCAGACTGAAGCTTGAGCTGGCCCCCTCGTTCCCTGGGTTCCCTGCCTCGTCCTTTCCTCTCCTCCTCTTGCTCCAGGCAGACTGGCCTTACTGAACTCCTTCCCCAGATCTCCAGGTATGAAAACCAGCCAGGTGTGCTTCACTCTTGAAGTTTTTGTCTGGAATGTTCTTCCCCAGGTGTTCTCACAACTACCTTGTCCCTCCTGTATTAGTCAGGGTTCTCGAGAGTCACAGAACTTATAGGTAGTCTCTATATAGTAAGGGAATGTGTTAATGACTTACAGTCTGTAATCAAACTCCCCAACATTCACAGCAGCAGCTGTGAATGAAAACCCGAGGATCTAGCAGTCGGTTAGTCCCACAAGGCTTGCAGGTGAAGAAGATTGAATCTTCTTTAAGCCCAGCACTAGGGAGGCAGCGGGTGGTGGATCTCTGAGTTTGAGGCCAGCCTGGTCTACAGAGTGAGTTCCAGGACATCCAGGGCTACTCAGAGAAACCCTGTCTTGAAAAAAGAAAACAAACAAACAAAAAAGAGCCGGGCAGTAGTGGTGCATGCCTTTAATCCCAGCGCTTGGCAGGCAGAGGCAGGTGGATTTCTGAGTTCGAGGCCAGCCTGGTCTACAGAGTGAGTTCCAGGACAGCCAGGGCTACACAGAGAAACCCTGTCTCGAGAAAAGAAAAAAAAAAAAAAAAAGAGGGAGGCTAGAGAGATGGTTCAGCAGTCAAGAGCAATGGCTGCTTATCAGAGACCTTGGGGGTGACCTGGGGGTCAGTTCACCACCCACACCGAGGCCTGAGGCCCTCTTCTGCCCTCCCAAGCACTGCATGCTTGTGGTATACTTAATACATACAAGCTAAACACTCATACACATAAAGAATAAAATAAGAGGAAGGGGTGTGGGGCTAAGGAGATGGCCTAGCTGTTAAGAGTACTTGCTGTGCTCCCAGAGGACCTGCATTCAGTTCCCAGCATGCACCACCAGGTGACTCACAAGTGCCTGGAACTCCAGCTCCAGGAAATCTGACCCACTCTTGTGCACAGATATGCACGAAATTAAAAATAAAACTTAAAAAAAAAAAAAAAAAACAAAGAAGAAGGGTTTTTGTCCACAAACTTCATTTAAGGAGAGACCACAGGATATTTCAATCTGACTTCAAGCGCTAGTGCCCCTGCCTCTGTCTCCTCAGCGTTAAGGGATAGGCACTTACCACACTCTGTCCTAGGGCAGTGCTTCTCAACCTCCCTACTGCTATGACCTTTAACATGATTCCTCATGTCATGGTGACCCCCAAACATAAATTATTTCCTTGTTGCTACCTCATAACTATAACTTTGCTACTGCAGAGAAACCCTGGCACACACACACACCCTCACTTGTGCCGTCACAGGGGTCCCAGGGTTGTGAGTTTATCTAATCCTAATTACCTCTTAAAGGCCCCACCCCTAAAACCACTATCTTATCAATTGAGTCCAACATATAGACAGTATCCCACTATGTAACCCTGGCTATCCTGGGACTCGCTATGTCGATTGGACTGGCCTTGAATTCAGAGATCTCCCCACCTCCGCTCCTGAGTGTCGGGATTACAGGTGTGCACCACCCTACATTTCTGGGGAAACTGCATCATGCATTGTGGCCTTTTGAAACTTTCATGTTGAAAAGCCCACTGGTTGACTGGATGTGTAGTTTAGTGATGGAGCAGCTTTATCTACCGTGCCTGAGGTCTGTCTGCAATCCCCAATACTAGAAAGATACAGAGAAAGATAAAGGGACCTGGGTGGCTCAGGCTAGTCATGCAGCCTGACAAACCAAGTGTGATTCCCAGAACCTGGGAGGAAAGCAGAGTAGAAGATGGCTCAGTGGATAAAGGCACTTGTCACCAAGCATGATAACTGAGTTCATTTCCAGAACCCATGTGATGGCAGGAGAGCAGTTCTCTCACGTAAGCCGCTCCAGATGATGGAAGAAGAGAACCAGTTCTCTCACGTAAGCCGTCCTCTAATCTCCACACATGCTCTAGGGTACATGCTCACCCACAACGCAATAAAATAAAATAACTGTAAAAAAAAATTTAACATCCAGGTGCAGTGGCTCACATCTCTAACCTCAGCACTCCTATAGTAAGATGGAAGGTGGAGACAGGAGAATTGCCCAAAAGCTTGCAGGCCTGGTAGCCTAGAGCCATGATTCTTGACCTTCCTAATGCTTCAGCTCCTTAATACAGTTCCTCATGTTTTGGTGACCCCAAACCATAAAATTATTATCACTGCTGCTTCATAACTAATTTTGCTGCTGTCATGAATCATAATGATTCATATTTTACATTATGAATCATAATGTAGATATTTATGTTTTCCAATGGTCGTTCAATCTTCAAAGGGACCAAGACTCACAGGTAGAAAACCTCTGACCTAGAAGATTCAGCAAAGCTATAGAGAAAAGAAAAATCTTGCCTCAGCAAGGTGGAGGGCAAAAACTGACTCCTAAAAGTGGTCCTCTGACCTCCACATAAATAGACAAATGGAAAAACCACTAGTTAACCAGATACACCTCTA
Source organism: Uromys caudimaculatus (assembly GCA_028551405.1). Lineage (NCBI taxonomy): Eukaryota > Metazoa > Chordata > Mammalia > Rodentia > Muridae > Uromys > Uromys caudimaculatus. Next base: position 86,290,916 of record CM052703.1, on the reverse strand, counting down.
GGTCTCTTGATAGGTCTTCTCAGTGCCCCTTCCAAGGGAAGCTAGCTTGCTCTAGAACATGACTGGCCTCAGACCATTAACAATGGATGAAGAAAGAAGGGACGACTGACAGGCCTCAGCTTACACAGCTATAGGGGTGGCACTGGAGCAGATGAAAGACATCTGCTCTATGCCAATTTCCTTCACCCTGCCAGCCTCTGAGACAGCAGGCTGTTCCCGCAACACCCTGGTCTCACCTCTTTCATAGACTTCACCTCTGTACACAGCACTGATGTGCCAGGATCTTTTATACAGTAGGTGCAGAAAACCTACTTGGTGACAGCTAAGTGAAGAAATGAATGGATGAAGCATCAGTCTGCCCAGAGGCCTTCGGACTCACTGCCTCATGTCCTACAGCCAATCACTCAACATTTATCAACTGTCTGCCTCGTTCCAGGTACTGCTCTGAGGTAGGCAAGGAATATAAGTAAATGGAAAAGACAAACTAAGATTCCTGCTCCCGAAGAACTCATACACATGCATCACATGTGTGTTATAAAATTATGTAACAAAGAGAAAGGTCCAGCTAAGAAAGTAGGGGAAAGCATTGTATTAAACAGGATGGTCAGGGGTGGTCTAGCCAAAAACGTCAGGTGGCGGCTGGTGAACAGCTCAGTGGGTAGGTGCTCACCACGGACTTGCAGAGACATGAGTTCTGATCCCCAACACCCTACACAAAGCCAGGTGTGCAGGGGACATAGCCGAGAACTTCTCCTGGGGTCGCTGACGGCCCTCATCATTCCTGCTAATTCATGCAGATTTGGCAGAGGCCTGGCTGTTTCTGCTGGGTCGTGACACCGCTGCTGATTGGTGTTTGGTACCCTGACGCTACTGAACTGGACTACTAGTATATTCACAAAGTGTTTACAAGTGGATCAAGCTGCCACTGCTAATTCCTGTGAACTAAACTACTAACTTCCTGACAGATTGGATTTGCTCCAAAGAATAATTTCTAAACAGGTCCACTTCCCCCATATCTTAATAATCTTTCTTTCCTACTACCTCTGGTAGGTGGTGTCTAAAAGAGAGGTTAAAATGTTTTAAAAACCCATATTAAAAATAATTTTTAAAAAATTTAAACCAACATTGTCTTTTGAACAGGTGAGTAGAACAGTCAAGTAGGAGGCTGGATGAAAGAGTGTCAAGGAGACCTGGGTAGACCCCAGACATTGCAGGCTTTAAAATAGCCATCTTTATGGATATCTCCGATGTCTCCATATTCATGGCATTTGTGTCCCAGTGACCAAAACACCAACGGGCATGACTTACTTTGGCTCACAGTTTCAGGGAGAATCAGCTTGTCACAGCAGTGTATGCCTGTAGTGGGAGCTCAAGGTGGTGGCCTGTTCATACCACGGCAGACAAGAAGCACAAGGCACCTACCTCAGTGAAGAGATCTGCTAAGCAGCTTCCACCTCCTAACTGCTCCATGGCCTTCAGAATATCCTCAGCTGGAGACCAAGTGTTCAGATCATGAGTGTATGGGGGACATTTCAGATCCAAACTGTAACAGCACCTTCCTTTAAACTCTTAAATCCAAACACCCACTTGACTGAGCAATCCAACAGCCATCTTCAATGTACCTGTCTAAAACTAAACTTACATAACTCCCCATCTCTCTCCACCAAAAAAATTAACCAAAAATCACAACTCTAAACAAATAAACTCAACAGTGATCCCACAAAAACAAAACTGCTTCTGTTTTTTGTTTTGTTTTATTTGTTGAGACAGGATTTCTCTATGAATTCTTGCTGTCCTGGAACTAACTCTGATTCTTCTTCTTTTTCTTCTTCTTCTTCTTCTTCTTCTTCTTCTTCTTCTTCTTCTTCTTCTTCTTCTTCTTCTTCTTCTTCTTCTTCTTCTTCTTTTCCTTCTCCTCCTCCTCCTCCTCCTCCTCTTCCTTTTCCTCCTCTTCTTCTTCTCCCTCCTCTTCCTCCTCTTCCTTTTCCTCCTTCTCTTCCTCTTCCTCTTCCTCCTACTCTTCCTTCTCTTCCTCCTTCTTTTCTTCCTCCTCATTCTTCTTCTTCTTTAAGATTTTTAAATTTTATTTTAATTTAATTTTTTTTTTTTCGAGACAGGGTTTCCTTGTGTAACCCTGGCTGTCCCAGAATTCACTCAGTACACTTGGCTGGCTGGCTTTGAACTCAAAGATCCCCCTGCCTCTGCCTCCCAAGTGCTGATATTAAAAGCATGAGCCATCACCACCCTGGTAAATTTTATTTTTAAGTGTGTGTGTGTGTGTGTGTGTGTGTGTGTACAGATGCCTGTAGAGGCCAGAAGGGAGCATTGGATCCTTGGTACTAGAGTCACAAATGAGTGAAAGCCATCCAACATGGTTGCTAGAAACCAAACTTGGGTCCTCAATAAGAACATTATGTGTTCTTATCTCCTGAGCCATCTCTAAAGGCTTCCCCCTTACCTAAACGGACTCTTTTAAGAGTAAAGTTAAGGGCTGGAGAAATGGCTCAGTGGTTAAGAGCACTGACTGCCCTTCCGAAGGTCCTGAGTTCAAATCCCAGCAACCACATGGTGGCTCACAACCATCCATAATGAGATCTGATGCTCTCTTCTGGTGTGTCTGAAGCAAAGCTACAGTGTACTTACATATAATAATAAATAAATCTTTGGGCCGGAGCAAGCGGGGCCGAAGAGAGCAACAGTGTACTCACATACATTAAATAAATAAATCTTTAAAAAAAAAAAGAGTAAAGTTAAAATATATTAAAACAGGATCTCATATAGCCCAGGCTAGCTACAGAATTGCTATATAACAGAAGGAGGCTAGCCTCGAACTTCTCATCTGAACTTGCCTCCATCTCCCAGGAGCTGAGATCACAGCATATACCTGACACCATGACATCAGCTGCTCCAAATCCTTTCCTGGCTCCTTCATATCTGAATAAAAGCCTACCAAAGGCCTCATCTCTCTCTGGTCATATCCCTTTTTTCCCTCTGGTCCACTTGACTCCTGTCACACTGATCTCCTCCATCTGTTCAAGCACATTCCTACCACAGGGCCTTTGCATGTATATTTCCTAGTCTAGAAGGCACTTTCTGGGATTTAAAAAGCGTTACTCTCACACTTCCTGTCACGTTATCAACATGGCCTTCTCAACCACTTCGCACACAAAGTGCATTCAATCTCCTTTGCCCTGCAATCCCCACAGTAACTAAGACTCTGTCTTACCCATTTCTATATTCTTGAAACTATTTACTGGCATGTAGTTGATGTTCATTAAATAGCTGCTAAATGGATGAATACAACAAATGTGGCTTCTGTAGAAAACTCATCATGCCGCCAGGAAATGGCCTAAGAAAAGAAGAGGTTGCCGTGTAAATTCTCTGAACAAAATTTTCATGACAACACACACACACACACACACACACACACACACACACACACTCACACACCTCAACCTGAAACCCAGGCAAAAATGTGCAGCGTAGAGAAACGATGAAGTATGCTGCATGGTGGAACACTATCAGCAATTTAAAACACTGATTCTGAGGCTGGGGTGGAGCTGGGATGGAAAAATAGCCTGAAGGTCTAGCTTCAAGAGCCAGCACCACGTAAGCTGAATGCAATAGCTCACTCCTGCAATCCCAGACTGAGGGAGTAGAGGCAGGGGGATCAGAAGACATCCAATGTCATTTGTCTATTCAGAGTTTGAGGCCATCTGGGGATGAGACCCAGTCTTAAAATAAAGAGCTAGAGACGGTACCACAGCCTTCAGTTCAAGCACTAGGGATGCAGAGGCAGGTGGATCTCTGTAAGTTTGAAGCCAGCCTGTCTACATAGAGAGTTCCAGCCAGGGTATTCAGTGAGATTTTGTTTCAAAAACAAGTTATCAAACGAAAACCAAACCACTGATTATAAAGACAGAAAAAAACTGGGGGCTGCAGTGACAGCTCAGTGGGTAAAGTGCTTGCTGTGTGTGTAAGGATCTGAGTCCAGATCCCCAGGGACCCATGGAAAAAGCTGGGTATGGGAACAGGCTTGTAACCCCAGGGCTCGGGGAGCATAGAGGGGTGGGTCCTGGGGACTCTCTGGCCAGCCAGGCTAGCCAAAACTCTAAGCTCCAGATTCAGTAAGAGACTTTGTCTTTAAATAAATAACTAAAATGTAGAGGGACCTTAACCTCAGGCTCTTACAACCCATGCACACACGAACACACACACAAATGCTTGCAGCATATTATAAAGAGGTAGAAACTGGATTGGGTAGTAGTGACGCACACCTGTAATCCTAGCACTCTGGAGGCAGAGGCAGGCAGGTAGGTCTTTTACTTCAAGGCCAGTCTGGTCTACAGAGTGAGTTCCAGGACAGCCAGGGCTACACAGAGAAACCCTGTCTTGGAAATAAAAAATAAAAAAGGTAGAGACTGTAAAACATTCCTGTTCCTAACACAGAGCTGTGTCCCGTTATAATTTAGCAATGCAAAGTATTCATTCATAGGAAAACCTATGTTAGAAACAAACTGTGGGGCTGGAGACGCGGCTCAGCGGTTCAGAGCATTTGCTGATCTTGCAGGGCTTCCATTCCCAGCAACTACATGGCTGCTCACACTCATCTGAAACTGCAATTCTAGAGGACCCAGCACTCTCTTCTGGCCTCCACTGGCACCATGCACACAGGGGGTGCACTTACATACACGAAGACAAAACACTCATAAAATAAAATCAACAAAATCTAAAGTATATCTTTTTCTTCCTGATTAGAACAACCTGTGTTCTCTCTTTCTTTTTCTGTACCATAAAAATGACACATTTTAATCCCCCAGGTTCTTCTGAGGAAAATCCCAGGGCGTTGAAGTCAGCACCCACGTTTCCCCAGGGACTCCCATGCAAGGAGGTGAGGAAGGGTTGTGAGCAGGACCTGTGCACCCGAAACTGAGTGGTAAGTGAGGCATAGAGCATTCGCATGACTAACGCAGGGGGAAAACCCAGCAGAGAGCCATTTCTATTTAAATGCTAAAAATGCAGAAGTACACCTACTTGGGCCTAACATGGCTTTAAAAGGAAACAACTGTGCCTCTGGAGTTTTCCGGGTGAAGATGGGGACCTTCTGTAATGAAAGAGAGTAAAGCCAGGCTTCAGTGACTTCACGGAGGGGCCAGGCAACATTCCAGGTCTGGGTCAGGGGTTCCTTTTCTGCAGAGTTCTGAATTTATAACATTGATTTTTATTTCCTTTCACTTACTATTTATTTGTTTAGAAGCAAGGTCCCAAAGTAGCTGTGTAACCAAAGAAGACCTTGAATTTTGGATCCTCTTGTATCTATCTCCCCACTATAGACATGAGCAACTACACTTGGGTTATGTATTATGGCCATATGTTACTAGTCCAACATTGATTTGAGACTTTTTTTCTTCCTCAGAGTCTTGCCTTGTAGCCCTGGCTGGTCTGGAACTCACAGGAATCCATCTGCTGGCTTCTGCCTCCAAAGTGCTGGCTTCTGCCTCCAAAATGCTGGAATTAAAGGAAGGGCTATGTCCACCCTGCATCTCTTTCTTTTAAGATTTATTCTTATTTTTAACTTATGTGTGTTTACACTAAGGCTAGAAGAGAGTGTTGACTCCTATGGAGTTGGACTTACAGGTAGTTGTGAGGTGGATGCTGAGAATGAAACTCAGGTCCTCTGGAAGAACAGTAAGTGCTCTTAATCACTGAGCCATTTATTCCAAGCCCTAGACCCACAAACTAAACTTGAGAACTCTTTGGTAATCAGAAAAACTACTGGACTTCTTTCCAAAAATACTGCTCATCTGCCTAAGAAGTTGAAACAGCTGCCCCAGTTTCATGAGCAACCCTGAACCCTAAACATTCTACTTGAGTTAACCCCCAGGATAAAGACCTCTGGTAGGCTCAAATAAATATAACATCATACAACGCATGCTGCTTTCAAAGCTTGTTTACAGACGATGATAAATACATTAAATAAATAAATAGGAATTCGTTGAAAAGAAATACTGCCTTCAAAGACTAGTTACATATGTTTACTACAGAGGCAGTTTACCTGGGCAGGGTTAGGAAAGGTGATTAGCGAATCCTTTAGTCCTGGGGCTCTAGAGCGTCTGAGCCAGAGAGACAATGGAACTTTGAGGGGCATGTTCTGAAATAGGAGCCACTGTAACTCAGGATAGCCTCAAATTCTCTATGTAGCAGAGGCTGGACTTGACCGCTTGTTTTGTTTTCACCAAACGCTGCAGCCACTGCCAAGCTTACCTGTCTCTAAATTGTGGTCTTGGATTGATTATGACTGGGTTTCCCAGACGTGGGTTGTCAGGGCATGATCGAACAGTACCCAGCGAAACCCAGGCCACAGGTGCAGTCCTTGAGTCACCCTGGGTGAGCCTGCGGAATGTCCTGACCGTGAGCGCCCTCTGCTGGGAACGCTCGGTCTCGCTACGGGGCTTTGGCTGTGACTCCGGCTGCACACTCGAAACACAGGGCGGCCCAGACCTCTGAGGAGTGGTGTATAGCCCAGCCCATTGCCCAGCCTCAGCGTCTCCAGAACTGTGCTCTCCAATATTGTTCATTATGCCTTCCCTCCGACCCCTGACACCCTCTGCATCTCATCGTGACTTTGACCGCCAAGCCGTACTCTAGGCTCCCAAGGCTAGTCCTCTATAAACATCAGCGCTCCCGTTGAATATATGAAGCACTGTTTCTCACGACTGAACCGAGTGTTCCAATTATAATTCCTCAGCAGGAAAGAATGCAGGCACGTCTGGACAAAGAGAAAATGGGGACCTGGGTGGTGGGAAAAGGGGGAGCGCCCAGAGTCTAGCTTCGCACAGCAACCACGCAGCGTTCAGTGCCCAGTATCCTCGATTTAGCAGGGCCAGCCCACCCTGCAGCAAGACAAAGCCACCCTGCGCTGGAGACCTGCCACTAGGGAAACGCTAAACTTGAGCAAAAGAACGCCTGCTAAAGCATTGATCAGGGTTGGGGCTCTTGCTTAGCAAGCCTGAGGCTCTGGGTTTCAAAGAACACGGAGACCAGGATGTGAGAGCCACGTGGTGGCTTTTGTCCCGTCTTCCCGTGACCACGGGCGCCAGCAGGGGGCTAGACGTTCCTTGTGACCTCCGCTCAACTGCAGTTAAAAATAGAAGCTGAGATCAACTGAAAAGCATGAGACAGAGCAAACGTAGAGTAACTTGATCAGGCCGATATGAAGTAACATTTCCTAATACGGCAGTGGTAAGGAGGGTTAGCTCCCGCGGGTACTGCTTTAGGAAGTGAATGAAAACGTCGAGGGAAAAAACGGTAAGTTCCATATAATACATCAAATGAACTATCAGGAATTAAAATGGTAAATATTTTAACGACAAAGGCACGCAATATCAATTAGAGTAAAAGTTGTATCTGTGGATAAATATTGGAATTCTCCAGCTTTGAATAACAAAATATTACAAAGGAATTTAAAACAATGAACACTAAACAGAGTTTTTAAAAGTAATAATAATAGCTTGAGAAAAATGTCTCACCAAAATTCAAGCTGAGAATATCTCAAGTGACTAAAACTTTATACAGAAAAACAAACCAGAACTGGGTGGAGGTGGCACACGCCCTTAAAGTCAGCGCTTGGGAGGCAGAGGCAGTCAGCTTTCTGAGTTCCAGGGCCAGCCTGTTCTACAGAGTAAGTTCCAAGACAGCCAGGACTACACAGAGAAACCCTGTGAAAAACAAAATAGACAAACAAACAAACAAAAAAAAAACCCACAACCAAACAAACCCTCCCCCCTGCCAACCTCCTACACAAAACAGATATATTGGTGAAAGCACGTAGTCTAGCACCTCAGAGTCAGAGACCGAATGTGAGTCTGAGGCTAGCCTGAGCTATACAGCAAGTCCCTGTCTCAAAAAACAAAAAACAAGATGAGTGGTAGTACAGCCTATGATTGTAGCATCTGAGAGGTGGGGCAGGAGGAGTCCAAAACTGTCTACCTTTTCTCCCCTCCTGTATTTTTGTTTATGTGTATTGGTAATCATCCTGCATATGCATACACCATGTGCATGCAGTGCCCACAGAAGGCAGGAGAGAGCACTAGAGTCCTCTGAGACCAGAGTTACAGATGGTTGTGAGCTACCAAGTGAGTGCTGGGAATTGAACCTGGGTCATAGGGAAGAGCGAGCAGCCAATGCTCATAGCCACTGAGCAAGCTCTCTAGCCTCTAACATAGGATAATTTTAAAAATAGACTCTTGAGCTACATATTTGCAGAAACTCACTTTCATTCTGTTGAGTGTGTTCTATGTTTTATACTCTGATTATAATGAATATATGTGTGTGTTTGTGTGTGTGTATACTATATATGACTGTAAAGAATCAATAGTAAAACAATAGAAACAAAAGCAGTATGCAGTGACTAATACTCATTTATTTTTATATGTGTTTGTGTGTCATGTTATGTTCACTTGCATGTGAGTGTAATATCTAAAGAGGCCAGAAGAGGGCGCCATATATCCTGGAGCTGGAGTTCCAAGCAGTTCTGAGCTGACAAACATAGGTGCTAGGAAACAAGTACTGGTCCTCTGCAAGAGCAGTAGTGGAGATATATATACACACATACATACATATACATACACACACACACACACACACACACACACACACACACACTAAAGAGGCAAACAAACAAACAAAAACGAAACAAAAACTTTTTTGTGATTCTAAAAATCAAACCCAGGGCCTATGTGTGCTTTTAAAAATAATTTAGGGGTTAGGGATTTAGCTCAGTGGTAGAGTGCTTGCCTAGCAAGTACAAGGCCCTGGGTTTGGTCCTCAGCTCCGGAAAAAATAAATAAATAAATAAATAAATAAATAAATAAATAAATAAATAAATAAATAAATAACAAGAAATTATTTAATTTTGTGTGGATGCTTTGCCTGCATGTATGTCTGTGCACTATGTGGATGCCTGGTGCTCAGGTAGGCCAGAACAAGGCTTTGGTTCCCTGGAACTGGAGTTGCAGACTGTTGTTAACTGAGTGTTCTTAACTACTTAGTTTAATGGGAAGGTGGCAGCAGGAAGATCAAGGTTTAAGATCAGGTGTGTTCCCAGCCAGCCATCCTGAGCTACACAGGAAATTGCCTGGGGGATGGATTATAATGCTTAAGGATCTGGTGTAGGTCTGCAGCACAACAAACAAAACAAAGTGAGAAAGCAAAAACAAACAAACAAAACCTGCTGCCATTCAGTTTATGCTGACCAGAGTCACCAGGAAGAAAATACTTCAGTTGAGAGATTGCATGTCTGTGGACACTTTCTTTATTTGAAACAGGGTTTCACTATGTAGCTATGGCTGGCCTGGAACTTACAATGGAGACCAGACTGGCCTAGAACTCATGTGAGCCACTGTCTATAATAGAAAGCTGAGAGGAAACTCAGAACAGTGCAAGATGAAACATGCTACTAGAATCTGGTTAGTCAGGGTAGAGGGCTAATTGATAAGATGAGATCTGAACTAAGAAAAGGGGGTGGTGTAGGGGAGATGAGCAACAGGTCTACTTCTCCCTGAGGGAAGAGTAGGAACAGAAAAATATAATAATAGCCCTGAGGCGAGAGTGAGTGCCCAGTAGAGCACACATGGATTCTGTCTGAACTGAGCATACAATAATACTTTGAAAAACAATTATACCTTTATTAGGCTAAATTGACATAGTCAAAGATCTAATTTTACCTTAATTACCCTAATATAAACAACCTCAGAGGGAGGTGACTTTGCAAAAATATCACTTCATCCAATCCTCTTCTAAAAGCTAAAGTCTGTCAGACACTAAGTATTATGATTTCATCCTTATGCTCCCAGTCAACCATTGGACTGAGCATGGGTTCCCGGATGGAGGAGTTGGAGACGGGACTGAAGGAGCTGAGGGAGTTTGCAGCCCTATGGAGGGAGCAACAGTGTCAACTGGCCGGACCCCCTCAGAGCTCCAGGAGACTGGACCACCAACCAAAAAATACACGTGGAGGGACCCATGGTGCTGGCCACATATGTAGCAGAGGATGGCCTTGTTGGACATCAGTGGGAGGAAAGACCCTTGGGCCTGAGGGTGTTAAATGCCCCAGTGTAGGGGAATGCTAGGGAGGGAAGATGGGAGTGGGGAGGCACCTTCATAGAGACAGGGGGAGGGGGATGGGATAGGGGGTTTCTGATGGGGAGTGAGACCTGGAAAGGGGAAAACATTTGAAATGTTAATAAAGTAAATATCAAAGGAAAAAAAAGAAAAGATTTCATCCTTAACCCAGGAAGTGGTGGCACATGCCTTTAATCTCAGCATTTGGAAGACAGAGGCAGGTGGATCTCTAAATTCAAGGCCAGTCTGGTCTTGTCTCAAAAAAACCTTCATATTTAATATGCTCAAATGTTTTCTAGATATGAATTAAAGTACTATCATATTTCATGGAAAGAAAAAGTCATTAAAGCAAGAGTCAGAGCATTGAGTGATTTTGATTATTTGTATATGTGTTTGCACAAGTGTGTGTGTGTGTGTGTGTGCACGCGCACGGGCATGCAGGCGCGCATTTGCATGCATGTAAATGTAATGTCTAAAGATGCCAGAAGAGGGCGCCATATATCCTGGAGCTGGCGTTCCAAGCAGTTCTGAGCTGCTCAACATAGGTGCTAGGAAACAAGTACTGGTCCTCTGTAAGAGCAGCACATGCTCCAAACTGCTGAGCCGCCTGTCTCTCCAGTCTCTGGGTTTGTGGATTTAAATGTCACTGATACTCTACCATCTTCAAATAAAATCCTTTACCCAACTTCTGTCCTGAGCTCCACACTCAGATCCATCTTGATTTCTAGGTAGATGCTTAATCCCTGCCTCAAATTTGAAAGTCTAAACTGGCCAGCTCAGATAAAGGTGTCTGCTACCATGCCCACCAACCTAAATCCAATCCCCATGACCACGTGGTAAGAGGAGAGCACTGACTCCAGGAAGTTGACCTCTGACCTCCATGCACATGCCATGGCTCACATGTACCCCTCACGCCAGTCCTCGGCTCTCACACGACAAATAAATAGATGGAAAGAATTTTAAACATTTGGATGTCTAAAACTGACCACTGTTCTCCGTTTGCTGTTCCTGAAACACACACACACACACACACACACACACACACCACACACATGACATACATACACACATATGTGGGGAGTGCTTCTGAAAGCAAGTCAATCATTTGCTTGGGTCATTTTAACTCTTCTTTTTTTTTTTTTTT
>CM052703.1:86266655-86279150 GCA_028551405.1 Uromys caudimaculatus | reverse complement strand
GTGCGCCACCACTGCCCGGCGCCTTTTTAGTTTTAACCCTTCCTCAAGTCTATTACTGTAGCTTCTTGGCTGGTACAAGAGATCCCCCAGCAGCTAGGCAGACTCTTCTATATGTCCATACTTAATAGTCTCAACACAGTAATAACTCATGATCGATGTGCGCTTTATCAGTTTCCTAATAAAGTCTGATTTGAATATTAAGCTGTTTATTTATTTCACACTTAAAAAGGGTCTTTCAAAAAAGACTTTATATGGGCCTGAGGGTGTTAGAGGCCCCAGTAAAGGGGAATGTCAAAGTGGGAATATGGGGATGGGTGGGCGGGAGGTGGAATTCCTTCATAGAGGCAGGGATGGGGAGGGGATAGGGGGTTTCCAAAGAGGAGACCCAGAGAAGGGGAAACATTGGAAACGTAAATAAAGTATCAAAAAAAAAAAAAAAAAAAAAAAGACCATATTGATGTATAACATGGATCATTCATAAATAGTCAGGGTATAGACATGTGTAGCTGACTGGAAAATGTGTCTTACAGTTGAAGACTCAATTTATTTTGCACCAAAAATGAAGGCAAACAAATTTGCTTCAATGAGGTTGTTTTAAATGGCACTACTGACTCATATCAGAACCCTGAAGAAGAAGAGGTTACAGTAATAGATTTGAGGAAGGATTAACGCTAAGGAAGCATTCAGTAGAAATTACAATTTTATATTAGACCCAAAATAATAGAATCAGGTAAAAATGAGCTTTTAATGCAAATCAGTAGCTTTAAGAGAAAAAGTAGGGGCAGGAGAGATGGCTCAGTGGCTAAGAGAACATACTGCTCTTCCAGAGGACCTGAGTCCGTTCGCAGCATCCATGCTGAGCACCCACACTGGGAGGGTCACAGCTTCTTGTATGTAATACAAGCTCCAGGAGAATCCAATGACCCTGACTGATGCAGACACCTGTACTTTGTAGCTGTCCAGCAACCATGGATGAACCAGGTCTACCTGAAAGGGAAACTGGAAATGAAAAAGGGACGGGGTGCGAGGGAAGAATGAAGCCAAGACAAAACGCTTCTGGTCAAGGCTTGAACTTTATTGTTCTATACTCCTTATAAAGGGAAAGCACAAAGACCCCATCCTTTGTTTCAGCAAGCTCGGGTTCCTGTAGGAAGTTGCAAATGCAGCGAGGCCAGACTGGCTCCAGCCAGGTTGTTTGTCCTACTCAAGGCTGGGGGAAGGGCACAGTACTTGTGTGTACACACTCACATGAACACATTCATACATGTAATTTTTTTTTTTAATTTTGTTTTTTTCAGACAGGGTTTCTCTGTGTAGCCCTGGCTGTCCTGGAACTCACTCTGTAGACCAGGCTGGCTTCGAACTCAGAAATCCACCTGCCTCTGCCTCCCAAGTACTGGGATTAAAGGCGTGCGTCACCACTGCCCGGCTCATGCATATAATTAAAAACAATAAAAAAGGGCTGGAGAGGGGCTGGAGAGATGGCTCAGCGGTTAAGAGCATCGACTGCTCTTCCGAAGGTCCTGAGTTCAAATCCCAGCAACCACATGGTGGCTCACAACCATCTGTAATGAGATCTGACGTCCTCTTCTGGTATGTCTGAAGACAGCTACAGTGTACTTACATATAATAATAAATAAATCTTTAAAAAAAAAAAAAAAAGGGCTGGAGAGATGGCTCAGAGGTTAAGAGCACTGACTTCCAGAGATCCTGAGTTCAATTCCCAGCAACCACATGGTGGTTTACAACCATCTGTAATAGGATCTGATGCCCTCTTCTGGTGTGTCTGAAGACAGCTTCAGTGTACTTATATGCATAAAATAAATAAATAAATCTTAAAAGAAAACAATAACAAAAATCTTTAAAATAAAAGGAAAGGTGTGCATTACCCAGACACCGTGTTCTGCTCTTGCCCTTGAGTTGACTTGCTTACCCACCAGCTGGATTTCACACTCTACTGTACCTTGAAAGAAGCAAGCAATGGTGGAACACCAAGGGTTTTGAGACCGGCTGTGGTGGCTTACACCAGCAACACCAGCATTTGGAATGCTGAGGCAGGAAGAGCGCAGATTTGAAGCTAGGAAGACCTCAACAGAAGCAAAACCTACCAACAACAGCAACAAAAGAACCCATGGGGGGGGTGGTGAGGGGAGTGGGGGGGCTGGAGGGGAAGAAAGAAAGAAATGAAGGCTGTTTGAAGCATAGCCTGGAAGAAGGGAAAGTTGGGTGGGGCAAATGAACTGTGAACAGGGTGCTAAGAGAAAGATATCTGAGCAGGGAGTAGTGGCTCACACCTATATCTCTAGTATTATAGAAGGCAGAGAAAGACGTTTGCTGTCCATGCAAGGGTCCCTGGTTTATAATGAGTTCTAGATCAGCCAGAGTGACATAGCAGGATCCTGTCTAACAAACAAGCTAGCAAACAAAAGAACAACAAAACCCCAAACTGAAAGACCCCTGCGGTGGGGAGACCCTCACTCAAGCCTCGGGATAGTACAATCCCCCAAGAACTGACGAGAGACCAATCTTGCTGCAATCACGTGAGGTGTATTTGGGACCAGTGCACTGGGGCCGAGCTCATAACCCACGCAGGGGCAGAGGAGCTCGACCCCGAGCAACTGAAGTCAGGGGTATTTAAAGGGAAAAAACACAAAGCAAGGGGGGTGAAGTAAGGGGTTGAGGAAGTAAGGGGCTGAGGTGAAAAACATGTGTCATGAAAAAATACAGAATGTCTTAAGACAATCATAAGGTAAGGCAGTTACAAAAACATTCTTGCAATTATTCTAAATTAATCATAAAATGATTAAGCCATAATGTAGTGGTGAAACCTGTTTTTTACAGTTAGCCAGTTCCTGAAACAGGGTGTCGTGGCCCAGTGGCCGGCCAGGGTCATTCATTTCTTTGAACTGTAGTGTGATCAGGTGGGGCTTGGTCAGGCACATATTTTTCATTCCTATTTTTATTTCAGGCTCTAAACTGTCTAGGGGTTGCTAAGGGGACAAATGACGGTTGGGGTCTTTCAAAACCAGAGCCGGGCAGTAGTGGCGCACGCCTTTAATCCTGGCGCTTGGGAGGCAGAGGCAGGTGGATTTCTGAGTTCGAGGCCAGCCTGGTCTACAGAGTTCCAGGACAGTCAGGGCTACACAGAGAAACCCTGTCTCAAAAAAAAAAAAAAAACAAAACAAAAAACCAAAACACAAAACCAAAAAAACCCAAACCAGGAGCTGGAGAGATGGCTCAGCGGTTAAGAGCACTGACTGCTCCTCCAGAGGTCCTGAGTCCATTTCCCAGCAACCACAGGTGGCTCAAAGCCTCCTCTACCCTCCTCTAGTGTGTCTGAAGAGAGCGACAGAGTACTCACATACATTAAATTAATTAGTTAATTAATTAACAAAACTTTGGAAAAAAACCCAAACCGAGAATTAAAGAAAATAAATCAAAATGAGGTACGGTGGCATGCTGCCATATGCACTTGGAAGACAGACACAGGAGGATGCAGTTTTGAGACAAGCCTGGGCTACATCGTGAGTTCTTCAAGGCTGGGTGACATAGTATTTAGGAAGACCCCATGGCAACAGCAACAACAACAGAGTTGGAATTGATGATTGCCGGGTTACCCAGTTCCCGAACTTTCCTTGCGCTTTCAACTTCATAACCAATATCTTTCAACCCCAACTCCCGACAGACTGGACAGGGCTGGACAGACAGCAAGGATCTGCTGCTTTGGAAGAAAGTGAGGTGACTTCCATAAACCTCACTGGCAGTCCAAGTGTTACCTTTTCTTTGCTGTCACTGAATACTGCAGATTAGATGTCACAGAAAGATGACTCTTTGCCTCCTGATTCACAAGTTGGGAAGTTCAGAGTGGGAGGTCACTTCTGGTGAGGTCCTTCCTGCTAGTGGAGAATCTGTAGATTTCCAAGACATTGCAGAGCCTAATATGGTGAGGCAGAATTCAAGTTCATGTTTCTTCTTAAGAAGCCACAGTTCCAATGTATGAGCACCCCTCCCTTACAGCCCCCTCGTCTCACTTTCATTACCGTGTGGAGGCCCCATCCATGGTGACATAGTTGAGTTAGGTTCCCTCTTACTGCCTTACCTCACAATAATGGTTCAACATGGCATGGTTTTGTTTGTTTTGGGGACAGGTTCTTATGTCACCCAGGCTGGCCTCAAACTTACAGTGTAGAGTAGCCTCTGTTTTCCTACCTTCACCTCCAGAGTGTTGGGATAACAGGCATGTGCCTCCATGTCTGGTGGCACTGGGAATCAAGCCCAGGCTTTTTCTAACCCTGGCTGAGCACTATACTAGCTGAACAACGTCCCCACTCTTCAAAATGAGTCCTGAAGGGCACATTCAACCTCTTGGAGAACTGAATGTTTGCTGAAACCTGTGATTAAGCCAAAGAGCTATCTCAAAACAACCAATCAATCAACCAACCAACCAAACAAACAACAAAAAACAGGAGTTGAGGCAAAGTCAGGAAACTGAATAGTCCCGATGGCCATAGAGACCAGGGGAAGAGGGTGTGGTAACGTGCGGCAAGCTGGTTAGATGCTCTGCACACAGAATGACTGACTGTACAGACCCACCCTTGTGTTTCCTGGTAGGCTTTTCCAATAGATTAGAAGATAAAAAGGGCTACATATCAAGACCCTGTCTCAAAGCAAAACAAAGCCAACCAACCAAACAAAACCAAGACAACAGCAAAAGCAAATGAAAGGAGTGTGGAGCCAGGGTGCTCACGTCTAGGAAGACTTTGAATCTTTCTGGCTACCGTTTCTTAGCCTCTTTCATGGTTTTTGATTTGTCCTTTCTTTCTTTAAAAAAAATTTTTTTTTGAGACAGCTCTCACTACATATCCCTGACTGACTTGGAACTTACTATGTAGACTAGGCTGGCCAGGAACTCACTATGTAGACCAGGTTGGCCTGGAACTCACTGGGATCTGCCAGGTTCTTTCTTTAAGCCTCGCCTTGTGGTCTGGTGTTCCGTGGGATTCTTCCCTAAGACTCTTGTCTCATCTGTCCACTTTCTCTGGCTGATCTCATTCACTCGTCCACATGAACTGGCCTTACCCAGAAACCCTCATGCCACACCCTTGCCTCTGACCACAGGTGCTTCCTCAGGCTCTGCCTCCGCCCTCTGTGGTATGTGATCTGCTCTCCTGATTTCTGTACCTCTGGTTTAAACTGAACTCCCTTCCTCTGTGTCTAGGACTCCATTTGAAGTCTTCATGGCTTCCCTTACTCTCAGTATCATTTACTGCGGTATAAAATGCATACAGCATAGGCTTTACCCTCTTTGATGGCTGCACCTGACTAACTGAATGTACTCCACAGTGTGTATAGATCAAATTGTACTTCTCCATTCATAAACAGGTGCAAACTTAGGCTGCTTCTATCTCTCCATTACTATGAATAACAAGAAATGGGCATGTTAGCATATGCCTATCATCCCAGGAATCCAGAGGTTGAGGCAGGAGAATTGTCATGAGTTCAAGACCAACCAGAGCCACAAAGTGAGTTCAAGGCTAGTCTTGGTTATATCATGAAATTCTGACTCCAATAAACAAGTAAGGGCAAGAGAGATGGTTCAGTGGTTAGGAACATATACTGCTCTTGTAGAGAGTCCAAGTTCAGTTTTCAGCTTTCATGTTGGGCAGTTCACCACTTGTCACTACAGTTCCAGGTGATCCGGGTACTTCTGACTGCTCAGGCACCTGAATTCGCAATTGTGTAACAACATGATTGAGAAATATGAGTTTATAAAAACTATATCTTGTTTTTAATTCATTTAATTTTTTAGTGTGTATGTGTGTGTGTGTGGCCATTTTCAATCCTTTTGGACTTGTATACAGAAGTGGAATTGCTAGGTTATGGTAATCTATTTTTAACTTTTGAGGAACTACCATATAGTTCTCCAAAGTATCTGTGCCACGTTATACTCTTAACAGCACTGCACAAAAATTACAGCTTCTCCTGAAGCACTTTTGTGGAGAGCTCTTGGTGCCACTTATAGAAATTTGGAAAGTACTTGTCACTGGGCTCAAGGAAGTAGGCTCAGATAAGAATATTCAAGGTAAACTCGGCCTAGTATGGCATTCCTTTTATCTTGGTTGTCCTGATGAGCCCCTAGGAACAGTGGCCAGGGGGCTTAGTTTATTGCCTTGCTTAATCTCTTTGTTTATTATCTTGTTTGATTACTTTGTCTTTGATCTAAGAACTGACCCTATTTTCTGCAAGTAGCTAGAATGATATAAAAGCAGACTGGAAAAAAATAAAGATGTTTCAGCCTCAGCACTGGCTGGAGTCACATTATAATGTTGTCGAATTGTCTTTTTCAGTCCTCACTCCCTCCCTTGAGACCATGTTGAGTGACTGAGTTGGCTTGGTCACACTTTTATTTTCCGTTTTCTTTCCCTCTCCCGGTAGTTAGCAATCTAATGGTATAGGAATGTGACCCAGTTTCCAAATTCATTTCCTGAGGATTAGTGCTATTTTGCATATTAATGGGGAAATCCGTGCTGTGCCCTTTGGATCTTTGAATTGAATTGTCTAGTTTTTCTGTTGTTAAGATTTAGGAATGAACCAGGCAGTGGTGGCGCACGCCTTTAATCCCAGCACTTGGGAGGCAGAGGCAGGCGGATTTCTGAGTTCGAAGTCAGCCTGGTCTACAGAGTGAGTTCCAGAACAGCCAGGGCTACACAGAGAAACCCTGTCTCGAAAAACCAAAAAAAAAAAAAAAACCAAAAAACAAAAACAATTTAGGAATGTAAAAACATATTGTAAGTATTAAAGCTTTATCAGAGATGTGAAATTACAGACTTATGTCAATGTTGACTTTGTTTGTTTTTGTCACAGGGTATCACTACCTGGCTGCCCTAAACTTGCTATGTAGACCACATCCAACTGAAGCTGCCTTAAAAAAAATCAATTAATTTTATTCCTCTCTGTGTGTACATCTGTGTAAGGGAACCTGTGGAGGCCAGAAGAGGGCATTAGAACAGCTGGATCTGGAGTCAGGAGCAGCTGTGAGCCACTTGACATGGGTGCTGGAAAGTGAACTCAGGTCCTCAGCAAGGGCAGGAAGTACTCTGAGCCATGGAACCAACTTCCCAGGCCTGATATTGACTTTAAGAAGCATTTATCGATTTATTTTGTGTATGTAGGTCATGCATGCCTCAGTGTGAGTGTGGAACTGTAAGCATAATTTGTAGGAGCCAATTCTTTCCTCTTGCTATGTCTATGGTAGGATTGAACTTGAGTCCTCAGACTTCATAGGGTGTACCCTTAAATTTTACTGTCCTGATGCTTTGTTTTGATACAATTTTTGTTTTTGAGATGGGGTTTGCTATGTAGCCTTGGCTGTCTTGGAAGTTACTTTGTAGACCAGGCTGGCCTTGAATTCTTAAAGATCTACCTGCTTCTGCCTCCTGAGTGCTAGGATTAAATGTGTGTGCCAGCACTGCCTGGCTTGATACAAAAAAAATTTTTTTTAAATATTTATTTATTTTATATATAAATATACTGTAGCTGTCTTCAGACACACCAGAAGAGGGCATTGGACTCCATTACAGATAGCTGTGAGCCACCATGTGGTTGCTGGGAATTGAACTCAGGACCTTTGGAAGAGCAGTCAGTGCTCTTAACCACTGAGCCATCTCTCCAGCCTGATTAAAAAAAAGTTTTAAAATTAAATTTCTATAATTCATTTCCATTGTGTGTGTATGTGTGAGATTCCTGTCTCCACCTCTCAAGTACTGAGATTACAGGCATGTGCCACCAAACATATTTCTAAATTAATTTTTTTGGGAGGGGGGAGTTATTCAAGACAGGGTTTCTTTGTGTAGCCCTGGCTGTCCTGGAACTAGTTCTGTAGACCATACTGACTTTGAACTCACAAAGGTCTTCCTGTCTCTACTTCCAGAGTGCTGGGATTAAAGACATGTGCTACGATTGCCTAGCTTCTAAATTTGTCAAGTCCTGGAGTCCTTCATGGCTGCAGAAGGGACAGTGTGTCATGGTTCCCACCCCATCAGAGCATGTGCTTCCACGAGTGTTGATGCTTGTTGTAGGTGTAAAAGGCTTATTTGTATAATAATGTATATATTTTTCTGTATGTTCCTCCTTTGGGGGAATGTCCTCCTTGGCAATGACTCCATGTTAATGACTCCATGATAATTAGAAATAGCATGAGTCTAGGAGGCAAGAATGTGTTCTTCAGCAAAATGGTAGTGCTGTGACCTTCAGGACGACCCCTAAGGCTGTGGGAAAGAACTCTGAAAACCTGAGTTCAAGAATGATTCCTCCCCGACAGTGGTGGCACACGCCTTTAATCCCAGCACCCGGGAGGCAGAGGCAGGTGCATTTCTGAGTTCAAGGCCAGCCTGATCTACAGAGCAAGTTCCAGGACAGCCAGGGCTACACAGAGAAACCCTGTCTCGAAAAACCAAAAAAAAAAAAAAAAAAAAAGAATGATTCCTCAACCATGCAACATATAAGGATGCAATATAAATTGTATGAATGGCTTCACAGACCTAAAAGAGCAGAGGCAGCTGCACTAATGAGCCAGCATGTCAGAGAGATATTAGGGAAGGAGATAAAGAGATTTAGTGAGTGGTGGTCTCAGGATGGGATCCCACTCAGCTAACGTATTGTTTGTGCTTACAAAGGCAGGCAGATACCTGAATTCATTTGCTATGTTAAAAAAATGTACTTGCTGTCTAAGAGCCGAGGAGCTTAGGTCATAAAATGCTGATTTGTGGGTTAATCAAAAGGGAATCTGGGTAAATGATTGAATTGATATGTGAATAAAAGACTGGGCTTTGTTCTGTAAGAGATAAGCTGTCTGGAGAGCTATTGCAGTTCTTTTTGGAATTTGTCTGGTGGGCTTTCTGACTTTGGTCAGAAAACCCAAGAATTTTTCTAGCAGGTTTTCTGACTTTGGTGGGAAAACTCAAGAGCTATCTAGAGATCTATCTAGAGCACAGAGCTGTCTCAAGCAGAGAGCTATCTCCAATAGAGAGCTATCTCCAGCAGAGAGCTGTCTAGAGGGCCGTCTCAAGCAGACTACAGAGCTGTCAGCTTGCACCCCATCACTGACTTGGAGTTACTTCTTTTGCTGCTCCCAAACACTCCTTCCTTAGTATCCCTCCCCACCCCCACGACCAAGCCGAAGCTGGTCCTTGGCATAAATTAGGTTTTTCTTTCTTTGCTTTTGTTTTTCTTTGAGACCGGGTCTCATGTATCCCAGGCTGACTTCAAACTCACTGAGTATCTGAGTAGGACCTCAAACTTTGGATCTTTCTGCTTCCCTATGTGAAGATGCTGGCATTATAGGCATGTATCATCATGCTAGGTTAGGGCATTGTTGGGGTGAAATCCAGGGCTTTTTGTGTGCTACACAAGCACTCTACCTACTGAGCTACCTCCTCAACCATTCTTTTTTTTTTTTTTTTAAAGATTTTTTTTTTTTTAAGATTTATTTATTTATTATATGTAAGTACACTATAGCTGTCTTCAGACAGCCCAGAAGAGGGCATCTGTTCCCATTACAGATGGTTGTGAGCCACCATGTGGTTGCTGGGATTTGAACTCAGGACCTTCAGAAGAGCAGTCTGTGCTCTTAACCGCTGAGCCATCTCTCCAGCCCCCCTCCTCAACCATTCTGAGTTATATATTTTTTTAATTTTTATTTTTTTATGTCTATGAATGCTTTGTCTTCATATATGTTATGAATACCACATGCATTCCCAGTGCCCATGGAAGTCAGAAGAGAGAATCAGATTCCTTGAAATTGGAGTTCTTTATGATTGTGAGCCACTATGTGGGTGCTGGGAACAGAACCTGGGTCTTCTGCGACAAGTGCTCCTAACCACTGAGCTATTTCTTCAGTCCCTCTAAGTTAGGTTTGACTGCATTATCTTTGTCTACACTATCCCAAGTAAAAGTGACAGTGGCAGACAACCTTGCCTTGGACCTGATCTTACAGGAAAAGTTTTCATTTTTACACCATTAAATAAGATGTTTGCTGTAGGCCGGGCAGTGGTGGCTCACGCCTTTAATCCCAGCACTTGGGAGGCAGAGGCAGGTGCATTTCTGAGTTCAAGGCCAGCCTGGTCTACAGAGTGAGTTCCAGGACAGCCAGGGCTACACAGAGAAACCCTGTCTCGAAAAACAAAAAAACAAACAAACAAACAAAAAAAAACAAAAAAAACAAAAAAAACAAAAAAAAGAAAGAAAAAAGAAAAAAAGATGTTTGCTGTCGGTTTGTCTGGGTATAGACTGAGTATCTGCTGAAAATGTCATTCTGCCTGCAAAAGCAAAAGCAACCACAACAACAAACAAACAAACAACACCCTCCCCCCAGTCTGAACACTGTCCAGCATCCCCCTTTTTCGTCTCTCACATTTTTTTGTTGGTGGTGTTTCTTCTTCCATATCTCTGCACACACAGCTCAGTCCCTCTTACAGAATGTCCTTCCTTCTTCCCTGCAGCCATCTGTGACCTTTCACAGACTCTTAGAGTTCAGCTCACACCTCTGATAAACTTTTGCTGGATGCCCTTATTTCTGTCCTCAGAGGGCTGAGCTGGTGTGTGTGTTCTTCCTTCAAGCGTTCAGTGCTCGACATACACCTGGCCTTGGTCTCAAGGGACAACCGTTACACTGAAACTTTGCATACAACGCCAGGCAACGCCCAACAAGTCTTTGGTGGTCTGTCCTGCTTCACTCTCTTCATTATTTAAAGGTGAGATTTAGACACTCACTTCCCGTCTTGAAAGAAACAGCCAACCCCAGGGCTTGAGTCTTGTTGTAGAAGCCTGTGTATTGGTATAGAAGTTGTGTATTTGTTATCAGAACTACTATGCCAGACTTGGAAGGCTGAGGCAGGAGGATCACTACAAGCCTGAGGCCATCCTGGACTATGAGTAATAGCTAGCGAGGGTTATCAAAGACCCTGTTTCAAAATACCAAATGAGCAAACAATAACAATAACAAAAAACCAAATGAGCAAATAATAACAATTACAGCAACAAAAATCTACAACCTAAAATCCACAGACCTCTCTATTATCTCAGTCCCTCCTCTCTCCTCTCCTTCTGGCCCCTTCCACACAGACGTTGCCTTTGCTTTCTCAGCTGTTTGTTTGAGGGAAGGACTATCTATATCTAGATAGCCCACACTGGCCTTGGACTCTCAATCCTCTTGTCTTGGCTTCCTGAGTGCTGGGATTATAAATATGCCCCATCATCTGAATGACAGCTATAACCTTTATAAAAAATTATATTTTAAATATGTGTGTGTGCTCACTTTGTGCTGTGGCTGCATTTGAAGGTCAGAGAACAACTTTGGGAAGTTGCTTGTCTCCCTCTACCACGTGGGATCCAGGAGTTGAACTCAGGTCATCGGGCTTCGGAGCAGGCTCTTTTACCCCTCAGAGCCATCTCAATGGCCCAACTGTTACTATCTCATTCATTCATCACCATAAAATAACCCTAAGAGTCAGAGAGGACATCGTCTCCACCAGTTGAACATGAAGGTTTATCCTAAATCCTGAGAAGGGCTGTGAACCTTCCTCTAGGACCAGAAGTCTCCTCGATTCCCCAGGAAAGTTCCGGTTAATGGCAGGATGAGGGTGTTATCAGTCGAGGATCCCAGTGTCAGGGCCAGGATGTCAGTCCACATCTGCCAACTTCTGTCACAGATACTCAGCATTTCTGTTTCCGGCTGCCAGATTGTACCCACCGATCACAGGATATTTCAGGCCTTTGGTGGGAGATAAGCATTCTATAGCACTAACAACAGGCCTGGTGCTCCTGGTTTATTGGGCTTCAATGTCAGTCTCCTCACTTTCCCCTCTCATCTCCATTCTGCTCACCATTTGCCCTGCTCTGGTCACACTCCCTCTTACTATGGTTTCTCACCAAACCATTCTCTTTTCAGATGGCTTTTCTGCTTAGAAGGCTCAGCTCCCACCTTTGGCCCAGTTAACCGTGGCTCATTCTTTGCTATTCAAACTCATGATCGATTCCTTGTCTCCAGCAAACTGCCATGCTCTTGTGTATACTGTCTTATCAACCCTGACATTGTAGCAGGTCACAGGAAGGACAGAATTACATGGAATGGAGACCCAGGAGAGGGAATGCTACTAATCTGTGACACTTTGAAAGACCAATCTAGTCCTGAATAAAAGACCAAAGACTGTGCAGACAAAACTAACTCAGGCCAAGGACGCAGCTCAGCTGGTAGAGTGCTTGTCTAGCGTGCAGCAAGCCCTGGGCTCCATCTTCAGCAGTGCTTGAACACCCCCCCCCCCCCCCCGTAATGTCTATAACTCCAGCATATTCACACGAGTGGAAGCAGGAAGAGGTCAACCTCTTATACACAGTGAGTTTGGGGTCAGCCTGGGCTACAAGAGCTCCTAAAAAACAAAAGAAAACAACAAACAAACAAACAAACAAAATGAAACCAAGAGCAAAACCAAAAAGCTA
>CM052703.1:86250104-86266555 GCA_028551405.1 Uromys caudimaculatus | reverse complement strand
AGAAATATTTTCATGGGGCTGGAGAGATGGCTCAGCGGTTAAGAGCACTGGCCGCTCTTCCAGAGGTCCTGAGTTCAATTCCCAGCAACCACATGGTGGCTCACAACCATCTGTAATGGGATCTGATGCTTTCTCTGGTGTGTCTGAAGATAGCTATAGTGTACTCACATACATACAATAAATAAATCTTTTTTAAAAAAGGAATGTGTTCACTTGCAGCTGGGTGTGGTGGCACATGCTTGTGATCCTAATTCTTGGGAGATGGGGGCAGTTAGACCAAGAGTCTGAGGTCATCTTTGGCTACATAGTAAGTTTGAGGCCAGGCTGGGTTAATAAGATCCTATCTCAACCTTCTCATTGCCACCAAAATTCAAAGTTAGGTGCAATGGCAGGTGTTTGTGAACTCGATACTTTAGAGGATGAAGGAGAAGGGTCACTTGAACCTATAAGTTTGGGGTCAGCCTGGATGACAGAGTGATGCCTTACCTCAAAGATAAAGACCGGGTGTGGTGCTGGAAGGATAGCTCAGCGGTTAAAGGCACTGGCTGCTCTTCAGAGGACTCAAGTTCCTTTCCCAGTACCCATGTTATCTGGCTCATAACTGCCTGTAACTCCAGCTCCAGGGAACCCAACATACTCTTGTTTCTGTCAATACCCATGTATACATGTCATATTCACACACAAACACACACACAAATAAATGTGGAGGGTCCTGCCGGCTGAAATGATCCTCGAAAAGACAAGAACAAAACCCAGTTCAGCCCATTGGGCCAATACTTTGAGAGTCTGACATCAACCCATTTATTTTTGCCATATTCAAGCAAATCACAAATTTGGAAAAAAGTTTTCAGGTAACTCAGCCCTGTGAGTACAACACAGGTTAAGATGTGTTTAAGTTGCAGCTCTTTACAAAGTCCATGTGGCTTCATCTGTCAGATCTTGTTGACTTAGAAACAGTGCTCAAGACAAAGGTCTAGGGAGAATACCTGGGGTAGATGTGATGCCGAGGGACAGGATTGGCTTGGCTCTAAGAAAACATAGCCATCAATTAGGCTGTTGTAAAGTGCAAATGACCTTTCTCACAAGGATTAGTTTTATGGCCTAGAAGTATTGCTCCGGGTTTTAGGGGGAAAGGAACTGGGATGAATAAACATAATATTCTGGGCATATGGGCGGAGCCTGCCTCAACAGGTGGCAAAGAATTACCAGTTGTAAACTACATTTTCCCCCAGCGTTCCAGAGGAACAGCCAAATATCTTCCCCCTTTGGAGAGACCAACTGTATGTTTAACTTTTCCTGCCTTCTCCAGTGCTTATCTGTGGGCACAAGGACCTTTTTGCCATCTACAAATAGAAAATTTAAAAAGAAAAATGAAAACACTCTTCCACAGTTCCCCTCCCAGTTCAAAATTCTCTGTAGCTCTTGATCACTATGGAAGCATATGGGCATTTGAAACCTCTTGAATTCAGTTTTCAGTCCTTCCCATGGCCTGCTTCCACAGGTGACAGCTATTTTCTTTTCTCAAACACACCCTCCCACCCCCACACTGTCCTCCAAAACAAACCAAATCCACTTCTGCCTGGTGATTTTCAGTCCTCTGTTTCTTTTTAATTCTGCATTATAGAAAGCAGTTTACGTGTTGGTCTGAGAAGGGAGGCCCTTCCTTCCAGGGGGATGGACGGAGAGAATCTGAGTAGATTGAGACACAATCTTCTCTGGGGGGCGGGAGAGGGAAACACCATTTTGGAAGCATCTTGTCACCACTGCTGCGTTATTTAATGCAATTTACTCACCTGACCCCAAACAGTGGCAAAACCCAGTCATCATCCAGCAACTCAGAAGACTGGGCACAGTAGCCTGCGGTGGCTTTGCTTCCCAGAGTCTGAGGATTAACCTGGGTTAGCTCAGAGAGCCAGAGATGGCAGGGACAGCTTGTCTGCCTGTAGTTGTCATGTCTGGGGCTTCCTAGACCTCTTTCCTCACACATGATGTCTAGGTTGGTGTGGCTGAAATAGCTGGGGATAGGCTTATATCCCTTCTCTCCATGTAGCCTTTCCCAATGATTTAGTTTCCTACAGCGTGGCAGGAGGATTCTGAGAGGAACAGCCCGGAGTGAGAGTTCCGAGAGAGAGAGAGAGGAATATGTCTGTTGTTGAAACCAAATAACCAACAAGAAGCAATTTAATGGAGGAAGGATTTCTTTTGTCTTGTGGTTTATAGTCCATTATGGGGGGAAGGGGAGGGTATAGCAACTGGAAAGAACATTTATGAGCCTGTTCACAGCTTGAGGGACCAGGAATCAAAAAGGCTGACTAGCGGTCGAAGCAACAAGGAGAAAAGTCACTAATGTAGTCAACAAAGTTCCCAGTTGCTAGCCAAAGGCCAATGTTTTTTGTTGTTGTTGTTGTTGTTTTGGTTTTTTGGTTTTTTCGAGACAGGGTTTCTCTGTGTAGCCCTGGCTGTCCTGGAACTCACTCTGTAGACCAGGCTGACCTCGAACTCAGAAATCCGCCTGCAAAGGCCAATGTTTTAAATGGATCTTGTATTGCGTTTATTTAGTGTGCGTTCATGGCCATTTATGTTACAGCACTCTGTGGAGGTTGGAGGATAGCCTATGGGAGTTGGTTCTCTCCTCCCACCATACGGATCCTGGAACTGAGCTCAGGTGAAGCTTGGCAGCAGGCACTTTTACCTGTTAAGCCCCATTAATAGGTCTTTCTAGGGGCTGAAGAGGGGTTCAGTTGTTAAGAGCCCTTGCTGCTCTTACAGAGGACTAGAGTTTGGTTCCTAGTACTCACACTATGGTGGCTCCTACTGCCTGCAACTCTAGCTCCAAGGAATCCAGACAGTTGGCTTCCACAGTTACTTGCACATACGTGCATGAGCCCCCCCACATAACATAATTACAAATATTAAAAAGTAGATTTTTCTAAGGATAATCAGTAAAACCTGTACACTCTGTTTTGAACACTGGCAGACATGTAATGATGACATAAGAATGAAATAACATTAAATAATTCCATTCAAAACAGGAAGGAGAAGAAAAGGACATGAGACATACAGAAGTCATTTGTCCATAGAAATTCTGAAATTCATCCAGACTCATTTCTAGGTCTTTGATTAATGCCCAGTCTTGCTATAGGAGATTCTTGGCTCTGTTCTTGGGCCTGTTGGCACTACCTTTAGACATGAAGATATCTAAGGAGATATTTTCCAAGGAGATAGTCTGTGTTTGCAAACCTGTTGCTTTCTCAGCCTGCCCACCCTCCCTCATTATATGTTGGGTGCCCTGGGGTCTCTCTCTTCTTCTTCTTCTTCTTCTTTTTTTTTTTTTTTTTTTTTTTGGTTTTTCAAGACAGGGTTTCTCTGTGTAGCCCTGGCTGTCCTGGAACTCACTCTGTAGACCAGGCTGGCCTCGAACTCAGAAATCCACCTGCCTCTGCCTCCCGAGTGCTGGGATTAAAGGCATGTGCCACCACTGCCCGGCTCCAGGTGGTTTTTGATTGATCAATAAAGAGCCAATGGCCCATAGCTGAGCAGGTAGACTGAGGTGGGACCTTTAGAGTTGCACTAGGAACTTGGAGAAAGGAAGAGAGAAAATCACCATGACTGGGGGAGAAGGATGGGGCGTGAGCTGCAGGAGAGAAAGCCAACCAGCCATGTAAGTCTTTGGGTAGGTGGCCACTGGCCACTTCCCCGACTGGGCCTGGGGTAGCATGGGAAGGTTCAGGAGTTCAGGAATACCAGAGGGGAGTGTTTACTAGCAGGGGAAGGTTTAGGAATGCCCAACCTTTGAGCTTGTCACAGCATGTCAAAAATTAACTGACGTGTGTGTGTCTGTGTGTGTGTGTGTGTGTGTGTGTGTGTGTTTCATTTGTGAATCCAGAGATCCCTGACAGGTGGCTTGGAGTGTGACCCACTGGGAGCATAAAGCTGTTTAGTCCGTTACTGCTACAGAATTCAACACCCTATTCTGACATCCTTGGGCATGTGATGGACATACATACATGCACACAAAACACCCATGCACATGAAATGAAATAAATAGACTTTAAGACAAACACAAAACCAAAAATACCTCAGTGAGTTTTCAAGTAATAGTGTTGAGGTTCACTCTATCAGACGAAAAGCCACACCCTAAAGTCTCTAAAAAACTTTCTTTTCTCTTTCTTAGATTTGGAGTTCAGTTCTGAGATGAAACTCTTAGGATTTCTCAGAGCTTTGTTTTCTAATTAGAAGAGTGTTCTTCAGTCTCAGAGCTGTTCCCTGTGTTGAGAAAAATCAGAGACTATTTTTATCCAGAGGCTGTGCTTCCGTGAAATGTGCCAGCACATCCAGTCTTTAGTATTTGACCATTTCCTGCTTGGAGAGTCTTTTGTCTTTTGCTGGCAAAGATTAAGGATTAAAGGCAGCTTTATTTCTGAACTTGCCAGTTCTTGGCTTCTTCTTTTTCATGTGTATGTGTATGTGATGTGTGTGTGTGTGTGTGTGTGTGTGTGTGTGTGTGTGTGTGTGTTCACATGTGTGCGCAGGCCAGAAGTTGATGTCAGCTGTCTTTCTTAATCATTCTCCACTTTATGTACTGAGGCAGGGTCTCTCACTGACCCTTATCTGACAGGGTCAGTAATGTAGAATACAGGGTATGGTGTTCTCAATAAGAATGGCCCTTATAGGTTCATATGTTAAAATGTTTGGGCCCCAGTTAGTGGAACTGTTTGGGAAGGATTAGGAGGTGTGGCCTTGTTGGAGGAGGTGGTCACTGGAGGTGGGCTTGGAGGTTTCAAAAGCCCATGCCAGGCCCAGTCTTTGTCTGCAACTTACAGATCAGATGTGAACACTCAGCTATTGCTCCAAAGCCATGTCTGACTGTTTGCCATCATGTTCCCTGCCATGAAGATCATAGACTAACCCTGTAAGCAAGCCTTGAGTTAAGTGCTTTCTTCTATAAATTGCCTTGGTCATGGTATCTTTTCAAAGCAATACAACAATAACTAAGATACAAGATTTGCTGCTGGGTACTATCTTTGGTGGCTTTGTTCTCCAGAGGCCTACATACCTTCTGGCATTATTAACTCTAGTAAATAGGGAGAAAACTTTCAGATTAGTTCAAGCTTGATTTCTGTTCTGCAGCAACAGAGCTGCAGTAATAGGATTTTGCAGTCTACTTCTAGTGGGCAACTAAGAGTAATAGCCATAGCCTATTCTGTTTGTAGAGAAGGTACTCTAGGTCTTCCCTAGTCAATAAGTCATAGGAGTATATCCTATGCCTGGCGCCATCCATTCATGCAGGGTACTTGTCTGTGCTCAAACCCTCTTAAAGTATTTTTAATTAGCATATTCTATTTTATTAAATCAATCAATTAAATAAGTAATTATATTAATTATTCAATCAAGTATTCATTAATTATTAATTAATAAAATAAAATTTATTATAAGTTATGAGTAAATCAATAAAATAAATTGATTAATTTAATCTGAATAATTATTGAATTAATTAATTGTTTAATCAGTTAATTTTAAATTTTTTTCTTTTTTAAAAAGATGCATTTATTTATTTTATTTATATGAGTACACTGTTGCTTTCTTCAAACACACCAGAAGAGGGCATCAGATCCTGTTACAGATGGTTGTGAGCCACCATGTGTTTGCTAGGAATTGAACTCAGGACCTCTGGAAGAGTAGTCAGTGCTCTTAACTGCTAAGCCATCTCTCCAGCCCCTAATTTTATTTTTTCAAGATGGAGTTTCTTTGTGTAGTCTTGGTTGTCCTGGAATTAGCTTTGTAGACCAGGCTGGCCTCAAATTCACAGGGATCTGCCTCCCCAATGCTGGGATTAAAGATGTGTGACAGCACCTCTCAGCTTCCTATTTTTAAACTTTAAAAAGTACATTTATTTATTTGGTGCATGTGTGTACATTAGTATGTATGTGTGTGGGTACACAAATATCATGGTATTTGGACCAACAGAGGACAACATTCTGGAGTTGATTCTTTCAGCATGTGGGTTCCAGGATTCAGACTCTCGTTAAACCCTTGGGGCTAATGTTTTACCCACTGAGCAATCTGGCCAGCCCCCCCCCCCCTTAGTTTATCGAGACAGGGTTTCTCTATGTAGCCCTGGCTGTCCTGGAACTCCCTCTGTAGATCAGGCTGGCCTCGAACTCAGAAATCCACCTGCCTCTGCCTCCCAAGTACTGGGATTAAAGGGGTTCGCCACCACTCCCTGGCTCAGCCTCTCTTTCTAATTTTTGTAACTTCAGCCAACAGTATTGTTGAGCTTTCTGTCACTGTGTAAAAGGTGTCATCTTTAATACCACTGTATTAGTTTGCTTCTGGAAGTATTGTAACAAAGTATCCCAGAATGAGTACGTTAAATCACATTAGTGCCAGCATTAAGCAAGAGGGATTTTTTGTTGGGTGTTTGGGGAATGAGGGTGGGGTCTGGGGGAATGGAAGTGGGTAGTGGGTGGTGGGTGTGGGTAGTGGGAAGTGTCTAATACCAAGTTGTTGGCAGGCTTAGTTCTATCTAAGGACTGTGAGGAATAATGTATTACATGTCTCTTTCTCAGCTGCTGGCTATTTGCTCATACTTCCTAGTGTTCCTTAGCATGTAGAAGTATATGACTCTGATGTCTGTCTTCCTGTTTGCATGGTGCTCTTCCCATGTGCATGTTTGTGTCCATATTTGGCCTTTTTATACCAATCATACTGGATCAGAATTATCTCTAAAAAGACCCCATCTTCAAATATGATCTTATTCCGAAGTATTGGGGGTTAGGACTTCAGCACATGAATTTTGGGGATGACAAAATACCAGCTTTATTCTTTCTTTTCCTTACTTTCTTCTTTTACCCCTGTAAAGAGACTGTCTTGTGTATTGTATGGATGCATCACCTGTCAATTAAAAAACCTATGGCCTATAGGAAAGGGTAGAATAGAAGGTGGGACATCTGGGAGGTAGAAAGAATTCTGGGATAGAGCCAGACATTGCCTGAGAAGATGTGAGTAGTCTAAAGCTTGGTACCTGAGCACAGGTAACCAGTCATATGGCAGAAAATAGGTTAAAATAAATGAGATAATGTAAGTTATGATTCTAGTCAGAGAAGAGCCTAGTGATATGGGCAAGATATTTGTAAATATATTTTGAGTCTGAGTCTAATTTCTGCGAGCACAGGGCTGGGAGGAGGAGAAATAGGCTTAACTTCTACATACCCCCCTCCCCCCTCCATGTTTTGAGGCAGGGTCTTTCTATACAGCTCAGATAGGCCCTGATCTCACAATGCAGCTCAAGTTATCCCTGAATTTGATGATATTTTTGCTTCAGTCTCCTGAGTGCTAGAACTTAAAATGTGTTCCATATGTGACCTGGCCAAATGGCTCAACGGTTAAGAGTGTGTTCTGTGCTTGTAAATGATCTGAGTTTGGTTCCCAGTAGCATGGTGGCTGCTTACAACCGCCTGTAGCTTTGAAAATGGCCTGAGTTGGTGTGGAAACCCACCACAAGGACTTAGCGTTGTGTTTATGTACCCGTAGTGTACAGAGGGTATGCCAGGGGCTGGCTGGTGAGACGGAGGGGCAGGACCAGAGGGGGCGTGTCCGTGGGATGGAGGGCGGGGCCTGCGGCGGTCAGGTGACCGCACGGCGGGCAGCGTCGTCTTTGGAGAGCCTGCTGGAGGCAGAGGCACGACCGGGCTGACCGGGTCTGTGGGGCAGCGCCGCCGCGGCCATGGGGGGCTTGAAAGATGAACTGCTCAAAGCCATCTGGCACGCTTTCACCGCGCTCGACCTGGACCGCAGCGGCAAGGTCTCCAAGTCGCAACTCAAGGTGAGCCTCCTGCCGGCGTTTCCTGTAGGGCACGGGACCCGCGGCGTTGTCCGCAGGGAGGGCAGAGAGGGAATGTGGCGGGGCGGCGGTCCTCACTCTTCCTTCAGGCCTCCGGGCGGTGCGTGGGGGCGGGCGCGCTCCTGCGGCTTCGCTACGGCTGAGGTGCGCTAAGAGGCTCCGCGGGACCTGCAGAGCGTCCCTCGGCGACGGGCTATATGGAGGCCCGGGACCTCAGCCTCGCCTCCGGGACGCTGAGCAGAGCCTCCCCGTCCGGCGTCTGCAGATCTTGGGGTTAGTGAGAGCGCGTGCGGAGTTCCCTGCTTTTGCAGAGTCCTCCTTAGGCTGCCCAAAGACCCCAGAGTATGAGGTACGCATAAAGGGATACTTGTAAGTTGAGTAAACCCCAAAGTGGCACCCAGCCAGGAGAAATTGGCAGCGTCTTGAAAAGCCTGAAATATAGAAACAGACAAGAGGAGCCATTCAACAGGCATTTTAAAAATATACACATTTTGGATCTGAATGACTGGTTTTCTTAGCGTTTTCTGAGAAGAGATTTCCGAAGTTTGGGTTTGCTTTGTATATTTTGTGCAGTAAATGAGGAAGTTCTTTTCAGTAGTGACTTTTATGCCAGCAGGATCTGGCGTTCTTACTTGTTTTCCTTTTGATCTAATTCGTTAAATCATAGTCTGGAAGGACCGATGGAAATTAGCCACATACTTGTACTCTTAAAAAAAACTAATATTTGGGGTCTTGGAGAGACGGATGCTTGGGGCGACTGCTCTTCCAGAAGCCCAGAATTCCGTTCCCAGCACCCACGTGGGGTAGCTCACATAGCTATAGAATAGCCTATAAATTCCAGCTCCAGGGGATGCCTCTCGCCTCTGTGGGCAGCAGCACACGCATTTTCTTGTTTTTTTCGAGACAGAGTTTCTCTGTGTAGCCCTGGCTGTCCTGGAACTCACTCTGTAGACCAGGCTGGCCTCTGAACTCAGAAATCCACCTGCCTCTGCCTCCCAAGTGCTGGGATTAAAGGCGTGCGCAACCACTGCCCGGCAGCACACGCATTTTCACACGCACGGTCATAATTTAAAAATGATATTTTAAAAAGTTAATAATAGGTTTTTCTGGTGTATACAGTTCAATGAGTTTTAGCACATGTAGGAAGTCACTATCACTAACTAGGATTTCATCAGTTCCGTCCCACAAAGCTTTGTCATACTGCCCCATCTCCAACAGGAGGTAACCACTGATCTGTTCTAGTCTTCCTTTTTCTAGTGTGATATGAATGGGATCTTCTGAAACCGGCTTCCTTTACTCAGATGAATGCCTTAGAAATTAACCTACCTTGTGTGTTAATGCTAGGCTATTACATCATAGGTGTGCCGTAGTTATCCATGCACTCTTGAAGATTTGTTATTTCTAGTTTATTCGTGATTCTGAATAGAGGGTATGACTTTGTTTTTATTTTTACCTATTATAATTTTTAGATAGCGTGTAGCCAGGTGTTCTTTTAGCCATTCTAACATATCATATTTAGGCCATTCACGTGTAATGTAATGATTGATATTGATAGATTTAGCCTTGCCATTTTGTGATTGGCTTCTGTTTTCTTTCTTAATTTTTTTCTCTGTGTACCTAGAATTACTGTTTCGCCACTTTAAGGGGAATGTAGAAACCTTATGCCATGCAGATCCATTACCCTTTCTGCTTTATGTTGTAATTATCATGCTTATTACTCTACATACATTGAAAAACATCACCACCACCACCACCACCACCACCCTCCTCCTCCTCCTCTTCATTTGTTCAATCCTAACTTTTAAAGAACATTAGAAAACAGCTTATCTTTCCTCCAGAGAGTCCCAGGGTATCCCTCAATTTTGTTGATATGGTAGTTGAAGCTTCAGAGATGTGATTTGTCCCAAGTTACAGTACAGTGTAAGTAGTAGCTAGTTTAGAACCAAGATTTTCCCTGTCTATCTGTCTGCCCGCCTGCCCGCCCATCCATCCATCCATCCATCCATCCATCCATCCATCCATCCATCTATATCTGTTTTGAGACAGGATCTCTCTCTATAGCCCTGGCTGTCCTGGAACTCACTATGTAGACCAGGCTGGCCTGGAACTCACAGAGATAGACTTCTGCCTCCCCAGTTCTGGGATGAAAGAGTGTGACACTGTGCTTGGCAAGGTTTTCACATTTTAAAGCCAGTGTTTTTAAATCTGCCCTCCCCTTTCCAGTTGATGACATTCTATTACATTCATTGCACTCCATTAAAAATTTGAGGGAAAGAACCTAGGGGATTTTCTTTTTCTAAAATTAAGTGAAACCTCTGCTGGTCCTAGAGAATTTCCATTTATTTAATCTCTGTCTCTGTCTCTCTCTGTCTCTATCTCTGTCTCTGTCTGTCTCTCTGTCTCTCTGTCTCTCTCTGTCTCTCTGTCTCTGTCTCTCTGTCTCTCTCTCTCTGTCTCTCTCTCTCTCTCTCTCTCTCTCTCTCTCTCTCTCTGTGTGCGCGCGCATGTGCGGATCATGCATACTTCTGTGGTTGTCCTATCGCAGTGTGGATATGGCGATCAGAAGGTAACTTTCCGGAGTCAGTTTTGTCCTTCCACTGTATGGATTCCCAGCATCAAACTCAAGTTGTCAGGCTTGGCAGCAAGCACCTTTTAGCCACTGAGCCATCTTGCTGGCCCCCTTAGAGGATTATTGGTAGCAAGCTAGGCTGGAAGTGTAAATTCTCAGTTCATGGTTTTCAACCACATGTTGGTAGCACATCTGTGAAGTTGTATTTGATCTCTCCTGGGACAACATAAGAGACTTTGGATTAATTCAGTGTGTACATCTTGCTAGTGTTTTTGGAACTGAAAATACTTTTTAAATTTTTTCTTGGTGTCTGATTCCATTTCATTGGGGAAAGTTGTGTTTTGGAACTAACATATTGATGTTAAGTATTGTGTGTAAGGTACCATGCTAATTTGATAAAAGGTTAGTAGTCTTAGGCTGTTAAGATTTTTTTCTTCTCTGTATTGGGGATGGAACCCAGCATACTAGGTGAGCACTCTACCCCTGAGCTATACCTATAGTCTTACTTTTACTTAAAAAAAGTATATGTATCTGTGTATGCATGTGTTCTTGTATGTGTGGGTGCACATGCGTTCATGGTAGTTATGGAAGACAGAGAATAACCTCAGGTCCATCCTCAGAAATTCCATGAACCTCCCTCAGACAAGGTCTTTCATTGGCTTGAGCTCACCAATTAGACTAGACTGGTTGGCTGCTGAGCCCCAGGAAATCTTCCTGTCTCCACCTTCCCAGTGCTCACATTATAAGCACACACCACCATGTTGGGTATTTTCACATAGGAGCTAGGGATTGAATTCAGGTCCCCAAATACTTTACACACACACACACACACACACACACACACACTCAGGTCCCCAAATACTTTACACACACACACACACACACACACACACACACACACACACACGCACGCACACAGCTCCTACTTTTGTAGTGCTGGAAATTGAACCCAAGGCTTCCTACATTCTAAGCAAGCTCTTTATCACTGATTTATATATACATATATACCTATATATACCTATATACACACATATATATACATATATACACATATATATATATTTATAATATAATATAATTTTATTTTTCAGACATAATCTTTCTGTGTATCCCTGAATGGGCTAGAACTTGCTGTGTAGATCAAGCAGGCGTTAAACTTACAGCTATTGTCCTGTCTCTCCCTTTCAGGTGCTGAGATTGCAGATGGAAATCATGTTTAGTTTATTTATTTATTTATTTTTTTTCTGAGACAGGGTTTCTTTGTCTAGCACTGGCTGTTCTGGAACTCACTCTGTAGACCAGAATGGCCTCAAACTCTTGGTTTATCATTTTATTTGTTTATATTCATTAATTATTTTATTTCTAGTGTATACTTTGGTGTGTGCACAATCATATGAGCATGTGTGTGCTGTGACATGCATGTGGAAATGAGTCAGTTCCCTCCTTTCACCCTGTCGACTCAGGAGATTGAACTCAGGTCAGACTTGATGCAAATGCCTTTATCCACTGAGTCATTTTGCTGGTCTACTTTTAAATTTATTTTTTAATTAAAACTTTTAGTGTTAAAAGATTTATTATTTTTTAATTATGTGTATGTTTATGTCTTTGCGTGGGTATGTGCACATGCCCGCACATGCCTAAGGAGGCTAGAGACATCAAATGCCCTGGAATTGGAGTGACAGGGGGTTGTGAGTGGGTGCTGGGAACCAAACTCTGGTCCTAAACACGATCAGTACATGCGCTTAACTGCTGAGCCATCTCCGGTTCACATTCATGACTAAAACTTTTTTTTTTTTTTTTTTTGTATAGAAATAGAGTTTATTTAGGGCATGGGGAGGGGAGTTAAGAGGGTAGTAGAGGCAGAGAAAAGCAGAGAGAGGAAGAGAGTAGAGAAGTAGAGGAGTGGAGGCCGGCCATGACCACGTGGAGAAGGGGGGGGAAGGGAATGTGGAGAGGTAAGAGAAGTAGGAGAGAGGCAAGAGAAAGAGTTAAGAGCAACTAAAACTTTTAAAAAACTTATTAGTGTGTGTGTGTGTGTGTGTGTGTGTGTGTGTGTGTGTGTGTGTGTGAGATCGTGTGTGAAATCAGAAGCATGCAGGCCATGGTGTGTCTGTGGTGTTCAGAGAATAACTTTCAGGGGTCTCTTCTCTCAGTCCACGGTGGGGATAGAGTTCACGTCTTCAGGCTACACTGCTGAGCCATCTTGCTGGCCTACCTTTATACCTTTTTGCACAGATGGATACTTTCGGTAAATGCAGAATGGATGCTTCATGTGTTGGGCACTGTGCCCAGTGCAGGAGATAGAGTTGGGAGAAATAGGAGTCTTTGCTTTCAAAGAGTTTGAATTAATTTAAAATTTAATTTATTTTTTTAAAAATAAAATTTAAGAGGATAAAACCATTAGAAAATGCCTTTTTGCTCCTTCTCTCTGTCCCCTGCTTAGATAATTGCCCTATCTTGAAAAGACAGGAAGTCTATTGAGGAATGGGAGTGAGCTCTTGTAATCCCAACACTTGAGAATCTGAGGCAGTAGGATTGGTAGAGGTTTGAGATAGTCTTGGGTATATAGTGAGCCAAAGCTACTGGTTAAAAAAACCAGAAGGGCCAGTGAGATGTCTCAGCTGGTAAGGGCACTTGGCCCCAAAGTTGACTACCTGAATTTGATCCCTGGGACCCCTATGGTGGAAGGAGAGAATTGATTCCTGCACTGTCCACTGACCTCTACATGCATGCAGTGGTAGGCACACGTGGCATCATGTATAGTGGTAAAGACAGGAACCACAAAGACAGTAGAAATATTGAATAGAAGATACTCAGTTTGAAACTTAAGATCCAAAGAAAAAGTTAATACTGTAATTTGGTGTTACAAATACAGAGGTTCACTGAACTCGTCAGTAAAATAAAAATATACGTGGGCTAGAGAGATGGCTCAGCGGTTGAAGAGCTCAGCCTGCTGCTCCCAACCATTTTCAGTTCCAGCTCAAGGGTTCCAGTACTCCCTTCTGACCTGGGGGGGGTGGGGGGCTCCTGCATTCACATATGCACATATGCATTCAGGGACACACATCTGCACGTGAAAACAAGTATCAACACAAGGGACACATTGTAAAAACCATGTGTGACTTACAAGGTTTTTTGTTAAATTTTTAAAATTTTTTTGATACTTTATTTACATTTCCAATGTTTCCCCCTTTCTAGGTCTCCTCTTTGGAAACCACCTATCCCCTCCCCCTCCCCCAGACTTACAAAGGTTTGATAGGAGCAGTTCAGCATTGTCACAGGGATGCTTCCTTGTGCACGTGGGTATAAGGTCACTGCAGGTCAGTGATTTTCCTGAAAGTTTTCAAAAGTCCCTTCTTCCCCCCAGGGGCAAAGAAGGGAACTGTTTCTGCCTGCTGTAGAGACCATTAGCTCCATTAGCCCAATTTATAACATATTGTTAAAAGGCAGCTCATTATTGTTTTCTAATGTTGATTTGGTGTTACTGTTTCATAGGTTAGACACACAGAGAGATTATGTTCAGTTTCTTTTTAAAAAATTTTAAACACATTGCTGTAGAAATAGTTCAGTAAGAGCACTTAGTGCTCTTGTCATGCCCTGACCCCCTAAACCCCCAAGGGTCTCCCTATGTGGCTCTGGTTGTTCTGGGACTCACTGTATAGACCACACTGTCCTCAGACTCAAAGAGATCTGTCTGCCTTTTCCTCTCGAGAGCTGGGTTAAAGGTGTGCATCACTACATTCATATACATAAAATAAAAAAACTTAAAAAAGATTTCTAGGTCTTCTGTGGTGTGTGTGTGTGTGTGTCTGAGAGTATGTATGTGCACAGGAGTTTAGGTGCCATGGAGACAAGAGACATAGATCCCACAGATGGTTTCAAGCTGCCGGATGTGGATGCTGAGAACTGAACTTGGGTCTTCTGCAAGAGCAGTTTCAGTCTTAACCACTGAGACATCTCTCTACCCCACTGCTCACCTCCATTTTATTTTTCTGATAAGGACTCATGTAGCCAAGGTTACCCTTCACCTGATCCTGCTGCCTCCACATCCCAAATGCTGGGATTACAGGCAAGCATCACCACTCTTGGCTACTAAGTTCAACTTTTTCTAATTGGGTAAAGTGTGTTCATCAGCAGGAGTAGATAGTAGACTAGCAGGAAAGAAACTTTCAAACTCATTTTTAAGAATATTCCTTTCTTAGAACAAATCGATTACATCATTCATCTTGGATGCAATTTTCTTGTGTTTTTCTGATAGCTATTAAAAGATTGTCAACTATGGAGAGACCCTGACACCTTTTCTTGTAGGAAAGGGCTATTTAGAGGAAGCTGAATAAATATGGTTGAATTGAAGTTTGGTTATTTCTTTTTTAATAATGTTTTCCCCTGGTTTGGTTTGATTTTGGATTTTTGTTCTTATTTATGTGTGTGCCCCACAGAGTCAGAGGACAACCTCTGGAGTCAGACTTAGCTTTCCACCTTGTTGGAAACAGTCTTGCTCATTGCGGCATAAACCAAACTATTCAACCTGTACATTTCCTGCAGTCCTTTCTCTGCCTTCCATTGTGACATTTTTGAGAATTCTGGAATTTTGATCTCTTTAAAAAACACAGATATGGGGCTGGAGAGATGGCTCAGCGGTTAAGAGCACTGACTGCTCTTCCAGGGGTCCTGAGTTCAATTCCCAGCAACCACATGGTGGCTCACAACCATCTGTAATGGGATCCGATGCCCTCTTCTGGTGTGTCTGAAGACAGTAACAGTGTACTCACATACATACATATAATAAATAAATAAAATCTTAAAAAAAAAAAAAACCACAGATATGTTATAATATGCTTTCATTTTAATCTCAAATGTAGGTCTATGGGGCTGCTTCAGACTGTCCATGGCATCTTACTATGGTTTGCTTCGTGCTCTAGTAGAAGCATGGTTTTACCAGCTGCAGATAGTTTCTGTGATGCTGTGACATTTGGAATTCTGGGAAGTTTTCAGAGGGTACATAGATGCTAGGGTCCCATGAGGTGGAGTGGGTTGTTGGTTGTTTAGGAAGGTTGGTTGTGGTATATTAGTAGCTGTGGTCAAAGAAGAAACAACAAAGAAATTAGATTCAAGATGTCTGCCTATCTATATCTCTGTCTTTCTCTCCTTTCTTCTCTCCCTCTCTCCTTCCTTCCTTTCCTCCCTCCCTTGCTCCCTTCCATCCTTCTTTCTCTCCTATTTAGTGATGGGGTGAAACTGGGAGGATAAAGGCTGGGAAAAAGAAGAACCCACAAAGCAGCGAATACCAGCTACATTCCATCTCCTGGTAAGGGCGCTGGGATCACAGTGCACAAGCTACTGCATCAGGCTCTCCTTTGGTTCTCATAGTTAGCCGGCCAACCCTTACCCCTGGAGTTGACTTCTTAGACTCTCGTCTAATTGTATTTGCTATTTTATGTACTTGTGTGTGTGTGTGTGTGTGTGTGTGTGTGTGTGTGTGTGTGTGTGTATGTATGTATGTATGTATGTATGTATTTATGTGTGTATGAATATGTGCAGGTGCACACATGTGCCTTCATGTGGAGGCAGAGGACAACCTTGACATTTATTCCTTAAGTAAGATCTACTTTGTTTTTTTGTTTTTGTTTTTTTTTTTTGGTTTTTCGAGACAGGGTTTCTCTGTGTAGCCCTGGCTGTCCTGGAACTCACTCTGTAGACCAGGCTGGCTTCGGACTCAGAAATCCACCTGCCTCTGCCTCCCAGGTGCTGGGATCAAAGGCGTGCGCCACCACTGCCTGGCTCTACTTTGTTTTTTGAGACACAATCTCTTGCTGCTCTGGGGCTCACCAGGATAGACTGATGGAGTGAGGGCCGCTTGTCTCAGCTTTGGAGCTCACCAGGGTAGACTGATGGAGTGGGGGGTGGGGGGGACTTGTCTCAGCTTCGGGACTCACCAGGATAGACTGATGGGGCAAGGGCCACTTGTCTCAGCTTTGGGGCTCACCAGGGTAGACTGATGGAGTGGGGGGTGGGGGGGACTTGTCTCAGCTTCGGGAC
>CM052703.1:86206104-86250004 GCA_028551405.1 Uromys caudimaculatus | reverse complement strand
AGACTGATGGGGCAAGGGCCACTTGTCTCAGCTTCGGGACTCACCAGGGTAGACTGATGGAGCGAGGGCCACTTGTCTCAGCTTTCCCAGCCCTAGGACTGTGAGCACACACCACCATGCCCAGCTTTTATTATTATTTCTATTTATTTCATGGTTTTTGTTTGTTTTTTGCCTTTTGTTTTTGAGACAGAGTTTCTCTGTGTATTTTTGGCTGTCCTGGGACTCACTCTGTAGAGCAGACTTGCCTCCAACTCAGAGTTCTGCCTGCCTCCTGAGTGTTGGGGGGTGGGGAGTTCATGTTTTAGTTTTTTGAGATAGGGTCTCAGTATGTAGCTTTGGTTGGCCTGTAGCTCACCTGCCTCTGCCTTCCAGTACACTTAATATTTTTAAATGAGAGACAATTGCGTGTAGATTTTATAGTTTAGGAGACCTTAGTAATCTACCTCTTGAAATAGACTTTACTTTTAGGTCATGGTATAAGTTTGCAGAAGTCATGTGGGAATAAGTTTGGGTGTATTATTTGAAACAGAGGAAATTATTCTTCTATAACATTTTATTTGTCTATTTAGGTGAGGTGTGAGCACGTCACAGTGTGCACACACAGGTCAGAGGCCAACTTGGGAGACTTGGCTCTTTCCTTCTAGATGTGGGTCCCAGGGATCAAACTCAGCTAGTCAGGATTGGCAGCAAATGCCATTTTATTGGCCTCTGATTGGTCTTTATTCTGTGGTTATTTAAAAACTAACATCACATTATTTAACATTTCACTGGTTGTTTCTTGCTAAGACTTATTTATAATGCCAACACAGTAATAAAGGTTATTACTTAACTATTTAAGAGGAATGTCTTAGTTCATATATACACATGGTATTAAATTCATAAGACTAAAAAAAGGGCATTTACGGCATGAAAAGTCTCTCCCAGCCCACATTAGTTCTCTGCCTTTATGCTCCTACCAGAGTTCACAATGTACCTTAATTTAATGCTCATACTGTTACATAGTGAGTGTTTTTCTCTTAAATATAGAACACTCTAGTGATATTTTTGCAACCTTTATTATAAAGTTCAGTTTGCAATTATGGTTTCAGTGTGAATTACACATTAGTGCTGGGATGTCTTAAAATAAGTGTGTTGGCCTGTTCTGATCCTGTTGTTTTTAGAAACACTTTTTTTTGGGGGGGGGTGTACGTTTTTGAAGTTGAAGAGCTTACAACTATAGTGAAGACTTAAATACAAATCATGTTT
This sequence comes from Uromys caudimaculatus, assembly GCA_028551405.1. Taxonomy (NCBI): domain Eukaryota; kingdom Metazoa; phylum Chordata; class Mammalia; order Rodentia; family Muridae; genus Uromys; species Uromys caudimaculatus. The sequence goes on along the minus strand of CM052703.1, from coordinate 86,248,759 downwards.
AGAGTATGGGTAATTTGCATCTTATTTTCTCAATGGTAGATATTCATTCATATTCTCCTCCAATAGGTTCTCATTCTGTAGCCTAGGTTGGCCTCAAACATAGCAAGGCATCTGTGTTAGCCTCCCAAGAGGTTGGATTACAGGACTGAACCATTAGACTTGAAGAATTTTTGAATCACTTGGGTTTTTTTATTCTTCACCTTGGTACTGGTTTGTATATGTTTTGAATAATACCTTGTATTTTGTTCCCATGTAGGCATCTAGCTTCAGAAGTTTTAACATGGATTGTTAGAGTAATTGAGCCAGGCAAGAGTAATCAGTTGAAAACATAAAGGAAGGAAATGGCAGTAAAGAATGGCCTTACTTTGTGTGACACTCAGCACACAAAGCCAAAGCCGTGGTTAATTCTCATGTTCTTGCCATGAGTAGAACTGAGTTTCTAAACCTGCCGGCTGTTTCTGCTAAACACTGAGGTAAAAGGCTCTTTATGGTAGGAAACCAAAAATTCTAATTTTAAGAAGCAAGGTTGGGGGATTGGAGTCGTGAATGAGCCAGCCTACTAAAAGCTGTTGTAAGTCAGCATGGTGGCAGTCCCTGCCTGTAATTGCAGGGCTCCATGGCCTAAGGCAGGCCTGAGAATAAGAAAGCCTGGTTTGGATTACACAGTGAGACGATGCCTCAAAGAAAAAAGTCTCTGCAAATAGTTTTAATATTTTACCAAAACAAAAGAGTAGAGACAGCTTTCTAAATAAAATGAGCATCAGATATTTCTAAATCTTACAGTGGATCGGAGCGAATTATGAGTTATTTCTGTTTTCCATTCTTTGCTAGAAAATTTTCAGTGTGATACCTTGGAAATTTGGTGCTTAAAAAAAAAAAATACAAGAGGGGGGGTCTGATGCTTCCTTTTGCCTCTGTGGGCACCAGGCACATCCATGATGCTCATATACACATGCGTGAAAAACCCTGGTGCACATACAATAAATCTTTTTTGTTTGTTTTATTTTTTTGTTTTGTTTTGAGACAGGATTTCTCTTTGTAGCCCTGGCTGTCCTGGAACTTGATCTGTAGACCAAAAATAAATAAATCTTAAAAAAAGTGATCTCTTGTCTTATTGAAGATAATACTTGAATCTCAGGGTACTATTTTTGGTGTTGTCTGTCTACTTTAACTCCTCATTTCTGGTCTTAAAATTCAAGAGTTTACAGGGCAGTGGTGGCACATGCCTTTAATCTCAGCACTTTGGAGGCAGAGGCAGGTGAATCTCTGTGAGTTCAAGGCCAGCCTAGTGTACAGAGTTCCACAAGAACAACACAAAAATCTTAGTTTAACTTTCTCGAGCCTCACTTCCTGTTTCTTTTGGGTCTCACCACAGCTTCACAGGGATACGGTAACGAAGTTAGAGTTACCTGCTTTCTAAGCTTTCTTCCTCTGGATAGGTGTTGCCCATTCCTGTCCAGCCGAGGAGGGTTCAGAGCCTTCTTCCTCTGAGTGGAAGTAGTAGATCAGAACAGCCGAGTTCTCTCATGTCTCCTTCTTACAACAGAATCACAGCCTCAGCATCCTTTAGTTCTTCTCATCCCACCCCACCCCCTTTTTTTTTGAGACAATAATCTCTTTGTCTGGACAAAGTCCACTGTGGCCTGGAACTTACTGTGTACCTCACACTGGCTTAAAATTCAAGCTGACACTCTTTCTTCAATCTCCCAGTACTGGGATTATAGTAGTCAGCCATCATGCCTGATCATTTTCCTCCTGAAGTGGGGTTCTCACTGTTTTGCACCGCCTGGCCTAGAACTTGTGGGTTCCCAGGATGCTCTCTCTCTGAGTTCTGTCACTTATTCACAGTCCTTTCTGCACTCCAAGGCTACTTGACACTGCAGTTCTCAGCAGTTGAGAGGAAAAGCGTCGGTTAGGAACTCCACACATGCTAACTTTCTTACAGGAAGAACAAAGATGCAACATTTCTAGGCCTTTGGTATCCTTTGTCTCTTTAGGAATAATTAGCTCTGTCACATTTGCTTTGAATTAGAAGACTGATAAATGTGTGCACAGGACCAGCTAGAAATGACACTAGATAGTAAAAAAAGCTGCTCTGGAGCTAGGGCATGTATGACCTAGTGGTAGAGTACTTGTCTGGTATACGGGAGGCTCCTGGTTCCAGACCTCCTACCCCACCACCGCCGCCACCACGCAAAAAAACAAAACAACACCATCATCAAAACCAAAACAGTTCTCACTGATTGTAGAGGCAGCATTGGAAGGCATTATATTTTACTGAGTTGTGAAGGGAGGGCTACAGTCTGCCCGAGGAGTACAGCCCCACAGCCCCAACAGTTCTTTTACCCATAGGATGGTGCCTGCTCAGTGAGACAGCTGATGTGGGTCTCAGCGACAGATGAGAACTGCTGTTTCATACAGACTTTGGTAGATCGGACGGGATTAAAATTCTGAGATCCGGGACTGGAGAGATGGCTCAGTGTGGTTAAGAGCACTGACTGCTCTTCCAGAGGTCCTGAGTTCAATTCCCATCAACCACATGGTGGCTCACAACCATCTGTAATGGGATTTGGTGCCCTCTTCTGCTATGTCTCAAGATAGCTACAGTGTACTCATATACATTAAATAAATAAATCTTTAAAAAAAAGAACAAACAAGCCTTTTTTTAAAAAAAATCTGAGATCCTTTACTTGGGCAACTTTGGGAAATTTTCTGTCAGTTGCATTTTCGTTTACTTATTTTGTGAGTGGAGGGAGTATGTGCATGTATTGGCATGTCCGTGGAGGTGGGAGCACAACTTGCAGGAGGGGGTTCTTCCACCGCGTGGGTGCTGGGAGGAACTAAGGCGAGGCTTGGCACTGGGGTCTTAGCCAGGGAGCCATCTCTCTAGCCCTCTACTTAAATATTTTTTCTGTTAAAGGGGAAGATTAAGATGTAGGGTACTTCTCCCTTTCCTGTTCCTTATCCTTGGTTTTTACTTTCTATTGCTTCTGTTACTTGTGAGCCCAAAATATCAAGTGGAAAATTCCAGAAATAAATAGTACACAAGTTTTAAATAAGTTATTATGGTGTGTTGCTCTAGTTGTTCATTTATCATATCATCATCATCTAAATTATTGTTAATCTTTTGCTGGGCTTAATTCATAAATTGAATTTTATCATTGATACATGAAGAAAAGATGGTATATTTGGGATCTGGTACTGTTTGCAGTTTCGTGCATTTTGGGGAGCTGTTGGAATGTGTCTCTGCACAGATTAGCTGGGAGGTTGGTAGAGACAGAAGCCATATTGTAGGCACCACACAGAGGCAGGAGGCCAGGACAGAAGACAGCAGAGGTAAACCTCAGACTTGAGATCTTGGTTATTGGTTGACTATACACTATGGCTTTAGGTTTTTTCCTGGAGAAGAGGGCACTACATTGAACTGCCTCACAACTCTTTCCTACTATAGCCCCCCCTTTCATTAGAAACCTGTATTTGAGGTCTCTCCCACCCCCATGTGGGGGTCAAGCCCAGGGTGTCATGCATACAAGGCAGACACTATACTTGAGTAAGGAGTGAGGCTGCCACACTAGGTCTCAAGCCTGATGAATTGTGCTCGCCTCGCTCTAGCACTGTCAGTAACTAACAACCCCAAAGTTATCTGGAGGAGAGACTGCAGTTAAAGTTCTTTCTGGAAGTATAGTAAAGGTGCACACACGTGGAAGGATGGTGGAGAAGAGAAGAAATAAAGTCTGGAAAAATGTCTAGTGTCCTTGATTCAGCAATGTTTGTTGGCTACATCTCTCATGAAGTACTTTATTAGTATTTTGGGGGGGGGGGCAAGGTTTGCACACATGGATAAAAGACCCTGTGCACAAGGAGTGTACATAGGGGTGCAAGTCACAGAGGAGAAGCTTATTAAGTAAGACTTTGTTTTCACAGATGATTTTTTTTTTTTTTGAGACAGAAAGTTACTCTTTAACCTGGAGCTCATTATGGGATCAAGACTGATCTTAAACTCTTGGCAGTCCTCCTGCCTCAGCCTCCTCAGTGCCAGAATTACAGGTGTACACTGCCACGTCTGGCTTCAGTGATTATCTTTCCTAATACTCCTATCCTTGAATACATACGTGTGTGTGTGTGTGTGTGTGTGTGTGTGTGTGTGTGTGTGTGTAATTTGAGAGACACATATGCTTTGATGTAAGTAGGATCGTATTTCATGTGCTTTTGTGATCTCCCTTGATACCATTTTGTTGGGAGTATCTTTCAGTATCAAAGCACATAGATACAAATGTCATCCTTTATAACACTGGTGAACTGGTCCATAGTGTTGATGTGTTATGTTTTATCTTACTGTTTTTCATTCGTAGAATTTTTAGATGTTTTTGTTTTCCTTCAGCCACATTGCTCAACATGCTATAATGCATAGGTCACTTTCCCGTTGTCTCCGCTCAAAGAAGTAATCATCTATTTCCACCTGTCGATCATGCTGTCGTCAGGAGAGTGGCTCTGCTTTCTCCAGCACCAGACATTGACTGAGTCCGTAAGCAGTAGATGCTATGATAGCTACTTAAATATCAATGTTACTCAGCAAAAAGGCAGCTTATTTTAATCTACATTAGTAATGTTAGGTATCTTTTCTTATCATTTATTTGTTTACTGATTCAATTTTTCAAGTAAAGAATAGGATAGAAATGAATCTTTGTAGTGCACTACAAGACATGAAATCACAGAGATAAGAAACTTGGCTGGGCATGGTGGCTGGCCATTCCTGTAAGCACAGTATTTGGTGGTAGAGGTAGAAGGATCAGGAGTTCACATTCATCCTCGGCAAGCCTGGACTTTAAAAGACCTTGTCTCAAAAACAAAACAAAAACCAACCAACCGTCCAAAAACCCGACAAGAATAAGAGCAGCAACAACAACCCCTCCAAAGACAACAAACAACAAAACAAGAAGCAATTCAGAGGATGATCTCCACACAATATATACAGTCTTTTTGTGTCAGGGTCTTACCAGATAGCCCTCGATGGCCTGGAACTCAGACATCTGCCTCTGCCTTCTGAGTGCTGGGATAAAAGGGCATGTCACACCACACTCAGCTACAACTCCTTAGGTGGAGTTTCCTTGTAAAACTGCTAGCCTAACAGACCATGTTTACAAATTTTCTTAAACACGGGCAGATGAGGACTGGTGAAATGGCTCCGTGGGAGAAGGAGGATGCTTGCTGCCAACCCTGATGACTTTAATTCCATCTCTGGAATGCTCCCTGGAAAACACATGGTAGAAAGGAGAGATCTTACTCCCAAAAGCTGTTCTCTGACCTCCATACTTCCACCGTGGTACACATGTGCCTCCCCTCCTCCTAGTAAATAGTAAAATGTAGAGAGTAATCAGACGAGTCATCGAGGATGCTGTTGAGCCTGACGGCCTGTTTGATCTCTGGGACCCACGTGGTGAAAGAGAGAACCAACTTGTCCTTTGGCGTCCATGTGTGCTGTGACATGCACACCCTCTGCCCTCATTCCCATTCCAGTGCACACGTAGATAATGTAATAAAAAATTTAAAATGTAGAGAGATAGTAAGACATACCAAAAAAATCACATACAACATCAGCTTTAGGCTTCAGTTGTCCAGTCTTGAACTGAACTTGCAAAATGTCTTTATTTTTTAGTCTTTGGTTTCCTTTATCAGCTTTCTATCCATGTTCATTGCTCATTTTCCTATTATATGTTCCTGTTTTTATTTTTCATTTCTAAGAGTGGCTTGGATATTGTGACATTAACCTTTTTGTTTGCTTGGGTATCTTTTTTTCTAAAAAGGGAAATTTTAAAACGTAATGAGATGAAATTTACTAGTGTTTTCTGGTAAATTGTTGGTGAAGTTGATAATTTACCAAAAAGTTAAGGGCTTTTCATTTAGTGTGTGATCCAGGGACACATTCATAGTTCAGTGGTGCATAGTCCATGGACAGCATCAAGACATGCTTTTAGTTAGATGTAAGTTAGAATAAGTGAGACACCCTCCGGGTTATGCTCCTCCCTTGGCTCCATCCTTGTCATTCTCTGGCACACAGAAGAAAGCAGTAGCAAGCTGAGCTTTCTTCCTCAAGTTCAGATAGGGATCTGAGATCCCACTGGCACTAGGAACAGAATAAATGCTGTGTTGTGCCTCGTTAAGCAGGGTGTGTTGGTGAATATTTCCTCAAATTTATGAAGAATGACCTATGCCGAAGGGGGTGGGTGAGTTGAAGGCTTGTTTCTAGTCTAGGTCATCACCGTGGGACAGTTGGGAGACTTGGATTCTAGTCCCTTCTTTGTTGCATATCACTAGGTGACTTAGATCAAGTCTTGGGCCTCAGTCTTTTTATCTGTGATAAAAAGAAATAGAAAGCTGAATGAGGTGGCTTACACCTGTAATGCTAGCACTTAAAAGATGGAGGCAGCAGGATTGCCATGAGTTCAAGGTCTGCACAACAAGACCCAGACTCAAACTCAAACTCAAACCAAACCAAAACAAAAAGAGTGGACTTTAAAATGATTGTTATTATTATTAAAATATGAAGAGTTTTACTATTAAGACACGTTTTAGAAAGAACTCCTTCAGCTGTTATTGAAAGCATTCTGCATGTTGATCAGCATGTACTGTGGGTCTGCAGTGAGGGTGAGATGTTGGCTGTGCTCTCAGAATGTCTGATCTCGTGGGAGAAAAAAAGCTTATGGAGCAGTGCAGTCAAGAGTTATAGATGGCGTGGGATACCCAGCTCGAGAAGAGACTTTAGGGATTTAGGAAGAGCTAGTACTTAGGTAGAAATGGAGGTAGGTGGACCTCACTCAGGAAAGGGGAGCTGCAGGGTTTGCCTGAGATCTAGTGAGTGAACTTGTTTGACTGGGAGTTGTTAGTGTTTGTGCAGAGTCACAGGAAGAGCTAAGGCTGGAAAGGTAAAGTGAGCTGGCTCGTGGGAAGACTTAATGTGTGGAGTTCGGTATTTCACTGGCTTCTAATTCTGTAAGCTGTTGCTGACCTTCAGACAATGTAAGTAGCACCTGAAGATTTATTTGGTAAAAGTGTCTAGGACTTGGACTGAGGTGGTTTTTTGCTTTTGTTTTTGAGGCTGAATAGAATGAAGATAATTTAAAAGAAGCAGGTAAGCCATAGCAGGGATAAACAGGAGGAAAGGCTGTTGGCAGAAAGGGAAAATGACTCTATGTAGAAAGGGCAGAGCTTTTAGTACACAATGCCTTTAAGGCAGGGCATAGTTGAGGTAGGAAGTTGGTCATTCTGACTCTTTGTTAGGAAGAATTTTCTGGTAACTTGCCATTAGCTTGAAACTTTATAAATCAGACAGGAATGTTCATGTTTTATAAAAGATCACTCATTATGAATTACAGTTCTGTAAGTGTGCCAGTTCAGACAAGTGTTTGGAAGAGATCCCCACCCCCTTTCCTCAGTGCTGAATCTTGCCCACTGCGCACATCCTGTAAAGGGAGCTGTGTGTGACTCCGGTACATTTCAGAGAACCCTTTAGAATCTCTACATCTTTAGGAGGGAGGGAGAAGGGTGAACTTTCAGTAGTGTTCTCTCTCTCTCTCTCTCTCTCTCTCTCTCTCTCTCTCTCTCTCTCTCTCTCTCTCTCTCTCTCTGTGTGGTAAAACACTGTTTAGTTGCTCACCATCCTTGATTTTGTTTTTACGATAGCTGGAGAAAATGCTTCAAAGGATAAATGCAAGCCATGCATGGCTTCCACTCGCACACGGAATCAGTCCCCTCAGAGCAGAGGCTAGCTCTACAGGGCCAGCAGCAGGCTGCCATGAGGGACTCAGAGAGATGAGTTTCTGGCATGGATGTGGATATTTTCTTGTGTAACAATGATTTATTCTTCAGACTAGAGGACTGGGAGCAAAGTTGCTTAGCAATCATGTGGGTGCTAAAAGAATGGCCTTTGAGGAGCAGGCATTTGAAGTGGGGTAAATTCAGCTTTTTCAAGCAACTTGTAAAGACTCTAATAGGAGCAGCTCATGGCCATCCTTTTACAAATTAGGGACTTGTAGTCTTTTTTGCTTCTGATTTTGCTTTTGTTTGATCTGTTTTTCTGCTTTCTGATGTGGAGAAAGGGCTAATGCTTCTGGGAGTGGTTTCCTCATAGGCCTGTGCTGGGAGAAGAGGGGTCCCACACAGGGAAAGGTTCTGGGTTGGCAGTAGTTCCTCACCACAGGGTTAGTGCCAGTCATCTTGCTGGGTCTGGGGAACTGCTAAGGGAGCACTACCCACGCCTGCAACCTAGACACAGCATGCACACTTGTCTTTGGAGTTACCATTTCATAGGCAAGGCAATCAATCTACCAGCAGAGAGAGGGAGGTACAAGGAAAGAATCCAGAGTGAGCAGCTTGGGTTCTAATCCCAGTTCCTGACATGCAAGATTGGTTTGGAGCACAGCTTCTGATCTTCACACTTAACATCTTCCTCTGTAAAAGTAGCTACTCTCCTTGCAGTATCTAAAGCGGATGGCGTGGCTCTACTCTAAAAGGCCCAGGTGACTGTGGAGCTTTATGAAACCTTCCAATCCCCCCTCTTTGTTGTTGTTCTTTGTTCGTTTGTTTTAACCAAGACAGGGTTTCTCTGTGTATCCTTAGCTGTCTTGGAACTCATTCTGTAGATCAGACTGCCTGGAACTCACAGAGATCTACCTGTCTCTGCCTCCTGAGTTCTGGGATTAAAGGTGAGTGCCACCACCTGGCTAACTTTCCAATCTTTTTACCAGCTTGTATTTTGGACATCAGAAATTCTATGTATGTGAGGACATTGTGGTTCTCTTCGGACACACCAGAGAAGGGCATCGGATCCTATTACAGATGGTTGTGAGCCACCCTGTGGTTGCTGGGAATTGAACTCAGGACCTCTGGAAAGAAGAGCCAGTGCTCTTAACCATTGAGCCATCTCTCCAGTCCCCCCCCCCCCTTTTAAAAATAAAGCGTGTATGTGTGTGTACGTGTGCGTGCGTGCGTGCGTGTGTGTGTGTGTGTGTGTGTGTGTGTGTGTGTGTGTGTGTATGTGTCTGTGGATATGGATATGGATGTGGAAGCCAAAGGAGAACTTCAGGTAATATTGTTTACTTTTGAGACAGGGTCCCTCATTGTGCTCACAAATCAGGCTTGACTAGCTGACCAGCCAGCCCCAGGGATTTCTGCTTGTCTGCCTCCCCAGTGCTGAGGTTACAGTGGCACCACGAGACTTGCATGGGGCTGGCAATGGATTTCAGGTCCTGAGAAGCAAGCCAGTTTATTGACAAAATAACTCCCTAAGCCCTAAATTTTGATTTCTTTATAGTTTTTTAAATTAAAGAAAAAGGGGAGATTGTCTAGGTCTTTAAAAAAATTGTTGATGACAGTTTTAAAGATAATACCCCCTTAGAAAGTTTTTCATTTATTTTGTATTGTTTTGTTGTTAATCTTTTTGAAGACTATGTTTTCTCAGCCTTACTGTAAAAATTTAAAAAAGGAACGATAAAAATGCTGATCCATTGGTCTACATTATAGCTCTTTTTACAGAATTAACTCATGAAATGAGCTTGGGTTAACAATCATTGGGGTTTTTCCTTCCAAAGTTTAGACTAAGCCCATCTCCTCATTTTATATTGAGGGTACTGAGACCAAGCCAGCCACACATCCTGAGGCCCGGGTCTTCTCCAAGTGCTGTTACTATAGCGTGAGTAAGTATGGAAAGCTGTTTAGGAAACTCCCACAGCCATCTTCGCATCTGTTCAGCTGCTCAGTGAGAACCTCTAGTGTTCTCATCAAAATCTTCAGGGCCACTGGGCCAAACTGTGCATCTCTGCATGCAAGCCGTAAACAGCCAAACTGTGCATCTCCACATGCAAGCCGCAAACAGCCAAACTATGTATCTCTGCATACAAACAGGAAACAGCCAAATTGTGCATCTCCACATGCAAGCTGCAAACAGCCAAACTGTGCATCTCTGCATGCAAGCCACAAACAGCCAAACTGTGCATCTCCGTATGCAAACCGTAAACAGCCAAACTGTGCATCTCCACATGCAAGCCGCAAACAGCCAAACTGTGCATCTCTACATGCAAGCTGCAAACAGCCAAACTGTGCATCTCCACATGCAAACAGGAAACAGCCCTTTTCTTTTTCTTTTTTTTGAAAGTAGGGCAGACAGATTTATGAGGGAAAGTGAGAACTCCTGAGTGTGGGAGGGGTTCTATGGGAGAGACACCCAGGAACAGAATGCTTTTCAGAGAACTGAAAAATCAAGTTTATTACTAGGCCGTGCTGGACAAGAGATTATGAAACCTGAGTTCTGGTCTCAGTTTTGTGTACTAACGTTAGTCAAGAAAATTCAACTTAATCTCCTTGAACTAGTACTTTCTATTTATAAGATGAGAAGGATGGTGTCCAGGGCCCATGGCAGAACTTTCAGTGGAAAGTCTGTGAAACTCAAATGCAGGGAATAGAACAGGCATGGGAGAGATTGGTGGCTTTTTGTTTGCTGAGGACTTTGCTTTATTTGTTAAAATGTAATCTTATTTTTAAAAATATTTAAGAAAAAATTTATTAGGTTTATTCATTTTATTTTGTGCGTGAGTGTCTTACCTGCATACGTGTGTGTGTACCATGTGTGTGCTTGGTGCCCAAGGAGGTCAGAGAGGGCATTGGATCCCTTGGAACTGGAGTTATAGATGATTGTGAACTACCACGTGGGTGTTGGGAATCTGTCCCATGTCTGCGAGAGCAGTGCGTGTCCCTGACTTCTGAGCTGTCTCTGTAAGCAGAGAACTTTGCTTTCATCAGCTATTTCCACGACTCACTCCTCCATATGTTATATTTTCTGTTTTCCTCTTGCTACTCAAAGGTCCATTCTTATTTATCCTTTGAGAAGGTGGGGGTCTCAAGTCTCAAATATCCCTGGCGGGCTTTGAACTCAGTAGTTGGCTGTGGGATGACTTTGAACTGATTGTCCTGTCTCCACATCTAAGTGCCGGGATTATAAGCATGTGCCACTGTGTGTAGTGTATGCCATGATGGGCATCAAACCGAGGGTCTTGTGCCCGTTAGCAAAGTATTCTGCCAACGGAGCTGTCTCCCCAGACCCCTCACCCACTTATCCTTTTAAAGTGTGTGTGTGGTTTATGTACACATGGGTGCATGCACTTTGGTGGCTCAAAGTTAATGCTAGGTATCTTCCTTATTGCTCTATAGCTTGAACCCAGAACCAGCTGGTCTATCCAGGTGCCCCCTCCCAGCCCCCTCCAGAGTGCTGGGATTACAAGTTACTGCCATCTATGCTCTCCACAGGGAGGGGTTATAAGCTCACGTGCCCTCAACTTGCCTTAAATCCTGGGTGCCAGGATTTGCTCATGTGTGAGCAGGAAGCTCTCTGAGCCATCTCCCAGGCCATGGCCTTTTTTCTTTTTTTCTCTTTCGTTTGTTTGTCCTTCCTTCCTTCCTTCCTTCCTTCCTTCCTTCCTTCCTTCCTTCCTTCCTTCCTTCCTTCCTTCCTTCCTTCCTTCCTTCCTTCCTTTCTTCTTTATTTTGCACTTAAGCAAAAGGAGAGGTGCAGCATAGGGTGTAGTTCAGAGGTAGAGTGCTTGCTTAGCCATGTATAAAGCCCTGGGTTCAAACCCAAGAAAAGGAAACAGTAAACTAAACAACAGAAGCGAAGAACTCTTTTTTAAAGGCGCTGCTGTGAGTCCTGTCTTCTGTCCCTGGTCTCCCATCAACCAAATCCTTTCCCCCACTGTTAATAGTTTCCTGTGTATTCCTTCGGAATTTCTTACTTTTCCTCCTTTTTCATTTATCTTGTGACACTTGAATATTATACACCCTTTAAAAAATGTGCTTTATCTTGGAGTTATTTCCCTGTCAGTACACAGTGAGCTTCATCATGATTTTGATGTTTTATAGACGTGCCATAATTTAACCAGTGGTTGGGGATTTTTACTTGGTAAAGTCCCGAGTGATTTTTATGTTTGGATGGTCTTTGAGCCTGATGTGGGAACTTTCCTCTGTCACTTTCAAGCACTTTACAGTCCTGAAATCGATCCTTACAAAACCTCTTTGGGATAATGTACAGTATACTTGGTAGATAGAAGAAATAATATACTCAGGATTTTGCTGACTATGGTGTGCAAGGCTTCATGACGTCCCTACTGTGTCTCTCTCAGAGGCTCCACTGGCAAGTACAGGGTCTGAGGAACACAGCCCCTCTGCCTGCTTTGTAGGGCTGGTAAAAGGTCTGCATTGCTGCACTTAAGACCATAAGTAAATTGACTTCCTTAAAATTGATAGTGCATGCACAAAGGATCTCCACACAGATAAAGCGTTGAGAAACAAAACCAGTATAGAAAGAAGAAATGCAAATGTTCTTTTTATAGATTAAAACTTTTAATCTTAAAAAATCCTAAGTGAAATAGGTGTATGCAGAAGTTGACTTCCTGAATGCAATTGGAGGTGCTTATGCAGGTGAATGTGGCCCCCCTCCGTCCCTCCCCACCCGTTTCTCTGTATACTCCTGGCTGACCTTGCACTCAGATCCACCTGCCTCTGGGACTAAAGGACTGAAGTGCACGGCCAAGTCCATTGAACTTGGCAAAGAGTAGTTAATACAGCCTTGCCTTTGTAATGTGACCTGTTCAGAGTGTCCAAATGAAATGGAAGTTGCTCCAGTTTTAATTTAATTTAAAACTTGAGACAGCTGAGTTTACTGACTTTCTCATGAGTACTTAAGTGTGCACTTAGGTTAGTGTACCATAGCAGTAGTCCTTTTTTTTTTTTTTTCAAGACAGGGTTTCTCTGTGTAGCCCTGGCTGTCCTGGAACTCACTCTGTAGACCAGGCTGGCCTTGAACTCAGAAATCCTCCTGCCTCTGCCTCCCAAGTGCTGGGATCAAAGGCGTGCGCCACCACTGCCCGGCGGCAGTAGTCCTTTGTGTTTGGGTTCTGTCATAACAGTTCTCCCTTCCCCTCTGCTCACCCCCTCCCCCTCTTTTGCTGAGGATGTAACCCAGGGCTTCCGCACACTAGGCAAGTACTCTACCACTGAGGTGCATCTCCAGCTCCTCACCTTCTTTTTCTTGTGTATCTGAATATTTATCCTTTTTGGTTTTGAGACTAGGGATATGTCAGTCTGGCCTGAAACGTGTTGCCCAGCCTGACTACAAACTCATAGTCTTCTGCTGGAGCTTCCCAAGGCTGAGTGCTGGGATTACAGATGTGTAATGACTGTCTCGTGTCTTATACTGATGCCAGACTTGGCCTAAGGTCATAAAAATTTAGACATAAGTACACTTCAAGAATAAAAATTAATACTTGATATATTTATATATTAATATGGTTCTCTCCAATAAATGGGAAATGTTGAGTCCAGAGCAGCTGTGTCCTGTCTGGGTCAGATCCTAGGTCAGAACCGTCTCCAAAATGCTTTACAACATTTGCTACTTTCCGTAAACAAATTCTCATGGCCAAGCTGCTTGACAAGGGGAAAAGTTTAATTTTGAATGCATTCTATTGTGCCTGCTCCCCTTTCCTCCTTATTGTGGACTAGTTAATAAAAATGGACAAGGAGTACTTATCCTCAGACCTTCATGAAGGCCGGCTCATAGTGAGCAGATCTTGGGAAAAAGGAATGAAAAAACTTGAGCCATACTCTGTGTTTGGTAGATTCTTCTCATCTTCGTTTACTTAGAGCAGGGATGGTTAAGGTGTTACATGGTGGTAAGTGGGTGTCTTTACATTGTTTTTTTTTTCCATCCTCTTAGGTCCTTTCCCATAACCTGTGCACGGTGCTGAAGGTTCCACATGACCCTGTTGCCCTTGAGGAGCACTTTAGGGATGACGATGAGGGGCCTGTCTCCAATCAGGGCTACATGCCATATTTAAACAAGTTCATTTTGGAAAAGGTATGATGCTAACCCTTCTCACCTACAGCTTTTTTTTTTTTTTTTTGCTTTTGTGCATCAAGTGGGCCAAGGCAGCCCTTATTGGTGAGCACATTAAGAAGCTGAGTATGAAGCCAGACATGATGGTCTGTCTGGCACTACATCTTTAGTGCCAGAACTCTGGGAGGCAGGGGTAGGTGCTTCTCTGGATTTCAAAACAGTCAGGGCTACACAGAGAAACCCTGTCTCGAAAACAAAAGCAAACAAAAAAGAAGCTGGATGCTGAGGCCTCAGGAGATGGGAAGAAAGGAGTCTGAGGTTTCTGCTCCTTCTCTTTCTGATACCTCCAGGTTGGTTCCTTCTTTGAAATTAAAAATGTGTTTGTGTTACTCTGTGTCTGTCTGCTCTCAGGATGATTTACTTTGGAAAATATGGTTCTTCAGTGTTGGCAGTGGTTGTTAGAGAACGAGTGTGCTGCAGTTAAACAGGAATACTAACGGGGTGAATGTTGTTACTGGGTAGTTATCACATGGCAAACTGCATCGTAGACTAGGGAGAGCACTAGTTCCTTTTCCTGTTACTATGTGCAAGTACCTGACAAGAAGCAACTTAAGGAGGGAGATACTTTGGCTCCTGTTTAATGTGGTATAGTTCATCATGACCTACGGCTTAGCAGTAGGAGGGGCTAGTGACTGTGGCAGCAGAGGTATGAAGCTGCTCGCTCACGTCTGGGCAGACCAGGAAGCAGATTAGAGGGAAAGATGACTGCCAGACCTCGGCTCATTTTCTCTCTCTTTCCCTTTTTGCTAAGCCTAATTCTAAAGCTGTTGGAATGGTACCACCCACATCAGGATGGCCATCTCTCCTAAATTAATCCTGTCTGGGAGCGGTGTCACAGACACACCCTAAGGCAGTGGTTTTCAACCCGTGGGTCGTGATCCCCTTGAGGTCTCATAACTGGTATCCTGCATATCAGATATTTACGTCATGATTCATAAGAGTAGCAAAATTACAGTTATAAAGTAGCAATAAAAGAATTTCATGGTGTGTGTGTGGGGTCAGCATCGTGTGTGGAACTAACTGCATTGAAGGGTTGCAGCATCAGGGTGAGGTTGCATGCCCTAAGGTGCATTTGAACCAATCCTCTTTATCTTATGAGTTTTTGTTTTTTGTTTTGTGGGTTTTTTTGTTTGTTTGTTTGTTTGTTTGTTTTTTGAGACAGGGTCCTCTATGTAGCCTTAGCTGTCCTAGAACTTGCTATGCAGACCAGGCTGGCCTCAGACTTACAGTGATCTACCTACCTCTGCCTCTTAGAGTGCTGGCATTAAAGGTATGTACCACCATGCCTAGATATTCTTAAAAATTATAGATAGCACTTGGGTGTGGCTGTAAATGCCTATAATTCTATCATTTGGGAGGTAGATATAGGAGGATTAGGAATCCAAGGTCACCCTCAGCTACAGAGTAATTGCAAGACCAGCCTGGACTACATGAGACCCTATTTCTAAGATCAAAATAAACAGAAATTATAGGCAGTAAGGAGAATTACTTGTGTTATTAAGATGTTATGAAACATTCCACAGAATTCTCAGAAGTCTGGAAATTGCTTTGTTTTCCAGCACCAGGACTAGCGTGGGCAGAGTCAGCGGCAGGGGCACGGTCCACTGGCCTCATATTCTGAAATTCCGTGTCCTGATACTGTATTTTGTTCCCCTTGGTGTAGTATATTTTTAGATTTGCATTTTAAGTTTGGAACACTCTCATAGTCTGATAATTTAAAGTCCTATAGAGGAAACATTCCCCAGCAGATAGCAGAATTGGAGCAAAGCCTTGTCATGCGGCCACTGAGGATATGATAGGACCCTGAACCCTCTTCCTCAATGCCTGGCTACCTGGAGCCGAAGCTGACCATCTTGCCATCCAAGGAAAGAAACAGGGTTTCCATGCAGCAGGGTCAAATTAGCAAAGATTAGCATCTTGTTTTGAAATTTGGTTTGGGGAGGAAAAAAGCCAATAGAGTGAGGAGTGGTGGTGGTGGTGGGGTGGCTGTTCCTATGCAGTGAGAATATGGACCATTGACCGCACACTTGCTGCACGTACATTCCAGTTCATAGGGCTTTGCCGGGTCCAGTGGTGACCCTGTGAGCAGAAGTAGCTTAGCCAATAAGGGGCAAATAGATTAAAACAACTTTTAAAATTACATTTTATGTGTTTATTGTCTGTATGCAGGCGAATAGGGTGCAATTGTGGAGGTCAGAGGTCAACTTGTAGAGGTCAGCTTCTTCCACTGTGTGGGCTCTGATGACTGAACTCAGTTTTCAGGCTTGGTGGCAAGCACCTTTATTCACTGAGCCAGTTTGCTGGCTTGTAAGCAGAATTCAAACTTAAACCATTGAACTTCTCCCAGCTGTGTTCTTTTTTTTTTTGGTTTTTTTTTTTTTTGGTTACTCTGTGTAGCCCTGGCTGTCCTGGAACTCACTCTGTAGACCAGGCTGGCCTCGAACTCAGAAACCCGCCTGCCTCTGCCTCCCAAGTGCTGGGATCAAAGGCGTGCGCCACTACTGCCCGGCTCCAGCTGTGTTCTTTTACGGTACTTTTAAAGACTAAATCCTCTTTTTCAGAATTATTATTATTACTACTACTATTATTATTTTCTAAATAGGGGATGTGATGGTTGAAGGCAGGGGCGGAGTTACTTTGAAAACTTTCTAATAATCTCAGACTATCTCAGCTCCCATCCAGTTGTCTTAGGTGTTTTATTAAGATGGAGTCTCTTTTGTGTTTCTTTGTGTCCACCGGTCGCTTTCTCTACATCTTTTGCTGTTGCCTGGGAATTTTACTCTGAATAGTCTGGGCCCTGGAATGCATTACACTGAAACCTGCTTTCCGAAAAGTAGCTTTCATATTTGGCATCTGCAATTACTGCCAGATAAACATTCCCAATGTTAGTTACACTGACAGAATTTACTTTCAGTTTTTCTGTGACTTCAGATGGTTAGCTAGTCCATTGTTATTTACCAAATATTTTGCCTGGTATTAATTTTGTAGGGTTTTTTGTTAGTTTTATAGGCCTTCTTTTTCCTTTCTCCTCTTTTTGAAAACATTATACTTGGATTACTTGATGGTGAATAATTGAAGACATTGGTCAGTTATTATTATTTTTTTTTTTCCGAGACAAGGTGTCTCTGTGTAGCCCTGGCTGACCTGGAACTTGCTCTGTAGACCAGGCTGGCCTAAAATTCACAGAGATCCGCCTGCCTCAGCCTCCTGAGTGCTGGGATTAAAGGCGTGCTATTGCTATTTATGTCTCATTAGCTACGCAGAGTTCTGCCTCAGCATGTTTTGAGACCGAATACTTCTCCGAGATCCATGGCTCATTAGGCTTGCTGGCCTTCACTGTTGCCAGCTCTTCTTGGGTATTAAAAATTCATCTGGGCTATCTGACTAAAACCAGTAATCTGATGGCTGGCCACATGCCAAGGTCACGTTGGCGATGCCCATGTGTTCTAGCAGAATCCGCTTTGGTTTGTTGTCATCTGTGCTTTGGAAGCACAGAGAGACCACAGCATCTCAGCTTGGTGTTGAGTGTCCTCTGGGCCGCGGTCTGCTCTTCTGGCCTCACATTTCTGCAGTCTTCCTTCTCTGTGCTTTCTTACCATGATTGGTGCTCAGGTAATAGCTAACAGTTCTTGCCTAAAACCTGTTCTTTTTCAAAGTTTCTTTTTGGCAGAGTTCTGAAAAACTTTTAAAAGATTTATTTATTTTCTGTGCATGAGCGTTTTGCCTGCATGCTTGTGGACCATATTCATGCAGTGCCAAAGGAAGCCAGAAGCAGGTCCCCCAAACCTGGAGTTACAGATGGGGATGGAACTGGGGTCATCTCGAGGAGCAGCAAGTGCTCTTGACCAGAGAGTCACCTTGATCCCCATAAAAATCTGTTCCTTGGTTTCTTCTATTAATGAATGACTGTACATTTGGCTCCAGCTTTCTCATCTGTCATTGAACATGGATGGTATTGTTCTTACATTAGCCCAGGCTGGTCCATGTTCTTTTTCACTGCATCTACCTATGTTGTTCTAAAGTAAGTAGGTTTAAAAAAAAACTTTAAAATAATTTTTTATTTTATATGTACGGTGTTTTTCCTGTATGAACATCTACACACTATGTGTGTCCCTAGTGCCTGCAGAGGTCAGAAGAGGGTCAGATCTCCTGGAACTGGAGTTATAGGTGATTGTGAACCACATGGGTGCTGGCAATCAAACCCAGGCCCTCTGGGAGAGCAGCCAGTGCTCTTAACTGCCAAGTTATTTCTCTAGGCTAAAAATTAAGTAGTTTTAATTTACCATAATGGCCAAATTGCCTTTCATCATATTTATAAATCCTTTCTTTTTGGAGGGAGAGGAGGTGGTTTGAAACAGTTTATGTAGCCCAGTCTGACTTCAGACTTACTCAGTTGTCCAGGGTGACCCTGAACTCCTGATTGTCCTACCCGCACCTCTCTAGGGTTGGGAATCATAGGCACTCACCATTATGCCTTGCTGAAGGCTGTGCACTTCTGAGTGAATAAGGGGTTTCATGCTGAGAGCCACGATGACTTTATGCTCCTAAATACCATGGTCGGTAAATGCAATAGCAATGCGGTTTAAAGAAATGACATGTTTAAAAATAGCAGTGTTGCTGGCAGAAAATTCACATTCCATGCAATTTACCTATTTAGCCTTATAGTTTGGTGGTTCTTAGTATGGCTGGTTTTGTATAACCATCACCATAACCAATTTTAGAAGTTTTGGTTATTCCCTTCCAAAAGCATCTCACTTATCCAACTAGCATTCAGAATCTCTTCCCCCACAGTTCTAGGCAAGCACTAGTCTGTCACTTGCCTGGTTTTCCATTCATTATGAAGAAAATCACCCCATGGTCAGCTGTTATATCTAACATGTCACCTTGCCTGCTTCTCTTGTTTCCAATCTTAGGGCGGAATCATATTCTTAAATTTTTAAAAAAGATTTATTTTTAGTTTTATTCGTGTGTGTGTGTGTGTGTGTGTGTGTGTGTGTGTGTGTGTGTGTGTGCATTCACAACATGTGCCTTCATGAATTTATACATGCATGTGCTTGCAGTGCCCTTTTATTCCAGCAGAGGGCATCAGATTAACCCTAACTCTGGTATTAACCAATAATGAGCCACCTGATGAGGGTACTGGGAACTAAATTTGAGTTCCTAGTAAGAAGCAAGGGCAGCAAGCATTCTTAAACAAAGATCCCTCCCTTCTGTTCCCCTCTCCCCATTCTCTCACGGACATACCATGTTTTGTTCACACCTTCATCAGTTGGGGGACATTTGAGCTGTGCTTCATTGTAACTGTTTTGGCCTTTTCTCTGTTCCTCTTAATTGCCAAGGCTCTTCCTGCTTCCCCCTCTGTCAGGCCTTCACTTCAGAACACAGCCAGTCTTGTTCATCCTCTAGTCACTTCCTTAGGAAGTGCCCCACCCTCTGAGTGAACTGGAATTATCTCAGCATTCTGCGCTTCTAGCGTGAGGGATCTGGTTCAGCCTGTGGAGCGTGCATTCTGTGCCCGCATGGTCTGTGCCTGCATGGTCAGTTCACTGCTGCCTAGTTTGAGTACCGTGACTGATACCTGGTAAATGCTTACCACTTAAAAAAAAAAAAAAAAGGAAAAAAAAACCCCAAAAACCAAAAACTCCGTAGCCTTGTAGCCCAGGCAGGCCTAGGTTGACCTTGAATTCATGGCGGTCCTCCTGCATGAGTCCTCCAAGTGCTGTGCTGGTATTACAGGCATAAAACACCATGCTTGGCTCCTTTACAAATAGTTAAGCAAATGAGCAAATGAACCCTGCATACTAGACACTGGGGACTCAGATGTGAACACAGTATGGCCTTATGTTGGAAAGGATCTGTGGTTTGTTTGTTGTTTGTTTTTTGGTATGAACTAGAGCAGCAGTTCTCAACCTGTGGGCTGTGACCCATTGGGGCCACGTATCAGATATCCTGCATATCAGATGTTCACATTACAAGTCTTAACAGCAAAGTTATAGTTACAAAGTAGCAACAAAACAGTTCTATGGTTGGGGGTCACCACGACACGAGGAACTGTATTGAAGGGTCACAGCATTAGGAAGGGCGAGAACCACTGGGCTAGAATAAGGAAGATCTTGGGTTCAGGGAGGAATTTGAAGGTAGAAATGTGCGTGACCCCAGTAAGAGCCTTCCCTTGTCCTTCTGCATTTTCCTAGCTCCACACCTTTGCTCTGGTTTTATGGTTCATAAAACGATTTTTTTTTTCCATTATGGTATAATTCACATCATATAAAACTTGTTCTTTTGTTTGTTTTCCGACATGCTGGACATCATCGCAGCCCAAACCGATCCTCTTTTACTTGTATGCTAGGCTAACTCTCTTGTAAGTGCCTTTGTCTCCCATCTCTCTGTATATGGGGGTGCTGTGATTACAGATACATGACTACACCAGCTTTAATGTTAATTTCAGGGGTTTGAATTCTGGTCCTCATGCTTGTGTGACAAACACACCACTTAATCACTAAACCACCTCCCCAGTGCCTACTCCCTACCTTTGTCGTTTTTTAAACAAGATTTTGCTGGCTAACCCAGACCTTGTTATATAGACCAGGCCATCCTTGAACTCACAGAGATCTGCCTGCCTCTGCTTCACAAGTGTTCTGATAAAAGACATGTATGTGCCATGGTACCCAGTTTTGTTTATTTTTTGAGATAATATCTTGCCATGTAGCTCTGGCTGGCCCCTGTATATTTGCTGTGTAGTTCATGTTGGCCTTTAGCTTGCAGCCGTCTGCTTGCTTTAGCCCCATGAGTGCACCACCATGCTTAGCTCACACTTACCATCTTAAAGTATACAACCTAATAGTTGTATAGTTATAGTAGTTGTCAGGGCAGTCGCTATCCCATCACCCCTCAGAGAAATCCTGTACTCCTTTATATCACTCTCAGTTCTTCCTTTTTCCAGTCCCCAGGAACCTAGTAATCTACTTTCTGCTTCATGGGTTGCCTATTCTGATTCTTCTTGGCTGTTGTTCAACAGTGCTGCAGTGGGTGTGGGGGTCCAGTGTCTCTCCAAGGTCCTGTTTTCAGTTCTTTTGGATATTTACCCAGTAATTGGATTGCTGGATCATGTGGTAGTTTCATTTTTAGTTTTTGAGGAATGTCTGTACGGCTTTTCTCAGTAGCTGGGCCATTTTTCAGTTTTAGCAACAGTGCACCAAGGGGGACGTACAGAAACTGAGCCCTGTGCATTCTGGTGTTCGGTTTCTCTATGTCCTCACCTCACTGATTAGCTTTTTGATGGCGGCCATCTGGCAGGTATGAGCTCATAGCTCATTGTGTTTGATTTGCATTTCCCTGTGATAAGTGATTTTGAGCATCTTTTCATAGGCTTATTGGCCATTTGTAGACATTCTCTGGAGATGTGTGTGTGTGTGTGTGTGTGTGTGTGTGTGTGTGTGTGTGCTTGTTAAGCCCTTTGCTCATTTAAATTTTTTCCTTTGGCCATTGTTAAGTTGGGTAGTGTTGTCACTGAGTTGTAGGAATCAGTTGTTTTCTAATAATTAACCCCTTATAAATGCTTGCTTACTAAAAACCAGATACCTTTGTTGTTAGAATGTCCTGACATGTTCCTTCCATGTTTTATTGGAGAAGTTGTATAAGTGTAGTTTTAGGTCTTTATAATTCACTTTGATATGTTTTTTGTTTGTTTGTTTTCTTTTTCTTTTCTTTCTTTCCTTCCTTCCTTCCTTCCTTCCTTCCTTCCTTCCTTCCTTCCTTCCTTCCTTCCTTCTTTCTTTCTTCCTCTCTCTCTTTCTTTCTTTCTCTTTTTTTCTTTCTTTCTGTCTTTCTTTCTTCTCTCTCTCTCTCTCTCTCTCTCTCTCTCTCTCTCTCTCTCTCTCTCTCTGGCAGGACCTCATGTAGTCCAGGCTGGCCTCAGACCTGTGTCGCTGCAGATATTCTTGAGCTTTTGATTCCCCTGCTTTCACCATCCACCCAGTGCTGGGATGGCAGCTGTGACCACCCAGTGCTGGGATGGCAGCTGCCCACCACCTTGCCCAGTTATGTGGTGTTAAGGATCGAACTCAGGGACTTGTGCGTGTTAGGTAAGCACTCTGCCCACTGAGCTAGCTCTAAACATTTTGAGTTAATTTTTGTATATAGTGTTAGGTAAAGAGCATTCTACTGCATGTTAATATCTCATCTCTGAAATGCTACTTATTGAGGAGACTGCCCTTTCTCTGTGTGTTCTTGCCCCTTTATTGAAGATCACTGATTATATGCTTGAGGACTCAATTCTGTTGTCTTTTTCCATGTCTGTTTTTATGTCCTCGTAATGTAATGTTTTGGTTATTTTAGCTTTGTGTTATATTTTAGGAAATGTGAGGCCTCCTGCTTTGCTTTCTTTCTCTTCATTTTCTTTCTTTCCTTTTTTTTTTTTTTTTTTTGTAAGATTGATTTTGGCTATTTAGAATCCCTTGAGATTCCATATGAATGTTAGAATTTTTTTTCCTATGTCTAGTTCTGAAAAAAACACATTGACATTTTGGTAGGAATTACATAGAATCTGTAGACTACTCTAGGTATTCTGAACATCTTAGGTCTTCTAATCCATGAACATAATGAGATGCTTTGTTACCAGTTTATCTCTTTTTTTTTTTTTTTCCAGCAATATTGTATGTTACAGTTTTCACTGCAAGTCTTCCCCCTTCTTGAAGTCAGATATAGTATATAAGATCCCCACACTTAGGGACTTACGTGGCTTGCTCCTTTCCAATCTGTGTGCTTTTTACTTCTTTTCCTTGCCTCACTGCTGTGGCCACTACTTCTAGTATTAGGTCAGGAAGTAACACAAGGTGGATGTCCTTGCCTTGCTCCTCCTCTTAGAGCAGAGGCGTTCAGTTTCTCACCATTGGATGTGATGTTACTATTACTACTTTTCAGACAAGATTTCACTCTGCAGCTTGTCTTGGCCTCAAACTCATCGTTTTTCTTCTGCTTAAGCCTCCCAGGTGCTAGGATTACAGGTGTATACCGCCACACTTGGCTGCCTTCCAGGTTTGGTTTTGTTCTTAATCTAGGATGGCCTTGAACTCACCAAGTAGAAGAGGACGTTAACCTGTGGATCCTCCTGCCTCTACCTCCCAAGTGCTGGGATTACAGGTGTGCTGTGCCCAACTTGAAGTTCTTTTTCTGGATCCATTTATTTTTGCTTTCTATCCTCTGTCTGTGGTCATTGTGGAGCCATTGTCTGCTGTTTCACAAGTTGACCTCTGTGGCTTGCTTTTCCCTTCTTTGTTTTTGGATATCTCTGTATTTCTAGAATATCAACTTGAAGATGCCCACAGCTGAATAACTCCCTTCCTTCTCCCTTGTTTTGTGCACCTTCCTTCTACCTCCTGAAAACCCCTACACAACATGTCGGTGTGTCTACAAACAGAACCACGTCCTGCTCTTAAAGACCTTTGCTTGTTTCCCCTTGTGCTTGGACATAGCATACATTTACTTCAGCTTACCTCTGGCGTTTGACCTCCATCTTCCTGCCAGTCAGCCCCAGCTGCCCTGCATGCGTGCTGCTGCCACCACGCCTTTGCTCCAGCATTTCCTCTCCTGCTCTTGGAGTGCCTTTCCTTGACTTTGTCAATGCACCTGATTTTAAAAAACAAACAACGCATTTATTTCGTGCATGTGCACATCACTTGCCGTAATGTGCCTGTGTGACAGACAGGCTGAGGACAGACAGATTGAGGACCACTTAATGGTCGGTTCTCTGTCTCCACTGTGTGGCATCCAGGGGTCAAACCCAGGCTGTCAGGCTTAGCAGCAAGTGCCTTTACCCACTGGGCCATCTAGCTGGCCTTCAACTTGCTTTAAGGTCCACTTTAAATGCTCTCTTTTCTACAAAGTACTAAACCGGCCTGTGTACTGTTTCTTAAAATTGTAAGCCCTTTGTGATTTGACCTCTGTTCACTTTACAGTTACATATCAAGCCACTCCCTGGGGGAATCCTGCGAGTTACCACATACTCAGGGAGTCACTTCTTGTTCCTCAGACTTCACTGTTTTGTGCACATGTCCTTTCCATCTGGCCTGTCTTTCACTTAGTGCTTTGTTCCTCGGTGCTGGCAAAGCTGGTGTCAGTGGCTGTTAGAAGTAGTTCTGCACAGATCACCTGTGTCACACAGGGACTTTTATCTCTGACAGAGTGGGAAGAGTTGGCCTTTTCAGCTTTAGTTTCCTTGTGTACCAATCATGTAAACTTGAGTAAAGCACCTCACTCTTTTCTGAACCTACTTCCTGGTCTATAAAACAGGGATGCTGTTCAAATTGTAAACTAATATGAAGTTAGTCTAAGTGAGGGCTAGGTGTGATGCATTGGTTTTATAGGTTCAGATGCCTGTCTAACATTCACGATGCTTTGGGTTTCGTCCCTGCTGGGGGTGTCGATAACGTACTTGGTAAGTGTGTGATGCCACCAAATCCGGCAACCCGAGTTTGGTTTCCACGATCCACGTGGTGGAAGAAAAGAACTGACTCCTGAAAAAGAAAGATATCTCCTGACCTTCACATGTAAACAAGTCTTCAACAAATGGTGCTAGGGCTAAATAAAAAGTCAGGCAGGGACACTTGACCTGCCACGTGTGGTGAAGCATGGGAAGTGATGGGGTAAAGAGAGAGTACAGAGAGCATCTCTCTGCTTCTCAGAGGCTGGCTTGCCAACCACAGACTCTGGATAAAGATCAAGAGAAGCCTCTTCGTGAGGCCAGCAGGGGCTTCACATTATACACAACACAGAGTGCTTCTCCAAAGATAAATAAAACATGCTTTGCTCTTGTGTCCTGCTCTCCAGCTGCTCCACGCTGCCTTCCATATTGTCCCAGAATATGGCTTTCAAAATGAAGACCACCTTTAGCTGTCAGTACAGATAAAGTCCTGACTCCTTAACCACGAGTGACCAACCTCTTCCTGATCGACTCTTCTCCTTGTAGCCTCAACTCCTTGTCATGCACATTTGCCAGTTTTAGTCTGGCTGGCGTTGAACTCTAATGGGAGACATTTTTACAGGCGCTTGGTGGGGAGCAAGACCTGTCTCACATGGAGACACAGGAAAGTATAGGTGCTTATATTTTCCCTGCTCCATGACGCCTGAACATGAGAATGTGTCCCGAGCTCTGGGGGAACCCACTGTAATGAGTGGCTTAGAGGCCCCAGGACAGCTTCAGTGGTGCTGTCTCATGTTGTACTGGCTGTGGGGTTCCCACTGGTCTATTTCTCTGAGTGACTCGGGCTAAAGTTCTGACTCCTACTGTACTTTGGTACTGGCACAGGTGCACTGCCTCTTTTTTCTTGCTCATGTTGGATCTATGAGGTGATTCATTGTTCTCCTAATAAACTTCCTTTTTGTTTAAATGAACACAAGGTGGATTCTGTCCAACTGAGACCACCTTCCAGCATATAGTTTCCCACTTACATTTAACCACCCACATTTCTTCTTAACTGGCCATGGTTGCTGCCACCTCTGTCACACCATATTATAATTGTCTTTATGTTCCTTGGAGAGACAGGCTAGTGTTGATTGGGTATCTGTCTCTGGAAAGTAATAATTATGGTATACATTTTTCTTGTTGAGGAATGAGAAACTATTGATTACATACTAATATTACAACTGTGTACTTGCATATATTTTCTCTGATAAACAAACATGTAAGTGCATAGATCAAGTTCTTCAACTTTGTCTATTATTTCCTAGCACAGTAATTAACTCTTAGAGTGTTAGGTTCAGGAGTGAGTGGTACAGCCGTCTCAGAACTTCAGCTAAATAGTTTTCCTGCATCAGGGTTTCATCTTTGCCTATATAAATAAAAATGGGGTAAAAAAAATATCAGAACCTGGTCTACAGTGCTTGGCATTCTCATCTATGGCAGAAATCTGTGCTTGGTTAGTGTCAGGGGTGGGACTGGTTAGTGTCAGGGGCAGGGCTGAGTAGAATTACAGTGCCAGGGTCAGGGGTAGATACGTGGGCAAGACTGTTGGTTAGTAGAAACCTTGAGTGAGGCCTGTCTTGTTTTATTGTGTGCTTGTGTGCGCGGTCTCTCTCTCTCTCTCTCTCTCTCTCTCTCTCTCTCTCTCTCTCTCTCTCTCTCTTTCTCTCTCTCTCTCTCTCTCTCTGTGTGTGTTTGTTACCTTATTTTGTACTGGCTTATGAGTTTTCCTCTTTCCTTTTTAGGTCCAAGACAACTTTGACAAGATTGAATTCAATAGAATGTGTTGGACCCTCTGCGTCAAGAAAAACCTCACAAAGAGTCCACTACTCATTACAGAAGATGATGCATTTAAAGTGTGGGTCATTTTCAACTTTTTGTCAGAGGACAAGTATCCATTAATTATTGTGCCAGAAGAGGTAAGGTGTGGCTTTGGGGACTTTTTAGATATCTAAACACTGAGAAGACCTGGCCTGCAAAATTTGTGTTGATTCAGTGTTGATATTTGTTTTTATTTTTGCTTTTTTTGTTGTTTTTTGACCAGAGGCAAAACAGGTTGAATCCAGAAAAGCCCAAACTTAGGGATTTGGGGGAAATCAAAAATCTCCCTTGGAGATTTACAGGGACAGTGAGACCCTTTCCTCTTGGAATTGCTGTGGTTGCAGGTGAATCCATCCTCATGGTGTCTAAAGAGTATTTGTTCAATACAAGGGACAACATAACTGTCTACTTGTGGCAGAACTAGCTGATGCTCCATGGGGAATATG
This sequence comes from Uromys caudimaculatus, assembly GCA_028551405.1. NCBI lineage: Eukaryota > Metazoa > Chordata > Mammalia > Rodentia > Muridae > Uromys > Uromys caudimaculatus. Next base: position 86,222,094 of record CM052703.1, on the reverse strand, counting down.
TAGGATCCAGAGTAGTTCTCTCGCTGTGTTAGGAGTAGGTGCTGCTTTTCTCGATTCAAGTTTCAAAGTCTAGGATGATGGCTTTTTTCTAGACCACTCAGAGCAAAGGAAAGCACCTCTGCTGATCTTGTTCAGTGTTATTCTCCCTGAAGGTTCCAGGTGAGGACACTGGGGACTAGGAGTAAGGTTCCTGTGCAGTTTTCTGGAAGCCAGGCATGCAGGAGAGGTTTGACCAGACATAGAGCTTTCTGAGTCAAAATGACAATTTCCTGTATGACGCAGCTACATTCATGAAATCATGATTATGATGTTATTGAGTCCTGCGGCTGACCTTTTGGGTCTGAGTCCTCTGCAGAACACAGCTAGCTGGTCTGTACTAGGTAAGGCCATAACCAGAAGATTAGTGTCCTCTTGTTCCCTGTCTACTCATGTTGATAGTGCCTGGTTGTGGGGAAGGAAGTACAGGCACGTTTCAGTCCTGGGCATCCAGAGGCAGCACAATGTTTTTTATAAAGCACGGTCTTTGAAACAGACTGATTTTAAAACCCGATTTTACCACTTCTTCACAGAGTAACAAAATTCCAATCTGTGTCTCCCCACCATCAGAATGGAGATAGCTGTTTTCTACAATGTTCCTGTAAGGCTAAAACAGCTGACATCTGTGAAGCACTTGATGCAGTGCCTGAACTGTGCGTGATACATGCTTACTAAGTGGGCCATGATAATGTGTATGGCATGCTTGGTGTTGTAGATAGAATATATCCTTGTGGAAATGCACAGCTAGAGCTCCTGAGAAGCCAGGGCTGGAGAGAGACAAGGAGAAACCACAGGAATGGGTTAGAGCAGGGAGGAAGTGACCGTAGTAGGAGTTGTGAGGGCCAAGGAGAACCTTGGGGGGCTGTTTCTATAGCAGCGGGAGGAAGTAGATTTGGTAAAGGAAGCAGAACCGTGTAGGCCATGAGATAAGAGGAGGCATATGAGAGTGTAAATTGTAGAAATATCAGATAGTCGTAAGAAGGGGCCTCTGGATTTAACAATAGGTAGCCATTGGTAGCAAGGGAAAGGCAGTTTCTCTGTGGTAGTGGGAACACTGTCTTGTGTTAAATATGATAATGTTTAAGTATTAAGTGTATATGACTGTTAAAGGGGACATGAAATGTGACATCCTAATACACAGCCCAACATAATCCAGAGTGGGTAATGGTGCCCTGCAAGGCCTTTAACAGACATGGCTGCTTCTCAGGGCTATGCACATACTATTTTTTTCTTAGAAAAGAATTTTATTCCTGTTGCTGCTGCTGCTGCTACTACTACTGCTACTACTACTGTTTATCAGTATTTTGTTTGCATATATGTCTGTGCACCATATGTGTGCCTGGTGCTGGTGGCCTTAGAGGTCAGAAGAGGTCATTGGATTCCCTTAAACTGGAGTTACGGAAAGTTGTGTGCCACCAGGTGGGTGTGGGCAGTAGTCTTAACTTCTGAGCCATCTCTCCAGCTCATGTAAGATTTCTAACATGGTCTTCTTATTTTTGAGACAGGGTCTCTCTACAGAGCCCTGGCTATTTTGGAACTGACTATGTAGACCAGGCTGGTCTCAAACTCACAGAGATCTACCCGCCTCTGCCTTCCTAAGTGCTGAGTCTAAAGGTGTATGTCTGCCCTTCTAATATGGTCTTTGAAGATATTTTGCAGCTATACTAGAATTCCAAATTTATATGTGTATTGGAACTAGAAGTGAATGGTTCTCTTGTCCTTGACCTTTTGTATTTTTCTGTCACTAAAATGTCTCTGGTGGACCTGCAAGCTACTTTGTCTTGCTTTCAAAATTAATAATTAAGCAGAAAGTATATGTGCTTACTTTACTGTAAACATGGTAAGTGCTTTCTTGATTTTGGGGCTTTGTTATCACTGAGCCACTACTGTGGTCAGCTTCTTAATGATTTTGAGGAGCAACAGGACCCATGTGGGCCTTGATGGGCCTGGTGCTGTCTTTGCTGCAGCCCAGAGTCCAGCCTGGGATTCTGAATGCTTACCTTTATCATTGTAGGCTGACATGAACATTTTGTCCTTCTTCAAACATGTTAATCCAGTTTGGGAAGAGAGTGACCTCTCTTTGGTGCAGCGGACCCTGTCATGTCTCGTGTGGGCTTACTCTGTGCTTTGCATCCTTGAGTGCCTCCACGTCTCCTCTCAGATGGAGAATTCCTCTCAGAATTAGGAGCATGTGCTGCAGTTTCAGCATCAGGGAAGCTTGAGGCAGGGGGATCAAGAGATTGAGGCCTGCCTGGTTTACATGACAAGGTCAGTTTCTAGTAACAGAAGTAGAAATTATCCTTCTATGAGCAGGAATATTCCTGCAGGGTAGAGAAGGAATCACTGGAACATATTAATATGAAATTGCTTCAGTTGCTGAGTCAGCAGTCAGCCTCTTGAGGTTTAACCATGGCCTTGGCACACTGACCTTCAGCAAGTCATCTGCCCTTTGACCAAGCACTGCACCCTCAAGGTCACACTAGGTCGTGGAAAAGAGAGCCTACTAAATTTTGTTTCCTTTTTAAGTATTTAACAACATAAAAACTATATATTTGAACTGTTTTTGAAATGCAGAGTTTTAGAAAATGTAACATAAAAACATACATTTTAAAAAATAAAATTTAAAATGCAATGTCTTTGTGGGTTTAACTTGTCTGTTGGGAATTTTAAAGTCTTACAAGTTCAGAGTGTCTCATGTACATATGAGAAGCTTACTGCACATTACATAGAGTCTAAATAGAATGTATTTGTCTTGTACACACACACACACACACACACATTCCTTTGTTTGTTTGTTTGTTTGTTTGTTTGAGACAGGATCTCTCTTCCTGGCTGGCCTGGAACTCACTCTGTAGACCAGGCTGGCCTTGAACTAACAGAGATCCATCTGCCTCTGCCTCCGAGTGCTCCTGTCCCACCACTCCTGTGTAATTTTTATGTTTCTAGTAATCCATCTATCATAATGTCCACTTATGTTTTAAGTTTATGGTTTTTGTTGTTACTTGTTTTGTTTTTGAGACGTGTACTGATTAGTTTTGTGTGTCAACTTGACCCAAGCTGGAGTTATCACAGAGAAAGGAGCTTCAGTTGAGAAAAATGCCTCCATGAGATACAGCTGTAAGGCATTTTCTCAATTAGCGATCGAGGGTTGAGGGCCCCTTGTGGGTGGTACCATCTGTGGGCTGGTGGTCTTGGGTTCTATAAGAAAGCAGGCTGAGCAAGCCAGGAGAAGCAAGCAAGCAAGCCAGTAAGCAGCATTCCTCCATGGTCTCTGCATCAGCTCCTGCTTCCTGACCTGCTTGAGTTCCAGTCCTGACTTCCTTTGGTGATTAACAGCAGCATGGAAGTGTAAGCTCAATAAACCCTTTCCTCCCCAACTTGCATCTTGGTCATGATGTTTGTGCAGGAATAGAAACCCTGACTAAGACAACATGGTTTCACAGTGAAGCCCAGGCTGGCATCACACTTGTGGCTATTCTTCTGTTTCCACCACCAAGCGCTGAGATCATAGATGTGCTGTACCGTACCCAATAAAGTCAAGTTTTTTTTTCTACTTCAGTGAATACTGTCTAACAGTGGCAGTTGTGTGAACAACGCATCTGCAGTATTCATTTGACTGCATTTTCTATCACCCAGAATGAATGTCAAGAATGTAAAAGAAATATTTAAATTACATGGTGAAGTCAAGGTGTTTCTATATACACATTGTAGAGAGATGGTGAGCCCCTTTGAGTTGGTTCCACATTTTCTTCTGGTGGTATTCCTGGAAATGTATGCTCATAAAGCATGAAGTATAGTTTTTACTAGTGTCATTTCCCACAGAACCGAGAGCAAAACAGGATGTGTCTGTCACACTTGTTTGGAAGAATTGACTTGCTGCAGTGAAAACTCAAACTTGAAATAGTTTTAAAGAGATCTAAAGTGAGGTAAAAGGTAGATTCCTCCTTTAATGACACAGAGAACTTTTGACAGAATAAAAATTCAAGACCTAGAAAAATCACATTCAGCTTGAAGTTTCTTCTTTGTTATTTTTAGTGAAATCTGCTTGGATGGAGGAAGCAGGCTGCTTCCTGCACTGAATGAGCCTTAGAACTGGTGCAGGCTCTTCTGTAGAGCAGTCCCAGCACACACGTGACACATTAGTTTACTTGAGTAGTGGAGTGAGAATGTGTCTGTTTGGCCAGCACAGTCAAAAGATCCTTCTGCTCCTTGGTTATAGTGTATATGATTGTGTCCTAAGTCAACGGGAAAGACACAGTTTCTGGGAGCCATGGCTTGTTGGTGCTGGGGCTGAAAGTCAGCCTCCCAGGGCTTGAGAGGTACCATTATAGAAAGGTTCCAGAAGGACTTGGGAAACTGCTTTGAGAATTGAATTGAGAATCTGAGTTGCAAACGAAAGGTCACCTGGAGCTGGAAGGTGGTGGATTGGCCTTACTGTGGTGGTAAGCGAAGGCTGTCTCCTGACTTGTGCAGATGTCATGGCTACAGCATCCTCTCAGATCCACTGTAGTAGTCCTTTGTCCTGTCCACACTCGTGTGCTTCCTCATGGTACTCCCTTGATGAGCTAAGTCACAGCCAGCAGCCAGTGCCTTGTTTTGGGCACCCCTAGGAAGTTAGAACGTCTATGTATGTTAACACCACCTCGGACAATACCTGAAGGCAGGGAAAACAGACTCTCACGTAGCCCAGGCTGGTCCTGAATTCACTGTTTAGCTGAGGGTGGTTTTGATCCTCCTGCCACGAACCTACTCTTACTGCTGTCTGTCTTTCCTTCCTTCCTTCTTCCTCCCCCCTTCCTTCCCTCCCTCCCTCCCTTCCCTCCTTTTAAAAATTTGTTATTTTGTTTTTAGCCTCTTCTTGCCTTTAATCATCTTTCCTATTATCTTTTTCCCTCCTCCATCTTCTGTTACTGCCCTCCACCCCCTTAAAGCATGAGAGGCTAGGCAGTAAGTGATACCTCTTCACCAAGAGGAGAGAAGGGCCTGAGTGTGCTTCTCTTCTATGTAGAGCATTTGCTGACCCTGCTCACACTTTTTCAAGGCCTCAGTTAATGTTCAAACCAAAGGAGCTTCTATCACTAAACTTGTGATGGTTTTGAACTTGTGGTTATTAAATGGAATTTCTTCCCATTTCATGTTACACTTTATTATTTCACAAACAGCATTGTGATCACATTAACAGGGATACAAAGAATAAAGAAAAATGAACCCCACGTCTTATTTGTAACTAAATATTTTCTGTGTTTTTGACAAATGTTTGCCAGAAAATCTGCATTTTCTGTTTGTCCAGGTGAAACTACAGGTCAGCTTAACTTTGCATTCTTTGCTTTCATACTACTTAAACGCTTTCTTTGCTGTAATTTTAAGTAGTTGTATAATACGTCACCCGGTGTGGAGGGGACGCAACACCGATTGGTGGAGGCTTTGTGCTGACTGTTCTCAGTGTGTCTTCTTTTACCTCTCTGTGATGAGTATTGTTATCCCCATTTCACAGATGAGGATATTGGAGCTTAGCTTGTTCATTTTAGGTGTTCGCCGAGTCCTGCTATACTTGAGGTCCCTCTGCTGAGCTCAAAGATAGAGGGGGCACCTGTGAAGAATTCAGAAGAGGGTGGAAAAGCAAACGAGCATGGAACCCAGCACACTGAGTGCAGTGACACAGGAGGGGACGGAGGGAAAGCAGCACTTGCTGCAGGGTTGGTGGGAGCAGTGTGAGGGAACCTGGGCTCTTGTTAAAGCACAGTGTGGCCTACAGGGAGGTCGAGATGCCAGGTATGAGGCTTGAAGCAAGCAGATGGAGGAGGATCACGTTTGTGAACCATCGAGAAAAACAGTACTTCCTTTCTCTTCCTCCTGTGGGTTTTTATTTTTATTTATTATTATTCTTTCTTTCTTTTTTTTATTTTTGGAGACAGTTTCACTATGTAACCCTGGCTGTCTGAAACAGCTGTGCTTTAGTCTCCCAAGTGCTGGGATTAAGTATGTCATGACACCCAGCTAAATATTTTTTTTTCAATTTCAACCTTATAGGAAGATAAATATTTTATATCCTGACCCAGCACAAACAAATATGGGCACACAAAAAGCTTGTAAAACTGTATCTGGCTCTATTGTGACTGAACTAGAATATTTTCATTCCATCACAAAAATCTTGGCTTAATTCATAGTGAAAAACCCTGATCTCAGGGATAATGTCAGGAGCATGTTACTGGTTTGATGTAAGTGGTGAGGACACACAACACTGGCGTGGGTTTTTGTGGAAGGTTTTGCACCAACTGAAGTCAGTAGCACGGGAGTGGATCAGAGGGCAAGAGGCGGGGTATTTGCAAAGTATACGATGTGCACATCTGGAACTGTCATGGCCAGACCCATTGGTTTGTACTATGACTATGCGCTAGAAATATGTCAGCTAGAGAGGAAGGCCGAGACGAATGGGAGTGTTTGAGAATTACCACACTGGGCTGTTGAAGGTAAGCAGTGTCATCTCATTCACCACCACTGCCTCACCCCCAGCCCCTAATATTTATTATATAATGTCTGATGTTTCAGGATTTAGTAAGCCTTTCTGGCTTAGACTAGGAATCCAATCACATAACATTATCAGTGTTCTAATGGATGGTGACAACAGGAAAGAAGTAACTGGTTTACATACATAGAAAATCTGTAAATTAGGGGATAACTTGTGCATTTGAGATGTTTATTTGATTTAACACTTACATTTAGTGAGATTCGTGTGCAGAGCTGGGCACTGGTTGCGAATGCTCCAGTAATTCAGTATAAGGGGGTGGGGTCAGGAGAATCAGTTCAAGGTTATACTTGGCTACAGATAGTAAGCTTGAGGCCAGTCTACACTATATGAGACTCTGTCTCAAACAAACAAACAAATCAAAACAGAAGGAAGAAAAGTGAATGTTCTTGGTATACTGAAGTATTTTCCTAAGGAGAGTAATGAGGTGACAGCAATTTGTTTGTGTATGGTGTATTTGTAGCTTTTCTTAGCTACATATACATACAAGTGTGGGCTGTCATGTTTGATTCACGCACTACGCTGGCAGAGAACAACCATTGGTGTTTCCTGTGTACAGCTTTCCCTAGCAATGGGAGTGTTTTGTTTTGTTTTGTTTTAAAGAAGTACTTTTTTGGAAGTATAAATATTTTCTGAATTGAACCCAATAGTGTGAATAACACAAATGAATACCTATGTTAAAAATAGGAAATAATTAGGTAGGTGATGGTAGAGAATGCCTTTAATTCCAGCACTTAGAAGTCAGAGGCTGGGGAATCTCTGTGTTCAAGCCAGCCTGGTCTACAGAGCAAGTTCCAGGATAGCTAGGGCTACACAGAGAAACCTTGTCTCAAAAAAACTAACTAACTAAAAAAAAAAAAAAAAAAGAAATAATTAAAATTTTTTCCCCTACAGATTGAATACCTGCTTAAGAAACTTACAGAAGCTATGGGAGGAGGTTGGCAACAAGAACAATTTGAACATTACAAAATAAACTTTGATGACAATAAAGACGGCCTTTCTGCCTGGGAACTTATCGAGCTAATTGGAAATGGGCAGTTTAGCAAGGGCATGGATCGTCAGACAGTATCTATGGCCATTAATGAGGTCTTCAATGAGCTTATTTTAGATGTATTGAAGCAGGTAAGAGGGCTATAACACTACCTCCTTCATCGTTAGAATGTGATGTTTGAAACCAAATAGCTTCCTTCCCTCTCCATAAGTCACTTACATTCTTTAAGTGATTAAGAACAAAAGTAAAGTTTCTGTTTTTTCTGTTATTAGACTTTTAGGATTCATCCCACCCTGCTGGAATGTTGAGGATTAAGCCAAGGTACCACGCATTCTAGACAAGTGCTTCACAGCTGAGCTGTATCTAGTCTAGGCTCCCGTTTGTCACAGTTTTGAAGTACAGTTAAGAATTGAGAAGTTACTATTTTTGAAGGGTTTCCAAATGATTTTTTAAAAAGTACCCTCATGTCATATGCAACCTTGTACCCACTAATGTGGAAGGGTGCCCATGGTGTATTGTTCAGTGGAGACTACAGGCCACAGTACAGTGGGCTCACGGAATTCCTGCTCTTAAACATGTCATGTGTGTAGAGATGTCTAGATGGATGCTCACTAACGTGTATACCTCCGGAGTGTGTGATTTGGTGAATTTTAATTAATTTTTTTCTATAGTTTTAGAAAATACTTCATGATTTTCCAGTATTTTTATAGAATTAGAAAAATACCTTTACCTTTAGAAAGTGGTACTTTCATAAAGCAAAGTTGTATTTATCTTAATGACTATTTTTTTCCCTCAGCACCCAACAGTGTCTGATATACATGTAGGAAACTAAATGCTTACTAATAGAATATCTGTCTGTTTTGAGACAGGATCTCACCCTAGCTTTGGCTGGCCTGGAACTCACTGTATAGACCAGGCTGGCCTCAGTCTGCCTGCTGAGATTAAGATATGCACTAGCTGCATGCATGTGTATGTATGTGTATATGTATATGTCTTTCAAACATCCTGTATTACTATATCAAATAGTCTGCTTTTGGTTTTCCATACTTAGCGTTTTCTTTGTTTAGAAGGTGATTATTATTGTCCTTGTTCTTTTTTCCATCAGCAAGCATTAATTAAGACTTAACTTGTATAGATATCTGACATTATACAAGGGTGTATGTGCTATGTCTCTGTCCACATGCCTGTGCTTCCCAAACATTTCTGTTTACCTATAAATATTTCAGTAAATGTCTTAAAAGATAAGGCAATTAAGAAAATTCACGATTTATTAATACCAAAGGTTCTGTTATCTGTATGTCACTTGCAGAGACTCTGAAATGTCTAAATTTACATGTAAACCTTTGTGTGTGGTCGTGTGGATTTCACTGGGGATCATGTCTCTGGATCAGAGATTCTCAGAGACTCCAGTCCATTGTCCACACAGGTGAGAACCATTGACATTTGTCTATTTTGGACCAGGAATCAGATAATGGAGTAAACAAGACAAAGGATTGTCAGCCCTTACACATGAGAGCACATACGTCACATTTGGTTTAATCTGTTATAGGGTTACATGATGAAGAAAGGCCACAAACGGAAAAACTGGACCGAGCGCTGGTTTGTGTTAAAACCCAACATAATTTCCTACTATGTGAGCGAGGATCTGAAAGATAAGAAGGGAGACATCCTGTTGGATGAGAACTGCTGTGTGGAGGTGAGTGGGTGTGTCCTCTCTGCTTGCTGTCCTCTGCTGCCCCCTGCTGTCCGTGGGCTTTCCCAGCCTCACTTGTAAACTAAACCTTCAAATAATCCCCAAAATATAGTCACTGTGACTTCTAAACCAAAAATTAAAGACAGCTGGCAAAATGTGTACCTAATATGAATTATTTTCTGTTTTATGCTTGTGAATAAAGTATAAGGATTAAATCTGAGAGATTTGTATTTAGGGAATCATTGGGTAAAATCAAATCATTAAGAAGGTAAAAAAAAGGTGCAGTAAGATGATATTGGAAATTATCAAGAGACTAGCGATCTGGAGCTTTTAAAATAAAGCAAATAGAAGAAAATTGATCATTCATTTTAGTAAGATAGGGTCTCATATAGCATGAAGTCAATGTGTAGTCAAGGATGGCCATGGATTCCTTCTTCTCTCACTTCTTCTACTCCAGGTCTAGGGATTACAGGCATGTGCTACCACACTTCATTTTTTTTTTTTTAAGATTTATTTATTTATTTATTATATGTAAGTACACTGTAGTTGTCTTCAGACACCTTTTCTTCTCTCTATGGCCCCGCTCGCTGTAGCTGTTTTTAGACACCCCAGAAGAGGGCATCAGCTCTTATTACGGATGGTTGTGAGCCACCATGTGGTTGCTGGGATTTGAACTCAGGACCTTTGGAAGAGCAGTCAGTGCTCTTAACTGCTGAGCCATCTCTCCAGCCCCACTTCATTTTTTTTTTTTTTTTTTAATGACGGGATGTATTTATTTATGAGGACAGGCTCTCATCTAGTCCGAGTGGCTTTAAGCTTGCTGTGGCCTTGAACTCTTCATCCTTCCTTTGGCCACTTTCTATACAGTACTAAGATTATGAGTGTGAGCCTCCGTGTCTGTCTGAGTGATATATTTTATAGTGATGTAAAGTCCTCAAGAACATACATTTTGTGGGGGCAAGGTGACACACATATGTAATCCCAGCAGTCAGGAGGCTGGAGGATTGCCTGCTCTACTTAGCCAGGGCTACATGGCAAGACATTATGTTAAAAAATTACTTTTTGTTTTTTAGACTTGATTTGTATATCAGCCACCACTAGTGTCTCTGTATTTGTTGAATAACATTTAAAATATGGGAATTCACACTCAAATTATAGAAATGGTATAAAGCTATAATAATACTGTGGTTTGTTCATACTCAGCTAAACTGAGACCTACAGGATTTTCATAGACTCTGCCATTTTACCCATAAAGATAGAGGTCAAAAACCACAGGGCACCAGCAGTAACACCTTAGGTGTGAGGAAGAGCCATAGCAGTCAGAAGTCTCCTGTAACAGTTATGTGGGTGTCCCTTCTAGGGTGCAAGCAAAGAGCATGGGGTCCTCTTGTCCTCACCGGGTGTTGTAGTTTGTCTTGTGTAGATGTGGCATCTCAGTCAGGGATGACTGTAACCACACATGAGACTGCCTGTGGGACAGCATTAGTAATCAGACATTTGCATTTGTAGGTATTTTCATTGGCACTGAGTTTCAGTTAGATTTATATAGTTAAGAAACTAATTGAAATACATAAGAAAAGTAAGGCAGGTGTGGTGTGACACGTCTGTAATCCCAGCATTTAGGAGGCTGGGGCTGAAGGGTCAAGAGTTCAAGATCCTCCTAGTCTACGTTGTGAGACCCTGTCTCCATAAACAAAATTGTAGTTTCCTGCTGATGGTCTACACTTCCCAGCTTTCTTGAGGACTATGGAAGTCATTTCCACCCCTACAAGAGGCTACATCCTATCTTCCTCTGGACATTTTGGCATCCACATATGTGGGTGACAAAGATGCCACCTTGCCATGAATAAACATGGTCCCACCTAAGGCCAGGCCAAGTCTCCTTCTTTCTTCCTTTTCTCTCCCCCCAGTTGCTTTTTAAATAATCTAACACAACAAAAAAGAATAAAATTTTAAAGAACTAATCATGGTTTCTGTTTTAGTCTCTGCCTGACAAAGATGGAAAGAAATGTCTTTTTCTAATAAAATGCTTTGATAAGACCTTTGAAATCAGTGCCTCGGATAAAAAGAAGAAACAAGAATGGATTCAGGGTAGGACTTTTTTTTTATTGTTTTCCACAACAGGGAGCAGAAGCTGGGCATGACCATGCACAAGCTTTTAATCTCAGCACGTGGAAGGGAGACGCAGGAGGAGCCGGAGGTCTCTACATGGAGTGCCAAGCTAGCCTGTGCTACCTCAGATCCTGCCTAAAAACAAACCAAAAAAATGAGCGCTCCAACTTTGTGTTTCCAAACCTCGCCTAAGACACTGTATAGTTTGTTTCCTTATGTTGTGGCTATTGCCACATGTGAAAGAAAACCAAGGAAACACAAGTTCCCTTTTTAAAAATTTTTTGGCCAATTTATTTGCATTCTGACTTTGTGGGGACAAAACTGTATTTTAGGTCTTGCTGTCCTAACTCTTGAAAGTGTATGGAATTTTCCTTTAGGCATATGAAAAATGTTAGCGAATGCACAAGACAGAAAAGGAATTTATGGAGTGGTTTTGTAACTCAGGAAACCAACAACTTGAGGAGAGGGCATCATGTTAGCATTTAAAAGGAAGTGGACGCTGTAGCCTTACTCATTTGCTTAAAGTGTCTCAGAAGAAACTCAAGAAACTGTTAGCCGTAGTTGCTGATGGACGGGAGACCCAGAGAGTGAGAGTCGGCAGAAACTTTTCCTGGAAGTCTGTTCATGCTTCTTGAATTTGAACAGTAGGTGTTAGTTACCCAAGAAATTAAGTTTAAGTGATTGAAAACAGCAAGAGCCAGGTGTGGCAGATCATGCCTGCGATCGCACCACCCAGGAGGCAGAGGCAGTGGATTGCTGTTGGTTCAAAGCCAGTCTGCACTACACAATAGGTCTCAGGCCAGCGTCAGTTACAAAGTCAAGTCAGAAAAGGGGCTAGAGAGGTGGCTTAGTGATTAAGAGCACTGGCTGCTCCTCTAAATGACCAGGTTTGACGTTCAGTACCTACCTGATGGGTCCCAATCATCCGTAATTCCAGTCCCAGAGGATCTGACACCCTCCCTCGACCTTCTCAGGGACCAGATTGCACACATACATACATACATGCCGGCAAACCACTCATATACATAAGATTAAAAAAAAAATGAGATTTTATATGAAATGTATGTATGTGAACAGTGTCCATCTGCAGTATAAGTGTCTTATGAAGTCCTTTATGTGCTGTGCTATATAGAGATTTTCAATAAATGGTGACTATTGTGATATGTATTCACACAGGGAGGGAAGTGGTTTCATAGACATGGCTGAGGGCAGAATCAGTGCAATAGACTGCACACCAGATGCTAAGAACTTTGATTCTCTGCCCCTAGTGTGTCTTAATTTTATTTGGCCTTTAAAAACTGTTATGTGTATGTGTGCTCATGATGTGTGTGTATGAGCACACAGGCCACATCTCCTGTGTGGGTCCCAAGGATTAAACTGGTCCAGGCTTGCGCAGCTAGTGTCTTTACATGCTGAGTCACCTTGCCTGTCCTTTTTTAACTTTTGGGGGAGTAGGAAAGGGCCAGGTATGTGATATCAGCACTTGGTAACCAAAGACAGCAGGGTTGCTGTGAGTTTGAGGACAGACCAAACGGGGCTATCTATCTAGTGAAGCTCTGTCTTAAAAAAATTGTGTGTGTGTGTGTGTGTGTGTGTGTGTGTGTGTGTGTGTGTATGCCCTGTAGTGTGTTTCCAGTGAAATGTCTGTAAGCACAGGTGTACAGCTGTGGCCCTGGACTCGGAAAAGACTTTAGTGCACATATTTCTCATGTGGGACGTGGAGAAGCTGATGCCACTCAGGCTGAGCCACTGCTCACTGGAAACATCTCACCCCATCTGGTGTTATATATATATGTTTGAGTTTAGCTATATGACTGTAATTTCTCTTCTTTCTCCTGTTCCGGATAGCCATCCATTCTACCATCCATCTGTTGAAGCTGGGCAGCCCCCCACCACACAAGGAAGCCCGTCAGCGTCGGAAAGAGCTTCGGAGGAAGCTGCTGGCGGAGCAGGGGGAGCTGGAGCGGCAGATGAAGGAGCTCCAAGCAGCCAATGAGAACAAGCAACAGGAGCTGGAGAGCGTGAGGAAGGTAGGCAGGCTAGGGCTGAGCAAGGGAAATAGCAAGGGGCCTGTTTAGTACCCGAGCCACACGAGCCACACACAGCCGCAGGAGCTTTGTTTTGTGCACACTAAGTTAGGAGCGGTTTGGTGAGCTGAGTTCTCAGGAAGTGTCCAGTATGGAGCTGGCAAGCTGTGTTTATAAGGGTAAAGCTCTTAGAGACGGTGCTAAAGGACTCGAACCATTGTCATGTATGTTCATGTGCTCTGACAGCTCTGGGATACACACACACAAGTAGAACTGAGAAGTAGAAGCTGAGCAGAATCAGTAGGCAGGAAGGCTGGGCTGATGGAAGAGCCTTGGACAGCGCTGTTTTCTCTGCTGCAGCCAGATATGGCGCATTTCAGCTCATGAACTGTATTTTGTCTATAGCTAGCCATGTGTTTCTGAGGGGAACTAACTCGCTGTGGTGTTTGCTGGAGGTCCTTATGTCTCACTGCTCTCAACGTCTCTTTGTGGTTTAACTGTGGTGTTTCGGCTGCTGCTGTTCTTGTTTTTAAGGCAGGGCCTCAGTATGCAGCTCTGGCTGGCCCAAAGCTTGCTGTATAGACCAGGCTGGCCTCTAACTCAGAGATCTACTTGCTTCTGCCTGGGATTAAAGGTGAGACCACCATGTTTAGCACTGCCTTTGTTTTTTTACCTGTTTAGAATTTATAGAATGTGGACCAAGGTTTTCCATTATGTTGGGTAAATTTTCAACATATTTCTTCAAGTATTTTTCCTCTGCTCTTACTTGTTCCATATGCTGTTGAGCAGAATATTGTGTATAACAGTGCCCAGATTCTCTGAAGCTGTTTATTTTTCTTGATTTTTCTGTCCTTCTGACTGTATAATTTCCATGTATCTCTGTAGAGCAAGTCTTCTTGTAGCCCAAATAGATTATTGAGCCTCTCTAGTTGATTATTTTTTGAAATAAGATCTTGTAGCCCAGGCTAACCTTCAGCTCTCTACTTAGGGAAGCTGGCCTTGAACGTCTGATCTTCCTGCTTCCAGCTTCCAGGTTTAGGAATCATAGGTATGCTCCAGCATCTCACGGCCTGGCTTCCTAATGCTGTGCATGCTGTTCTCTCTACCCAGCCCTCTAGAGGGCTGTTCAGTCAGTTCTGGAACCTTACAATTCAGCAATCTCCTCTTGATTGATATTCTTTCTCCACTTGATGGGATATTGTTTTTCCTTCCATTACGCCTCTAACCATGACTTCCTTTCATTCTTTACAGTATATTTACTGTAGTGGCTTTGTAGATACGCCTCCTGGGCTGCTACAAAGGCAGTGCCTGTTGACTGTTTTCCTACGTAGGGGTTACACTTTCCTGTTTCTCTTACTTTTTTTTAGTTGAAAACTGGATGTTTTTGAAGATAAGGTGGTGTGGGAACTTTGGACACTGATCCTCACACTCCTACCCGAAGCTTGTCCTTGTGTGTTTATTTATTTGGTGACTTGGCTGGACTATTTCCTGGACCCTGAGGCCTTCGGTCTGCTCCTCAGGGCAGCAAGCTGGGGAGTGCGCAGCCACAGTCACCTGGAATGACCCTTCACACGCCTTTCCTCTCCTCCCTGTTACTGTCACCCTGACTGACTGCTAGAGTTCACTGATTTCTGGATGTTTGATGTTTTCTGCAGTGCCCTGGGAATGAAGTAGCCTTACAGTCTGAGGTTCAGTTCAGACCCATGTCCTCTCAAGGCCAGTCTTAAAGAGGGCTTTGCCTAGCCCGACCTTCCTGCTTCTGTCAGGCTCAGCTAATCTGGTTGGTTTGCTTCCCAGTGGGACTACTCTTAATCACTGCCCAAATCTTGTCTGTATGCCTCACATAACAAAGTTATGTTTGGTGAGAGCTGCAGAGCCTGCTTTTCTCCTTGAGCAAAACTTCCCCAGAAGGCTGGGTGTGTGTGATGGCATGGACCTATAACCCCAGCACTTGGAAGGCTGAAGCAGGAGGATTGTAAGTTGTTTGAGCTTGGGTGGAGACAGCAGCACATACTTGGAGCCATCCACAGTCCTGCTTTACGAGCCTCTGCCACCAAGCAGAGGGCACAGCCTGCTGTCACCTCTGTTTCCTTCTTCCCCTGTGGAGCTTTTGCCCAAGTGATTTGAGACCAGGGTGATGGGACCTGTCTCCTCTGCCTGCCAGTGCCCCTTGACCCCACCCTGGAGTAGTTTCCTGAAAACCCAGCAGCTGCTCTTCCCTTACTGTAGCCTGGCTGTGAGCAGAGGACAGAGGGCGCCCTTGTCTCAGCTTTCATCTGCCCGGAGTAGCATTTCCTTCTTGCCTGGGGGAGGGGAGGGAGTGCCTGAAATGTCACAGTCTTTTTGTGTCCTAAGATCCAGATTATCTTTTGTGACCATTTGTTTTGCTTATTGTCCTTTGAGGGTGGATGGGATCACTTTTGGGGCCCTGTGCACGCTGGGCCAGCACTCCACTGCCTCAGCTCCAGCCTTAGCTCCTAAGTTCTACTAGACGGATATAGGCTAGGAGAGTCTGCAAGCTTTCATGTGTTTTGTTTTGTTTTTTAAACCAGTTGTTCTTGGAGGGTGTTGAGGATGGGTGGGGTGGGGTTGAGGCAGCGCTGCC
>CM052703.1:86116113-86206004 GCA_028551405.1 Uromys caudimaculatus | reverse complement strand
CTGGTTTGTTTTATATGCTGACTGGGCAGACTAGATGGAATTCCAGTGTGTCTCACAGCTTTTGTTTAATTTTTATTGAATGTATGGTTTTTAAAATATGCTTAAGCAAGATTTTCTCTTCCACTGTAACAATTTTGCTTTTCTGGGGATCGGTTTCTGATTGATTAGAAACTGGAGGAAGCAGCATCTCGTGCCGCAGATGAGGAAAAGAAACGCCTGCAGACTCAAGTAGAGCTACAGACCAGGTTCAGCACGGAGCTGGAGAGGGAGAAGCTGGTAAGTCTGAAAACCACTGTATCGGCTCAGGGAGGCCTGGCCCCTACTCCATCTTGGCTTTGCTGTGCCTTGCGGCTCCTGGAAAAGTCGTGTGCCTGCTTGTGAATTATCCTTTATTAAGCATCTTCTGTGTACCAGAAGGTACACAGAATGTACCCGTTACAGATGGTTGTGAGCCACCATGTGGGTGCTGGGAATTGAACTCAGGACCTCTGGAAGAGCAGTCAGTGCTCTTAAAGGATGGGTGCCTTGTTTTCCACACTCCTAAGCAGGGTTGGATGCAGTGAGGTGATAAAGCTTAGTTAGTATGGCTACATGTCTTCATTTGCTTTGAGGTGTCCCTGTCTGTCATCCTGGGGCAACCAGGGTCCTTTCATTCTCAAGAGGCTTGTGGTGTGGGCAGTGACTAGCTGCGAGAGAGTAAGCCTAAACCTACAGCATTTCTCCTCTGTAATGAGCAAAGTGAACAGAGACCTCTGACCACGCCAAGGTCCAGTTGCTCTGTGGAACGAGCTGGTTACTGGAGCACACGTCTCTCATGGTGCTGCTGGGCTGAGCCTGTGCCGGAACACAGTCTGGTGTTGCTGTTAGTCACTTGCTGCTTAGAGGCCAGATTCTGTTTGTGTCCAGGAAAGCGCATGCGATGTATTTGAAGGTGTCCAGCTGCCCTCTCTCCCTGCTCTGTCTCTCTGAGCACTTGTGTGCCTGTGATTGTTGTGTGCTCCCTGCACAGGTCATCCTGGGAACTGTCAGGACTCTGACGAGAACGCAGGGAGCTAATGTTAGTGACATAATTGATAAACTGCAGAGAAGTACACCAACATGTGTGACAGTATGTGTGTCAGGGTACTGGGCATTGAACCCCATCATTCACACATACAAAGTAAACACGCTAACAGTAAGCTGTACCCCAGCCCTGTCTTTAAGTTTTTTTTTTTTGTTTTGTTTTGGTTTTTTTAAAGATTTATTTATTTCATATATGTGAGTACACTGTCGCTGTCTTCAGACATACCAGAAGAGGGCATCGGATCCCATTACAGATGGTTGTGAGCCACCATGTGGGTGCTGGGAATTGAACTCAGGACCTCTGGAAGAGCAGTCAGTGCTCTTAACCGCTGAGCCATCTCTCCAGTCCCTGTCTTTAAGTTTTTTAAAACAGGGATTAAATCCTCTTCAGTCCAGAGGGGAAAGCCACACACTTGTTAAGCATCCTGGTGCTCCAGGGATGGGGAAGGAGGCAGAGACAGTAGGACCTACAGCTCACAGGCCGCTCTGCCTGGGCACAGGCTGGCTCTTTCTTAAGATTAGGAGAAGAGGTTTTTGGCTTTAAAATAATAGAAAAGAATTTAAAGAGAAATTACACCTTTTTTCTTGACTTGAATAAAAATACAGAGCAGAAAGGACAGCACATACAGAGTGGAGTTTATTTTCTTGGACTCCTGGTGTGCATTCTGAGTGTACGCTCCCATTTCCTACATTCTTAGCTGAAAGGCAGAGGTGAGTGGGAGCCTTGCCCTGGGATGAAGTCACCCCAATTGAAGCGAGACCATCATTCTCTCATCCCTCCAGATCAGACAGCAAATGGAGGAGCAGGTTGCCCAGAAGTCCTCCGAACTGGAGCAGTATCTGCAGCGAGTTCGGGAGCTGGAAGACATGTACCTAAAGCTGCAGGAGGCACTTGAGGACGAGAGGCAGGCCCGGCAGGATGAAGAGACTGTGCGCAAGCTTCAGGCCAGGTGCAGCTCGATTTGCAGCCCTCTCCCTGGGGGCTTTGCTTGGTCAGGATTCTAACACTACTAGGAAGGGAGCCTGAGCCCATGTGTTGTCTAACCTGGGAGAGCCTGCACATTGGGTGCCAGGGGTGTTCCTTCTGATCCTGGGGTACAGAAACCTTTGCTTGGGGGTCTTGTACCGAGAGCAGTCTGGTGGCCGTGTTTGCCTTCATTATGTTCCAGAACGGCTATCAGCCAGATCAACTTTGGTGGAAACTTGAGTTTGAGCGAGTGACCCTTCCTGCAGAGGCAGGACTGCCTTGGGCCAGGCTGCAGCAGAGCTTTGTTGGATGGGAGGGAATATGTATTCTTTGGTAGTGTGGGATTCGCACCATTTCTTCAATAGCCATTACATGTAATCCAAGTTTTAAAGTTTTGAAACTAGATTTCTCCCCACCCCCACTCCCAAACTTTTGAATTTCAGTTTACAATTTATGATACTTATATTCTCAGAGAAAAATTTTTATTCGAATTTTTTTCTTTTTGATCTCATGTACATCTGTGTGGGGGTATTAGAAGCCCTGGAGCTGGAGTTATAGGCAGGTGTAAGCTGCCACATGGGTGCTGTGAATTGAACCCAGGTCCTCTGGAAGAGCAGCCTGTACTAACCGCTGAGCCATCTCACTAGCCCCTGCTTTGGGTCTTCGTAACATCAGGGAGGACCCCAGAGGGATGAGGAGCTGTCCTGGTTTAACCCATTGTCCCATTTACTTCTTTATGATGCCTTGTGGGAGGCAGTACAGATATACCTGGGCCTTGAGCTGTAGTGCTCTGCCCCACGTTAGGGAACAGTTAGAAAGTAAGCTGGTAGAATTTGTATAGTTGCCAGGCTTCTGTAGAGGAGCAAAGGATACTGTTTAAGCCTGGGAAGAAAAGGAAGGGTCCTGAGATGGCTCAGCAGGTAAAAGATGCTTGATGCTGTGCTGGCCTGATGTTCCCAGTTCCACCACTGCCACCCATGTATTAAAGGTGGAAGGAGGAAACTGACTCACGGGGTTGCCCTCTGACCCCCACACACATGCCATAGCCCACACACATACACATGATACGAATTTTAAAATATTAAAAATGGACAATAAACTGGAAAAGGAGTCTCCTGTAGTTGTATACTTTGCCAAAAGTGATGGGGCTGGCGAGACGGCTCAGCGGGCAAAGGTCAAGCTTCATGAGCCGAGTTTGATCCCTGAGATCCACATGGTGGAAGGAGAGAACCAGCCTGTCTAATCTCCACATATGCACCTCAGCATGCAGCCACACCCAAACAAACGGAACCAAAAGACATCAAATGTATCATCTAGAAAAAACCGATTGGGGGCCATCAAGATGACTCAGTGGGTAAAGCGGCTTGCTGCATAAGCCTGGCAACCCAGGTCTAAGCCATGGAACCCGCGTGAAGGTGGGAAGGAGAGAAGCCATTCCACAGGGTTGCCCTCTGCCCTAGCCAGCTACTTGGAGCCGCCATTGGTGCTGTTGACAGTGGCATTAGCAGGTCATACAGGAGAAGGTGCAAATCCCATCTCACTTCCAGAGAGTGGCACTCTGAGTGACACTAGACATATTTTGAGCCACAGATTTATTCTTGCTGGGAGTTTATAGATTACTTTCATGCACAGAGTCTGTGGGGAAGGCATGCTATGTTTCAGTAGTCTTGGGGGAAATTGGATGTAACACAGCAGAGATTAAGTCTCAGAAGACCAGGTAACTCAGGAGTTTCCTGAAGTATCAGTTCTCCTGTGTGTGGGGTAAATGATGCTTTTTGCAGTGGTGATTCTTCTCTTGCTTTCATAATGATAAAAGCAGCTCAGGGAAGGGGGTTTACCTCAGCCTTCGGTTCTAGAGGGGAGTCTGTAACTGCTGGGCAGGCATGGTGGCAGGAGCAGGAAGTGGCTCATCACATTGCCACTTGGGAAAGGAACAGGAAGTGAGGTGAGGCTACAACGCCTGCACCCTGTGACACAAAGGGGTGGAAATGGCTAGAAGAAGGGTCGGCTGAAAGACCATTTGGGTCTGTAAGTTTTTATGTCGCCAAGCTAAAGTTGATTTTTATTTTTAAGGCAGAATCTCACTATGTGGCCCCAGATAGCCTGGAACTTTCTCTGTAGACCAGGCTGGTCGAAACTCAGAGACCCACCTGCTTCTGCCTCCTCAGTGCTAGGGCTAAAGGCATGCACTATCATGTCTAGCTTGAAGTTTGGCTATTAATGTATAATTTTGAAGGTTATTTGATAGGAAATTCAGAAGAAAACTTTTAGCATTTTATTTAAAAGTTCTGAAAACTAAGCCATGAGCTATCTCATTATAACTTTATTCACTAAAGGTTTAGATTTGAGCCAGACATGGTAGTGCATGCCTATAATTCCAGCACTCAGGAGACAGAGGCAGGAGGATTACTGCAAGTTTGAGGCCACTTGCTCCATTTGTATAAGACCCATCTCAGAAGTCCAACCAGACAACCAAGTTTTAGGTCCTACTCATGTCTGCATTCCCAGCTAGGGCAGTGTCCACATGCTGGGTTGGTAAGTGCCCAGGTAATTATTACTATTTTTATTTTTGGTTTTTCAAGGCAGGGTTTTTCTGTGTAGCTTTGACTGTCCTAGAACTCGCTCTGTAGACCAGGTCCACCTGCCTCTGACTCCCAAGTGATGGGGTTAAAGGTGTGCACCACCACTGCCCAGCTTGTTATCACTATTTTTGAGAAAGGCTGTCTTCAGGAGGAAAATGTTATGTAGTCGAGGATGACCTTGATCTCCTGATCTTCATGCCTCTACCTGCGGAGTGCTGGTTACAGACATGTACCACAACTGTTACTGGCTGTTGAACCCAGAGCGCTGTATAAGATGGACAAGTACTCTACCACCTAAGCTGCATCCCAGGCCTAGGGAATAGCTTTTGAATGCCTGAAAGAGTCCATGTTGTGCCTGATATGGTGGTGTGCACTGCTGCCTCTCTGCCAGCTGCTGGGATGGTTTTCATGTGTTTGAAGGCAGCTAGGGCATGGATCTTAAGTGGCATGTGGGTACTTAATTCCCATGGTACTTGAGTTTAAAGTAGTATTTTACTATGTCAAACTTCTAGTTTTTTATCCATAAAATAACAGTGATTGCCGGTTTCAGGACTGTGAGGATGAGGTTAGATGTGGCAGGTGCAGTGTTTAGCATAAGAGCATGTAGCTTTCTGTTCTTTTATTTCATTCGTGGATGGGGAAGATGCGTCATGTACAGAATTAAGAAAGATGTTGAATGACAGTGTTAGGCCAAGAGAACATCAGAAAAACAAGTAGAGGTACTAGAGATGGCTCAGCAGCTAAGAGCACTTGCTGCTCGTGTGGAGGGCTAGGGTCCAGGTCCCAGTACCCAGGTCACAACTGATTCTCCTGCCTCAGCCTCCTGAGTGGCTGGGCTGACAGACGTGTGCATGCTCTTGGCTTATTCCTTCTCTATAAAGGAGGACACCGAGGCACAGAAGGGCTGAAATGCTGAAGCCTTTAGTCAGAGGTCAGTTTGCAAACCACAGAAACCAACTTGGATGAGGGAAGGCAAGAAGATGATTTATGGGAACGTTCTTAAATAGTTCTCCAGTTCCATGGAGGGCGGGTGCTTGGCCTTGAGTAGTGATACCGAGTGTCAGCACTACAGTTGCCCCTGCCACCAGTAAGAGAAATTATCCATTGTCTCTGGTTCTGTGTCAGCCGCTTTTGAGTCAGAGTTCCAGGGGGAACAATTGCTTTGCCGAGTTCAGTTCTTGTTCCACTGCTGCCAAGGGCAGCAAGGGTGGCAAGTTCTGTATGGTGGTGTCTATACTGGGAGATGGGGCTCCACCTCCCACAAGACCCCTACTATACTATTCTCTAGCTGTGTGAAGCAGCCTAGCCCCCTGAAAGCCTACTCTCTCTGTACTTCAGCACTCACTCACTGGCTATCTGCAGAAGAGCCTTGGGAAAGAACACAGATGCATAATGGATAGCTATGAATGAGGAGTGCATGTCAGGCCCGTCTGCAGTGCTGGGCTCAGTGGTGGACACTGTATTCTAGGAGACTTCCGAGGAGCTCAAGTGTATCTCCAGGGGGATTTGGAGTCTGGAAGGGGTACGGTCCTTGCCTCTTTCCTTGCTGCTGCTGTAGAGAGCAGATGCTGTAGGTGGCAGTGGCTGCTCTGCCATATGACTTGACTCTGTGTGGCTCCTTGTTAGATTTGTGCCTTGACCACTGTTGGCATTTGACTACACTATCTGCATCTTGAGTGCAGGTTTGAGCTATATATTGATTTATTTATTTAAACACAAGTGCAGTTGGCTAATCCAAGCCAGCTTGTTATTGTTATTGTGGCTAACACTTTGGCATCACACACCTGCATTGAAGTCCATTGTGTCCTCTGCAGTACACTTGCGGACACATTCCTTCATCTGTGATGAAGCACTAGTACCTCCCGGATTGTTGGTAATAGATCTTTATTAGATGAATAAATGTCTTAATGTTATAGCAACCAGGCAGGTTGCAGAGCTTGGCTCCACCACTGGCAGGTAGATGACTTAGGCTCTAGGACTTACTTCTGCAGATGTGACTACTAATTGCACTTACGTGCACTCCGCAAAACAGTGGAGAAAACACACTTGCACCTCTGCGTACACTTGCCATTGCCTAGATGCTAATTTTCTTTTTCCTTCTTGTAAGATTGAGGACACTTGGAGCAGGACATGTGGGCTGCTTGCATGTGGGCTGCTCGCAGGCTTTGTGATAGACACTGCTTGGCTCTCAGTCTCTTTTAAAGATGGGAGGACTTAAATGACTGAGAAAATGTCCTCTCTGAAATGCTTGCCCATCTTGGTCAGGGTCCCCAGCAGGGTGTGACCCCAAGTGTCCTCTGTGTTCCAGGTTGCTGGAGGAAGAGTCTTCTAAGAGAGCAGAGCTGGAAAAGTGGCACCTGGCACAGCAGCAGGCCATCCAGACAACAGAGGCGGAGAAGCAGGAGCTGGAACAGCAGCGAGTCATGAAGGAGCAGGCTCTGCAGGAGGCCATGGCACAGCTGGAACAGCTGGAGCTGGAGCGGAAGCAGGCCCTGGAGCAGTATGAGGTGGCTGGATTTAGCCCTGACACACCTGTGACTAGTGCCCTAGATCAACTGGGGTAGGGGTGGGGCTCTGCACCTGTCCCTGCAGAAACCAAAGTAAACAAACTCTAGCATTCACTTGGCAGAATCTTGCTTAGCAAAGAGAAGAAAGAAGAAGTTTTATTTTGTTTTCTATAGAGGATGAGGTATCTGTCCCCTCAGGGACTATGCAGGAGTGTGAGTGGGGAAGTACAGTTATACCCTGTGACAGAGGGTCCCCAAGCTGCAGAATAGAGCTCTGAGAACACAGGGATAACATGTAGGCGTAGGCGGTACCCATTGCGTAGGTGGTACCCCTGAGGTAGAGCACCCAGGGAGGTCACTTGCTCCCAGCCCTTCACTCAGACCTCATTGGAGGGGCCCATGGTGGCAGAGAAGTGGCTGACATTCGAGACCAGAGGAAGTCACTGAGAAGCTACTTCCTCAACACCAGTGTCTTAGTTACTGTTCTGTTGCTGTGACAAAACACTGTCACCAAGGCAACTTATAAAAAAGTATTCAATTGAACTCATGGTTTCAGTAGTTAGAGTCCGTGATGGGGGAGTGAAGGCAGAGTCAGGGACAGCTGAGCACCCACATCTTCTGAAAGCACAAAACACTGGAATGGCTTGAGTCTTTTGGAACCTCAGAGTCCAGCCCAGTGACACAGCTCCTTCAACAAGGTCATTCTCCTGATCCTTCCCAAATAGCTCCACCAACTGGGGGCCAAGCATTCAAATATATGAACCTACTAAGGCCACTCATTCAAGCCACCCTGGCCATGGTTGTCCTGAGTGTGTGCCAGCAGAGAGAACAGCCCTTCCTTCTCTTGGCCTTCAGAACCTGTTATGATTGAAGCTAGGTCTGCAGCTACTGTGAGACAGCTGAGCTAGCAACAAGACAGGCAGGGAAGGGTGGGTGTGGGGCAGAGGCAGAAAGCTGACACTCAGGGCCTACCTCACTTGCCTGAGGTGAGGAGAGCCTGGGAGTCACATGGCTTGGTCTCCAGCGCTGCTTCCTCCACCTTGGGCAGATGCCTTAGCTCTCTGAGCCAGAGTTTTTGCTAATGTGCAGTGGGTAATGATAGCTCCTCCTCCTTAGAGTGATTCAGGTCATTTAAGGAGGGAATCCATGGGTATACAGTAGGTGCCAGCCTATGCTACTTGGTTCTTAAACTGCCATTTTTGTCCTAGGGAGTTAAAAAGAAGCTAGAGATGGCAACAAATACGACCAAGAGCTGGAAGGACAAAGTGGCCCATCATGAGGGGTTGATACGATTGATAGAGCCAGGTAATGTTTACGTGTGTGTGTGTTTAATTTATTTATGTGATTGAATTTATGTGAACAAACAACAATAACTTTCTGAGTGGCACAAAGCCCTTGCTTCTATCCATTGCATCACATAAAACTGGGGGTAGGGCAGCTACCTGTACTGCTCGCACTTGGGGTCTGAAGTGTGAGCTCGTTCTTGAGATGGCTCAAGGGTTAAAGCACTGTGTAGGCCTGACTGCTAAGTTCAGATCCTTGGAGCCCTTACCAATATGGATGGGGAAATACACATTTGCAATCCCAGGGCTCCTGCAGGGAGATGGGAGCAGAGAGCCGTCCTGAAGAAGCTTGTCCCCCCAGTAAGTGATCCCAGGTAACCTTCCTGCATGCGTCCTGCCCTCTTTTGGCTGATGGGCTTTTTTGGGTATTCCTCAGAGTAGAAGTAGGAGAGTTGTTTTCCCTGATGCGATGACAGGTGTGGAGAGAGCCAGCCTTCCTGCACTGAAAGCATGCTTGTCACTTAGGTTCCAAGAACCCTCACCTGATCACCAACTGGGGACCGGCAGCGTTCACGCAGGCAGAGCTCGAGGAGAGAGAGAAGAACTGGAAAGAGAAGAAAACCACAGAGTGACAGCTGTCCCCACAGCCACCCAGTCAGTCACATCAGTGAGGAGTCAAGAGTTTCGTGCCTGGGACAAGGACACTGGCTTTGCTGCTTCTAGTCTTCCCAAAGGGCTCCAGCAGGGTCCATGTGCTGAGGACGCCATATTTGCCTTCTAGTGATGTCTCAGCTCTCCTGGGCGAGAACACAGGCATGGGTGTGGCTGGGGCCACCTTCACTGTCGCCTTCTGCAGCCCTTGCAGCCCCTGGTCTCAGCCCCACCTTGGATGGGAGGGCAGCACATTCCCTTTGCTGATTGGCTGGTCTGCTTGCTTCTCCGTGTCAGGTGGCATGGCAGGCCTTTGTCGTTGGTGCTCTGATGGACAAGTCTCCAGTCACTGCCTTGTGGATGGGACCTGGTTGGTGACGCTTCCCAGCTTCAGCTAAGATACTTCCCTCCCTGACCAGCACTTGGCACGCTTCATTTGCATTTTCTTTCCCCTCACCTCAAAGCAAAACATATCCCAGCCCAGTGTCTCAGCTTAGTTCTTTGGTGTTTTATCCCCGGCTGCTATTCTGTTGAAATCAATGGAGGTTGGATAGTTTGGGAGGTTACGTGGGCACAGTGGAGGCTGACAGTCCGTGGGCTGGTAAGATGTAAAGTGTCACAGGATGGTGGCGAGCCTTGGCTTTCACTTGGACTATGTCTCTCTGCTTTTCCCTCCTCCAGGGGTGACACAGGTCACGGTCTCTGTGCTTCTTGTTTGAGGAATGTTTTTGGCTCTACCCTGGTCTGAGACTAAGAATAGTGTTTAGGAAAGTCAGCCTTACCACACTAGTTGGAATCTATCACCAGCAGTAACTCCATGGACAGCCAAGATGCTTTATGTTATAAACAGGAAGGTGATCTACGCGCTACAGAAAAGGTGGAATTCAGTAGCAGAGCAGGGAACCTCAAGTGTCCTGGTCCAGCCTTGCCTCAGAGCAGAAAGGCCATTCCAGACACATGCAAGTCTAGAGATAGATTCCAGTGTTCTTGGCATCTACATAAGGACTGGGTAGTTCCATTAATCTCTACCTTTTATGACTGGAAAACATTTGCCACTGGAAGTCAATTTTTCTTAAGATTTTGGGCTGCTTAATAAAAGTCATTTTATTTAATGTTTATAGTTGCCTTCATACAGTTTAGATTTATGCAAAGTATCACGTTAGCAGATAACTTGAGTGTAGGTTTGGGCCATTCACTCATCATGTCTCCTTGTCAGTGCTGCTGGGCGTCAGACCAAGGGGACCAGGGTCTCCCCTGTGGCTTGATGATGTCTCCTAGGGACCTCAGTGTCCCTGGAGAGAAGAAAAGAAACTCCAAGAAGGTCCTGACCGAAGCAGGGCCCTGAGGGTCCAGGGGAGACGGGGGTGAAGGGATTGGGGCTGGCAGAGTGTTCCTCCTTACTTAAACCTGGGCTGTCTTACAGCACAGCCAGAAGCATGGCCGGCAGCCGTCGTGGCCCTCCTTGTCTGGTCTGCGAGCCTGAACACTGTGTGCTCCCTCCTGCAGTACTTACTGCGTGGGCTGTGCAGAAGGTGTCTACAGTCTGTAGTGTTTGTTACTGCTTGCCACACTGGCTTCAGTAGCACTGTGGCTGGGGGGTGAAAGTCCTTTTTCAGCAGTGGATAAGAAGACTGCACTTATGTGACCTTTGGAACTCCCATTTGGGCTGATGCTCTGACGCCCGTGGGTCTCTCCTGACACTCAAGGTGGTTCCAGCTAAGTGCCTATGGACCGTGCTTCATCTCTGAAATAACTACAGGAAACTTGGGGAGTGTCTGTCTGTGTGTTCATTGTAATCAGCCCTTTCCTCCAATGAGAGATGAGATTATCTGAAGGAATTATGAATGAAAAGCATTTGAAAATGTTTTGGGATCTACTATATTGAGAATGAACAAAATATTTATAACTTTAAAGCATTCTTATCTGCACATTGTACAATGTAATATGCTCTACTTTCTTTTTTTGCTATTTTTTCTAAGATATTAAAATGTTTTCTATGGGATTTTTGATTTCTATTTTTTAGTATAATGGACTCAATAACAAAATTAAACATACCAGAATATCATTCATTCTAAACTGGTTTAATAAAACAGAGTAAAGTGTGTGCGTGCGTGCGTGCCTGCCTGCATGTATGTTTTGCTAATCTTCATTTTCATACAGTCATGTGGACGCGGTTTTGGGATCCTCCTGAAGACACTGGGTTTGGGAGTTAAGACCTCAAGAAGTCAGCTGTGACCTCATGTTCGGAGTGTGAGTCACAGCTGTGGGAAGCCTTGGTGGATGTGTCAGCTCAGGGACCTGCAGAACCGACTTTTCTTCATTCTTGCTGTTACCTCTGAAACCTTTTCCTCTTGTCTCTGTTTTCTCAAAAAAAAATTTTGTCTCCGGGTGTTTCTTTCACTAGAATAAACATTGTGGTTTTCTATTTGGTTTTCCATGGTCACCAAGATTAAAACTCTTACTGTGGATGAAGCAGTCCCTTGTTCTAGCTTGACTGTGTATTGGCAAGCTGGTCTCCTTGTGGAGGAGGGCAGGGAGCAGTAGGTGTTTGTCAGACTATTCTCTCTCTATTGCAATGCTCTCAAGTAGGGACACTTGTTCCTGAGGGGACACTTGGCATGTCTGGAAACATTTGTGGTTTTCATAACTGGAAGGAGCGTGCTGGCTGGCGTGGGTGCCTTGCATCGTCCCCACTTGGAGGGGAGAGCTGTCAATTCCTGTTAAGCCTCATTGACCCTTCTGAGGTTTCCAAGTCATTGGTCTTGGGTAGTGGGCACATTTGTGGTGGACACTAAATTCCAACCCTGGTCTAGACTCAGCCTCCCTGTCCAGTTTCAGCTACAGCCAAAATGGTCTCTCCGGGCTGCGCATCCACAGGAATGTGGGCCTTTCTCTTTATGTCTGCCTCCTGCATGGCAGTTGAGAGGGTCCGGAGAGATTGAGTAAGCAAAGGAGAGCTACCCTCATCCTGCCAGCTCCCGCCATTTGAAGTCCTGTTTCACCCCAATTCTCCCCCAAACACACACTAGTAGCCTAAACTGGGTTTCTGAAGGTGGCATCCGTGGGCCTCATTTTCTGTGTCTCCCCTCTGCTCTTTAGCCAGGAGCACCCCAGGGACAGGGTCCATCACAGACTGGTTTCAGACTGGCTGCCACCTCCATGTTCACCCTCAAAGTCTGTCCAATGGGAGTTAGGCTGTCCTAGGCTGCCAGAGCAAGTGTTTTGTACCAGGGGAGAGCATTCCAGGGTTGGAATTTAGTGTCCACCACAAACATGCCCACTACCCAAGACCAGTGACTCAGAAACCCCAGGAAGGGTCAGCAAGACTTAACAGGAATTAACGGCTCTCCCATCCAAGCTGGGCTAATTCGAGGTACCCACTACAGCCAGCACACTCCTTCCGGTTATAAAAACCAGGATATAACGAGTGTTTACAGAGAATGTGAACTAGGGAAAAGACTTCATCTCCGAAGCCCAAGACCTACAGCCCTGGTCCTGAGCTGGAAGCTGATGACAGGGCAGGAAAGGGCCTTTTCTAGGTTTTGTGCTTCCCACCCCTGCTTGGATCACAGTACTCACCTGGGAAGGAGTCTGGGCATCAGTCACATAGATCTGGGCTTAGTTGTGGCTCTGAGGCAGTATGGCTAGTTAGAAATAGAGGGGACATGAGAAGAGAGATGACAACTCCCCTCAGCCCTACTTCCATACACCTAGTTCTGAGCTCCACTCTCCAGGGCTGACCCAGGAGTTTTTGACTACTGATGTTTCCTGCATTAGGACAGTGCTCCCTTTCTGACAAACACTTCCCTCTAGATTAGCGTGGTGTGTTGAACCAGTCTTCAGTCCATCCTGGTGGGCGGCCTATGCTTTTTCTCTACAAGAACCACCCCTTCCAGCTGCACTCACACAGTGTGTCTACAAAAAGCCTCCTCAAGGACAATTTCATATGGACCAGCAAAGGGGATGTGCCAGCCCATGGCTTCCTCAATACCTGAACCTACTCACAGAGCCCCTGGGTCTGTGGAGAGCTGCTGTGAATGCAGGTGTGTCCCTTCCCTGAATGTGACCTTCCTCAAGGGTGGCTTCCTGCTTAACAGTAAACTCAATAAGGTGCCTTACTTGAAGTTTACTTTTTTAGGTTTTTATTCTTTACAATCTCTAACGTTTGTAATGTATCTCAATTATACCCACCCAACCCCCGGTCCTGCACCCCCCACAGATACCCCCAGCATGCCCCTCCTTCACCTTTTTTCCTTTCATTTTTTATAGCCGAGTCCAGTTAGTGCTGCCTTTCAGAATGTTGACTGATCTTGCTGGTTTGATCATGCGCAGGTAACAGCTGCCATGACTTCCTGAGCACAGTGACTGTGTCTGGTCAAGAACGCAGCATTCCATAGTAAACCTCCCCATCCTCAACTCCTGCATTTGTTCTGCCTTGGTGTTCCCTGGGCCATGGGATGGGCTTGATACAGATGTTCCTGTTAGGGCTGATCACGCCACAGTCATTTGCTCTCTGACCAGTTACAGGTCTCTCTGCATTAGCTGCTGCTCACTGCAGAGAATCTTCTCTGGCCAAGGTTGAGAACAGCACTCAGTGGAGAAGCTTGCTAGCACAGCTGCACTGAATTGAAAGGTGATGTTCTCAGATGGCTGTGGTGTTCACTCATCACAGTGTGCTTGCTGGAGGCTGGTGGGCAAAGTTCTTTTCTGCAATTAAGTCAAAACCCACCTGCAACCAAGCTGAGCCCCCAAACCCCAAGGCTCTAAGGGGGTTGCCTGGGACTGCTGGTGACAGTTCCAGCTCACTGGGTCAACAAAAAGGGTTAGACTAGGCTGTCTGCCCTCAGAATGACACTGCACAGATGATGTCCCCAGTGTGTCACTCCTGGAGCACAAGATGGCCATCTGCCCCTTAAAGGCCAGTGGAGACACTCCTCACACCCCACACTCCATAATGCTGTCAGGGGGAGTCAAGTGGAGAGGGACTTTCCATCGGAGCTAGGCCAGGCCACGTGGTGGGGATTTCTGGTGATTGTCTGGCAGGTGTCTGCAGTAAGTTGTTCATGCAAGGCTTCTGGAGAATTGGGGAAATATCTTAGATGCTTTTTGTGTCTTCACAGGCAGGTGTGCAACTTCTGAGGGGTCCAAGAAGGAATGAACCAAACAGTCCCAGAATGGGGCCCAGAAATACCTAGTTCCTGTCATCTCATAGCCTATCTCCTTACCCAGAAGCAAGGGGTGACTGAGGGCATCTATAGGGGCTGGGACTGCTGTACCCCAGCAGGTCTCCAAGGATTCACATCTCTGTTCCTACACCTTGGGACTTCTTGGGTGGCCACTGAAGTTTTAGGCCATGGTCAGAGATACTCTGTCTTTGGGGTTGACCAGCTCCTACTGCTCTGAGTGGCGCCCCAGACATGGTTTTAGCAGCGTGTCCCAAGACCATCAGGACTGAGCAGAGAAGCCCCCACAGGTGAGCCAGAAGCAGACAGCTTTTCCAGCATAGTGTATAAATGTCTGGTCCACAAACAAGCCCTGGATGTTTGCGGCCCCGTCTGAGCTTGAGTAGACCCCGCAGTGGGGCCAAACCTTAGCTCTGGCTGTGGGAACAGCATCTACCCCATCCTGCCCCGACATTGGAGCGTCTAGTCTTCGTTTCTCCCAGGAATTTTCACGAAAGCAGATACTAAGTGGAAAACACCCCACATGCCTTTGAGGGGACTTCCCAGACTCTTCTGATGGGCAGGCGCGTTTGAACGCTTTCTCTACCAAACAATTCTGTAGCTTTTTACTATCACACGGTGATGTGATACCCAGTGTGGGGAATGGAAAGGCGGGTGTGAGCTCACCTTCTGGGACAGTCAGCAAGGATCAGGGAGCTGCGGCGCTTGCGCTTCTGGCCGGGTGGCCGCCAGGTGGCAGCCATGCACCGCGATGCCTGTGATCAGTTGCCCAGGATCCTGTCAGTGGGGACAGCCCCCACTCTGAGCCCTGCCGGGAGCCAGACCCCACCTATTTCATCGAATCTTCCCAACCCATAGCGTTAACATGATTTACCTATTTTACAGATGTAAAAAGTTGGGCTCAGGAAGGCAGGCAGTTACCCCAAGGAGTCACAGGCTTTGGGGGCCAGAAAGACCAAATGAGGGGGTCCTCTATGCTAGAGGATCCCCACCACTCCCATGATGCATGCAGGCCTAAGGCATGGGGTGGGAGTTCTAAGGCCCCTCTGTCCCTGAGGCCCCTGGCACTTTCCCTTGGGAGCTGAGGAGACTCTGAATTGCATCCTTGGTCCAATGTGGTCACCACAGCTTGCTGTCTGGCCTTCCTTTATGATGCCTCCTGGGAGCAAGCCAGAAAGCTTAGCGTTTTGGCTGGAGGCGCCTTGGGGATGGGGGAGGGTGGAGGGTGGAGGGTCAGCAGCCAGAGAGAAGGGGCCTGTTTCCTGACTCCCTGACCCGGGCTGTCTCTGTGGAGGTCCCAAACCCGGGAAGGTCATCTAGGGCGAAATTCCAGCTTGAGCCCCCTGAGCAATGACTTCAGTTTTCTTGATAAGGCTGAAAAGGGACACTGAGTGTCCACCCCACACCCCTTCTCTGTCAGCACCTCGGCTCTAGTGAGGCCTCTGTAGTAGACAGCCTGACGGGGAGAAGAGACAAAGATAGACTGGGGACAGATAAGGACAGAGACAGCCAGGGACAGATGGAGCGTAGAGGTGAAGACGGGGCAGCTGCCTGTGGGGAACCCCAGAGGTCAGCACCCGGCCCCTGTCTCAGCTTGCTAAAAGCTGGTTGATTGTCAGGGCTGCAACAGAGACTTGAGGAGTATAGCAGTAACATTGGCTGTGTGGCCAGCTTGAAGGACACAACTCTAATGCCTGGGCCTGGGTCCCAGTGTGTGTGACCCTTGAGGCTGGTGTTTTCCTGTAGGTTCTGGGAAGCATCGGCAAAGAGGTTGAGGGGCCTCTGCCAGCAAAGAATGAGGCGAGGGAGAACCCATAGCCACTACTGTTGAATGAGAGCTGCTACCGCTTTCTGGCCTTCCAAGGTCACCTGGCCTCACAGTGATCCAGGCACACTCTGTGAGAGAATATTTGCACCCAACACTCTCTATTTGGCTTGGCAAGTTTTGTGGAAGCTGAAAAGACACAGCTGGCCTGTGGGCTCCTGGGTCACCATGTGCAGTTGAGTCACAGCCCCCAGGGAACAAGAGCCTGCACTCAGACACATCCACACAGGTACCCAGATGCCTTGTGCAGCTGAGTCATTGTCACTCCTTGGGGAGCACGTGCTGGCTCGCATGTGTACACAGGTACACAGAGACAGGGTGCACCTGACTGTGAGTCACCGGTGCCAGCCAACTCTGAGGGAGGGCACCAAGAGTCTGTTCTGTGATCCCTGTTTTAAAAGCAATTATTCACATGCCTACATATGGATGGATGGATGCCTAAAGTACAGCTCAAGGTACTGCTTCTTTGTACAGGGGTGGGGGGGGTGTCAAAAATACTTGTTGAATGAACAGACAAATGAAGAGACGAGTGACAATCCCCCCTGCTTGGTAAAATTGGTCAGGGCAGCTCCTCAGGGTGGGTCCAATGCTCTGTGTCTGCAGGGAGTTGTCTTGCTCCAAATATAGCCTTCATGGGTAGGCATGGGGCCAGGGATGCTTCCCAGGCAGTGACTTCACTGGGCCCAAGGCCCAACCTCTGTGGACTTGGAGAAAATGAACAGAGGCCCAGCTTCCCGCAGGCAGGCTTGAACTGCCGGGCTGGAGCTGTCAATGCCAGGAGCTTGGCACCTGGAACTGTGGGACAGGGGTGATGCAGATAGGTATGGAGAGCTTCCGGGCTGGCACTCCTTGGGGGAAGGCAGGGGCCTGCCTGCTGATTGCATAACCCAGACGCCCTGCTGGGCTGTCCGTCATGTGTTAGGGACAGCCCTCTGGCCTGGGCTTGCTCCCAGGCCACTCCTTTGTTTCTGGAATCTTTCCTTTTTTTTATTATTTCTTTTATTTCTGAGATTATAATGTAATTACATCATTTCCCCTTCTCCCTCCTCCCTGCAAACCCTCCCCAATAACCCCCTTGTTCTCTTTCAATTCATGGCTTCCTTTCCCCCCATTGATTGTTGTTACATACGTGTGTGTGTGTGTGTGTGTGTGTGTGTGTGTGTGTGTGTGTGTGTGTGAGTGTGTGTATAATATGTTTTCCTAAATACAACCTGCTCAGTCTGTAGAATGTGACTGGTCTGTATGTTTTCCGGCCTGACCACTTGGCATCAGATAATCACTGGCATGCTTTTCCTTGAGGAAGACTTCAGCATTCCCTAGTTGCCTGTAGTTCTTTATGGAGGGTTGGGGCCTGTGGGCTCCCCCCATCCACTTCGCGTGTCTATGGTTGATGTCCTCACTCAGGTTATGTTCAGGCAGACATGTTGGTGAGACTTCATGGGTGTAGCATCTGACATGACTAGGAGATAGGATCTCACAGCAAACTCCCTGATCCTCTGGCTCCTGCAATCTTTCTGTTCTCTGAGCCTTAGGTGTGGCATGTTTTGAAGCTATACCCACTGGGACTGGGTACAATCCTCTTTTCTTGATGCCCCCACCCACCCCATGCCCAATTCAGCTGGGCAGTTGCAGTATTACCCGAGTTGGTCTTCCTTCCTTTAGTCTTGTCTCTTCTGCTCTGCTCTGCTCACAACTGTCAGGCGTTTTTCTACAATAAAGATCTGGCCGGGCAGTGGTGGCGCACGCCTTTAATCCCAGCACTTGGGAGGCAGAGGCAGGTGGATTTCTGAGTTTGAGGCCAGCCTGGTCTACAGAGTGAGTTCCAGGACAGCCAGGGCTACACAGAGAAACCCTGTCTCAAAAACACCAAAAAAAAAAAAAAGATCTGACTCAGCCTTTTCTGTTGGAAAGACTCCCTGTGGCTTCTCAGTGGTGAGCAAGCAGGTTAGCTGCCTCCCCTGGTCATCAAACCATCTTTCCTGGGTCCACCCTACTTGGGTGTTTCCAAAGGCTGTCACATGGACAGTGTGCTGGCTAATTTTATGTCAACTTGACACTAGCTAGTCATCAGAGAGGAGGAGCCACAGTTGAGAAAAATGCCTGGATAAGATATGGCTGTAGGCAAACCTGCAGGGCATTTTCTCAATTAGCAATTGATGGGAGAGGGCCCAGCCCATTGTGGGCGGGGCCACCCCTGGGTTTTTGGCCTGGATTCTAAGAAAGCAGGCTGAGCAAGCCATGGGGAACATGTCAGTAGGCAGCACCCCTCCATGGCCTCTGCATTAGCTCTGCCTCCAGGTTCCTGTCCTGTTTCTACCTGCCTGCAATAAGGGACTGTGCTATGGGACTGTGGGCTGTGGTCAAGGTGTCTCATCACAGTAGCAGGAATCCTAGCTCGGACAGGAATTGGTACCAGGATTTCGGAGTACTGCTGTGATAGACTAACAATGTTATTTTTAGGAGGATTGTGGAAGGACTTTGGAACTTTGGGTTAGAAAAGCCATCGATGTTCAAAGCTCCGTGAGCTGTTCTGTTGGGGCTTGGAAGAAGAGAATGTTGAGAGAAACGCAGGTGATGGAGGCCTGGCTTGTGAATGAAGTTCTGGAGGAGGGCTTGAGAACTCCTTATGTTGGGGCCATTGCATATTTTAAAATGAGAATCTGTGGTTCTGGTCAGCTGGGGTTTAAGAATAGGCTGTGATTAACAAGAGGCCAGAACCACTGAAGTAAAACCTTTGTTTTGCTGGGACAATTGATGCTGGTTAGCTGGAGCTGAGATACTAGCGGTGATTAAGAAGAGCCCAGCATTGTTGAGGTGGAATCTTCTGGGAAGTGTTTCCTCAGAGTCAGCACACAGAGGCTGTGTTCCTGCGGTGGCCAAGGTTATTCCACTCTGGTGTCCCAGGTGATACTGGCTTTGAAGGCATTAAGGGGTCATGAAGCGGAGCTTGGCACGGTGAGAGGCCGGAGAGGCCATCGGTTAGGGTGTAGCCTCATAGCAGTTGAAATCCCAACACTGAAGGGGTCCTGGAGAGAGGCCAAGGCATGAGTAGAGTTCAGGAGTGGCTATTGGTGGGAGTGCAGCCCTGTGGCAGCAGAAGACGCCAGCATGCTGGAGATGCCGATCCGGTGGGATGACCACTAAGAACAGCAGCAGTGTGGAGTGGAGTGGAGCTGTGTGTGCTGTAGAGGGCGGAGTCGGAGAAGTTAGCCTGGTTCTTAGGAGGAGCCCAGAAAATGGTGAGTGGGCTATTTACACTGTTGGATTTTTTTTTTTAGACTGTGACTGTGCTCTGGTTTTTCCCTCTTGAAGTAAGGAAGTATTTAACTTATTTTGGTTTTATAGGGGCCCACAGTTGAGAGACTTTTAAACTTTTAAGGTGTTTGAGTTTATAGAGATGGTATGACTTTAAAGTCGTTTATGTTTTATATTGAGATATTAATATTAACATGCTATCCTGGGGACAATTGAGGCAGGAAAGGTTCTAATTGAAAAGTGATATGTTCATGTGTCAAGTTGACAAGGGGCTAGTTGTGCTAGCTAGTTTTATGTCATCTTGACACAAGCTAGAGTCATCTTAGAGGAGGGGACCTCAACTGAGGAAATACTTCCATATAATGAGATTTAGGCAAACCCGTAAAGCATTTTCTTAATTAGTGATCGATGAGGGCCCAGCCCCATTTTGGGTGGTGCCATCCCTGGGCTGGTGGTCCTGAATTCTATAAGAAAGCAGGCTGAGCAAGCCATGGGGAGCAAGCCAGTAAGCAGCACCCCTCCATGGCCTCTGCATCAGCTCTGCCTCCAGGTTCCTGCCCTGTGTGAGTTTCTGTTTCACTTCCTGTGGTGATGAACAGTGATGTGTTTTGGTCACAGTGTTTTATCACAACCCAATAGAACCCCCAGCTAAGACAGGTGGGGACACAGATGGATGCATGGGCTGCCTCATATGGGTGGACTAACGAGCCGTCTGATTTCAAACGGAGGACTGGATGGATGGATGAAAGGAAGTGCAGGTGGAGAGATGGAGAGATGGGTAGGCAGAGAGGTAGAAGAAAGCTGTTTAAGTCAAGACTGTTTTCAGTGCAAGGAATCCAAGGACCAGAAAGGAAAGAGGGGACTAGCCAGGAACATGTGGGCTAGTCTGCCAACGGCATGTGCGCCTTGTGGAGATGAAGGCAGGGAAGTCAGGAGCTTTGAGCCCTCAGGTTCCCCTGTGCCCTCCTCTCCCTTCAGTGATGTTTTTCTGCCTAGATGTCCTGTGGCATGGCAGCCACCTTCTCAGACACTCTTGCTCATCCCTCCCAGAGGTTTTATACCCAGTGTGTTCATGTATCTGTTTGTACTGATACATGGCTCACCCCTACTTTCTTCAGATAAGGTTTTATGTAGCCCAGGCTGGCCTCAAGTTGGCCATGGAGCTGAGGTTGGCCATGTAACTGAGACTGGCCTTGAATTCTTAACCCTTCTGTCTACCTTGCAAGTACTGGTATCACCACCCTGCTTTACCTACCATGCCAGACCATAAGGTTCCTACACTCTAACAAATGCACAGCAGATGAAATAAAGTGTCATTCTTTAAAAAAGAGGGTTTTTTTTTTTTTTTTTCGAGACAAGGTTTCTCTGTGTAGTCCTGGTTATCCTGGAACTTGATCTGTAGACCAGGCTGGCCTCAAACTCAGGGATCCTCCTGTCTCTGCTTCCCATGTGCTGGGATTAAGGGCCTGAGCACCCCCCTCCCAACCCCACAAGAAGCAGGCTTCTTAAAGGGGTCAGACATGAGCTGATGGTTGATGTTGTGGAGAAAGGTGGTCAAGGATGCTGAAGAGAGTGGGGATGCTCGGGGGTGTCTCTGACAAACCGTGTTTAGAAAGATCTGAAGGACGTGAGGAATGAGCCCTGAAGACACCTGGGAGAAGAGTGTTCTAGGAAGAGGGAGTGGCACCTGTGGTTGCTTTGTGGTGGGGACTCCTTAAGGAACATGGAGGCCAGTGCAGCCTAATGGAGTGGGAGCTGGGGTCACAGGGCATGGGGTCACAGGTCATGGGGTCACAGATCATGCAGTTGTTGGAAGACACCTATTGCTGCTGGTTTGAGCCAGGTGTTGCCGGGTTCTTGGCTTCTTATTCAAGGAATTGAAATAAAAGCCCCCACAGATTTATAAAAGTAGCAAGAACATGTCCTTTAAAGGGGAGCTATGGAACGGGACAGGCAGGGAGTAGCTGCCTTGAGAGTGGGGACACTCCAGGGTCCAGAGGCCCTGGGGCCCCTTTTATGGGGGTTCAAGGGAAGGAGTTGTTTGGTTACTAAGAAGCCTAATGAGGGGGGATTCTTTTTTTATTGACAAGTCATGTCATTTTTCTACTGCATAGCTTCTCTCCCACAATGCTTCTGATTTTAATCATATGCATCTACAATTTGCATAGGCATGAGATAGTAAACAGGGGATTTCCCCTGAAAGTTCACTTGGGGACATGGTCTGGCCTCTCTCTCTATGCACCCTGGATCAGCTCTCCTTTCCTTGGATTAGGCTATACTGAGAAGATGTCTAAATAAAACTGTCCAAGTTTGATGCTGTTAAGGTGGGGAGACATTTGTTCGGGGTGGGGTGTACATGCATAGTGCCTGCAGGCGAGGCTCGTAGAAGAGGGCTGTGGATGACCCAAGCTCAGAAGAACCCCAGGCCACTAAACTTCACCCTGCTTGACTTTGCTCCAGGCAAAGGTAGAAAGGTGAGGGTGGCAGCCAGGGAAGTGATGGGAAGAGATGGGACCCGACACTCTGGCCCTTTGCTCCTAGCTAGTGGGTGCGTTGCTAGAAGCAGGGAGAGAGGCATGGCTTAGGGTGCATTTTGATTGACTGCCATTTGAGATATCCCCATGAGAAAAGGCAAATTCAGACAAATGGTGCTCCTAAAACTGGCCACGGTGACAGGAAAGATAAGAGTTTCCATGTCTAACGGGGGTTTCCTTTGTGGGTAGAGTGCAGGATTTACTCTCAGTCATGTTAAGTTAGGGTGTCTACAAGTTGAGATATTGAAGGTACATGGATGTGTGTAGGGGGGTCGGGGAAGGCTTGAGCTGGACATAAAGTTTGCAAGTGTGTCATTTAGATGGCATCGAAGTCATGTGACCAAATCTCATCAGTGAACAGGAGAGAAGAGGGGTCTGAGTCATGGTGCTAGGTGATGCCTGGGAAGAATGAACTGGACACCTGGGGGAGTGGGCCATGAGACTGGAGAGAAGCAGAGAGGACTGACCCCACAGTGTCCTTCAGTGTTCTGAACATAGATCAGACATGATGGGGACTGGGGTGGCTTGACAGAAGACATCGGCTTCTTGCTCACAGGCCCTTGACAAGGAAGGGCCTGTGGCCTCAGGGATGCCACCTAGCAGACTCCCAGGCATGGCTATTGGCTACAGCAGGCCCATGGGGTAGAGATGACACTTCCTCGGGGCAGCAGGGATCGGAGCATTAACCTCAGACAGCGTTGAAAGTGCCCAGAGGCCATGAGGTCACAGACCTGAGTTGTGGGGACACCAATGCCAACTCGATGCCAGAAACGCCCTTTGCAGGGTTAGAGACAGTCCCAGGTGCCTGCTGCACCTTGGAGACGCCCCCTGGGGGCTGGAAGCTGCTCCCACCTCCGTTAACCTCAGGATCTGTATCAGTGTCTCTTCTCAGGTCAGATGGGGATGGGTGGGTAACTGAGGGGTGTATATTACTCTAGCTCAGTCACTGTTGAGTGGCCTCTGCCAGCTCAGAGAGTGTCAACCTCTTCCACAGAGACCTTTGCTACCCATGGCCACAGTAGGTGGCCTGCAAACAAAGGCCTTGCTCTACATCCTCCTCCTGTTCCCCTGGAAACTGCCCCAGTTTGTTCTTGCACACCCGGCCTGTTTCCTTACCACTCACATCTCTCCCTACACTGTAGCCTGGCTTCTCCCCCTCCACTCCACCAAGGGCACCCAAGTCATGGTGACCCCAGGACCCCACCCTCAGCCTTTTACTCTTGAGACTGTTTTCTCTTGTAGCTCAGGCTGCCTAGCTGGCTAGCCTTCCCTCTCTTCCTCTTCCTCTTCTTCTTCTTCCTCCTTCTCTTCTTCTTCCTCCTCCTCTTCCTCCTCTTCCTCCTCCTTTTTTGGGTTTTCAAGACAGGGTTTCTCTGTGTAGCCCTGGCTGTCCTGGAACTCACTCTGTAGATGAGGCTGACCTCGAACTCAGAAATCCACCTGCCTCTGCCTCCTGAGTGCTGGGATTAAAGGTGTGTGCCACCACAGCCTGGCCTGGAGCCTGCCTTTTCTTCTTAAACTCTCTACTCCTTTTGTTGGCCCCACAGCCTGCAACACAGCCAGCCCTCTGTCTCCTCTGTGCAGCTCACTTCCCACCACACAGCCAAATCCATCAGTGTGCTGAAGGGTGGACATGCTCTCTCACGATGCTGCTGCCCCAGGGCTCGGTTTCACTTCTACTTTTCTGCCTCCTATGTTCTTCTGAGGGTCTCTGAAAGCCCATCTCCTGAGCTCCAGTCATCCCTCAGTGGCCAGCAGCTCAATGGGGGGGGGGGCTATCACGCAACCAGGTGTGTGGCTTGGGAAACCTAGAAGGTCAATTTTGAAATGGCTGTCACTCATTCTTCATGGCCAGACCTGTAGTGACCAGTGTCCATCTTTCTCTAGAATCACTGTGCAGATCTCTCATGTTGCTGTCCCACCTGTGTTGGCATTCTGTCCAAACTCCACCCCACAGTTACCTGGCAACAGCCAGGTATGCTCCTCCCCAGTTGCCTGGCAACAGCCAGGTGGGCCTGGCCTATTATAAAAGGGGCTGCTTGCCCCTCCTCTCTCTCTTAGTTCTTTCTCTTGCCTCTCTCTTACTTCTCTTATCCCTCTTGTTCTCTTCTCCCCCTCTCCACGTGGTCATGGCCGGCCTCTCCACTTCTCTACTCTCTCCCTCTCTCTGCCTTTCTCTGCCTCTACTACCCTTTTAGCTCCCCTCCCCATGCCCTGAATAAACTCTATTCTATACTATACCTTCAAGTGTGTCTGGTCCCTCAGGGGAAGGGATGCCTGGGCTTGAGCCTGCACACCCTTCCTCCACACCTTCCTTCCCCTACACCCATACAATATATATGTCTATATATATATTTTTGTGTGTGTGTGTGTGGTTTTTTTGAGACAGGGTTTCTCTGTGTAGCCCTGGCTGTCCTGGAACTCACTCTGTAGACCAGTTTGGCCTCGAACTCAGAAATCCACCTGCCTCTGCCTCCCAAGTGCTGGGATTAAAGGCGTGCGCCACCACTGCCCGGCTGTCTTTATATTTTTATAAACACATCAACCTGAGTGTCCCTTGACACTTCAGTCGGCTAAGCTGAGCTTGACCTCTTGCTCCTCAGCCCACAGTAGTCTCACAAGTGGTCTTGGGGACGCCTCTCCAGGCCTCCATATTGTAGCCACTGTCTCTAGGCTGTGCCTTGCAGGAGGTCAGGGGTTGATGGCCTAGAGG
Source organism: Uromys caudimaculatus (assembly GCA_028551405.1). Taxonomy (NCBI): domain Eukaryota; kingdom Metazoa; phylum Chordata; class Mammalia; order Rodentia; family Muridae; genus Uromys; species Uromys caudimaculatus. The sequence goes on along the minus strand of CM052703.1, from coordinate 86,181,442 downwards.
AGTGAGGTTTGCTCGGGACAGAGCTCCAGGCTTCCATCCAGCCCAGTCTCAGGTCCAGCCCTCTGCAGAGCAGGAGGGGCCAACCTGAATGGCTTGCTAGACTTGCAGAGAGCCACAGGCCTCCTGGGGACCTGGAAGAGGTTCTGAAATTCGCAGGATCAAGTTTCAGAAAACACAGGTCAGGGTCAGCAGAGCAGCTGGCAATGGGGAAGGCCAGGCCCAGCTAATTTCCTGTCAGCAGGGCCCAGAGGCCCCAGCCTCTCTCCAGGCTGGCCGCAGGGGAGGAGATGCCGGGAATGGCTCACATTCCTCTGGCCGGGGCTGTACAGAACGTGGAACCTCAGGGGACCTTGGGGAATGAGGAGATGGGTCTGCTGTGGCCAGAGTGGGGGGCGGGCAGGCATCTGTTGCTGAAGCCTTGACTGACTGAGGCCAAGGCTTGCAGAGTGGAAGCTGGAAGCCAGAGGAGTGAGGCTCCCGGAGCCTGGAGAGAGAAAAAGCCCACATAGGGTTGCAAGGCACCACCTCCCCAGCCCAGAGCAAATTCATTTGTTTCTTGCCCGGGCCTGGATCTCCTAGAAGGCTCAGCTATGGTTGGACTGTGTGGCAGCGGGGGCCAAGCTGGGCTAGGCTCCTCTTGGAAGGGAGTCAAGGGCCCCCACATGCTGAATGGCAGATGGCCTCTCCGGTGTTCTGGTTGTGTGTGGCAGAGAATGTGAGGGGCTAAATCAGCTGGGGCCCTGTTGTCCACTAGGAGGCTCAAGTTCCCTCCTAGAGAAGGAACTTTATGTCCTGTCTGGTCCCTAGGAGGGGACTCCTGAGCCTTGAACAGCTGTCCAGAAGCCTGGCTAGGCAGGGCTGACAGGTTCCCTCCCCCTCTGGCCTAGCTGGAAGAAGGGCACACAGGATAAAATCAGACAATTCTGGACTCACATCCTAGCTCTATTAGGCTCTGCTATGTGACTTCAGACAAGGCCATTTAACCCCCTGAAAAGTCTCCCTAATAAAGTGTCCTGTCAGGGACTGGCTCCTCCCTGCCTGGCCAGCTCTCCCTCCCCAGGCGGTTCAACAGTCCCACCAGATAGGGCCTAGCCTACCTGGACCATCTGCCTCCTCATGTCTGAACAGACACAACAGCTCCCAACCTGCCTGCCCTGAACACGCCTCGCCCGGGAGATCCCCGAGACTGGCTGGGCTTCCTTCTTTCCTTGCCTTCCCCTACTTCCCTCTACCCAGCCATCACTGCATCTAAGAGTCAACATAAATGCCACTGGTCAGGGAGTCTCTGCTCCACAGCAGGCTGTGTGTTCCCTGTGCCTTTCTACTGGCTCCTCCTGCCCTTATCTGAACAGCTCTGGCTACCCTGGGCACAACACTTGCAGACTTTATTTAGGGTCCAGAGTATCTGAGCAGGCATCAACATGGGGCATCAAGGGGTGCATGTTGAATATATAAACAGTGGTCAGGAGTTTCGTATGACCGGTTCATTCACATAGGCGCCATCCTATGCTTGGGGTGGGGAGCAGGCTGCGGGTTGGAGGGTACTGGGCTCCCGGGAAGGGTAACATTTTTACCTTTCACTGGTAAGGCTCCCAGTCCCTCTGCCCACGGCCAGGCATGGCATAGAGATGGGCATGGCAGGTAACCCCATCCCCCCATCGACTAACTCAGCCAGTGGGGTTGAGAGGCCACCAGAACCTGGCAGAACCAGGTGAGGGTGTGTCCTTGTCCGAAAGGCTGTAAGTGTTAATGCCACCAGGGTGTGGTTTGCGTGTGTGTGAATGCACACACCTTTTATAGTACTGCTGGTGCATGCACACGACTGCATTATCACGTGCAGGTCATCTCCCTCCTCAGACACCAGCCCACACTCTCTGAGGTACCTCTGTCCTGTGTCTGACTCTTAACCCTGTGTCATCCTCACCCAATCCCTCCCCACGTCCTTGGCGCCTGACTGATGCATGAGTAGTCTCATGATGCTATGGCAAGCCACTAAGGTGAGCTTCCTGATTCTATGTGCTTCCCACTCCTGGCTTCTTTCCATCTTCAGGGCTCTCAGTGGCTGCCTGAGTCTTTCTGTTAGCATTGCTCCAGCATATCCTCCACTGATAGCCTCGTTGGCACAGCACTGGGTCCATCTGTCCAGGATAATCTCTGGAGGCCAGCCAACCTGTGACCTTACTTCACCCTTTACCATGGGTACAATGGGGTCCCACGTCCCAGGGGTTAGAGTGTGGAGGCCATTTTTGTGCTGTCACACAAATGGTTGACTTTGGCCTTTGGCCTTACAGTGTGAGTTTCTTGAATCCTAAACTGTAGATCCCCGAGGAGAGCTGGGGACCAGCAGGTCCTAATGTCACCATGCAGCTGGCTAGACCCCATTGTGCTCACAGTTTGAGACCTTATTTGGTACAGTACTTGCATAAACGGACATCCCTTGGCTTGTGGGGATCTTTTCTGTTTAATCCACCCTAAGCAGAGACTAGTGTAAGATGAAGATTTGTGAACTGCCTGGCCGGCCCTTGGTTAGCAACATCTGTGGCATCCCTTTGGGAATGAGGCTGCCTGGGGACTTCAGCAGGAGAGGGTTAGCCCGGGGTGGCCTATGATCTCTCTCTGGGGCCCACTGTAGCCACTAAGTAGTCTGATAGCACTAGTAAATGCATGCTGTAGTAAACGCGTGCTGTTGGGGATGGACAGACAATACACTGGCTTTGGTGCCCTACTCATCAAAAGAGGTTCCACCCTACAGGATAAGGATCTGAGGTGCCACATGCCTTTATCCTGGGAAAAGATGCAAGGTCAAAACTCGAACTATGGTTTCTACTGATTTTGTATTCTGTACTATCGTAAACAAGCAAACCAACCCAGTCAAACCATTGTTGAGAGAGGGGCCATCTATATATTCAAGTTTTTTGTTTGTTTGTTTTGAGATAGGGTGTCTTTGTGTAAGAAGGGCCCTAGTTGTCCTGGAGCTTGGTCTGTAGACCAGGCTGGCCTTGAACTCACAGAAATCTCCTTGCTTCTGCCTCCTGAATGCTGGGATCAAAGATGTGTGCCACCACCTCTTGGCTGTTTGAGTTTTTAAAATACAATTTTTATTGCATTTACTGTGTGTGTGTATGTATGTATGTATGTATGTATGTATGTATGTATGTATGTGGTGTGTGTGTGTGTGTGTGTGTGTGTGTGTGTGTGTGTGTGTGTGTTACATGAACACCCAAGTCCCACAGCACACATGTGGAGGTCAGAGGACCATTTGAGGAATCAGTTCCCTTAGGGATTGAACTCAGGTCCTTGGGCTTCATGGGAGGTTTCTTCTTCATTACCGAGTCAGGCCACCTTTTCAGTTTTTATTCGTCACTTCTAGGTGAAGCCTTTCTCTCAGAAGGCTAAGAGAAATGGGGGTTGAGTGCCCATGGCCAGAAGCACCTGTGTACATGGGTGGTGGCACTTTTTCCTCTGGGCAGAGAGCTCCAAGAGAGCTAAATCTCTACATGACTGGCGGTCCCTTCTTGGATATGGCTATGAGTGCTCTTGTCCAGTGGCCTAGCTGCTCTAAGGTACATCACTGTGGCCATGGGCTACTCTTGCTGGTTATTAAGGATGTCCATTCTTGGCAGATGCAAAACTTCATGACAATTTTGATATTTTTTTTAGATGAGTCTTATGTAGTTAGTCCAGGATAGCCCCAAACTTCCTATGTAGCTGAGGATGACTTAAAATTTCTGATTCTCCCTCTACCACCTCTCAGTGCTGGGGTCATAGGTCTGTGGTACTGGGGATCAGACCCAGGGCATTATACCTGCTGGGCAAATACTTTACCAAATTAGCTATGTCCCAAGCCCACATAGTTTTGTCACAGCTTGCAAATGGCTATATAAAGTATATTCTTGGAGCCCGATGGTTCTCCATATAGCCTTCCTGCCTTCTCTGTGTCCCTCATGGGTCTGCACCTGCATCCTGGTCACACAGCCTTCCCTTGCCCTTGTCCCTCACAGCTGTTTCCCTAGAAATAAATCTCTTGCTTATCAGATCCCAGTTTGGTGTCTGCTTCTTGGAGGATCTAAAATGGTCCAAGCAGTCTAAATGGGTAGACGGGGGTTGGGACCATCTCCCACAGATGAGATGGGAAGCCCATCCCATCCCCTCCTGGTTGACAGATAGGTGATTTCTGGGTCAGCTTCTAAATGTACTCACTAGAAGTGACTGGAAAAGTCTCCCCCAGGAGAGGATGCTGTAGCAGGTATGGAGGTTCAGTATTTGAGGTTTGGATGAGGGTGAGGATGGGTTGGTGCTTTTTGAAGGACTTACTAGTTACCATGGGCTACGTGTTGGTTCTCTGTCAGTCAATAACATAGGCTGGTCATGAAGGTGTGAGGGCCAGAGGTCCCTGTGATGGCTTATAAAGAAACTGTTTCCTGCAGCATAGATCCAGAGGCTACTGAGTGGCAGCTTAAGTTTGGTGTGGGGGTAGGGTGGCTCTATGGCTCTGTCACCAGTGAGAATTAGAGGTTCATGTCATGGACACTGGCACCATGGCCTCTCTGGCCTAAGCTACAGGCAGCAACCATCCTGCTGAGAGCTGTGCCCTGTGCTGAGGGTAACTGAGGCCTCAAAGGCATCTCCACTTATCCTTTGGCTTGCCAAGGATTAGATGTTGAATTCTAGAACAATCTGAAGACATGCTAGGTCTGATAGATGAAAAAGACTACACTCAGAGAGAATAGTGACAACTGACTGGCTGGGGTCAGGCCTGGCCCACCTGAATTTAGGTTCTGAGGTGCTCAGTTAAGGGGCTGAAAGTCAGCATCCTGGGAATGAGAGTGCTCCTTGTGAGGAGCCAGAGATGGCACAGTCTCTGCTGAGGCAGCCTGTAGAAGTCTGAACCAATGTGGGCATCACTCAGTGAAGTAGACAGACCTAGTGCCCCTGGCATGTGACAGATTAGAGACTGAGGAACAAGCCTTCAGTGTGCAAGTTTTGGGGCTATGATGGTCTGCTCATGTCTACGGCCAACCTGATGGGGTTTAAATAATCATGGAAACATGCTTCTGGGTGTGTCTGTGTGGTGTATCCATAGCTATTCAACTAAGACTCGAAGGTCCATTCTGAATGTGGTAACCCCACCCCGTGGCTAGAGTCCCAGAATAAATAAGAGGGGGAGGCAGGCTGAACACCAGCATCCTTCCCTGCTCCCGGGCTAGGTGCAGTGACCCCAGTTATCATGCTTTCCCCACACTGCAGACAGTACCATCCAGCTGTGAGCCAAAGGAAAACCCTCCTCTCTTAATTGCTTTCCTCACAGTGTAACTAAGGCAGGGGCCTTAGACATGACCATTTACTTGTGTGTTTACAGGGAAGGGCAGCAGGCAATGACAAATGTCAAAAACTAGCAAAGGGAGCTTGAGTTGACATTAACAAACGTCAAACTCAAAGCCTTATCATGGTCCACCTGTTGGCAATCTGAAACCAACTTCTCCTGAGCTGTCAGTCTGCTGCCTTCACTTTGATGGATATAAATAAAAATGGCATCTCCCTGCAGTGCTTGTCAGAGGTTAGTGCTGCCACTGGCAAGCTAAAGGATTTGTGGGTGCTGGCCCCTATTATTTCTTCACTTGTGTTTCCAGTCTGACTCCTATAGATAGACAATGAGCCCTGAGGGAGACTGTAGACCACCTCAGACTTGCTCATTGGTCACTGTGTGGCAGCTGTGCAGCTATGAGACAGTTCATAGCACAGATTAATAAATAAAGACCCTTATTACTAGCAGGTTCTAGGCTGGCCACAGGAGAGGTTTGTGGGGCATTGTCTCATTTGGCAAATGTGTCCCTTTCCCTTCTGATCAGAAAATAGGCTTGGATGTATTTCACATTCACTTGAGATAACTGTTATCCATTTGTGTCTTTGCCATGGGTTGTGTTAACTCTCCTGCTTCTTGTTATAGTCTGAAGACCAGGACCATCTGGAATGGTCTCCACATTTCTGATCCATTTACGTGTAAATGATATCACGCGGGTCAATGGGATACACTCGTAGTGCCTTGTATAAAAACCTGTCTCACGGGCATGCGGAGTCCATGACAATGAAGAGACCTGCTCCAGTGGAGGTTGTAAGACAGCGGTTCTCAGGCTGTGGGTTGTGACCCCTTTGGGGATTGTATAATCCCTTCACAGGGGTCACATATCAGATATACTGCATATCATATATTTACACTATGATTCATGACCACTGCAAAATTACAGTTATGAAGTAGCAACAAGATAATTTATGGTTAGGGTCACTACAGCATGAGGAACTGTATTAAAGGGTTGAAGCATTAGAAAGGTTGAGAACCACTGTTTTTTGTTTTGTTTTGTTTTGTGTTTTTTTTTTTTTTTTTCTTCTTCAAGACAAGCTTTCTCTGTGTAACAGAGTCCTGGCTGTCCTGGACTTGTTTTGTAGACCAGGTCGGCCTCTGCCTCCCGAGCGCTCAGCTGAGCCACTGTTTTAAGGGATCCAGTAGTAAGGAATATGCTGGCATCTCCCCATCCAGGCTAAAGAAATGCCACAATAAAGAAAACATTGTGCCAAGTGACCTTTTCGGAGATTGGAGGCAACACATTAATTCTGGGTGGCATGAAAGGCTGCAGTTATAGAGGGCCCTACAAGAGGAAAGAACTCAGCTAAAGTTTTGGGCTGTGGTGCAAGCAGTGATTTGCTAGACTGGGTGAGTGTGTGGCAAACCTTGTGTAGAAACTACTGTATAGGATTCGAGCTCCTGCATCCAGGCCATCCTAGCCACAGAGGTCTGCACACTGGTGCCTCCGTGAAGCTGCTATTCCTGAGCAGGCTTCTGTCAGATTCACAAAGTCCTAAAGAGAGGTGGGCATGGTAGTCCCCTGGAACAGAGAAAGCTTCATCTGGGAGTGAGTCCAGGCAGGGCCGGAGGGAACCAGTAAGTTGAAGGAGATTAGAGCCTGTTCTCTTGCCTGGACACATGGTCATTTAGTCAGTCCTGTGCGATCAGCTGAAAGAGAAGGAAAAGCCCAAGTCTGGTTTATGGACAGGATGACCTGGTTAATAGGACCAAGTGTAAAGAAAGGGGCCCCATGACTGTAGTGGAAAAGGCAAGGAGGGCTGGTGAGATGCTTTATGCACATGTAAAGGTGTCTGCAATCAAGCCTAATGGCCTGAGCTCCATTCCCAGAACCCACATGGTGGAGTGAGACCCAACTCTTACAGGGTTGTTATCTGACCTCAACACACACGAATGCATGCTTCACCATGAGAAAAATATCTAAGGCAGAGAAAAATCTTCCATGTGGGCAGAGCTGTAAGGAGTGCTTGGCTGCCTTCTGTGTATAAGGAAAGGTGGTCCAAGGTACCGAGCGAACATAACATGTACTTGGGAAATCCTAAAGCCTGGATATTTGGTCAGTAAAGGAACGAGAGGTGTGATGGGGTGGAGAGACATATGTGGCTGGGTACCGATGTGGAAGCAGACATGGCCTCCCCCTGCCCCCAACAGATTTTCTCTGTGTAGCTTTGGCTAAACTGGAACTAGCTCTGTAGACCAGGCTGACCTCAAACTCGAAGATCTGCCTGCCTCTGCCTCCCTAGTGCTGGGATTAAAAGCATGCACCAATACCATCTGGCTAGCATGTCAGTTTTGTATTTCCTGTTAATGTCTTCTGAAAGCACCCAGTATAGAACAGGCATTGAGTAAGCAAGTGGGGGTGATTTGTACAGCTCATAGGTGCCTGTCCTTGTTACTGCCTGCAAAGGACTCAGCACCATGGCTCACATATGACTGGAGGACCCACTGCCAGGACTCTTACGTATCATTGGAAATAGATGTTCCCTTCCCTTGAATGTCCAATATGGTAGCAAGATCTGCCACTGCTGAACACCCCAATGTGTCAAGGCGACAGCATCAAAGCTCAGCTCCACTGGGCATGCAGCAGTTCCTCTTGTCTGCTGGTCTTTGGACATTAGCCATTCAGAGTGTGAGGATGCCTGTAACTGACTCAGCTGCACTTTTATTCCTGTAATGCCCCCTGGTCTAGCACAGTGCTGGGAGGAACCTGTGCCTTTGGACTGGGCACTCAGTAAACCTCTGGAACTTGGTCATGAGATGTCTGATTAACTCAGACTGTGCAATTAGGAACAAGCTATGCTCAGAATAGGCCGGTATCCCTGGGAGATGAAACAAAGGTCTGGTTTGCATCGTGGCTTTTTGGCTCTTTCTGTGTGTCATCCTCATCTGCTACACTCTTGTGATGGCAGCCCCCCTCCCCCCCACCTATTCAGTTAGAATCTTTTTTATTTGTTTTGGTGCTGGGGATGCGGACCAGGGTGTGGCGCATGCTCAGCGCGTGCTGTGCTACCAAGCAGCGTCCCTGACTCTTGGAATCTTCACTTTAACGAGATGATTAATTTCTTTTCTTTCCAGTAGCTCTTTTAAACTTCAGTTTAAGTCCTTGCTAAGGTAAAGTTTGCATTTGGAATCTGTGTAGACTGAACCCAGAGCCTCATGTACTCTACAAATGAGCAAACCTCTTTGGTCTCATATATCCTTTATGTCATAGGTCAAAGCCCAGCAGAACTCATGGGTTGGGTCAAGGTCAATTAAGACGACCACCCAGGTGTCTTGCTGCCAGCTCTGCTACGAGCAGGCTATCGCCTCTGCTGTGTCATCGAGTATAGGAGCAGCAGGAACAGGGCTTTGTGGAAGTGGACAGGGGTCAGTACACAGGGCTGTGCAAGCAGACGCCACATGGCGGCTATCCTGAGCGACAGAAGGGTCTATATAACAATCTTTCAACCATGTCTGCACTCATGCTAAGGGACAATGCAGGGCAGAACTGCTGGGTAATTTTGGGATGATGGGGGTCCCTCAGCAAAAGGGTGTGACAGGAAAAGAGGGGGTGGGAATTTTCAGTCCCTTATCTCAGGGCTGGGGTGGTCATGTGGCTGAATTATTGAGACTTGAGAGGTCAGGGTCGACTGGCTCTCAGGCTGCTGAGCTATGGCCCTCCTCCCTAACGTCCTGTGATTTCCATCTAACTGCCCAGGCTTGTCTCTTAGGACAAACTGGTAGATGTGTCTTCAGTGATTTGCTCTAGCAAATTCTTGAGTCTAAGGAGAAGGCTTGGGAGCATACAGATGAACAGCTGGATGGTCTCGTGCATCCGTGCAGACTGTGCTGGCTCTGGGGAGTTAGTATCAAAGCCGAACTGAATTGTTGGACAAGCCACTTGGTATTGGACTGTGTAGAAAATAGAACATGCAATTTGCATATCAGAACTAGTATCTAAGAAAAGACAGCACCAGTCCGAGCTGAGATGTGCTGAATGTGTAAAGTATACTCTGGCTTCTGAGGACTTAGTATGAACAAAATATGAACCATCTCATGATAAGTTTTGTATTGATGACTTTGAAATAGCATTTTGAATATGTGGGTTATATAGAGTGCCATTAACAAGAGGCTGCATGTGATAGCACGCATCCACAATCCTACGAGGGCATTGCCTGCTTATCACCCTAGGCTCTCATGACGTTTTCACCCTATGATGGTGTCTTAGTCAGGGTTTCTATTCCTGCACAAACATCATGACCAAGATGCAAGTTGGGGAGGAAAGGGTTTATTGAGCTTACACTTCCATGCTGCTGTTCATCACCAAAGGAAGTCACCAACTGGAACTCAAGCAGGGCAGGAAGCAGGAACTGATACAGAGGCCATGGAGGAATGCTGCTTACTGGCTTGCTTGCTTCTCCTGGCTTGCTCAGCCTGCTTTCTTATAGAGCCCACGACTACCAGCCCACAGATGGTACCACCTACAAGGGGCCTCCCCCCTTGGTCACTAATTGAGAAAAATGCCTTACCGCTGGATCTCCTAGAGGCATTTTCTCAACTGAAACTCCTTTCTCTGTGATAACTCCAGCTTGTGTCAAGTTGACACACAAACCAGCCAGCACAGATGGCATTACTCAGTAACTCCTAAGTCACAACAAAACAACTAAAGATGCCGGTTTCCACGGAGGGAACCAGTTGTTAACAGTGTGAGCACTGGCTCTGGAGTAGGGACAGTGGGTGAGGACTTGAGAGGATACAATGGGACCTATGCTAGGAAGCCCCACAACTGCATCGTTCCAGAGCAGGACCAGTGACAGTCTTGGCTTTCTCTCCTTCCCTCCCTCGCCCTTTAGTTCTGACTGCAGCTATGGAGAACAGCTCAATGCTGTGAGCACAGAACCTGCTCAGCTCCCAATTCCAGTTTCCCTCCTTTCTGAATTTCAGGGACACAGTGTGGCACTGTGCAGGTCCTAGGCTGGCCACTGAGGAGGCCTGTGACCCCCTGGCTGGCATAAGGACCAGCATTACTTCATCTGTGTGAGGTACACTGCAAAGACTGTTGGACAAAATGTCCCCTGCAGAAACCAACTCCTCAACCCAGAGAAGTCTGTGATCCAGCAAGACTTCAGTGTCTTCTGCCTGAAATCATTATAATTTGCCACACACCAGAAGAAACTGTGGCCCAGAGAGGCAGAAGCTTGGCACCTGGCACAGCTTACTAGGGGAGCAGAGGATGCCTGAGACTTTTCCAAATGCCACAGAACTGTGTGGGGACCCAGAAGCTCAAGATTGCAGTCCAGAACTCAAGAGGTTCTTTTTCTTAAGAAATAAATTTAATTCTGGGTGGTTAGTGAACATACGGCACGCAATGCTTTCATGGACGTTAAAAGAATCCAGTTACAAAAGCAGTAGTGGGCACGGCTTCAAAGAGCTGAGAGTACAACGGGCTCCAGAGTTTACAAAGTACAAAAAGTTATTTCATATACAAAGGAAATACAAATAATGTGCAAAAACCATTTTCACAGGTGGCAAATTTATAAAATGAATATGATAAAAAACTCCTTCATTTTTATTTCCCAATTTCTTATATATTAATACAGTTCTATTTTCTAGTGTGTTGATAATTTTTAATTTGAAAACTTGATTTATTTTTAATCTACAAAGTAGTTCTTATTCTTTAAAAAGGAAACAATCGTTTATTACTAAAATCTTAAGAATCAGTTATTTTTATATTAAATTATAAGCAGGCTATCTGAAAAATCAGGATATAGAAATCATATATACATATTTTGAAATATTAGTTTGGTATTTAACATATTAACATTTCAAAACAAACACACTGATCAAGCCACTAGGGGCCCAGTGGCAGCAGTGGCTGCTCAGGTTCACCACAGGTAAAAAAGCATCCTTGAGTTTGAGGCTTAAGAAAACAAGGTTATTGTAATTGGGAGACTGTAGGAGCATTTCTTCTCACAAGCAGTGCTGTCTGGTTATCCTGCCCTGTCCATGTGTGCTGGCAGCAGCTGGTCTCCCTTTGTCCAACTGGCTCCTTGGTTAGTTCAGTGCTACTGTCCGTGGGGTCACACGCTCGGCTCCTGCTTCTTACTTTACAGAAAGCTGTCACGAACAGGAGAACACAGGACCCAGGCGCTGTGTCCTCAGAGGCTGGTGGTCTGAAGCAGTGTCTGCTGCACTGGCCCAGGTCATACTGTGCCACTGTTGCAACTCCCTCATTGCCTGCCATTGAGTAGTGATGTCTCGAACTGTGAAGCTCCCGGGCAGGGACCAAGAAAGCACCTTTTGGCAGCACCAGGGAACCGAGCATCTCAAAGATCAGGCAGTAAAAGTAGGTGTGTCTGATGGGAGAGCTATGCGATGCACAGTGACCTTTGAAGGTTTGGATTTCTGTTGTCAAAAGTTCTCAAAGGAAGTTATGGCTTTGGCGAACATAAGAGCCTTCACTGAGGACTCAGGTGGGAGCCACCTTGCCTTGGAGATGACCACAGCAGGTCTGGAGGCACCCTCTGATCCCCTGCCACTTAAATCCGGTTGAAATGCTGCAGGGAGAGGGCCAGGGCTCCTACCCAGACCTGTGTGCCATGGCAATGGCTTTAAGAGGGGACAGGGTGCAGAACCTCAGGCCTGGGATGACCGTCACCGCCCTGTCAGGCAGATGAGTTAGTTCCCCCACCTTCATGCTTGTCTGAGCGTGGGCTTCAGGCATCAGAGATGCAGCTCTGGATCCTATCCATCCACTGCTGAGCACTCTGCCCATCCTGGGCACAGAAGTTATACACTCGCTTGCTGGTCTTGAGCTACAGAACCAAACGACAGAAGGGCACATATAAAGCAGGGTTGTTTTTGGTTTTGGGTGACTGGCAAACTAATCCCATCCTGGACAGACATAACTGCCAGTCCTAACATCATGAGTGGGCCTTGGGGTATTTTAAGGGCCATGCAAACAGATGACTTATCTAGTCCCTCCCTAACTAGTCCTTAAAATGAAGATAGTCTCATAAAGGAGGAGGTTTCATTTTCCATCCCCCTACAGGCTACGGTGCGTCCCCTGGCTCTGGGCTTCCGTTGTGGCTCCACTTGAGAAAAGGGGGTGGTACAGTCCCCTGAGAGCTTCTGCCCACTGTTCTTGCTTTGGTGCTGTGTAAGAGAGGCCAGGGGCACCAGCTGGTCCTGGGACCCCATGCCCATCCCTTCATCAAAGGCTCTCCTTGTGTCTGTCCTTTCCTCACTCCAGTGCCTATGGGCAGTGACAGTGCTGTAGTAGAGGCACAGCAGGGACAGTGCTGGGCAGTGTGGAAAGGAGAGTCACAGGGTTCATCGGCCACTCACCCACAGCCTTAATTAAACACCTTTTTTTTTTTTTTTTTTTTACTGACTACCAACTCCTCTGGAGGTCATGGAGAGACATTCAGAACAGGAAAGAGGAACTTACATCAAAGAAAGCCTTGTCACTTGTATACTTTGGGGCTCCCATGCTGGGGCTGGCAGGGATAACCATTTCTACTTCAGCCAGATCAATGTGGCCTTTACAGCTTGTATCTTCTCCTGAATCATAGTATCGCAGCTAGGATCAAAAAGAGACAGATAGGACACAGAGAGGGGACCTGATGTGGCTTTCCAGACTGTCCGATCACAGTCCTCTGCACCTTGCTTGTTGCTGCTGCCTGCACGGAAGACTACTGTAGCACTAACGACACTGGCTGCCTCTTGTGCATGCCTTTAATCTCAGCACAGGGGAGGCAGAGGCAGTGGATCTCTGTGAGGTCAAGGTCTGCCTGGTCCTCAAAGTGAGTTCCAGGACAGCCAGGGCTGTTACACAGAGAAACCCTGTCTCGGAAAACAACACAAACAAACAAAAAGAAATTCCTGGATGCTGATTTCAATTTAGTTGAAAAAGGCAAAAGGATCTCAACAGGCAAGTCACAAAGGAAATGCCACTGAGCTGCAGACGCCGGCGTCTCCCCAGCCTTGCCCCACAAATGAAAGGGCATGGGTCCAGTCCTTGCTCCAGCTGAGGGACACACAGTGCTGGCAGTGGCCAGCAAGACAGTGAGGACCCGTGAGCCGTCAGACACCTTCTTAGAGTGAATTTAGGCTGAGGACTAACGTGAAGTGGGTAGGTGCCTGGGCAGCTCCCCTCCCCTCTGCTTTACACAGGACGGGAGACGCCATAGTCTCCTCTGTGCTTGTCAGCTCAGCACTGAGATGGACAAAGGACAAGGAAAGCTTCCAAAGCAACAGCAAGGTGGAAGGAGAAGAACGCAGTGTGAAATGGCACCGAGGGACATCACAAACAGCTCCCAGCTGCCAGCTCTTCGTGATGTTTACGTTTGGCACAGTAACCATGTATTACTTTGGAATAAGAAGAAATGATGAAGTATTTTAAAAGCTTGCTGGTGAAAGCCTTCCTGGCCCAGTCGGATTCTAGTGTACACGGCAGGAATGTGATTGGCGTTTCCATCACTGTGGCTCAGGCCTTGCCCCACCCCAGGCACACACAGTGTCAGCAGGACTAAATGGAAAAACCGTACACTTTCCATGCTAAACCCAGAAGATTGGTAAGAATACAAGTCTGATTTGATGTAATTTTAAATCATGGTTGTTTTCTGTTATAGTTAGTGGTTTAATGGAACTTCTCTACATAGTGAAGGCTCTGTGATCCCAGGGGACACTGTTATTGTAAAATGCAGCTCTAAAAAGGCCTTCCATTTGTATATTTGAAAATCTCACACTCTTCATATGGGGCAAACAAAAAACTAAGAAAGCACTTGAACCAGAGGAAAAGGTGGCCTCAGAGCTGCCTTGATGTGGAAGGGTTCCTCCTGAAGCTGTCCCACAGTTGAGGCCCTTCCTGATACTACATTCTGACCACAAACAAGCCAGCCTGAAGCAGAGGCTTCACTGCTCTTGTAATGAAGGTGCTACGGGGCAGATGGAGAGTACCAGAGCAGAGAGCACAGTGGGAAGGCTAACCTGTAGCAGTTAGGGCAATAGTCAAAGCATGACAGAGATGTATTTTTTTTTTTTTTTTTTTTTGGTTTTTCGAGACAGGGTTTCTCTGTGTAGCCCTGGCTGTCCTGGAACTCACTCTGTAGACCAGGCTGGCCTCGAACTCAGAAATCCGCCTGCCTCTGCCTCCCAAGTGCTGGGATTAAAGGCATGCGCCACCACTGCCTGGCGACAGAGATGTCTTAAGGAAAGTCTAGCCTAGCCTGTTGTGAGTCCCAGGACTGGGTGGGAATATTCCCTCCCAGGGCTCCCCTCTTTGAAGAATAGTAGTCCCTTGCGTAATAACCCGTGCAGTGAGATGGGGTGCAATGACTGCTGAGTAAATGCAGTCATAAATGGATGTTTTCTGCAGCAAGGATGAAGGACAGCTGTACCCTGGAAGGGAGGGGGCAGACACAAGCTCCTACATTCATGCACCAGGTTAAAGCTCCCAGATGCTTCCAGACCTGTATGTTAAGATTGAGACATTTATGTATTACAGTTCCAGTGCTCTGAGCACACTGGCCTCAGCTGCCCTGCCTTAGCTGTGCTCCAGGTAGAGGTTGCTTTAAAACTTCCTTCCAAAGATTACTACCAGGGTTCAGGGCCATTTGGGGCCTTGGAAGAGCCACCATCTGCGCAGGTGAGGCGGGGGTGAGCGGGCTGTGTGTGAGAAACACAAGCAGGGGCTGAGACAGCCAGGCAGAGCAGTCTGTGGGTCTTACCTGGTGCTTTGTCACATCTAACACAAACCAACGGGGTTTCCAACCCTTCAGCAATGCTCCTCTTTTGTATAACGTTCCTTCAAAGGATCTAGAAGAAAAAACAACAAAACAGTTTATTCTGACCTTTATTAACAAACGAGAATGCTGTCTTTTGTTGGTCAGGCTTCTGTCTCCTTAGTCAGAGCTCCTTGGAGTCAGTCCCTAGCCCTTTGGGGAGAGGCCAACTCTGTCTGCTGGGGTCAACACTCCCTTGGTTAGGAATTCTTGGTTTCTATGCTTTCTGCTTTGCTAGGAATGCTGTAATACTGAGGGAAACCGGAATTGGAAACAGAAGTCTGAAGACGCCTTGAGAGACACTAGCATGCTCTTGGCATCCTTAGTTTATGTGAGTAAATTCTTTACTTTCAGCCAAGACAAGTAGGATGTGTGATGTACACTACTGAAGAAGTATTTCCTGACACACATTCTCTTAGATACTGGTCCCCTGCAGAACCATCTAAATGAAGCGTTTAAGAAAACTAAAACCCAAAGAACAAAAGCAAATCCATTTTGAGTCTGCAAAGGCTGTTTGGCACAGGGCTTGCTTAGGCTAACACCACGGGATCCAGCTCCATCACCTGTTCTCGTCGTTCTTGGATGTGTACTGGCTGTAAAGTGTGGCTGCCCTGTGCTCTACGCCATTGGATGGGGCGGTGGTGGTACTTTGATCCTCGCCAGGGCTGCGGTGCAGTGGGTGCAGTGCAGGCCTCTTCTGATAGGAAGGCACGTTGGTAGACACAATTCCTGGGGACCCCGATGAGTGTCTTAGGGTCTGAAAAAGACAGAATAGGAGCTAGGAAAGTTTCCCAGTGGCTTTAAGAGACTGGCCTGATAATTTTATTCATATAAATGTATCTCAGGGTAAAAACTCACTAGTGAGCCAACATGTGTACAAAGACATTTATCCTGTGTTTGTTTGTTTTGGTATGGAAAGTAGAAATAAACTAAGTATTTATTATTTGGGGACTGGTAAACAAACCAACCAACCAACCCCCCAACTGCTGTTCCTTTACAGTGGAGTTGCAGACAGCTACCAAAATGATGCAAATAAATGGCATGGATGCCAACAAGGCAGGTTTTACAATATCACATACAGTAAATCTCTTATATCTAGTTTATATATCTTTTGATAACCTTCTGTGTACTGTTACTTTAAAAATACATATTAAAAAAAATATAGAGACAGTATTATTTCTGGTTGATGATGCTTTATGCCCAAGTGGCGATAGTTCCTGAACAGTGGTGGGAGATAAGGCTGAAGGTAAGGCTGCCCAGGCCCTCTGACCAATGGCCGCCTGCTCACTGTAATCGTCTTGCTCTCTCCTACCCGACATGCTCTTCAGGACACTCATGAGTCCTCACTTCCCTGTGCTGGGCTGGGAGTCGGTCTGCTGGGGGTTTGAGTGGTGGCCCTGCCAATTAGTAACTGTAAGATTTCTCAGCCTTCCTCCTCGTGCATGAGGTACAAACTGCACTCACTGTGGACTGCATAGGGCTCAGTCTCCTGGACATATGTGCTTGATAAACATTACTAATACCAGAAATAGGAAACAGGGTACAAGAAACAGAAAACAAACAGAAAAGTGAGGGGAACAGAAAGCAGCATAAGCTGTCATCTTAGAATATTTCCTCTTTGCTTGGTTCTCTGGAGCAGCCATGGGCTTGGCATTCCCTGTCCCTTGTGGTAGGTCAACAGAGTCCACAGTGGCACCGAGATAGAGAACCCAGTAATTTCCTCTGGACTTAGTGCCTGAAACATGTGTATTATGTCACTGTGGGGAATGAGACATTCAGGAAGCATTTGGTCATCTGGAACATTCTGCTCTGCACCCCCAGGGCATGACCCCTCTTTCTACCATTTTCTCTGGCCACAAGCATGGCTGGGTTGCTGGTTGTGGGCTCCATCTGACCTAGCACCCTCCCAAGCTCAGGGTCCTTTGCAAACTCACATGATCTGTTCTTGGCTCTTCCTTGAGGTCCATGGTAACTTTTTCCCATAGCTGGTGCCATTTCTCAGGAGTTTGATTCAATTTATGTTCCAATTTTTCAATTTCCTGCAAAGAAATTAAAAAGATAGTTTTGACAGAGCAATATTTCACAGGAGGTCAGGATGTACCCAGAGGCACAGATTTTCTCTGTACCAGGCCCAGATGAACAGTGTGGCTAGGGTGTAGCTGGGTTTCATGATTTATTAGGACTCAGTAGGATTTTTTGAACAGATTGACTTAAATAGTAAGAAATGTACTATGTGTCTCAAACACCTTCACTCTTAGACAGCCTGTAGGAAATCTGATGACCAAAGCTAAGGGCCAACTGCAGGCCCATGTCCCAACCCTAATGACTGGGCAGTTACAAGTTTTTCTTGAAAGAGAGGAGCCCCTCAACTTTGGAGACTCAAACCAGATGTGCAAAGAATGAACCAAGAGATTCTCATGAAAATGATTTTCCTCTGACAGGGTCTGAGACAGCCACCACTGCAGTGTATTCTTGCTGGCTTGGAAACAGAGAGGGCTCTTCAGGAACTGTCTGACCCACATCAGAACACAAAGCTGTTCTTGGATGGCTACTGCCAGGATGGCTCCACTCCAGAATGTGCCTTGCATAAAGTACCCCACCAGGACACCAGCTATTTCTCCATATTTCTAACCATGGGAAGGAAAGTGCCTGTGATCTCTGGCCGTTGCCTAGAGCTAACTCAAGCAGCCGCGGCAGCCCAGGCCAATGGCCCTGCTTTCTCAGCTGCTTCCCTGTAGCACTGCAAAGTCACTTTTATGGGTCCCTTCACCAACAGTTTAAGTGTGGTGTCCACTGCAGCATGGGAGCAAGGTTGGATTCTTCAGATTGGGAATGCTATCTATGACACAGCCCAGAGTTAAGGAAGCCATTACAGATCTAAGTATGCAAGGTAGTCTAAGCTGCCCTCCTGGAGCTCAAAGTACCTGTAGGTGTGTCTATACATGGCTGACTTACACTGAAAAGTCTCGTGAGGGCATCTGGCTGGCTGCAGGTCACATCATCATAGCATGGCCACACTGTCTTCCTCTGACTCTGGGGCCCAGCTCCTCCTGCTGTATCTGACTCCTCGTGGGGAAAATGCTTGGGGGTCAGCATCATCCAGTCGTATGAAGGACCTGCAGACAGGGTCTCTTCTGTGTAGTAATCCCACTTCTTTAGGCTGGAGACATTTACATTAGGCTTCAGGGCCTGTTTAAAGAAAATGCTGAAATGTAATTCCACCTCAACCCTGAAGTACTTGGTACTCACTACCTGGCAGCCCCTTACATTTGCAGAGTGTAGGGCAAGTGTATATAAATTCCTTTAAATATTTAAAACTTATACATTTGATAAATCATCAAATAAAACATGTTAAAACCTTCCTTTCTTCTCCAATAAATGTAACCTCCTAATGATTTGGAAGGTCAGGTTCAAATAAAAGGTTGTGCTACTCATAGGAAGTAGTGGCACGGGGGAAGATGGTTCCCTTCTGCTTACAGGCCTCAGCTTAACCTTCCCTTCCCCTCCCCCCACCCTGGCTTTGCACGGACATTCGTGTATACCCTAGGCCACAAAGCTAAACTCTATGCACCCCTTGCCAAGCAGCTACCTGGTTCCTTTGGGTCTTGGCACTCATGCACTGGCAAGGCAGGGATGTAGCCTGATGAGTGGAGGCAGCCAGAGCAAGGACTGGATGAGGAGAAGCTACCTGTGGTGGTTTGAATACGCTTGGCCCAAGGAAAGTGGCAGTATTAGGAGGTGTGTCCCTGTTGGAGGAAGTGAGTCACTGTGGGGGTGGGCTTTGAGGTCCTATGCTCAAGCTCTGTCCAGTAAGGAGGAGACCCTCCTAGCTGCCTGCAGAAGAGAGCTGCCTTTGGATCAAGAGGTAGAAGGTGCAGGCTCCTTCTCCAGCCTGCATGCTGCCATGCTGATAATGGACTGAACCTCTCAAACTGTAAGCCAGCCCCAATAAAATGTTTTTCTTTATAAGAGTTGTCTTGGTCATGGTGTCTCTTCATAGTAATGATACCCAAACTAAGACAACACTTAAAAATGAACATTTGGTTCCTTGTTGAAGGCCCCGCTAGAGAAAGGCCAGATAGAGTTCTAAACACTTGGGCTAGGGCAGGGGCCTCTGCATCCCCTAAACATTGAAGTTCTGTTTATCACACTTGCCCAGATCCCAAGTATTTTATGTATTGTATAAAACTGTTCCTATCCAGTAATAATTTTTGGTGATGTTTTTGAGACAGTCTTGCTATGCAGCTCAGTTTGGCCTAGAACTCGCAATGTACAAGAGGCTGGCACGTCTTTTTTTTTAAAACATGTGACTCCTCCTGTTCCTATCACTTAAGTGCTAGGATCAGAGGTATGTGCCCCATTCTGAGCCCCACAAATAAGTAAAAGATGGAACTATGGGTGGAGAGATGGTTCAACTGTTACGAATACTTGCTGTTCTTCCAGAGATCTGAGCTACCAGCACCAGCTTTAGGCAGCCACAGCTGCCTTTTGCAGGTTTGGGAACAGGTCATGCAGATGCAGGTGACCAAGCCCTGCTGCCCCTTAGACACGCCGTCCTCTGGGCTGGGCCCAAATGTCAGTGCTTTCCATGTGGCCCTTTCTCAGGTTTATTATATACTAAAGCATTTAAACATTTTCAACTATGGCCTGGCGTGGTGGTACACCTTTAACCCTACACAGGTAAAGCTCCTCGCTTTGAGTGTGTTGACATTATCCCTTCTAGGTTCTAAGGACTAGCTCCTAGACTTTCATCAAGTATTCAGTGAATAGTCTCCCATTTCCATTACAACTCAAACTTAAGCTGTCTCAAACTTTTAAATACCTCTGGGATAAAACCCCCTCAAATGCTTACATATACTAAAACGAAGGGAAGCTTTTATACAGAACATTTAGAAAAGACAAATGATTTCTTAACTCTACCTCTGTTTCCACTGGCGAGTATAAGTAATTGAAGAAAATGGGGCTCCGCCTGTGCATCTTGCCGATGCACTCCCAGATACAGACTCCTTTCTTAGCATGCTTGTCACCTTTATCATCAAATAAAGTTCCTGTAAATTAAAAAAAACAAAACAAATGGAAACAAAATGAAATTTTTTTCTAAAAGTATGAAACATGGAGAAGAAAAAGTGAAATATTTCTTATATTCCTGAAAGTAGCAACAAATGTGCAAAAATCTTAAAAAGCTACCTGCTAACAAAAACCAGGGACAAGCTAGCCAAACCTGGAAGAAGCATGGGATTACTGGGCTTTCCCACTCATGCCTGCTTCTGAATGTACAGCCACAGAGGAACCAGTAGACAGGCTACACATTTCTTCATAGAAAATAGACTTAGTCAACTGAGGAAGCTCAGTTGAAAACAATTTTATGCTTTTTTTAAAAAAAAAAACTTGTTTATTGTGAAGCAATTTAAAGCATATTCTTGGTTAAAAGTTTATTTGTACTACAAATGATAGTCACAGAGACTCTGGATGGCAGAGGGTGTGTTCTGTCTCAAGTGACTAAATCAACTTATATTCTTATAGCTCCCTCCCTCCCTCCCCATGGTGCCTCTGTAGCCTTGGCTGTCCTGGAGCTTGCCTCTGCTCCTGAGTGCTGGGGTTCCAGTGGGTGTGTGCCACCATGCCTGACTGAGTAGTCTTTATTTCTAAGGGGGGGGGATGGGTATACATAGGCCAGGTGGGGCAAGACAAACCCTGGAAAGGCAGTGCTACTTTGCTTTGCAGGAAATGATACTGTGAAAAGTTAACTTTTTACCACAAGAGACTGCCTCAGGCCGACGGCTATACAAAATGCCTGTAACTGTGGGCCCTAAGACTGAGGATTGTCTCCTTTCCGATTTGTTCTTCCCTCCTTCCCTCTTAACTGCAGAGTCCTGCTCAGTGATTCTCAACCTTGATTGCATTAGAAAAGCCAAGATTTGAAAAATCTCAATGCCCATGTCTTGTTTCAGAGCAATTATATCAGAATCTCTGGGGATGAGCCTCAGAGATAAGTCATTTAAGAGTTTAAAGTTGAATGGTTAAAGTCATCTCACGGTTTCACTAGGGGAAGAAGCACCCTGGAGGCTGTGAGCTAGGCGTTAGACAGGAGAAAGACAGAAGGGGCAAGAGGTAGCTCTGTTTCTCAGGCCACACTCCTCTCCTCTTCCACTTTGGTACTACCTGGTGATTCTTTTTATTTTACAGTATCAAGATGACTGTCTCAGAATAATATACAAATGTAGGGAACACTTTTAAAAACGTTTGCACCATCAGCCCTATCAGGTCCAATTTCAAAACAGTAAATACACTATTCTTTCAAGACAGTGGACATGGTGGTGAGGCTTTTCTGATGAAACCTTGAGTTAGGACTAATGAGGCACAACAGTGGTGGCTGAGAGTCCTAGTCTCTACATGTTGACCTTGGCAGGAAGAGGAGGATGGTTCTCACAGTTGTTGGTAACTAATATTAGTTTGACTGAGTAGGCTGTATAATTGGTATGTCTAACCAGCAAGGACAGACTCCAACTAGGCAACCCAGACTGGACTGGCTTAGAAGCCAGTTTGGATAGAGAACCCTTTGGTAATGACATTTTAGGGTTCTAAATAAGTTAGGTGGTTTATAAAAAAACATGTAAGACACAGGATGAAAAAACCCTTCTTCCTTCCTTCCTTCCTTCTTCCTTTCTCTGTGTATAGTGTTGGCTGTTCTAGAACCCATTTTGTAGACAAGCCTGGCCCGGGAATTCACTGAAGTTTGCCTGCCTCTGCCTCCTGAGTGCTGGGATTAAAGATGTGTTGCCACCATCACTGGTGAAAATAATTTCACTTTCAAATAATCACAGCAACCTGTCAACATGTTTGGTAAAACATTCTCTTAATCCGATTCCTTTCATCGCCCGTTTAATCTTTTTTAGATCACAGACAGAACAGGGCCTTTGCCAGTTTCCAGGCAAGCTAACAGCGGCTGAGGGATGAAGCTGTTCACCTACAGTCTCACTTTCTTAGTTTTGATGCTACCCTACTGGGTCGGTGGAACACTCAGCCTTGTCAACATGGTAGAATTACTTGGAAGCTTTACAAAGCTCTGGCTGCCCAGGTCCCACCCTCACGTTCTGATTCAGCTGGAGGTGCTGCCTGGATGTTCCCAGTTAATTCTAGTCAAGTCAGAGAACAGTTGTACCAGCCTTTGGTGTCTCTGTAACTAAGACTTCATCTGGCACAGCAGGCATCCTGGTCTCTGGTCACATCTGCATGGGGTGAAGGTAATTTTCTGACTAGCTTAGTATTGTACTGACAGCCATATATGCATATGATACACCTTTTAGTGATAACACTGACTGAGCCTGTCACACTCAGGCTGGCTGAAGGCCAGATCCAGAGCTGTCACTAGCTCTGCTCACTACCTCTCCACCACATGCTGCTTAAGGGATTGTTTCTGACTGTGATATAATGTGTGACAAAGGTCTAGGATGAATGGTCTGGCCAGTGTTCTTCCCTTTACCCAAAGTGAAATATTATAGACAATTTCAACAACATGCCTTCGAAGTAATACTTCTTGACTTCAGCTTTCCAACAGAGATCACTGGTAAAACTTGAATTATGAAAGGCCCTCTTTCTAAACACTGTTACATATGATGTACAGAAAATACCAACTTTGTTTGACTTTAATTCCCCATCTCCTGAGTTCTAGAATTACAGGCATGTAGCACCAGGTTTGGTTTACATGATGGACATAAGGGGACCCAGGGCTTTGGGCATACTAGGCAAGCATTCTTCTGAGCAAGCCACCTGGAACAAGTGCTGGCTGCTGCTTCTTCTCTCTCTCTCTCTCTCTCTCTCTCTCTCTCTCTCTCTCTCTCTCTCTCGACATGTTAACAAAAATTGTCATGCATATTTCCGTTTTCCTAACAAGCCCCCCGAAATGCTTTCATAGTTTTTCAGAACCTACTTTTTACAAACACAGCTATTAGAAGCTGTAATAACGATAGTGTTGCCTACAGTTCCTCAGTGCTTATTATACGATAGCAAATATGCTGAGAAACTGCTCACTGCTTCCTTCTGTGGTCACTATGGTCCTACTGTACCTTATCACTGTCCCGTTTTACAGATGAGGAGGCCGAGGCTCAGAGAGGGTCCTTACTCTCCCAAAGTATAGCTTGTAACCAGTGGTGCTAGAATTTTACTTGGTGTCTGGTTTGGAGCCTTTTGCATGAACTGCAACCCAAACTGCCACCATGGACAGGTCCTTTCTATCAGAGTGGACGAGAATGGAAATACTATGAATTAAACATGTCTCCTACACAATGGCAGTGCTTAAGAGTTGTAATAGCATGCTTAACTTTATAAAGATAGGACAAGAATGAGTCCTCGCTGTAACTAATGGCTAGGACAGCACATCTCCATGGAGCTGGGCCGTAACTCCAATCACTCTACACTCAGTTGCTTGGGATCAGTTAACATCATTCAAGTTTCCACTAAAAACATGCAAAACTAACAAAAAAAGATAGGCCAGGGCCATATAATACATACCATGTTCTAGTCTTTCATAGTCTGAATCCAGAAGAAATGTTTTAAAGCGATTAGACACATAATGGAAAGCCAAGAACTTTAGGTAATAGAGATTGAATTCAAACTCAGTTGGAAACTGGTTGTGAACCTGAAATATACAAACAAAGAGTGAGAATCCAACAGAAGAGTAAAAGCTATGCCACAGAGTGCTTAGCTGAAACATGCAGGAGGCCTCTGGCCATCACCTGACAAATTCTTGAACCCCCACCACGACAGAGATGGGAAGGGCGGGTTTTTGAGTCCCTACTATGACACTAGCCTAGGGCTTCTTACGTAATTTCTACTGCACTGCAAGACAGGCCTTGCTGCTCTCAATTTACATGTGAGGAGGCTTAGGCTCAGCAGCACCATTCAACAGAAACTTTTAGGCCCAAATTTGAATACTGTGTTGTTTGGCTCCATTCACAACATTATACTGTGCCACACACAAATGAACTCATGAGACTGTATGAGCCGGGGCCTGTATGCTTTATGTTACATAGTTTCTTCTAGATATACAGGGGAAATGAACTATGAATATGGTTGCCTGAACAAGATCAGTTGACAAGCTACTGCAAATGGAAACTCCACACAGCTGGACCTCTAGATGAAGAGATACAGGTGCTGAGAGAGTCGGTCATCCAGGGTGAGCTCTTCCAGAGGCTGTCAAATCCCGGGGGTTAGCCTACGGCGTGTGTGTGTATAGACAAAGTTAAAGGGACACAGCAAGTTATACATGTACATATAAGCATGCACACGGGCGGGTGGGCCTGGGAGGGACACAGCAAGTTATACATGTACATGTATGCATGCACACGGGCGGGTGGGCCTGGGAGGGAACGATAAGGTAGGAGTTGAGTGGATGGGGAGATGTAGATGCAGTGTTCATGTATGAAGCTATTAAAAACAAACACTTGGGCCGGGCAGTGGTGGCGCAGGCCTTTAATCCCAGCACCTGGGAGGCAGAGGCAGGTGGATTTCTGAGTTCGAGGCCAGCCTGGTCTACAGAGTGAGTTCCAGGACAGCCAGGGCTGCACAGAGAAACCCTGTCTCGGAAAAAGGAAAACAAACAAACAAAACCCCCCAAAACCCCAAACACTTGGAAAGTTTATCATTTGGTTAGACACCTAGTTTTCTGTGATATTTGCTCTTCTCTCTCTCTCTCTCTCTCTCTCTCTCTCTCTCTCTCGCTCTTTCTCTCTCTCTCTTTCTTCTTTCTCTTTTTTTCTCTCTCTCACACACACAGAATACTTTCTTACTTATTCTTTGATTGAACTAAATGTTTACCTTACTAAATAATGCTAAATAAAACAGAAGGTATGCTAAAAGCATCTGAAGTATACACAGTGGGCCCGCACACAATGGTGCCTCTTTCTTGACATGTTCTGAATGCTGGGGAGTGTAGCCTTTTAGAACTGTAACCATCTGTAGTATGAATTTTCTCATTAGTGAAAATACAGGAATTAGACCATATGGATTTCCTGTGATTATAGTATAAAAACAATTAGAAAAGCTAAGTTGGGCAGTTTACAGTTATAATTAAATAAAACTCAAGTCAGACAACATTATTTTATAGCATTATCACTGTACATTAAACTAAGTTCCTCTGGTCTGGTTTGGTGGTGCACACCTTTAATCCCAGTACTCGGGAGGTGGAGGCAGGTGGATCTCTTGGAAGTTCCTGGCTAGCCAGGGCTACACAGTGAGACACCATCTTTAAAAAAAAAAAAAAATCTATTATTTTAATGATATGCATGTGTGTATGGGAGGGCATGTACACAGGAATGCAAGTGCCCACAGAGGTCAGAGGCCTGTGAACCCCCAGGAGCTAGGTTACAGGCTAGTAGTAAGTCACCTGATGTGGGTTCTGGGAGCAGACAGAACTCAGGTCCTCAGGAAGAGCATTATGTGCTCTTAACCACTGAGCTCTCTCTCTAGCCCGAGACCTTGTCTGAAGAAAAAGAGTTATTAGATTTAGTGATATTTTCCTCCATTTCTGTTATGGAAAATAAATAAAAATGTCCCCTCTTGCTTTGTTAGGTGCCTGCTGACTATGTTGTAGTAAAAGTAACAGGGCTTCACTTTGTAGTTCTGGCTGTCCCAGTCACTATGTAGAGCAGGCTGGTCTCTGGCTCTTGCCTGTGAGACTGAAGGTGAATGCAGGGCCCTGCACACAGAGGGCAGGCACTGCGCCATGGACCTACACCTCTGCACCCAGTGAATGCAGGTTCCTTTCTCAAGCAGCATTCAGGCTTCCTCCCTGACTTGTCCTCTGATGTCAACATTCTGGATGGAACTTGTGTACACACCGAGAGCTGGTGATTCTTAGAGTTGTGTAGCCAGACAGTGAAGAAGATGAGCTGAGGATAGCCCCTGGCTTCCTGCCAACCAAGAGTCTTGGGGAGGCAGAAACTGCAGAATGCTCAGATGGAGTAGCCTACAAGGACAAACTACTCCAGCAAACATAGGAACAAACATTCAGCACTCATAGGCCACCCCAAATCACCATTTCCAGAGGAAGAAAGGTTCAGGCCTCTATTAGAGAAATCACTCCACAAAAATGTTTGAGGAACACTTTTAACACTTCTCTCAAGGACTATTCTCTTTAGAACCCACCTGTGTCTCTCTCACACTCACACACACACACACACACACACACACCTGTGTGAAGTCTTTCTTAAATATTCTGATATTTAATATGCTGAAGAATAGAATTTTGAAAACTCCCCAAGAAACAAACCATTGACTTGCTCCTTGTTACTACCAATGAAGTTGCAGGCATCAGAGCTAACTAAGGAGAGACGGTGTCTTATTTATATGGGTGCAATCTGTCTGCTTTGAGTCACTAAGCACAGTTATCTGAGATCGATCCATGCTGCTTAGCTACCTGTCCATTCTCTTACCCCAGGTAGTCTCCACTGTCTCCATACTCCACAACTCACTCACTCGCAGTTATCTATTTAGTGTGTATGTTTGTCAGGTGTGTCAGGGCAGGACACTGCAGAGGTGCCTTCATCTTGTATTCTTGATGAGGCCATTTTAGGTTTAATTAGAATTTAATCTCCTTGATGGAGAACCCCATGGAAAATTACCCAACTCTATTCTAGGAATCTGAGGTCAAGATGCTCCAGCTAACTTAATTTAGCTTCTGTTAAACTTCCTGCTTGAGCAAACCTCCCCCTGCAGCTAACTGGTTATCTTAGCTTCTGTTAAATTACTTGCTTGCATAAAATCTCCTCTGCTGCTGCTGCTGAATGAGATACCAGGATGTGGTTTTTGCCTTACAAAAACTCCTTGCTCTAAGTGTTCGGGGCTATGCGTAGGTTGTGAAGGACTGAGTGTAGTCCAGCAGGTTGGAGTAAGACTTTCAATTGGCTACAAACTTTTGTTTGAGTAGTCATCTCTATTGGGCTCCCATAAAGCAGGTGCACATGTGCTAGTGTGTGTGGAGGTCAGAAGATATCATATAGGAGTGGGTGCTCGCTTACCATATGGGTTCTTGGGACCACACCCAGGTTCTCAGGCTTGGTGGGAAACACTTTCAGCCTCTGAGCCATTTTGTTGGCCCTGTTATTGTGTTTTAAAAATAAACTTAGGTAAAAATTTCATTTTTATGTTTGGATATATTTTCCTTTTGAAAGACTTGGCTCAGTTATTTCAAGGAAAGGAAGCATCCTGTCATAGTATCATTTTGGTTAGGCCAATTACTATTACAAGTAACAAAATGTGCAGATGTTGCTGTTATGAAATAGAGATGTAGCATTACTTTTCATCTGACACCTGGGTATACTGGCATAAACAATGGCTTTTTATATGATGAGGAATTTCTAATTTAAGAATGGTGCTTCATCTGTTTTCTTTGTAACTTTGTAATACTAATAGACATATCTTGGAACATGTTCTGAATTGCCTTTTGTATTCAGTGTTATAAATTCTAGAATGAGCAGGGAGCACATTCTATCCAGGGAAGGTTTTGCTTGCGGCTGTAAAATTTTGAACTTATTTTTGTAGTGTTGTTTGGTCTGTCTCTGTTTTGTGTACCCAAAAGTCTAAAGACAGCATTAATTAAAATTATTTGCTAAAAGTCAGGAGCACTCACTTGAAAGACATTTAGGGAAGGCATTTTCTAATGCCTCAAAGCAGTGTGCAGGGGATGATGAAACACTACCGTATAATTAAGTCAGCAAGAGGCAGAGACACTGTTTGTTAACTACAGACTCCTTGGATTCCTGTTTTCAAACTATAAACAATCTCTCTGTGAGATAAAAGAATTTGCTTCATCCAAGTTGATACCTATTGCGGTCTAGTCCCTAAAGTATCACAGTTAAGGCCACACGTGACCTTTTTCATGGCTTGTCTACACTCAGATGGCTATGTATGAGATATTATGTCAAAGGCAGGTTTAGACAAATTTAAAAAAAAATTCACTTAAAAAAATTTTTTTTTTTTTTTTTTTCGAGACAGGGTTTTCGCTGTGTAGCTCTGGCTGTCCTGGAACTCACTCTGTAGACCAGGCTGGCCTCGAACTCAGAAATCTGCCTGCCTCTGACTCCCAAGTGCTGGGATTAAATGCATGTGCCACCACTGCCCGGCTCACTTAAAATTTTTTAGCAGGACACAGCTAGGACTGATACAGTAGTCTAGTCTTTAGACCCTGAATGCTACATTGTATTGGTCATGAAGCTCTCACCTACAAACAACTGAGCTTTCATTAAAAGTTGATTTTGGCCAGGAGGTGATGGTGCACGCCTTTAATCCCAGCACTCTAGATGCAAAGGCAGGAGGATCTCTGTGAGTTCAATGGCAACCTGGTCTACAGAATAAGTTCTAGGACAGACATGACTAAGCAGAGAAGAAACCCTGTCTCACAAAGTTAAACTTTTATGCCAGGTTGCTTTAGTAGACATATTTTGAAAATTTACAATTTATTATAATTTATCCTAAAGCTAGCAGGCATATAACGTATACCTCATTGTAGGTTATATTACACTGATTGTCTTAGGGTTTTTTTGCTGTGAAGAGACACGAAGACCATAGCAACTCTTAAAAAGGAAAATATTTCGTTGGGGCTGGCTTACAGTTTCAGAGGTTTAGCCCATTATTGTCATGGTGGGAAGAATGGCGGAACACAGGCGGACACAGTGCTGGAGAGGGAGCTGAGAGTTCTACATCCAGATTGGCAGGCAGGGAAATGAATGTCACACTATACCAGGCTGGAGTATTTGACAAAGCCTACTTCCTCCAACAAGGCCACACCTTCTAATAGTGCCATTCCCTATGAGCCTATGGGGGCCATTTTTATTCAAACCACCACACTGATTAATTTTGCTTAAGGAACTCAGAGACTGCATGTTACCTCCTACAGACTGCACCCTCACGCCTCACTGCTAATAGTGAGACAGAAGACCTGCACTCTAAGAAAGGACTACTGTACGTGGGTTCAACGACGTTCCTATGGGAGGGCAGTATGCCTTATGTATTCATCAATTATGACATTTGTACACACACTGATTAGCTATACAGAATTTGGTAAGACGAACACAGAGATCTAATACATTTAGCAGTTTATTTAACTTAAGCTTAATTCAACTGCAAAAACTCATTCTTTGGAAATATTCCTCCGCTAAAGGAAAATAATGTTTTTCCCCCTTAAATTACAGTTTTACTATGTACCCATGGCTGTCCTGGAACTTGCTATATAAACCAGGCTGGGTTAGAATAACTTCTGGGAATCCTCCTGCCTCTGCCCTGAGTGCTGGGATTACAGGTGGTGCATCACATGCCTAGCTAATAAAGAAGGTTAAAGGTAAAGAACCAAAACAAACAACTCCAAAAAGGAACAGGGAGAGAAGAACACAGTAACAAGCCCAAACCAATCCAGCAGAGTACTGGAGAGGAGACCGGAGGGAGAGTGGCGGGGGGGTGAGGTGGGGGTGAAGGCAGAAGATTTCAGAATCTGACAAGTCTGCTGAGGCTACAGAGCACCACTCAGCAGCGTGCATACAGGTGAACCAGGGAGTACAGGAAGACAGCTGGAAACCTGCAGTTAGATCCTAGAGTCCTCCTTGCCTCAACTGTCATGAAAACCCTTTTCAGAATAAGAGACTAGATGTTAGTTTCTGGGAAAACCATCCTAGATAAATCTCAAACTTGACAAGACCAGACTCGATTTGGTTAGTGAAGGGACCCGACTGACAGTCTACCTCCTGAACTGCAGTGTCTGTGGGTCCTGTTTCTGCCCTAATGCTAGTAACAGTCACACTCTCCAGCATGGTCTGCTCACCAGCTTTACAAGTCTTTCTGAAAAGACTGCTGCTGTTTCCTTTCTCTGGAATGCCCACATACTGAAATATTACACTTATTTTCATATTTGAGTAAACATTATATAAAGTTTCTTTAAATTTTCCAGTGTAAGCATCAATTTGGTAAGTTTTAGTCTTGATACACATGGGTCACAACCACTGAAATTAGGATACAGGGACTGGAGAGATGGCTCAGTGGTTAAGAGCACTGACTGCTCTTCCAGAGGTCCTGAGTTCAATTCCCAGCAACCACATGGTGGCTCACAACCATCTGTAATGGGATCTGATGCCCTCTTCTAGTGTGTCTGAAGACAGTGACAGTGTATTCACATACATAAAATAAAATAAAAAATCATAAAAAAAGAGAGATACAAAGCAAATTCCCAATCCTCAAGGCTACCTAAATAAGAGCTAAGAGATTTGCTTTTCTCTCCTGGTCTTAGGTAAGCACAACTGTCCCCAAATAGTTCCCTCATCTATGTGCCAAAAGGAATACAAATAAAAAGGCTAATATTCAAACAGAAAACATATGCTGTTTCTTGCAAAGAGTTTCCAAGTGTAAGCTCTCTCCTGTTACAAACGGTTCACACGGAGCTTGGCAGGTGGGCTAAGACCACGGTACAGGGCGTTGTTCCAAAAAGAGAAGCGAAATACCAGATGCAGCCCCCATGTGTGTGGCAGGGCAGGGGATGGAAAGTCACTATTAATGGCTACCAAGTGTCTGCTGGGTGTTAAAACTATCTAAAACTGTGGTACTAGTCTTGCAACTCTGAGAATATCCTTAAAAAAACCAAAACTTTACATTTATATTTGTTATCTGTATATAAATGATAGTTCAATAAAGTACTTATTTTAAAAAGCAAATGATTAATAGAATAAAAAAACAAAAAAACAAAATATAATCATATGCCAGTTTGGCCTCTTCAGAAGGCCGCCTTTCAGTTCTGAAACTGTTTCCACCTTTCCTCCCGGTGGCAGTTCAGAGGCTCACCGCCATCTTTGACATGGGAGAACCTTCCTCTCCTGGGTGATGATGATGCAGACCACACAGGGCTGCAGTGTCAGTGCTGCTCTTCTGGGCCAACTGTGCCTTCATGGTGAAAGCTTCGTGCCACCCTGCTTGTCACTCCAGTCCTGAGCAAGGCCTCAGCAAGGGAGCTAACTGCCACACCTAGGAAGATGGGAGAGCTGGGGACTATGTGCTCTCCTTTCCCTCTCTGCATTGATGGTTACATACACAGAACAGCCTCTTACCAGCTGTAGTTTGGTTACTTCAATGAACTGAAAGCCTTGCTCCCAATCCCATCAGCCTGGCTGGCTGGCCCTATTCATTTCTCAAAGCTCTAGGCTTGTGCCCATGCATGCAGCAGAGCCCACCCAACCTGAGGAGACATATGTGGCATTTCAGGGCATGCCACACAGAGAGACTTTTGCTGTTTAGTCCATACTTTGGGGACCATGCCCATGTGTGCTTCCCTTCTTTGTAGATGGTAATTTAGAGTGCTGATTTCCTTACTTGGGGGGACTAGCTCGACAGTCAGAGACTGGGCAGATTTCTTCTCCGTTCCCAGCATGTCCTATGACTGGGCTGTGGCAGCAGGTACTCAGCACAGCATTCTCTTCATGTCAATCACTCTAACCTCGCTGCACTTACCTGATGCACACAGTCTAAGAACTGTAAGAAGATAGGAGCAAAACCACTGCCCTGAGAGTTCAGGGCCAAGCTGCTGCGCTGGCTGAACTTATGACCAAAGGAGAGCCATTCTTTTTCGACCAACATCCGGAAGCCTTCAATTGTCCTGTAGAAGGGATCACTAAGTAGCTGTACCAGGGATGTCACCTAGGGTAAAAGCAGATGGACACCTCATTAACTTCAGACCTAACATAGTCCTGTTGCTTCCTTTTGATGACAGCTAATTCACAGGCAATGTTACCTGAAGGGCAAATATGGTGACTAGCTGCTTCAGGATGGCCAAGCAAATATATTTTAAAAACTTTTCAGTAAAAATGAAATTCAAAATTTACTTTTGCTACATGCTTTCTTTCAGAGAATTAAGATTTTAATCCTTAACTGGCTAGTTTGTTGACTATGATACTAGGCAATCAGTTCAAACCTATCCTACTCTTTGGCAGGGGTAGGTTAATGTCTAATGTTGACATTAACACAAATTTTCTTTTTCATTCTGGAGCAAACACAGGCTTAGAGAAAGCTGAGAAAGGATGGGGAAAGCCAGGAAGGGAGGTCCATGTTTCATCTTGTTGGTCAAGGGCTCTAGCTGCAAGCCTGTATGGTACACCCGAAGAAGTGGAAGGCCTGACAGCTGACCCAGATCAGGGCAGTGCGCACTGGATGGCTTGCCAGGGGCTGGTTAGCAGGGGGTCTTTCTCTGACCATAAATACATTAGTCATTAAATAAAACAACTCCAAAGGTAAAAACTACATTGAAATACAAATAAAAATATTGAAAACCATGTGTAACACTTTACTTGTGTAGTGATGTCCCAGCCTTCTTCTAAACACACCCAAACTGAAGACCCGTTCTCAAGTACTTCTGACACAACCACAGCCAGCTGCATTATCCTGTGGAGCTAACAGAGAAAAGAAGGCTACAATTAGAGCAAGCACTTTGTCTTTTTTTTTTTTTTTTTTTAAATTTGGGAATTTTACTTTTTTAGATGTATTAAATCTTGCATAATATAAAATGGGGGTGAGACTTAGTCACTTATTTATTTTATGAGTGTATGTGTGTAAGTACAGGCATGTGTGTTCTGTGGCATGTGTGTGGAGGTCAGAGGACAAGTTTTGGGAGCCACCTTGAAGGATTGGACTAAATTCAGGTCATTAGGCCTGTGCATAGAGGTATTCACTGACTTCCTCAAAATAATTTTAGATTTACAGTGTCTGCTGTAACACTTCTTGCTGTTTTTTCAAAATACTTTAAAATCTTACAAATAGCACAATTCCCAAGGTAAAACAGTAGTTTCTGGTTTACATTTTTCAGGGCAGTGGAGATGTAAGACCAATATGGAAATACGTTTCTTATTTCTTAGCATCAATGAATCTACTTCATGGTCACCAAAGGGATGACAATTCCCCTAACTGCTTTTCAAATAATTGATAGGTGGAAATAATAACTGAAGTTATGAAGCAGGATCAGAGTCCTAATTCTCATGTTTCAGTCAGTCCTAAGTGAGAGCCAGGGCCAGTAAGGCTACTGATCACATCTTTCGTTTTTATTATTTAATGTGTGTGGGTATTTTTTTCTGATTTATGTCTGTGTACCACTTGAATGCCTCCTTGGAGGCCAGAAGAGGCCGTTGGATTCTTTGGAACTGTAATTATAGATGGTTTTTAGCTGTCATGTAGGTGCTGGGATTTGAACTCAGATCCTCTGAAAGAACAGTCAGTGATTTTAGCCACTGAATTCTCTCTCCAGTCCCATATTGTTGCTTCTTTATTATTTTGTTTACTCTGCATTATTAGCTATGACCACTGACTAAACACAGCCCCTTTGTATTATTAGTGACTTCTATCCTCCCAAACATGCCTTGACAATGGAACCCTTACAACCTTCTCTTGTGCTGTGAATGGTTCAGACTTACATATTTTAATGCATTGGATAGTTTACTTCTGATGGCATTAAAAGGCTCACAAATGCTGTTAAGACCATGTGGGGCCTCTGTAAGAGTCATGAGTGTTCTTAACGGCCATCTCTGTAACTCTTTATTTGCAAAAGATTATTTTATTATTTGTAAATACATTTATGTGTTGTATGTGTGTCTGCTACATGCATGCAGGTATCTGTGCAGGACAAAGGTGTCAGATCTCCTACAGTTGAATTCATGGGCAGCTGTAAATCATGCAAAGGGGGTGCCATTTCTTCAGTCCAGGCAGATATATGTAAAAATAATGTGTCAGGTTCTGCTGCTGAAGACATTAACTTCTCTGGTTATAGAACACTGAGAAATCAAGCAGGGCCTGAGCTGGGAACATCTCTCCTCCTGGCTAGCACTCACACTACTTGAAAGTGTTATGCAGGCTGTGGAGTGTTATCCTTTATAGTCTTGGTCAGTTGTGGTTCCTCCTGTGTGTAACACTACCAACTGGACAGGCAATATGTGCCCCTTGGCACAACAGTGGCAATCCCATTATAGTGGTAACCAACTGCCCCTGACTGGATTTGAGACCTGCTCCACAGGAGGGAATTCATGGCTGGTCCTATAAACCTGGGCAAACGCCCCTGGCTGGGGAGGTCATAGGT
The DNA here is from genome assembly GCA_028551405.1 of Uromys caudimaculatus. Classification (NCBI taxonomy): domain Eukaryota; kingdom Metazoa; phylum Chordata; class Mammalia; order Rodentia; family Muridae; genus Uromys; species Uromys caudimaculatus. Next base: position 86,147,226 of record CM052703.1, on the reverse strand, counting down.
CCTAGTGGGAAGGCTACTACTGTTGTTTTTCTAAGTAACCATGATGTATCTGTCAAACTGCCTTCTACAGAATCATGCTCATGTCCACAGTTTAGTGCTGCCATCAGCTTTGGTCAGGAAGCTTCTTTTTGTAGTTGGCAGTGTTAACTCTAGGGACTTAACTGGCAAGAGTGATGATAATAATTGACTGTGGAACTTTTGAAAGTCTTGAAGAATTAAGACGGACGTACCCTAAACAAATCACCACCAGCTGGCCGGATAAGGATCGAACACAGTATCTTAAGGAGACTGGGGCAATCCCTTTTTGACCACAGAGAAATGTAGAAGCCCCAAAGTCAGCCAGGCCTGGTGGCTCGCGCCTGTAATCCCACCACTCCGGAGGCAGAGGCAGGAGGACGCCTCCAGAACGTAGCTGGTTTGAGACCAGCCTGGGCTACAGTATCTACAACAGCGAGTTCCATCCGGGCCAGCCAAGGTACACCCCTCCAAAAAAAAAAGTGGTGGCGGTGAGGACTTGTTTCATATTTCTTCATCCCATGGAAAACGCCCAGCTTGGAAGATTATACCAACATGTGACTAGCCTTCCTTCTGCCCCCAGGAGCACGCTCCAGTTTGAGCCCTTAAATTCAAGCTGAACTATACAGAGAAACCCTGTCTCGAAAAATCAAAAAAAAGTTCAAGCTGGAGCCTTCTAGTTCCCCAGTTCCAAAAAGCCTCCGCCACCTTTCCAGGACCACCCAGATCTGGTCAATGCAGGGTCCGGTTCAGCAGCATTTAGCGCTTTCCTGTTGGTGCTCATCAACCCATGTGCGTAATGAGCATTTTCCACCCTAGGTGTACAGTTCATTGACGTGATCCTATGTGTTCCTAGAGAGTTATAAATCTCTAGGATCCTGAACTGTGACCACACCGTCCAGTTCTGTTACCTGGATTCCATAAAAGCCCGGCGTTGTTTTACAGTTTGTGGAGGAAACCATGCTAATTGGCCAGGTTAAAGCCTGTGTCTGTGCTTGCTTATCAGGTTTGATAGCTGCCTGCTGTTTTCCCTCTTGCTTGGTTTGGTTACCTTCGTTTTGGTTTGGTGTGACTGAGACAGAGCCCCACTCCGTATCATTCCATAGCCCAGCCTGGCCTTAGACTAAGTTCTTCTGCCTCATTCTACCAATTTCTGAGGTTACATGGCGTGAACCAACGCACCCAGGGGCAGCCTGGGGGCAGCCTGCTGTTCTCTGCTTTGTGATGCTACAAACCTTTCTGCTTTGGAAGCCACCAACAATTAAGTTCTATAAGCAATGGCTTTGCAGCCCGGCAGTGGTATGGCACACTCCTTTAATCCCAGCACTTGGGAGGCATAGGCAGGCGGATTTCTGAGTTCGAGGCCAGCCTGGTCTCCCGAGTGAATTCCAGGACAGCCAGGGCTACACAGAGAAACCCTGTCTCGAAAAACCAAAAATAAAAAAAACAGACAAAAAAAAAAAAAAAAAAAAATTGACTGTGGAAATGTTCAGCCCTAAACGGAACATCTGTATCATACCTCCAAGGCACTGGGAACATCATGGAAGTGGAGACAGAAAGAATGTAAGATCCTGAAGGAAGAGACGGAATGTTATGGAATCCTGTCTTCTGGAAATGACATGGCTGCTGTACTTGTGAATTCACAGCAGCTGTGTTTACCTACATAAGACTTGCATATGAGTGGACCTATCAACATATTATCCCAGAGGGGGGAGATCTCATGAGGCCCCACCCCTCACTGAAGAGCTGTAAGTGATTAATGGGGGGGGGGGGGAGGAAGAGACATTTTCCTCAGTGGAGGGGTCACTGGTAAGGTTCCCTTGGCCCTGTACATAAGCCCTTACCATGCAACCCTAGTGAAATGCACTGGATTACCAAAGGCAAAATGAAAACCATGACAGTAGAAGAGGGCTCACAGAAGGGAAGAGGGAGGGAATCAGCAAGGTAGGAGAGAGACAAGTGTGGATATGATAAAAAGGTACCATATGCACATATGAATGTCATATTAGGTATAATAAATGCTAACAAACAAAACCCCAATGCATTAAATGAGATATAATACAAATAAAATGACCTCGTACGATTTCCATGAAGTGGAAAAGACAGAGTTTCTAACTGGTCTTTGTTACAGAACTTTAGGTTTATTTTTCTATGACAATAATTTCTGTTTTAGAGACTCAATGTTTTCTCGCACTAGTGTGATGGCTGTGTAACACTGGGAATATGCTATAAACACTGCACTTACACTTTTAAAAGGATAGATTTTATAGTAAGCAAATTATGTTAAAAAGACACTTTTATTTGTTTATATTGTGCATTGCACAGGGTTGTGAGTCTAGCCTTTAGTGGCTGAGCTGTGTCCCCAGTTTAACAACTTCTGCTACCACAGACTACCACCACCATCACCACCACTGCTACAACTACTTCTACTTTTCCTCTTCTTCTTTCTTCTTGTTCCACCTCCTTCTTTCTTCTTCCTTTTTCTGGTTTTCCAAGATAAAGTTTCTCTGTGTAGCCCAGGCTGGCCTTGAACTCAGAGATCTGCCTGCCCCTATCTCCCAAGTACTGGGATTAAAGGCGTGTGCTACCACTCTGTCGCCTCAGTTTAACTTTTAACTCCAGGCCGATTGACTCAAAACTCCACAATGAATAATTAGTTAATAAACAGTACAGATTTCAAAACCAAATGTTCTAAATTTGAGTTTTAAAAAACACTTTGAGCAGGATATGACATAATATGCAGGAAAAACCCATCTTTGACGTAAAACCCACATTTCGAACAGACCTGGGCTATTTTAAAGACAGGAGCAAGGTATAGAGAAGGGTCCTCATTTCTTTCCTCCCACACAGCTATCAGCCTGAGTGTTCTGGGGTAATGCTGCTAACACAAGTAAAATAGCAGTACTATCTATCTTCAGCATTTAATTTCCGGCCTAGGTCCACTTTCTAGCAAGGAACAGAATGTATCAGAAATGTATATGGGAGTTGGGTGGTGAGAACAGTTTGGGGCTGGGACTCATAGCTTAGGGACAGAGCAAGGCACCAGTGAACTTCTTCCATGGGCACTCAAGAGTATCCCAAACTGCCTTAGGGTAGTGATACAGGCTTATAATCAGTGCACATGTGGATATGTTTCTCTATAGTTTAAGTGCCCTGATAATACTCACTTCTTGGTGTCTTTACCATTTACTCCACTATGAGAAGTAACTCTTCCTAGACAGAGCAGGACTAGGTAGGGAGTTGGGGGAACTAGAGCTGAAACTCAGAGACAAATGTCTGTAATTGTGCATGGAGCCCTGGGTTTGATCTCCAGCACTGGGGGGATCAGGTAGGCAGGGTGCTCGGAGAAAAACTGAAACTAGACATCAGAGGAGCTAGAGTTTCCACTGTGTAGAAGGGGTATGTGCACAGGTACAGCAGGCTACCCTGCAGAGATGGTGCTCTCTGACAAATTGGCATTACCATCTACAATGTGCAAGTAATAAGTATCTTTCTTTCTGTGGTTTGGAAGAAATGTAGGTATATGTGTGTTGGCAAACCACATTTCACTTAATTTCTCAATAAAAGTTCAATTAGAAATATCTTCAGGGTGATTTGGCTAAATGATGATGGATGGATATCTAGCTTTCCCAGACCTCAGGTAAGTTTGAAGTATCTAGTATCTGATGGCTAGTGTGTGGGTGAATCTAAAATCTAGAGACACAGAACAGGCTGAGGTGAGAAAAGGGCGGGAGGTGAGAGCCAGGGAAAGGCGTGTGCAGCCAAGCGAGATCACCTTCTGCCCCGGGTCCCTGTGGGCCTGACGACAGCACAGCAGATGTAGAAAAACACATGGCTTTCTTGAGCATCAAACCATTTCTACATGGCAGGCCACATCCTATTATACAGAGAAATCCCCAGGTGATGGAGAATCCCCTCCTCACACATAGGCCCTAGTTTCTTAGAACGGAGAGGCTTTAACAGAAGTCACATGATGAAAGAGAATGAGGAAGAGAGGGAAGAAAACAGGCTTTTCAGATGTGGTATCCACTTGGGGTGTTTCCCTGATGTTACCTGTGGGAACCACTCAGAATCTCCCAGGGCCTTCAGGAACGTCACTTCCGAGTCGGTAGGGATGGTACTTGGGATACAAGCCCTCATCAGCTTCTTAAAACTGGCTTTCACTTGTCGGATTTCATGGAACTCAACAGGAACAAACTCACAGTTGAAAGCAAATTCTACCTTTGAGCTCTGAATATGAAGATACAGAGAATTAGGCAGATAATGTGTCAAGATAAAAGAATAAAACTTTCCCTAGGGAAATGCTTAATAATCAACACTCATTTGATGCCTAAGAGCTGTAAAAGCTGCAGTGGACCCAGAGGCCAGTCTGTCAGCACTGCAGTCTGTGTGGCTCTCCTGTCAGCAGTGCAGCCTGTGTGGCTCTCCTGTCAGCAGTGCAGTCTGTGTGGCTCTCCTGTTAGCAGTGCAGCCAGCTCTAGCGGTTGCCCAGAACGTCAGGTTAGTGCTCTCCAGGGGTAGATGACAGCTCAGGAAGGCTGTCATTCTGAGAACTTGAGAGACTGGTAGGCTGAAGTCAGTGCAGTATCTAACACCAAATATAAGGCAATTCTAAGGCCACGAACTTATGGTTGAAAGACTCACCAGGCATGGTGGCCCAATCCCTTAATCCCAGTGCTCAGGAGGCAGAGGCAGGTGGATCTCTGAGTTCGAGGCCAGCGTGGTCTACAGAGTGAGTCCAGTTTAGCCAGGGCTACACAGAGAAACCCTGTCTCAGGGAAAACAAACAAAACAAAACACCCACAAAATCCAAAACAAGCAAAAAGAGAACCAGTGACAAAAGAGCAGCATGGTTAATCCACAGCATAAACTTCATTTCCCAGGGTAGACGTTGTTAATTGGAGAGTAATATATGCTGTTGGGGTTCCAGAACCGAACCAATACAATTCTGTAGATATAAACTCATTTCTTATTATGCAAATAAAATATTCATTATAAAAGTATAAAAGATAAACATTTAGAAAGAAAGGACAATTATGATCGCATTGCATTATGGTTACTTTTTAAGTCATTAAGATTTTCCTACAATAAAATGAATATTTCTTGATTTTTGTTATTTTTTCATAAAACATACATCACCTATAGTTACTTGCATACCCTTTCTTTTGTTTTCATTTCACATGTAATTTATATTGTAAGGTATGAGCTTTTGCTTGTACATGTGCACTCAAGGATGGACGAACAGCCAGCCAGACACACACACATACTCTTAAAGATAGGATCTCATGTATTCTAGGTTAGCTTCAAATTTGCAAGCTGAGCTGAGGATGACCTTGAACCTCTCTCCTGCTTCTAGCTCCTGAGTGCTGGAATTGCAGATATGTGCTACCATAGCTGGTTTATGTGGGACTGGGGCTCAAACCCAGGGCTTTGTGCATGTGACGAAAGCACTCTACCAACAGAGCTTCATCCCTAGGCTCATAGTTATCAATAAAGAATGGCACAGATGTGGGGATGCAATTTCAGGTTGATAATCTGGCTGTCTAGGTCTAAAGACCTCTAACTTCTCATGCTCAAGAATGAATCATTCTTTTAGCCTCTTCTCTCTTTCTTTGATATCTACTGGATCATCTGTTTTTCAAAGAGCAAAACTGTATTCTTGAAAGTGGTTGTGTAACAGTGTGAATGTACTTAGTACTATGAAATGGCTAGGATGCTAAATGTTCTTTTGACTACAATTTAAAAAGTTAAAAATGGTGCAGCCATTGAGAGACCGAGTGCTCTTCCAGAGGACCTGGGTTCAATGGGCATAAAAAATATACTATTGAAGAATTAAAAAACTGTTGCAAAGGACATATATATTTGGCCCATTTGATGTTTAATTTGATTGTTTTCATTGTTGTTTAAGTCCTATTAAAAATTAAAAGAGGGGCTGTGTGTGGCGGTATAGATCTTTAATCCCAGCACTCAGAGGCAGGCAGGTGGATCTCTATGAGTCCCAGGATAGCCAGGGAAACATAATAGACACCCTAACTCAAAAAGCAAAGCAAGATTTATTTTTTATCTTTTAAAGAGGATTGCATGCAGGGATGGCTCAGTTGGTCAAGCGTTTGCCTTGCAAGCAAGCATGAGGACCTGGATTCAATTCCCTTTCTTCTTCCTTTGTTGGGATACGAAGTATACAAAGTCGTGGCAACTGAAAATCACAAATGATAGCTAGGATATAGTACATATAAGACTTGCTGTAAGAAAAAGGAGAGGAGAAAGTGGAGGAGACAAGGAAAGATTAAGTGGTTTGCCTTTCTTACTGAATATACATGATCACAAAGCCACTATGAGACTCCATACCAAAGGGAATACCAAAGGTGAGTATTCACACAGCCGAACCTTGGGAGGAAACTCAGCTCTAGTAAGTGTACCAAAAATAGGCCTAGCCTGGAAAGTCACTGGTGCCACGAATGCTGTGCAGGCACTCTTCAATTGCTGTTGAACAGAGTTCTATTTTCTAGATATACAATTAACTTCTGTATCAAAAGACATGTATACAAATTTTAAAACTGAGCATGACCTAAAGGTTTCATGGCCTCTACCCTTCAGGCTGGTGACTAATTGGTTGCAACTGTCTAGGCAGTGGGGAAAGAGTTAGCCATGCCAGCCTGTTACAGCAGAGATGACTCAGTCATTGGCATTACAAGGGCTGAACAAGTGGGTTCCTGCTGAGAGTAGCTTGCACACAGTCTCTGCTCTATGGTTCAGCCAAAGGTCTGCCTAGACTGCTCAGTGCTAGACTTTGAGATTTCGAATTAACAGATGCTTCTACTTCCTCTATATATGTTAACAGAAATATTATTTTAGCTGAAAAAAAATACATTTGTTTGCTGGGTGGTGGTAGCACATGCCTTTTAATCCTAGTGCTCAGAGGCAGAGGGAGGTGGATCTCTGTGAGTTTGAGGCTAGCCTTGTCTACACCATGAGTCCCAGGATAGCCAGGGCAACATGCAGAAACCCTGTCTCAAAAAACAACCCCCCCCAAACAACCAAAAAACAAACAACAAAAGAAACAAAACACAAGAACCACATTGACTGTGTACGTGGTGTGTGTGTGTGTGTGTGTGTGTGTGTGTGTGTGTGTGTGTGTGTGTGTGTGTGTAGAGCAGGGTGGGTGTGTACTACGACACTTGTTTGGAGGTTAAAGTTGTTAGTGCTCCCCAGTTATGTGAGTTCTGGGGGTCGATTTCAGGTCACTGGACTCTAGCAAGAAGAACCTTTACCCACTGGGCCAGCTCAACATTTATTTTTTTAATGCATGACTTGGAAAACATTGAATTTAAGAAATTACCGGTGATATTTTTACAGTTTATGAGACCTTACATAGTAAAGCCCCTTAGCACAGAATTAGCAGCTAATATTTTTGAATTATCTTAAAACCTCATATCTCTATGTATACAGTTCTGAAAAGTTTGAAAAAATGTTCCTTAAAAAACAAGGCCTTATCTCCCCTTGCCTCCAAATTTGGTCTAGTAATCTCCGCCATTCTACAGTCTTCTGTATTGACAGACACAGACACCTGTGGGAACTAGCTGAAGATTGTTGGAAGCACAGTAAAGAGAAGCCTCATTTCTCTTTTGTATTTATACTTCACGATATTCTTTGCTTTTTTTTTTTTTTAAAGACTATGAATATTCATTCTCACAGCTAATAAAATGCACACATATCCATCCACACATAAATATATGTATATGTATATGTATATATAAACATAAACAGAGCTAATTTAAAAAAATAAAACCTTTTTTTTTGGTTTTTTGAGACAGGGTTTTTCTGTGTAGCCCTGACTGTCCTAGATCTCACTCTGTAGACCAGGCTGGCCTCGAACACCTGCCTCTGCCTCCCAAGCGCTGGGATTAAAGGTGTGGGCCACCACTGCTTGGCTTTTCTCTCTCTCTCTCTCTCTTAAATAAAACCTTTATTGGCTCTTTCCTGGTGTGCACATTCTTGTGTATGGGAATACGTATATGCAGAGTGAACAAGCATGTGTATGCAGGTCTGTGTGGAGGCCAGACAGAGGTCAAGTTTGGGAATAGTTATTCAGAAGCTATCTACCTTTTTTTCTTTTCTTTTCTCTTTTTCCATCTTTCATGCGTATGTATGGTGTGCATGACTGTGTGTGTGCACATGGGTACACATGGAGGCTCAGGGTGACGTCAGGATTCATTCTCAATTGCTCTTTGCTCCTCTTCCTAATTCTTTGAGGCAGAGTCTCCCAATCAAACCAGAGCTCCCAATATGGCTAGTCTTGCTAGCCAGCTTGTTCTGGGAACCCTGCTTCTGTCCTGACAGGCTGGGATTGCAGGCAGGCTGCCAAGTCCATCCAGCATTAAGTGGGTTTCTGGGGCCTCTGCATGTAAACACTTTAACTGTAGAGTTATCTCTCCACCCTAATCCACCTTGTTTTTTTTTCAAACAGGATCTTGCAATGGAACCTGGCCCTTCTTGGGCCTATGGTGAGCCCCAGGGATTTTCTTGTTTTACCTCTGCAGTGCCAGGACTATAGGAATGTGTGACCATCCCAGTTTTGAATGTGGGCACTAGAACTCAAGTTCTCACGCTTGTGTAGCAGTTGCTTTACTGACTGAGCCATCTCTCTAGCTTCTTCTGTGTTTTCTTGAGACAAGGTTTTCATATAGTACAGACTGGCCTTGAACTCCTGCTAATCCTCCCAAGTACTGAGATTACAGGTGTGGTGGCACCATCATGCGTGGCTTAGAATTAAGTTTTTTTTTTTTTTTTTTGAGATTATTATATCAAGTTTAGGAATTATGCTATAAAAACTTAAGGTAAAGTTAGTTTGTGATAGGGTTCATAAGCTACCTTTGGTTTTTTCCCCATGTTTTCTAAGTGAGAGAAAAAGCTTACCCTTAGCTGCGACTTTTCACCAAATATATAAAGGGCGGCTTGTCGTTTCAAGAGTTGGTTCTGTAGGTAGGTGCTGTTACTGAAGGAGGCTGAATGATCCTTGCCTGCTAGCCTGGCCCCAACATCAATGAAGGCTGCTGGGGAGCTGATCAGACGGGTGCTGGAACGAAGACTTGCCCATACGCCTTCACAGAAGCCAAGAAAACGGAATGAGATGACGTGAGATGCTGCTGAGTAAGACACACGCTCTGGGACAGTTTTATCAGTAACATAATCTAATCCTTAAAGAGTAATCAATCTAAGCCATAGATCAGAACTTTGGCATTTTTTTCTTCAATATAAAAACTATTTGATATAGTAGTTTAAAAATCATTTTGTCTTAGATTTAGAAGAACTTATGAAATCATTCGTGTCTCATTTCATGTCATTGTAAATTTGGCATTTAAAGCAAATCTGAGAGATAAGCAGAGTGTGTGCCGTAGGCAGCAGAGTGCAGGCTGGACACAGAAGGGTGGAGCATGGGGTCTCTGTAGCTCTCAGGAGTCACAGGAGGAGTGCGTTTCTGATTATGTACTCAGTTTAACAAGAAACCATATCATGAGGTAAACTAGAAATGTAAAAAATCTTCTAAGGCCAGAGGCTGAGTATAGAATGCAAATCTGGTTAGGTAAAAAAAAATAGCCTAATTTTAAACAGCTAAAAATTCTTATAGAGTCTCCATAAAAACTAAAAAAATATAAATTTAGTAATGTGCATTTTACTTTAATTAGGAGTTAAAATATATGGTCAGAAGCAGATATCTTTTAAGAGAAAGTCCATCTACATAAGAAGACCAAAGAGTCATGTTGTATAAGCTGACCTAATTTATATTAATTAGAAAAATCAAGGTCTTGTATGTGCGAGATGATTAAAATATCAAACATCCAAGCAGGCATGTACTTATTCCAAGTGCAGCATCTTTACAGCAACAGAGCCTTCACACATGGCTGCGGAGATGGGGAGGGGTGAAGACCTCCCCAAAGCTGGGTTTCCTTGTGTAGCCTGGAAAGGCTGTTTCAGAATCTTCCCCAGTGATAAATACCAAGTTTGTTTCTACATGACTGAAGTTGCCTCAGTGACCCTGTGTTATCTTCTCTCTCAGCATTTGTGGGGCTTAACAGACCAGTTTGCAAGAAAAGGGTAGGAGATTTCTGTTTAACACGAAGCTTATGTAACCTGAGGCGTTATGGCAATGGGTTTTAAATGTAATCACAGGAACTTCATAATACAAATGAGAAGAAAGGATATAATTTGACAAACATGAAAATTTACTTGTAGCATTCACTTTTATGAAAAGGTGATTTTAAAAAGTGACACACTGGGACACATAATACAGTACCTTGATTATGAACTGGTTCCTTAGCTGAAGATTTGGGATTTGACTGAGTGAAACATTTGTCTCTGTACCCATGCACTGGTAAGTGAGTTAAAGACAGGAGAAATGAAATGTATACAGCAGCAAACATCATAGCAATCAAGTAAGAGAAGAATGTTTAGTGTTAAGGTTAACATAGGAGGTAAATGTAAATACAAGTAGAAGTAATTAACAGACAGAAAGCTTCACAGTAACAAAAGATGAACTGAGTGCCTACTGGACAAATCCTCAGCACCTGTTTAGAAACACTGTAAGCACAATGAAATGGACAGCACAGCAGAGGGTGCCACTAAACCATGATACCAAATGGAACAAGCTTTTGAAGACTGCCAGTCAGAAATAAGTCTATATCACGGAAGTAGGGAATTTGGGGCATGTGTCAATATTAGGAGTACACTGGCCCTCATGTTGCAGGAGAGTGGCAGGTGCCATGGATTGTCCCATATTTGGTCCCCGACCTCAGGGACAGTGGAGCTCTGGCAACCATTTGGGATAACTGAGGGCGTGTCGCAGTAGAGCATTAGGCATTGCCACACCTCTTCCTTTTCTTCTGTGCATTCAAAATTATATTTATTTTCATAAATAAGTTACAAGCAGCAAAAATTCATGATCCTGTGACAATACATAATACCACCAATACAAGTTTGTGATGGCTGAAGTAAATGGCTTCTCTTAAACTTCTTATTTGCACCAAAATGATAGGCAGTATTTGAGATAATACTTTTGTAATTTGAGTAATATCTTTTCCATTATATAGAAAGTATTTTGTGACTATGGCAAACCTTACCTGGTAATAACAAAAATGATGAATAGTTACATCATTTCCCCACAAAGGAACTATTCCCGTCAATTAAGGGGGAAATAATTATGTATTTAGAATCACTAATAACATTGTTAGCTTTACAAAGCAAAGTTGCATAAACAAGATCTCGTAATATAAAAGAAAAATCACTGGCGATGATTTCCTTCCTATCTCACACCCTTGGAAGCAATAATAGACACTCATGGCCTTTGTAGCCAAAGGACACCTGAGGAAGGGCTGCGGAAGCTCTGGTTACCTGCACACAGGCAGCATCACTGCAAGGACCAACGACTACTGGCAAAGGCCCGAGGCCGCTGTGTATTGTCAAAAGTTTTTGCTCTGCCACAGTTTTGTGCTTTGCTCTTGGGATTGTGATACTCAAATGAATCTAGAAGAGCTTGGGTAGTGGAGCTACTCCCTCAGTGCACTTCACTTCCGGGTGCTAGTCTCTCTGCCGAGGATGTTTCTCCCATTTCTTTACCTGAAAACTTTCTATTTATTCTGCAAGACTCAGATATTCTGCTAACATCTCTAAAAGGCATTCAGACCAACAAGATCTGTAGGACGCTCTACCTGAACTCTGTAACACTGCATTGTGATTATTTGGATATTCTTTTCTCTAAAGGATCAAGTTCTGGCAACAGTAGTGAGCTAATCATGTCTGTTCTTATATCCATGCTGACAGTTTGATTTGCAGGCATTCTAAGTATTTGTTGTTGTTGTTGTTGTTGTTTTTTTTTTTTTAACAAACCAATACACTGTGAGCTCTTGTCTTATATTTTCTCCTTTTTCCTTTCCTTTTCCTTTTCCTTTCCCCTTCCCTTTCCTTCCTTCCTTCCTTCCTTCCTTCCTTCCTTCCTTCCTTCCTTCCTTCCTTCCTTCCTTAAAAGACTTATTTATTTTATGCATATGAGTACACTGTAGCTAGCTGTCTTCAGACACACCAGAAGAGGGAATCGGATCCCATTACAGATGGTTGTAAGCCACCATGTGGTTGCTGGGAATTGAACTCAGGACCTCTGGAAGAACAGTCAGTGCTCTTAACTGCTTAGCCATCTCTCCAGCCCTCTCTTATATTTTCAACTCAATTACTTGTACTCAAAAAGTGAAAAGAATAGTATTAAACAAAGATATTAGGCATATCTCCAAATAGAGAGTTATTAGTGAAAAAATGCCTAGTGCTTATAGCACTTGGGAGAAAGTCAGCAATGATAAAATGGTCTGCTACTGTCATGGGCCCAGGTACAGCTGTGAGAACTGGAGTCCCAACTTTAAGTCATTTTACCAAAGGACTTACTGCATTAATGCTAGTAAGGGCTACTTAGATTTCCCAAGTGATTTTTAGACACTTGGATATTTAATACCAACAAAGGGCCTACAGTAGTGAATTTCTGCAAACTGCAGGATCCCCTTCATGGCCTCTGAATAACTTCACTATATCAAATTAGTGTATCTTTAAAAATAGTTTATAATTTAAAGTTTTATGCGTGTTTCAAGTAGTGTAGATAAATATTGATTTTGTAAAAAAAGTCTTAGAACAGATACATTTTGCATTGTAGCTTAAGATTATATGACTACGAGTATTTGTATATATGTATGCATATAAATATAAAATGTGGGTTTTGTTATGAATTATGATCAGAAAAGTTTGAAAGGCACTGGTCCATGCAGCAGATGGCTTCTACCTTCTAACCTTAGGTTAGTGTGGCGGTCTGAATAAGGATGCCCCACTCCTACCCCTTACAGAGAGCAAACTCCTATGTTTGAATACTTAGTCTCCATTGGTGAAGGGAGGATTACAGTGTGGCCTTGGTGGAGGAGGTGTGTCACTGAGCGTGAGCTCTGATTCCTAGTCAGTTTCTCTCTGCCTTGTGATTGTGGATAAGGATGTAAACTCTCAGCTACTGCTCCAGTGCCATGCCTGCCTGCCTGTTGCCATGTTCCCTGCCATCCTGGTTATGGACTCACTCTCTGGAACTATAAGTCTTACATAAACTCTTGCCTTGCTCATGTTGTTTTGTCAAGGTAATAGAGAAGTAAGATAGTCAATGAGAATCAGCTCACTTTAAAAGCATTTTCTTCTCTTCTAAACAATAATTAGGCACTAGTATAATAATTTATTGAACTCTTATGAAGATCTAATTACTATTTTACATTTATCATTTTATGTATTCCTCACAATTATTCTAAGTACTGTTTAGTAATCTCTATTTTAAAGAACACTGAGAAATAAGGCTTGTTGGTTTACTCAATATCACAAAGTAGGACTGCAATTTTAATTTAAATATAACTAAAGTGCACTTTTGAGACAGGGTCTTATGCTATGACCAACTGACTTGGAATCAGATTACTGTCTTACAGTAATCCTCTTGCCACAACCTCTCAAATTAGAATAGACCTTCAATATATAGTGACCTGTCTGACCATGTGACCCTGGACCTGTCGAGAAGCAGTTAAGAGGACTGTGCCAGTGAAGGAGCGATGTGGCTCACGACTGTCATGAGACACACAGTTATTCTGTTCAGACCAAACTTCAGAGGGGCGGAAAAGAGATGCTTAAAGTTGGGTCTGCAGATGGCATGGCTTACTTTCAAGGTGGTCTTACACCCAGCTCAGTGCATGAGATACAGATATATTCAATCAATGTTGCTCTGAAATGGTTCAACGTTAAATAGATTGCTTGCTATGTAAATTGGCAAAGTTAAACTTAAATATCTGAAATATTTACCCTGGAAGTAGTTAATTCAAGGATAAACTTTTAAGTCAAAAAATGTTATTTATATCTTCACATTTTCTTAAGTGGTTTTTGTACAAAATAAGGATATATACTCTTTTTATAATCCATTACCTTGCAGATAAATACAAAGTGATCTGAAAAAAAGATGATGGCTATCTCAACTCCTGCTCATTGGATAAGGAAACGTGGACAATGGATATAAGAAGTAAACCCCTCGTTAAGACTGCACGTCAAAGGAAGGAATATGAAAAAAGAAAAGCAAAAAGGAGGCTGCAATGAAAGATATGAAAACAGGGGCTCTTCTCACACAGGACAACTAAGGGGCTGCTCAAGAAGCAGTGCCCAAAGGAAGAACTCTGCAAGGCTGTGGAATGTCTGTATCTATCTTGTCCTATCTGATCTGAGTGTGCATCTGCCCATCAGCCATGTAACAGGGACTCTTCTGACCTACCGTCCTATGGTCTGTCACCATGACTTTACACAGGGGAAATGTACATAAGAGATACATAAAGCAACTAGGATCACAGAGGATGTGGGTATGTTAGAAAACAGGCTTCTGGAAGATATGGGAGGCTTTGGGAATTAAGAGATAGAGTAAAAGAATGAGACCTACTAAAGACATCTGACAGACAATTGGTTGGGAGCAAAAATCTGTTGGAAGTATACACATTAAGTTCACAGAAATTTATAGCAGGAAAATACTTGCATAATGAATCAGAAATAATAGTTACATAAAGAAGTTTATAAAAACAAGACACAGAGTGGAGTGTTGGTGGGACAATTGAAAGCACCTAGGTATCTGCTGGAAGCTGTATTCTATTAAAAGTTAAATGGAAAAACCACTGACTTACTTTTCCTCACAATAGAGACTGAGCATTCCTGAGTTAACCTGAAGTGCTCTAAAGTCTGAAACATTTAAACGTTAACATGATGTATCAAAAACTTTCTGATTTTGGATTCTGTGTAATTGGATGAAGGATGCTTAGGAGGTTAAAGTCTGTGTAAATATTCCAAAATCTAAAAATAAAACAAAACTCTAAAATGTCAAAAACATCTGGTCCATGGCATTTGTGATACAAGATCTTCAACTTGTATAAGCGTTCAGTAGCAAGCTGGGGCAGGGACACAATCCAGCTGCAAAGTGCTTGTCTAGGTGGCTTAATCCCCCCCCCCCCCCCAGTACTATACACACAGAGAAAGGATAAGTCATAACTGTTTATAAAAAAAAAATCTGAGAATATTTTGTGACAGGAGAAATCCCAGGACTCTAAGGAGAAATATATTATGTTGCCTTTTGCTTCAAATACTTTGAAGAAAAAATGAGACAAATGAAGTTTGCATCTTATATTTTAAAAATTCAGAAAAAAATCCCTATACATGACTATAAGGGCTTTGTGTTCTTCCAAACTCATGAATTAGAATCCTGCCCCTGGTACCTCAGAAGTGACTGTATTTGGAAACAGTACGGTGCAGATGCAGCAGATAAGGCCATACTGGAATAGATGAGGAACCCCACTACTATATGACTGAGTACTTATAAAAAGAAAAAACTCTTTAAGACAGACATAGAGAGTGTCACAAAGATGAGAAGAGAGATCTGAGTGATGCCTCTATAAGCAAATGAATGTCACTCATTTCTAGACAATCTTCAGCCATCAGTCATCAAATGATGAAGGTTTGATGAAGGCAGTCATCAAACCTTTTCCTTCCAGCCCTCAGGAGACACCTTCTGGCCTTAGCTCCGGACTCCTGCTGTTCAAGGCACCATCTATGGTGCTTTGCTACATTGGTCTCAGGAAACAGAACACCACAGTACCAAGGCCTGACAAATTACCTGGAGACACGATCCAAGAGAGCGGAACGCTCGTGGGAAAAACTGATTCCAGAAAGCTTTGATGATGCATTCGGTGACTACCAGAATATGTGTATGGTTCTCAAAAGGGAAAAAGGTAAATTTTGTAAAACAGAAATTATATATTGACTCTGAACCAAATTCTTCAATGGAGTATTTACAGACTATTTATAGTTCTTATGAAAAAAAGCACTGAGTTTCCTAAGTCATGTCAAAATAACCATAAAATACCAGGTGATGGAGATGATAGTTCTGGATTTAAAAGAATGGCATAGACTTAGAAATAAGGACCAAGTGGATTTTAGTAAGAACACAGCCTATAAGGACCAATCTTGTTCTTCAGAGCTTACAACACTCGCCTTTGCTTTAGCAAACATGAGACCAGTAATCGACTCTACAGATGCAAAGGTACTATAAAACGTTACTACCCGGCGGACAAAACTGATATCCAAATTCTAACACAATCAGTAGTCCACATTAGAAAACACCTCAAAGGTGACATGTTATAGGCACCGCCAATAACTACTCTCCAGGCCATTATGCTAAGGACACCAGCACAGGGGAAGCGGGTATAAGGGATTCCAAAGGGCATCCATCTCAGCATTGGCTTGCTTCAGGATGAGGTTTTCCCCACGAGGTAATCTGAAGTCCTTGAACACCCAGAGTGCTGCTGTGTGTGATTCTGTAGAATCCACAGAATAAAGAGGATAGTGAGCGGACTACAGCCAAATAACCTGGGGAACTCAAAGCTAATTAAAACACAGAAAATAGGAGAACAGCTTTTAAAGCTGAGAATCTGAAGCGAGAGAAATTAGACTTAGTTTCTAACTCCTGACGCTTAGCCTGGCCTTAAACTTATTATCTGTCTGTCTCAGTTCCCTGAGTCTTAGTGTTTGATTACAGGTATGTACCACTTGAGCAAGGGTCAACATGTGAAAATTATCTGGTAGTAGAGTTTTAGAAATATGAGAAAGGCCTTCGTAACAATGAGCTGCTTGTATATGCAAAGCACTATTTTGGGAAGAAAAGAATTACCCGTAGCTGACAAGGTCCATGCAGAACCCAGATCATGTAGGTGGCTTGTTTTCAAGGAGAGTCTGCCGTTTACGGGAATGAGAGGAAGAACCTATGACTGTGACTCCACTGCGAGGCAGCAGAACTCTGAAGTCGAGGTACCTGCTTTAGAATCATCTTTGCAGAGATCAGAGTGGGGTGACTACTTCTTCTCTATCTCCTCATGCCAGTTGCTATATCCAGACAGAGTCAGGAAGAGAAATTTAGATATCATTTTAGCTCACCCTCAAAGACTAGGATAATTGAAGGTTCTGGAGGCACGGCTCTGTCTGGTATCTCTTCTAATTTTGTAAGTAGTCTTTTTACCCTGTAACTTGGTAGATCATCACCATTTAAACATCACACCTCCTAATTATCTCAAATTTATCAATATGTAAGACACCATTAATAATTATATTCTTTGTTCCATAAGGCATAATACCTTTGTCATCATACTAGAAATAAATCTGATCATTCATTGGAGAAGGGTAATCAAGAATAACTCAAAAGCATGATTAGTTGGTTTTTAAAACATCCACTCTCTAGAAGAATGCTCTCAGCTATTAAGCTTCTATTGGTGCTCAGTTATGAAATTGGTCTTATTATAACTCCTCAAGCAAAGCTACTGGATGGGTTTGCATCCAAACGTCCTGGCACTGCCTGCCTAAGCACAGCGAACATTCTTGAAGACCTCCTTTCAGTCCCTAAAATCAGCCAAAAAAAAAAAAAAAAAAAAAAAAAAAAAAGAAGGAGGAGGAAGAAGAACAAAACCATGGTGTTGTTCAGGTTAACATTACTCAAATGACAAAAGTTATCTTCACATGTAGCATGTCTAATTGCTGCCAAACATTGTACTTTTTAAATCCCAAAAGCTTTATTAGAGATAACACGGCAATGTTATTATTTCAACAGAGATAACACATATTTGAAAGATTATAGAGTTAGGTTTGGCAAGTGCAATCAGAGAATCCAATGATAAATGAAGAAAGGCATGCATGGTGTTACTTTGCAAGAAAAGCCACTTTCTGCTTATGTTGAGGTAATTCAGATAGCTGATTAAGCCAAAAAGACCAACTTCTCAAGTCACATGCTCCTGTCTAACAATTAGGGTTACCTCTACATGAACCCTTTGGGGTTCCATCACATGATAACTGAAACAGAATATTAGTACAAGTCTTAATGGCTTCATCTAAATCTACAGAAAACAAACTAATGCAAAATAATAAAAGGCTAAAGAAATTTTGGGAATTTCAAGTTTATATGATAATTTTAACCAATTATACATTTAATAATCATATTTTCAAGTTATACATTCAACTTTATAATAATAATATTTTAAAGTCTATGTAAAGTAGACTCAGACTTTAGGGATTACTTTATGTTTGATATCTCCTCTATTATTACTATTTTTAAAAGAAAATAATTGAATCTCTACACATAGCTACTAATTATTAGACATTAACAGTAGTGCTTTGACTTCTAAGTAAAAGAAGCTAAAGTTATGGCCTTTCATGGTAAAAATGTTACAGTCATGCTGAATTAACTAAAAGCACATATCTAAGGGGATTACCCTCAGAAACAGACACTGCCTTTTCAGAATAGTTGTCAAGAAAAGTATCATCAGATCTTACCTGGGGACAGAGCAAGTGCTGGCCTGACAGTAAGAGTACTGTTGCCTCTGAGTTTCTGATGGACAATAACTGCAGTCAATAAGGCTTGCAAGTACTTTTCTTGCTCTATGCTACTGGAAGATTCTAAAGAGGAGGTAGAAACTATAATACAAAAGAAAAACATATATAATTTCATGCTACCACACCCAAATATAGAAGCCAGTTAGACTTTAAGTGTATTCTGTGGCTTGTCTTTTGATGCTGGTTTCAACACACCTACTTCTCAGTTGCTCATCATTCTCCCATAAAGGGCCCAAGTCTGAAAAGCCAGGGCAGGACTGGCCTTTTAAAGACAGGTGTATTGATAATCAAAAGGAAGACTAACTAACATCTCCTTGATGATCTTCTCACATCTTGCCCACATCTCTGGTCCTTCTAAAAGAGGGCAGAATGTAGGCACAAATACAAACAAGTATAAAGCAAATAGTTGGCAGGAATATGAGCCTAGTTAGTGTGAAACAAAACTGAATCACTGAAATGGGTTCAGGCCCTGTATATATATGTATGTATGTATGTATGTATGTATGTATGTATGTATGTATGTATGTATGTATGTGTGTATGTATGTATTCAGTTTTAAAAAGAATTATGTATGTATTTTTCATTTTTAAAAAATAATTAGCCAGGCGGTGGTGGCGCATGCCTTTAATCCCAGCACTTGGGAGGCAGAGGCAGGCGGATTTCTGAGTTCGAGGCCAGCCTGGTCTACCAAGTGAGTTCCAGGACAGCCAGAGCTACACAGAGAAACCCTGTCTCGAAAACACCAAAAAAAACAAAAAAAACAAAAAAAAACAAAAAACCAAAACCAAAACCAAAAAAACCAAAACCAAAAAATAATTATTTATTTTATGTATATGAGTACACTGTAGCTGTCTTCAGACACATCAGAAGAGGGCACTGGATTCTATCACAGATGGTAGTGAGCCACTATGTGGTTGCTAGGAATTGAACTCAGGACCTCTGGAAGACAGCCAGTGTCTTAACTGCTGTGCCATCTCTCCAGCTCATATTCTTAATTTTTTTCAGTATTTGCTTCTTTATTTTTTTAATATAATAAAATTTAATTGTTAGAGAATTTTAGAGAAATGATCCATATAACAGTACAAATCAATACAATACTTCTAATGAAGAGTTTACCAACAAGTACCAAAGTATAAATTTTACCTAGTAAACTTATTTCTAGGAATTTATGTTGACAAAAATATGTATGTACTGTGGGATATCTATCACAGTATTATATACAATGGTAAATTATGAGAAACATGTCAAAATTAAATATAGAATTAATAAATTATGAAATTACTTGTAGACATTTCTATAATAATTAAAATGCTAATTTTTAGCTAAAACTTTAGAAGTCAATATTATCATCATCTTATACTTTCACGTTATAAATATGATTACAATGAATTAAATCACTTTGTAAAAACATTATGCAATTGGAAATTATTTCTGACAGATCAACTCTTACAGTTTTATAGGCCATTCATTTTTTCTCCTTTGAAGTGACAAAGGAAACTTGACTTCAGTCAAAATAGCACACAGCCTAATCTCATAAATCACATGCTTGATGTTACTTGTTTTCAGTAGGCTTTGAAAACCTTATTACTGCCACACTCAACTAGAAATAAGTTGACAACTCCTGACTAAATTCAGAGAAAATGCTAGTCTTCTAAAATATACAGGACTCACCTCCCTAATGTGAACATAAAATTCAAATACCTCCAATTTTCTCCCTTGAAGATATGTTAGCTTCACTCTGAGCAAAGAGCACCATTCCTTTGTGTTTCCCAAGGCCATTACACTGGGATTTATCAGATACCTATAACACTTGCTGAAGTTACCCCTTAAATATTTCTATTTGACCAGTATGAAGTGTCCTTCCTTATCTTTTTTGATAACTTTTGGTTGAAAGTTGATTTTATTCGATATTAGAATGGCTACTCCAGCTTGTTTCTTGGGACCATTTGCTTGGAAAATTGTTTTCCAACCTTTTACTCTGAGGTAGTGTCTGTCTTTGTCACTGAGGTGCATTTCCTGTATGCAGCAAAATGCTGGGTCCTGTTTACATATCCAGTCTATGGCTTTTTATTGGGGAATTGAGTCCATTGATGTTAAGAGATATTAAGGAAAAGTGATTATTACTTCCTGTGATTTTTGTTGTTAGAGGTGGTGTTATGTTTGTGTGGCTATCTTCTTTTGGGGTTGTTGAAAGATTACTTTCTTGCTTTTTCTAGGGTGTAGTTTGCCTCCTTGTGTTGGTGTTTTCCATCTATTATCCTTTGTAGGGCTGGATTTATGGACAGATATTGCATAAATTTGGTTTTGTCATGGAATTTCTTGATTTCTCCATCTATGGTAATTGAGAGTATTGCTGGGTATAGCAGCCTGGGCTGGCATTTGTGTTCTCTTAGGGTCTATATGACATCTGCCCTGGATCTTCTAGCTTTCATAGTCTCTGGTGAGAAGTCTGGTGTAATTCTGATAGGTCTGCCTTTATATGTTACTTGACCTTTTTACCTTATTGCTTTTAATATTCTTTCTTTGTTTAGTGTATTTGGAGTTTTGATTATTATGTGACAGGAGGAATTCTTTTCTGGTCCAGTCTATTTGGAGTTCTGTAGGCTTCCTGTATGTTCATGGGCATCTCTTTCTTTAGGTTAGGGAAGTTTTCTTCTATAATTTTGTTGAAGATATTTACTGGCCCTTTAAGTTGGGAATCTTCGCTCTCTTCTATACCTATTATCCTTAGGTTTGGTCTTCTCACTGTGCCCTGCATTTCCTGGATGTTTTGTGTTAGGAGCTTTTTGCATTTTCTTTGACTGTTGTGTCAATGTTGTCTATGGTATCTTCTGCACCTGAGAGTCTCTGTTCTATCTCTTTTATTTTGTTGGTGATGCTTGCATCTATGACTCCCGATCTCTTTCCTAGGTTTTCTAACTCCCGGGTTGTCTCCCTTTTTGATTTCTTTATTGTTTCTGTTTTCATTTTTAAATCCTGGATGGTTTTGCTCAATTCCTTCACCTGTTTAGTTGTGTTTTCCTGTAATTCTTTAAGGGATTTTTGTGTTTCCTCTTTAAGGGCTTCTAGCTGTTTACCTGTGTTCTCCTGTATTTCTTTAAGGGAGTTATTTATGTCCTTTTTAAAGTCCTCTATCATCATCATGAGAGGTGATTTTAGATCCTAATCTTGCTTTTACAGTGTGATGGTGTATCCAGGACTTGCTATGATAGGAGATGATGCCAGGTAACCTTGGTTTCTGTTGCTTATGTTTTTGTGCTTGCCTCCTGCCATCTGGTTATCTCTAGCCCTACCTGCCCTCCCTTTATCTGACTGGAACCTGTCCTTCCTGTGATCCTGGTTGTATCAGAACTCCTCAGAGACCAGCTATCTCTGGGATCCTGGGATCCCGAGATCCTGGTGTGACCAAGCTCCTGTGACCCTGGGCGTGTTAGAGCACCTGGGAGTGGAGCTTCCTCTGGGTGTTGTGGGACTGGCTGAGCGTATTCTTAATTTTTAACAAAGGTCGGATGCAGTACAAACTAGCCTCAAAGTCATATTGTTGAGGATGATTTTGAAATACTGCTCTTCCTGCCTCCACCTTACCCAAATGTTGGGATTACAGATGGTACTACATCCTTGTCAAGCTCAGGCACTGAAAAGAGGTGTACTAAAAGGACAATAGAATCATATATTTTCTTATATCTTAAACAGAAAATAATTAGCATTATTTTTCTCTGGTCTACAACAACATCAATTACAAGGGTCATGTGCTGTTTAACTATGACACTCTTCTTTCTGATCACATCAATTAGAAGGCACATTCCAATTTGAAAAACATCAAAACATAAGCATATGTATTTATTCAGAAATATAAAATACATACTAGCATATAAAAATTAAATTCCTATCGTATAAATGAGAGCCCAGTGGAATAACCTTCCCACTGTATGGGGACTTGTAGCAGACTATGCTGCAAGTGCTCCCGAGCTCACAGGCTTTCTGCCCTTCCACCGCTGTGTTCCACTTTACACACTCTGTCTTGGAAGAACTCCCCAAACAGATAGTGGTAAAATCAACTTCCTTTAATTGCAATACTGCAGAAAAGCCAACCCAGATAAATACAACACTGTGCATGATGCCCTCAATCAGGCAAATTAATGAGAGGGCACACTGGTCAACTCTCAGGAGGGAAGTGGGTGAAAACAGAGATCTCAAAAATCACATGGCTCTTCTACCTTCTTCATCAAAGACTTTGGATTCTAAAGAAGAAAGAATGCTACTCCCAAAATCATATCTAATACTGTGGTGGGCCAAAGTTTAACCAGAAACTATGAAAACAGTCAGCAAACTATAGCTCAAGATCTTATTACTTTGGTTATGGTACGCAAAAGTATCCCCAGGACAAGGGACAGTATCATTTCCTATTTCCCTAGTTTCCTAAAAAATTCTTTGTCTGAAACCTCTTGAAAGCTGCATTCTGGTCAAGTGTACCGTTGCTGTTTGTGCCTCATGCCACACAAGACAAAATCCCCTTTTACCTCTGTAGCTGTTAAATGTATCTGGATTACTTTTTAGAAAAAAGAGCAAAGATTGGTACAATCTAGTTTCCAACAACGGATATTCTGGTTTGCCAGAATGAAAGCAGCCTAGAACCAAAGCCTTTATTAAATTACTATCGATGACAATCCAAAGAGAGGACGAGCTATGGTAGTAAGATGGCAGTGGAGTGTGGTGTCCCACAGGCCAGCAGCTGTCTGCACATAAGTCCAGCCTGTGTACTCTACATGTGGATAGGGAAAAAAGTGTAGAGAGTGAACAGGTTTCACTCCCTTTAATTTTGGGAAGACTCTGTCTCTCTGGTCTCACTATGACATCTAAACTCCTGGGATCAAGTAGTCCTGCCTCAGTCTCCCAAGGAACTGAGTCCACAGGCCTGGACCACTGTGCCTGGCTGAGTTTTAGGAACAGTGCAATGAGAGCTGTGCTGTACAGAAATGCTTACCGGCTTGAGGGGAGTTCTGTGATTTGAATAGACCAGCAACTCCCTTCCCATGAAATCCTCCAGATCGGAGGAGCAGAGTACCACTTCTTGAGTTCTTCCAACATACGACGGGCAGGCGATTGTGTCGATAGCAGCGGGCTACTCTTGGTAAACTACTGTCTTGTACAGCTTGAGGGATGACTAAAAGGCCAGGATAGCTTCAGGAATGGCATAGGGAATAAGAGTGATTGGGGAAGAAAAGGGTAAGAAACGGGGAGAACAATAATGTAGAAGTGTAAGTAGCACAATTATCACTGTGATTTTTAAACATGCAGAAAAACATTGGTTGAGATATATCATAAAATTTGGAAGTTCATTTAAATTCTTTTTTTTTTTTTTTTTGAGATAGGGTCTTATCATGTAGCCCTGTTTGGCCTGGAATTTGCCATACACATGAAAGAAGGCCTTGAACTTACAGAGACCCACCTGCCTCTACTAGAATTGGTATGATTAGTCTGTGTTATAAGAACACGTCAACCATATCCAGAGGTTAGGCATGGCTCCTGGTTGAAGGATGGAGCCACCCACCCATTTCCAAAATTTTAACCCAGAATTGCTCCTGTCTAAAGGAAATACAGGGCCAAAGAGTGGAGAAGAGACTGAAGGAAAGGCCATCCAGAGACTGCCCCACCTGGGGATCCATCCCATATGCAGACACCAAATCCAGACACTATTGCAGATGCCAAGAAGTGCTTGTTGACAGGTGCCTGATAGAGCTGTCTTCTAAGAGGCTCTGTCAGAGCCTGACCAATACAGATGCTCCCAGCCAACCATCGGACTGAGTACAAGGACCCCAATGGAGGAGTTAGGGGAAGGACTGAAGGACCTGAAGGGGCCTTATCTGGCATCAATGGGAGGGAGGCCCTTGGTCCTGTGAAGGCTTGATGCCCCAGTATAGAGGAATGCTAGGGCGGTGAGGCGGGAATGGGTAGGTGGGTGGGGGAACACCCTCATAGAAATGGGGTAAGGGGGGATGGGATAAGGGGTTTATAGAGGGGAAACCGAGAAAGGGGATAACATTTTAAATGTAAATAAATAAAATATCCAATTAAAAAAATAAGGTAAGGGGGCCATGGAGAGCAGAAGATGCCTGACCAAAAAAAAAAAAAAAAAAAAAAAAAAAAAGAAAGAAAAAGGAACACATCAAACTTAACAACTCACAGCAATGACAACAGAGAATAAAGCCACCTGAGACTACCTGAGAAGTAAAAGGATTAAAAATCAAAACCAAATGGCTTGGTATGACAAGATGTGTAAAAGTCAAAACAAGTTTAACCATTTCATTAACACCATATAATGATATTTGTTTGTTTATTTATAGTCAAGAGCTTACTAAGTGACCCTGGCTGGCCTGGAATTTGATGGAGACCAAGCTGTCTTTGAACTCACAGAGACCCACTTGCCTCTGCCTCCCAAAGGTTTGGATTAAAGGTGTGTACAACCAAGTTTGTGTTATAAGAATTTTTAATCAAAAAACCTTTGCAATTAATTCTCAGAGACTTTCATATAACATCTTAATATTTATGTATTTATCTTTAAAGATTGGCTCTCACAGTTCAGGATGGGATGCTGGGAAAGTGAGAGTACCTTACTTTGTAAGTAAAAGAAGACAGCAATTTATTTTGTTTGAAGACTCACACTCAAGAGGTTTCACAATTTAACTCTTTGACTACTAGTCCAACGTGCTTTTTAATGATTTTTTGGCATAAAATTGACCATATTACGTATTTTAAGCTCACAAATAACCGGTAGTAGGCACACTAATAAGGTCGCGTGCCTATCACCCAACTCCTCCTCCTCCTCTTGCTCATCTCCCTCCCACCAAACATTAGCTCCTGCTTTCATGTCCTCCCATGACCTTCTCCTGTCCCCTGCTCACCTCCATCTTTTAGACTCTTCTCTCCTCACAGAGTACATTTACTCTCATGTCACATCTAATGTAGATTCTGCATATTAGTGAAAATGTGTTTTTTGTATTTACAAGTCTAATCTATTCTGCCTAATATAATGCTCACCAGTTCCATCCACTTTCCTAAAAATGATATATTTTCATTTTTTTGGTAGCTGAATAAAATTCCATTGTGTATATATACACCAAATATATCTCTTTATTCATCTATAACGAGCATCTAGGCTGGCTCCACATTTTGGTATTGTAAACAGTGCAGCAATAAACATGGACATGCAAGTCCATCTGCGGCAGGCCGACTGAGAGGCTTTCCGGTTTATTCCCATCAGTGGCATAGCCAGATCATACGGAAACTCTACTTTAGTGTTTTGGGGAACCTTCATTCTGATTTTTACAGTGATCACATCAGTGTATATTCTCAAAGGCAGGACAAAAGCTTCCGTCCCCGTAATTCCCATCATTTGTTGCTACTTATTGTCTTGCCAAAATCATTCTGACTGGGGCAGAAATGGGTTCTTAATGCACCAATTTGCATTTTTCTAAGGACTAGGAATTAAAATTTGCCAGTAGAGAGAGACAAGCAGGACTTCCTGGGAGGGAGAAAGGGACTCTGGGAAGAAAGAAAAGTTTTGCCAGGAGATGAGGGGAGACAGACGTGACTACAGGCCTGTAAGGTATAGCGAGCCATGTGGCTGGATGGGGCTAAGTGGTCGGTTAACTTAGATGAGCTTTAGTTGAGAGTCTGCCCAGCTAAGGTCTAAGCTTTGAAATATTAAAAGGTCTCTGTGTGCTTATTTGGGGAATTAGTTGGTCAAGGAATAATTGCCACCATATTAATTTTCAGCATTAATTAATTTATAATGAACATTAGTTTAAATCTTTATACATCCTTCCCCCTCTTTTCTCCTGTTACTGTACTTTCTCCTAATAGTTTGGCCGATATGTATTCTTTTTCTCCACCATAAATGCCTTCTAATAGAAGTGTTCAACAATCTTCTATTAGGACAATAATAGACATGCTAAAGTGGGTGGGGAAAGACCTCAAGCCTACATAAAAACTACAGGCAACTCAAGAATGCTGAGAATGGAGAACTAATCTTACCTAGGGAAGGGCCCGACAATGGTTATCCAATACCAACTGGTTAGCTCTGAAGTCATACACAGAAAACATACAGACACATAATGCACACACGCACACAGGCTAGTTTTATGTCAGCTTGAAACAAGCTAGAGTCATCAGAGGAGAAAACCTCAACGGAGAAAATGTCTTCCTAAGATCAGGCTGCAGGCAAGCATGTAGGGCATTTTCTTAACTGTGATTGTTGTAAGAGAGCCCAGATTCGGAGTAGTGCCATCCATGGGCTGGTGGTCCTGGGTTTGTAAGAAAGCAGTCTGAGCAGATCCTGGGAAGCAAGCCAGTAAGAAGCACCTCTCCATGGCTTCTGCATCAGCTCTTGCAACCATGTTTCTGCCCTGTGTGAGCTCCTATGCTCCCTGCTTTTGATGAATAGTGACAGGGAGGTATGTGTGAAATAAACCTTTTCCTCCCAAACTTGCTTTTGGTCACGGTGTTTCATCACAGCAATAGCAACCCTAACTAAGACAATGAGTAACATTTATATGGACTAAGAAGGCTATTTATACATTTAGGAATATATACACATACATATATACGCTATCTATTTAAAGAGAGAGAAGGCGGTGGTAATGCATAGGAGGGGTTGGAAGGGGGAAATTATGTAATTATATTTTAATTATCAAAAACCAGGACAATAGTTATAAGCTTCTAACAAAAAGATTTTACTGTTTCAGAAAGATTGGAATGATAAATGATGACATTTGTTCTCTCACTAGCAGACATAATTCTGATAGGAAGCTTTCCCTAGCAGGACATCACACTTACAACTTATTTACAAAGAGGAGTTAGTGTGAGGGACAGAAAAATGACAATATAGTCAGGATCCCAATTTTTTAGTTTTCATGCAAATATTTTCCTTGGCCACAGTCTCAAAATATATTCCCAAATTGTTTCTCAAGTTTATAAAATCATGTAATCATTTTATAAATTCATGTAAACTGAATTACCATTTAAAACATTGTACCTATAGTTCTTCAATAAGTAGAGTTGAGACTAATAGTAGCATTGAGGCAACTTTCTGAAATATATACAAGGTTTATCATTTACAAATTGCTTTTAGCACTACTTAATGAACACTTTAAAGGTTCAAATGGGAAATAAGAAAAGGTCTCTTTCTGAAGCGCACTGATACTTGCCTCCGGCATAGCGAATACAGCCTGTTGGAGGCGGTGACTCGGAAATACTCAGGTTTTGAACGAGAAGCGTTGCCACTTATGGTCCCCAAACCTAACCGCTGATAATCTCTGAAGCACGCTTTTTCCACCAGCTGTTCCATTGTAGATTTCTCTGAGGCCTTCAGGGTGGCTGCACTTGTGGGGAGTTCACTGTCATCTGAAACTGACAAACAGGTTTTGTCAAAATGATCAGCTAAAGTAAAAACCTCAGACCAACACTGATGATGATGATGATGACGACGACAACTACTACTACTACTTCTTTAGGAGATAGGGTCTCACTATACAGCTTGGGGTGACCTGGAACTTGATATGTAGATAAGGCTGGTCTGGAATTCATAGAGATCTGCCTGCCTTTACCTCCCCAGTGCTGATATTCAAGGCACACAATGCTATGCCTGACTCAAAACTTTCTTTTGAAGGTCTTTATGTTAGGGTTACCAGGACTCAACTAAAAAAACAAAACAAAACAAAACAAAACAAAAAACCAAAAAAAAACAAAACCCAAGGAAGTAATATCATTTAAATAACTTCTAAAAACAAAGTTAGGCATTGTAAGTACATTCCTAAAACCACAGCATTTAGAAGGTAAAGGCAGGAATACCAGACGTTCAAGGCCAGCCTGATCTATAGAGTGAGTTCCAGGACAGCCTGGAACACATCCTCTGACCCCATTTCTAAAGGAAACAAAACAACAACAACAAAAAACCCCCAACAAAACAACTAAAGATAATATAATTTTAAATTCATTAGCCATGTCTTTCTGTTTCAGTCAGACCTGCCATTGATACTAAAGTACAGTAATTTGTATATAGGACAGAGTATAAGACAGATATTAAAGTATAGTAATTTGTATATAACACAGAAGATAATCTGTTAGTAAACTTTATCTTTAATAAGATAGATCACTATACTAACTCATAATCCAAGATTTTGTATTACTTTCAAAAGAATATACTCGTATTGAAACTTGTAGGTTAACTAGAAGCACAGTAGTGGGAAAGCTATGAAAAGTTAAACTTGGTTCCTGGAAATCCTTTCAGCAAAGGATATAATGTCTATGGAAAACTCTGTCACCACTTTGTAATCACAGGTTCAGAGTCCTCTATGATTTACATGTGAAAGAATTTATTCAATAACCAAGCTCTTCAGAGAGGATTTTTTTTTTTTTTAAAAAAAGGACATTCCTAATGGATACTGCATGTAACCACAAAAAAAAAATATGTTAAAAATGTCCTAATTTTCTACTTATTTTTAATGTGAGAAAGGTTAAACCAAACTTTCAAAGGCCTTAGAAATGTATTCAAGATTACTAACAGGCAAGGAAAAAAATAGGCTCTCTTGGACTAAGTATGGTGTCATACACCTTTAAAGCACTTGAGGCAGACAGATTTCTGTGAGCTTGAGGCTAGCCTGGTCTACACACTGAGTTCCAGGACAGCCAGGGCTACATAGAGAGAACCTATCTCAAAAACAAAAAGATATGGCTCTCAATACCTGATCATCTTCCCCTTTTCCCCTCCCTGTCTCCTCTCCCACTCAGGTCCCTTCCTCCCTCTGCCCCCCACGATTGCTTTCTGTGGGTGTGGGGGCAAGGAGGAACAGGACTGAAGTCCTGAGGGCCAGCAGAAAGAATGGAAACAGGCAACCTCAGGAGGTAGGAGGTGGGGGCACCCTCTAGAATGTACCAGAGACCTGGGAGCTGAGAGATGCTCAGGACTCAAAGGGAGGGACCTTAGATGAAATGCCCAACAGTGGGGAGGGGTAACTCGCAGAGTCCACCTCCAGTAGAAAGACAGGGCATCAAGTGGAGGGATGGGGTTGCCATCCCACAGTCAAAAACTCTGACCCAGGATTGTTCCTGTCTGAAAGAACTGCAGGCACAAAAATGGAGAAGAGGCTGAGGGAAAGGAGGTCCAGTGACAGGCCCAAATTGAGGTCCAGCTCAGGGGGAGGCCCTAAGGCCTGACACTATTACTGAGGCTATGGAGTGCTCACAAAAAGAGACCTAGCATAGCTGTCCTCTGAGAGGCCCAACAAGCCGCTGAAAGTCAGATGCAGATATTTACACCCAACCAATGGACAGAAGCTGCTGACCCCTGTGGTTGAATTAGGGAAAAGCTGGAAGAAGCTGAGGAGGAGGGCGGCCCCAGGGGAAGACCAGCAGTCTCAACTAACCTGGACCGCCAAGATCTCTCAGACCCCGAGTCACCATCCAGGCAGCATACAGCAGCTGATATGAGGCCCCTGACACATATACAGCAGAGGACTGCCTGGGCAGACCCCAGTGAGAGAAGATACACCTAACTCTTGAGAGATTTGAGGTGCCAGGAAGTGGGAGGGTCTGGTGGGGTAGGGAAGGGAACATCCTCTTGGAGACAGGGAAGGAGGTATGGGATGAGCAACAGTCAGAGGGCGGACTGGGAGGGGAATAATGTCTGAACTGTGATAAAAGATTAAAGAATAAAACAAAACAAAACAAAACAAAACCAAAAGAAAAAGAAAAAGATACGGCTCTCTCCAAAACCAAACAAAAAACAAAACCTCAAACAAAGCAAAAGAGCTAGTTATGATGGCACATGCCTGCAATCCTACTACTTTGGAAGTAGAGGCAGGAAGATCTTGTATATGAAGCTAGCCTAGGCATAGTGAACCTATGTCTCAAAAACAAGACAAAACAAATCAAAATGATGAAAACCATTAACAATTATCTCTAAAAACATTAGACTTGGAGTTCCAACTTGAGAATGTCACAAAGAGGCCACACACTCAGGTGTCAGTTTCATGTCCTTTTAGTTCTAGAGGGGCAAAGAGTATTCTGTAACTCGGTCTTTTTGTGGACTAATTATTATGGCTTCATTTTAGAGGAGGGGTCTTCCTGTGGTTCCCAAGCTGGCCTTGAATTTATGAGCTGAAGGGATCCTATTGCTTTGGCTCTCTAGTAGCTGAGACTATAAGCATATGCTGTCATGCACAGTTATGGACTGTTTTTGTTTCTTTGTTTGTTCCATGAAATAATTTGAATTAGGACAGTCAATAGTGATCGGTAGCGACATTTTGTATATGATTTTGAGTAGGCCAGAGTTCCAATAAGTGTTCATTTTAGCAATGGGATAACAGGTCTTCTTATTGCCCACAGGGGTAAGCCTGAATGTATTCCTTCTTATACTTATGCATATACATATACACATAAAATCTTGCAGGTTTTTTATCTTAGCAAACCGGATGAATATCTTCTACAATACTCTCATTAAAAATAAGGTTTCTTTTAAAACATTCTTACAGTTACTAATTGTATAATCACTAGTGAGGGAATCTAGTATCTTGAGATGGAAAAAAAGTATATTATTTCCCTTTCTATTAGATCATTTCTTTTTTTTTTTTTTTT
>CM052703.1:86092050-86110191 GCA_028551405.1 Uromys caudimaculatus | reverse complement strand
TCTCTCTCTCTCTCTCTCTCTCTCTCTCTCTCTCTCTCTCTCTCTCTCTCTCTGTATGTGTGTGTGTAATTTGAAGACAAGGTCTCTCATGCTGGGTATGATGCTGGTATAGAACTTTCATCCCAGCACTCAGGAGGCAGAGGCAGGCAGATCTCTGAATTTGAGGCCAGCCTGATCTACAGAATGAATTCTAGGAATGTTAGGGCTACACAGAGAAATCCTGTTTCAAAAAACCAAAGGAGAAAAACCAAAACCAAAACCAAAACCAAAACCAAAACCAAAAAGACAAGGTCTCTCTGTGTAGTCCTGGCTGTCCTTCGACTATGTAGTAGACCAGGCTGGCATTGAACTTACAGAAATCCTGACTGTCTTTGCCTCTAAATGCAGGGATTAAATGTGTACCACCATACTCAAGGCACTAATTAGTTTTATTGCACTGTGTGGTGGTTTGAATAAGTTTGGCCTCTAAAGACTCAAATGTTTGAATGTTTGATCCACAGAGAATGGCACTATGAGGAGGTGTGGCCTTGTTGAAGGAAGTGTGTCACTGTGGGGACAAGCTTTGAGGTCTCACATGCTCAAGCTAGGCCTAATGTGACATCTCCTTCTCCTGACTGAGGATCAAGATGTAGAACTCTCAGCTCCTTCTCCAGTACCATGTCTGCCTGCACGCTACCAAGTTTCCAGCCATGATGATAATGGACTAAACCTGGTGTCTCTTCACAGCAACGGAAACCCTAACTAAGACACACTGTAATTCACTCCTAAAGCATACTAATTTTTACAGAGTACAGGACTGGGCTACCTGCCCATCCTCATCGTTGCTATCTCCCTTACCTATTGTATACATATAAAATCTGGCTTAAGGCAGTCACACTGGAATAGGTTTTATACAGAAATAAAGAAGTAGCTTCCAGTACTGAAGAGAAAACCAAGACAGTTAATATAATGATAAAGCAAAAGAGAACATATTTTGGGTGGGGCGGGAAGACAGTTTGCTATAACAGGTTGGTCACAAGCTCATGATTCTCTTGCATCATCCTCCCTGCTGGGATTATAGGCTTGAGCTATCATGCCTGTGAAGATAATAGATTTTTAACATCTGTTTCCATGCGTCGAAAGCCTTTGGAAGATAAGACTAGATGTGTGTCTAAGAGTTTTAGGAATATAAAAATTCTATAAAACATGAACGTAAAAGTACAAACTACCCGTGGGTAAGAAGATACGTCTAGAAAAGAAGTATTGTGGCCTTCCATGGACAGTTTCCAAGTATCCATTGGGGCAATGTTAAACAAACACAGTTATAACATGTAAGTAACAAGTGAACATACAATTCAAGGATTGGAGTACTGCAGAAAAGGAGACAATCTCTGAATGTGAGATAGATAGAGAATAATTTCTGCAAGACATGAGAGGGAAAGTAAGCTTTGAAGAAAGGGCAGGTTTGAGTGTGCAGAGGGAAGAGGAAGGCATCTTAGGTAGTGTGATAGAGAACACGTCAGAAGCAGCAGCAGCTCCTCCCAGCTGAGCCCAAGGAGGGGAGATCTTCGTCAGGGTTCAGCCCCTCCTAGCTGAGCCCAAGGAGGGGAGCTCTGGGTCAGGGTTATTGCTTTTGAGGCTTACATATTTGTTCATGCCTCAGTCTCTGGATTTCTCAACTTACTAAGTTCATATCCAGAGACTAAGCAAAGCTAGTATATACATTAGATTTAAGTTTCAAACATGTTAAACAACCTACGCCTATATGTGAATGCATGGGAAACCCCCAGATTTGTATGTTACTAATGGAGAAATAGTAAATAAAAAAAAAGCTTTCTCTGACAAAAACATTTTCTTAAAACATATAACATTAAAATTGCAAAGAAAAGAGAACAGAGTGAGATTTCAACCCCAAGCCTATCTTTTTCTTTTCTGGGTTTGAAATGATATGTAAATCACTGTAAACGGACTAAATAGAACCTCAAGTGCCGTACAAGATCCTTGCTCTGATGGTGTGTGCGAGGTCATACCTAGCTGGTCGTGTGGTGTCCCTCTGAAGAGAATTCTGTATGTGGTGAGGAACAAGGCACCTTCTGCAGGCAGGAGCTGAGGACCTCCGAGGAGACCTCCAGTGGCTTCTTCCCGACCATCAGGGTCTAGTAGGACTCGAAGACCTTCACATACAATTTCTTCTCCTGGCAGTAGAGCTGGTCGCAGAATCTTGGGCTAAGAATAGGTTAACTATTTTAAAAGCAACTCTTGCAGGGTTTCCATCACGTAGTTTCAGGTTACCTTATCATGTACAGTTTGGATACCTTGAGCCAACCCTGAGCCTGACTTGAGAAGAAGCAGAAATGGAGTTTCTAAGTTCAAGTATGAAAAGATTCTTTGCTGCATTGCTTTGTTAACAGTAAAAAATAAATAAAAAAATAGGAGAATAAGTTGAAAGTCTGAAATGTCCATTCAAATAATCATTGTGTAACTTAAATGAAATGTAAAAGAGAAAAACATTAAGAATATGACAACTAATAAAGATGTACTCTGGTGGCTATGGTCGAGACAAGCATGGGAAGGGAAGATTCTACACTGTTTATTTCGGTGGTGGGTACATAAACCCCGGGATTGGGCTTGGGAATTAGAATTATTTATGATTTAACTCTGTATAAAAGTGGAGTTAACAAGAGGTTATCATTGTTCTTTTGTTAAATAACAAAAAAGATAGCATTCCTATTTCAGCATCTTAGAAAATTCTGTAGGGCAAACTCCCCAGAACCTTTAAGCATCATTTAAATTCTCTGTAAATAGCAGAGAAGGCACTGTCTTCTGAAAGGACTCTTGCACCCTGAAAGCACACAGTGTGGAGTAATTACCTTCTGGATAGGTGGAAGTCTTCTACTCTCTCGATGTACTGCCTCTAGGGTCTCAATGTGCATAGCTACAATTCCTAGGATGGGTCAGAGTATTCAAAAAAGAAAAGAAAAGAAAAGAAATCAGGGAGAACAAATGCAAATTCCTGATATTTTAGAATGAAAACCTAATTTGACAGAACCTCCAAAAGTTAAAATAGTTACTATGTAATCCATAACATTCTATTCCTAGGTATATACTCCCAAAGAATTGAAAATAAACACTCAGATACTTATATGCAAATATTCACAGAATTATCATTCACAAATCTCTAAAAGTGGAAAACTCAGATCTCCATCGACAGATGAATGGGTGAACAAATAAGATAAATCCATAGAATGGAATACTATTTAATCTTGAAAATGAACAAGTGATGTAACACATGGATGAACCCTGAAAACATTATGCTAACTGAAAAAAGCTGAAATAGTATATGCTTCCACATATGTAAAATCTCTAGATCAGAAAAGTTCATGGAGACAGAAAGCAGGTTAGATATTTCCAGGGCCAGGGAGTAAAACAGAATCTATTACCTAATAATGGTTACTAAATATCTATTTGGAGTGACCGAACATTGTGAATATTATTAATCCAATTCTTATGCTAATTTTGCCACAATTTAGTAAAATTTTGGAACTTGTCATAGTGCCACATGCCTATAATCTCAGCACTGGGGAAGCAGGGGTTGAGGATCAGGAAAGCAAGGCCACCCTGGGTACACTGCAAATGTGAGGGTAGCCTAGGTCACGCAGGATCTTGTCTTAGAAAACAGAACAACAGTAAAAGAAATAAAAAGCAAATCAGAGAAAAGTGAGCGTTAGCTCACTGTGCGGGTCTTAACTGCTGCAACTCTGACCCTTTAGCCA
Organism: Uromys caudimaculatus; assembly: GCA_028551405.1. Classification (NCBI taxonomy): domain Eukaryota; kingdom Metazoa; phylum Chordata; class Mammalia; order Rodentia; family Muridae; genus Uromys; species Uromys caudimaculatus. The sequence goes on along the minus strand of CM052703.1, from coordinate 86,106,439 downwards.
TCCCCAAGAGATTAATTACCTGGTATCATGCAGTGGAGACTCCTGATGTGGTCCTGAGTCACTCCACTCTCTGTACAAACCTTGTCAATAAATCGGGCAATGAACTTTACAACAGAGTTGGCCACATCATTGTTTTCCGAATCTTCAAACCCACTCTCTGTATCATAGCTCTCAGCTACACTTCCTGCAATACTAAGAGAGCCAAGGAAAGAAATCATGGCCAGGCCTTATATTAAGAGAGAGAAGAAGAAGAAGAAAAGACAACATGGTAGTCACTTTACAGAGGGACTGAAAATTGCTGAAAGAGCTGTATGACCAGCAGGACGGACAGGATAACTCCAGTTTCTTTCTATAAGTGCAAGGCATGAAATGTTATGCTCTATGTGCCTACATTAAAATATCATCTTCTCGAGTAAGATTTATTATTGTAAACAATACCTTCTATTACTCTCCCAAAAGGAAGTTAGAAGCCACAAAAAATAAAGCAAAGGAGGATGGTCACCTCTGATCTGCTGCCAGAACCTTCTAAACAACTTGTCCTTCCGAGTTAATCATTGCAGAGAAGCAAGAGAAATGTAGCTGATGCTAGTGACTGTGGGACGTGGACCTCGGGAGGCAGACCAATGAATCCTTCTGAGATGGCAGAACGAGACTTTCTCTTGCTACAGTTTCCCTCTCCTTGTCCCCCTGCACCCTGACCCCTGCAGTGAACCACAACCCTTAGAGCCACTGTGAAGCTACATTTTTCTGCAGGTGATAAACTTGCATAAGACAAGGCAATACACTTGAAATAAAATGAAGCAGAAGGATTGAGAATAAAAAGAAAATACTGAGCTGCTTGAAGGAGTCTGACACTAGTTTATGAGAACCACAACTAGCAGGATGTTGCAACATCTGCTACTAACACGCTAACACTGCTGCTGCTGTCCACTTACTCATTTTACCATCTGTTCAGTTAAATAATGTTACTTAGCACCTATCTGCAAAGATGTAGAGAACTCAACAATGAACTCAACAAGAAAGGACACAGACAGTATACGCGTGTGAAAACGTCATGTCACAGTGTGGTCACACTGTGATGTGCTGGTACAGCTTGGGAGGCCAACAGTTCGAGTGAAAGCTCGAGGCTAGCCTCGTGAGATCTTGTCTCAAAAAACCCCAAACCCCAACCCCAAACCACCCCAATAAACCAAAATCAAAACTAAGAGAGAAAAGAAAAAGGGAAGAAATCAAGTTATAGAAAACACCACGGGGCTGGGGACCAACCAATCAAAGTAAAAAAAAACCCAAAAACCAAACCAAACCAAAAACCAAGCACAGACCACATGAAGCTCAAGAAGGAAGACCGGAGTGTGGGTGCTTCGGTCCTTCTTAGAAAGGGGAACAAAATACTCATGGGAGCAAATATGGAGACAAAGTATAGAGCAGAGATGGAAGGAAAGGCCATCCAGAGACTGTCCCACCTGGGGATCCATCCCATATACAGTCACCAAACCCTGACATTGTAGATCCCAAGAAATTCTTGCTGAAAGGAGGCTGATAAAGCTGTTTCCTGAGAGGCCCTGCCAGAGCCCTACAAATACAGAGGCGGATGCTCACAGCCAACCACTGGTCTGAGCGTAGGGTCCACAATGAAGGAGTTAGAGAAAAGAGTGAAGGAGCTGAAGGGGTTTGCCAACACCATAGGAAGAACAACAATATCAACCAACCAGATCCCCCCCAAGGACCCCCAGGAACTAAGTCACCAACCAAGGAGTACACATGGTTCCAACTGCATATATATATAGCAGAAGATAGCCTTGCCAGGCATCAATGGGAGGAGAGGTCCTTGGTCCTATGAAGGCTCGACAGATGTCCCAGTGTAGGGGAATCGGGGGGGAGGGGGGGGGAGAGGCAGGAGTGAGTGGGTGGGTGGAAGAACACCCTCATAGAAGCAGGGGGAAGGGGATGGGATAGGGGGTTTCTGGGAGGGGGGAAACTGGGAAAGAGGATAACATTTGAAATGTAAATAAAGAAAATATCCAATAAAAAATCTATCAAAATCACAAGTGCACTATCCCTGGGTGACTGATTTCCGGGAGTATATTTTATAGCTGGCTTGTGTATATGGAAAGTGATAGATGCACACAGTTCTTGGAATGACACACTGGAAACAACCTGTTTGTTCATGAAGAACGGACTAACCAGACCGTGGCATTGCTTGGACAGTGGAAAACTATGCAGCTGTGAAAAGGAAGGGAACCAAGATGCAAAACCTTCCTGATTCCCAGTAATGGGAGGGGTAGTGAGGCGCAGGATGAGAGTAGTTCATAGTGTTTGTGTAAAAAGGGAAGAAACGACGGGTTGACGTGTTCTTACTGATGTCCAGAGCCTGTGCATACTGTGTAACATCTTATTTTTTATAAGTAAAATATAATAGGAATAATAATAAGCATGATATGGACAGTACCTGTGAAACTGCTGTGGTTTGTTTCAGAACTTGAAAGTTTTGCCTATTCAGAAGTGTACGTTAAGAAAATATTCTGGGGGAATGGAGAGATGGCTCAGTGGTTAAGAGCACTGGCTGCTCTTCCAGAGGTCTTGAGTTCAATTCCCAGCAACCACATAGTGGCTCACAACCATCTGCAATGGGATCCGATGCCCTCTTCTGGTGTGTCTAAGGACAGGCACAGTGTACTCAAACACACATTAAAAAAAAAATCCGAACACTTATAAAGGGGCAAAGCCTATGTGCAGGGTGATAGTTGGACAACAATCTAAAGCAAGAGTGAGATCCTTGAGTCTGCTGCAGACAGGTGGGTAGTCTAGACAGAGGGAGTAACAAGCAGCACTGAGCCCGGAGTGTCTGGGGATAAGTGGCAGTAGAAAGGCCAGGCTAGTTGACAAAAGAATTACAGGGAGCAAGGTTAGAATCACAGCCTACCGGTCTTAGGCTCCTGTTCAGCTCCTAGCAAAGGCTCTGTGTTTTACTCTTGGGACATGGGACCTCAGCAGGTAACAGGGAAGAGGTGAGGTTGAGATAGTACCCTAGGGTTTGAATATGAAATGCACCCTATAGACTCATGGACTGGGGCTCACGTGCCAGTCAGTGGGCCTTTGAGTAGTGCCCAGCTCTGGACAGCTCTGAACTATTTATAATGTGATGGTTCTACTGGGAGGTAGCAAAGAAGATGGGGAGAAGCAAACTCTGGGGTGGGAGTGTATCCTCGTGTCAGTGTCTTGCTCTGGTTCCTTCCTGCAGTCCCTTCTCTCTGCTTCTTGTGTACAATGAGGTGAAGTTTTCTTGCCACAAACTTGCTACCATGATGTTCTGCTCAAGTTCATAGGGCCAAGGAATAATGGACTGAACCGTCTGAAAACCTTGAAATAAGCACTTCTCTTATTTTTCTTATTTGGTCATGGCAGTGAAAAATAATTGATTCAACATAATTAGACAAATTCTATAGATAAATTGAGAAATGAGAGAGCCAAGAATAATCATGTTGACAAGAAGTTGCTCACCAGCATTTTTCAGAGCACTCTCTTTAGCAGAATAAAACTGGTGGGCCACATCAGTGGTATAGACTTTTGAGAGATTAGGTCCTGAGACAGAAGAAGGTGTAGGGGTATGTGGTGTGTGTGTGTGTGTGTGTGTGTGTGTGTGTGTGTGTGTGTGTGTGTGTGTATGTGTGTGTGTGTGTTGGGGGCAGATTAAATAGCATAAAGGAAAGTTGGCTGCTTTTTTTTTAAATAGATGGGCTGAGCAAGCTAGAAATGGGGAAAACAGTCAATTCTAAAATATACACAGCAATATTTGCTATGTTTCTGCGGAGATATGTATGATGAGCTCTGAGAAGAGCAGGAGCTCTGTGCTCCGTCTCAGTACCTGTTTGTGACAATGCTGTTGCTTCCACTTTCCCAGTCTCCTGGAGCTGATGCTCGAAGGAGCTTGTTTTTACTTGTGTCTAGTGGAACTAGCAGGTTAACCATGAGGTTTGCAAAGTGTATGGCCTGACTGAAGACAGTGCTTTCTTCGTGCTGCACCAGCTCCTGCTGAGTTGACTTGCTCAGAGTAGGCCAAAGGCGAAGCTGCTCGGCTGCCAAGTCCATTGCTGTCTTCTCCTGATATTGGCCACCGGGAAGCTTATCCCAGAAAATAAAGCAAAACAAGCCAAGGGTAAATAACCATCACTTTATGTTTGCGCCACAGACATAGAAGGTGCTGAAATCTGTCCATGTCTTAAATGTAGGCTTTCTCTTGGCCTATTCTGTATCTTTTAGTATATTTTATCAGTATATACTATTTTTAAGGAAAATATCAGGAAAACACATAAAGACCAGGAAAATGGCTTCCCTTTTTTTATTTTGAGAAAGGGCCTCATCTTGAATTTGCTGTATAGCTGAAATGACTGTGAATTCTTGATCCTGCCCTTACCTCCCAAGTATGGGGATTACTAGTGTGCGTCAGCACGTCAGCTGACTCTCTTCAGCATGATGGGAAGCATGTGTTAAGTACCTATATCAGCAGAGGTGAGACCCCAGCATAACAGCCCCACCCAGCACAGGAGGTGTTTCCCTGACCCACACACCGTCACTGGCACCACATGGCAAACCCAAAGAAACAGCAAATACAGAGGCAGGTTTCTCTCTCTAGCATCTCACCAAGTTCACACTTCACTCTGTGGCTTTACCTCTTTGAAGTGGCTAGTTACAAAAATTAACAGACTTCCCGTAAACGCCCTTGTAGGGACACTTCAGTAGCACCTGCTAAAAGTATTGTTTTTCCTCTTCTGCTCTTTGAGAGGAAATGGAATGATCAAGGACACAACATGTATTGCTATATCTCCTTGTAAAACATTATCATATACATATACACAAATATGTAGGTAACTGTGGGAAGACAGAAAAGATAACTGGCAATAGCAACACCCATCTTCATAGCATTTTATCTAGCCATGGAGCCCTAAAACATATTGTATCTAATCCAGGGCTCAGAGATGGGACATTTTTTCAGAAGGGAGGGACACAACAGAAGTGACACATTTGCTGTGTGAATGCTTTGTAGATATATCAATACCAGCAAATCACAGCTGCTTAAAAATCAGCAAGGGCACATTAACGGTCTGGGTGAGACCCCAGCCCAGCGGTGTCTGCATCAGTTACAAGTTATACCTTAAGTAGTACATTTAGTGTTTTAACAACAACAACAACAACAACAAAAATCTGAATACTAATTAAATTAAGCAAGTAATTCACATTTGAGCAATAACAATCAAACGTGTCAATGCTATTTGCTATCAAAGTTTTTAATTTTTCTACTTAATAATAAACCAAAAATATGTTTAAGATGATGAAGACAGGACTGTGTAGCTTTTCTCAGATGTCTAGGATAATCCACCCTCTCTGGAGATAAGTTCAAGCAGAAGATGATGGACAGAGTCTGCAGGGATGTACTCCTAAAGATCAGCAGCTCACTCTCGAGTGAGTCAGCACTGAGTCTTTTCGGTGGCTTTAGGTTCACTTCATGAGAATGATGATTTTTATACTTAGTACTTAGCACTGTCAAGAACTCCTAATAAGCCTTATACATATCAGATATGAAAATCTTTTTTTTTTTTTGCACTTGAGATATTATAATAAATTAATGAATTGAAAATCTTATAATAATGACATCTACACATTTTACAGATGAGGATATGCAAGGGTAATGTGGCTAGTTAGTCTAAGTACAGAGAGCTAGTAAATGACATTTAAAATTTAGAGTATTTTAATTTTCCATATATTGATATACATGTATATATAGCAAATGCTATATATATGGTATATATAATATATACCATACAGAATAATCCTAAAGGAAGACTTACATTATTGCTGATGCATTTTTGAACAGGACTACTGAACTTTAAATTTATCTTTATAGTCAGTTAACTTCAATTTTTTTTCTCTCTTTCTTCTAATGCTGGGAACTGAACTCAGGGCCTTGTGCATGGTAGAGACTTATACCTGGGACTATTTTAGATATGTTTTTTCTATTCAACTTTCTCCAATTGTTTATAGGAATTTCTCATTAACATTTAACAATTCTAGTGCTAAATAACTTATAGTATGAGGTCACTATAGAAAAATATAGTGCCAGAATCAAAGGAAGGAAGATGTTCACCACAGGACTCCCCAGCACTCAGCAACCACGTGGGAAGAATCCCTTTGGCCTAGGAACATCTGCCTGAGCTTTCCTTCAGGTTAATCCCAGCCACACACACACGTATCTTTCTTCTCTTACCTTCTGCTTCAGATGTGGGATATGATTGTCTTCCTTTGCTGAGAGATACAGGGAGCGAACCTGTTCCTGTACTGCATTGTAAAAAGTTGTCTCCCAAAACTGCTGATTTGTCCAAATGGGGTGGTCCTGTACACAGGTGTAGGCAAACTGGCTGACTCCAGGGGCAAGTTTCTACGAGAGCACGTAATATTTATCAGCACAGTGCTGGCAGATTATGACAGTTCAGAAGGTCACAGGTACTATAGTTAATTGTAGTGGTGATAAAAAGATTTAAAGGCTTAGTAATCAACGCTGTATTCATGTTCAACTGCCAACTGTAGGCTCTGTATGAAATCCTTTGAAGTCTTAGTTACTTTCCCTACCCAAATGAACATTTTAAAAGTAGTTATATTAATTGTAGAATTAATATAGTTCTATGAATTATAGAATATGCCAGAAATATGTACTACTCTGGTGTGTACAAGGTGGGCACTATACAGTTATTATAACTGGGATGCATGCTGAAACCCAACACAATCTAAACATAAAACTCTAATAAGATAAAATTTCTCTTACCTTGATTTATATGTTTTTACATTTGTTTTGTCTATGTACATATTTGTGTGTGTGTGTGTCTGTGTGCACACGCACCACGCACATGCATGCTACAGCCTGTGTTCAGAAGCCAGAGGACAACCTACAGAGTAGGTTCTCTCCTTCTACCATGTGGATTCTGAGGTTGAAATTTAAGTTTTCAGGCTTGCTGCAAACATCTTTATCTATTGATCTATCTTACCGGCCTAATTAATTTTTTGAACAGGGGCTTCCTATCCTGCCTAACCCAGAATCCCCTTGTCTAAGCTTTATGAGTGCTGTAATTACAAATGTGCACACAACTATTTCTGGCTAGGGTGTATTTTTAAAATGTATTAAATAATTCCCCTCTTGGCAAATATTAGCTAACATTACAGAAAAGAAAAAAAAATGTGGTCCATTTTACCTTCTGTAATTGATCTGTTTTTTTTTTTTTTTTTGTGATTAGAAGTTTAGTTCCTGATAAGTTTCCTTTTAAAGCAATTTAGTAAGCTGAATTACTTCTGAAATGTTCAATACTAAAGATTATGACTGTTAAGATTTTATATATATATATATATATACATGTATATACGTATATATATACACACACACATATATACATATATATACACACATATATACATACACACACACACACACACACACACACACACACACATATGCAGTAAAAGTTCACTTTTAGGGCTGTGTAACAGGTCAGATAGCAGTAGGATACTGTGCTTGATGTAATTTCCCTCTTGATCCAGGGCATACCAACCCTAAAGCTGGAGCATGTACCAGGTATACCATGAATTGTAGCCTTACACCCTTACAAGCAGGGTGACTGTGATTTTGCCTGCAAGAGTATATGATGAAAGCTCCTCTCAAGACAGGGTTGTGTAGTGCAAGGGAGGTAACTGGCTATAACTACAGTTCCTTCTATAAGGTGGCTATAAATAGATGCTGACCATGAGGCAGAAAGAAAGGAAGATCATGTTTGGTTTTCATGATGCCTCATTTGCTCACTTGCGATGCTGTCTTCCATAGGAAATGACGGACAAAGTGTGTGAGGCTCTGCTAGTTGTGCTGGAACAACACAGAATCACGTGTTTCTTCTATTCTTTGCATATAGATATCCAGCGACTGAATTATACATTGTCTCCTTCATATTTTAGATCTTCATTTCAGTAATAGCAGAGTCCTACTCTGAATGAGTTTTTATCTTCCTGTGTTATGTTTATACCACTGTAGTTTTCTCACACTTACCTGTTACTCCCCACCCCTTCCTCCCTCCAAATGGTTTCCCCTCTGCTTTCATATATAAATATATGACTTTCTCAGATTTTGCATGGGTAAAAGCATGCCATGTATGTCTAAAAGAGATTGTAGAAGCATAAAATCAAGTAAGATAAAGCATAATTCTGAGGTGGGTGTAGTGGTGCACGCCTTTAATTCCAACACTTGGGAGGCAGAGGCAGGTGGATTTCTGTGAGTTCAGTCAGCTTGGTCTACATAGTGAGCTTCAGGACAGCCAGAAATATGTAGAGCTACCCTGCCTCACATCCCTCTCCCAAAACATAATTCTAAGTTGCTCTTCCCTTGAGTATAAGCCAAAGTAGAACCATCTCTTACAAATGTAGCACAATGTAAACCACAGCAGCCATAAATAGTCTAGAGTCTTAACATGATATTAATATAGATGAGTTCAGAAAACCAAGCTGTCTTTGCCAGCCTCTCAAGAGTAGGTTTCGGAGATTCTTCATGAATCTGACAGTTTAATGAGGCTTTGCCTTTCCCTGTAAGCATTCCCCTCAGCCATGCTACATATTGCTTTTCCTGGTCACATATCCACTGGAATAATTTCCCTGTTTATGCATAAACTAAATAAATATGTGTCTTAGTCAGGGTTTCTATCCCTGCACAAACATCATGACCAAGAAGCAAGTTCAGGAGAAAAGGGTTTATTGAGCTTACACTTCCACACTGCTGTTCATCACCAGAGGAAGTCGGGACTGGAACTCAAGCAGGTAAGGGAGCAGGAGCTGATGCCATAGAGGGATTTTCCTTACTAGCTTGCTTGCTTCTCCTGTTTTGCTCAGCCTGCTTTCTTATAGAGCCCAGGACTACCAGCTCACAGATGGTACCACTCACAAGGGGCCTTTCCCCTTGATCACTAATTGAGAAAATGCCTTACCCCTGGATCTCATGGAGGCATTTTCTCAACTGAAACTCCTTTCTCTGTGATAACTTCAGCTTGTGTCAAGTTGACACACAAAACCAGTCGATACAATTGACCTCTTGTCAACTTGACAAACACATCACCAATAAGCCTTGACCCTTACATCCTTATTCATCCCCAAGATCTAAATAACTTTAAGAGTCCCACAGTCTTTACAAATTCTTACATATTAACATTTCAGTCCATTTTAAACATCCAATCTTTTAAAATTCAAAGTCTTTTAAAAATTTAAAGTCTCTTAACGGTGGGCTCCAATAAAATACCTTCTTTCTTCAAGGGGGAAAAATATCAGGGCACAGTCACAATCAAAAGCAAAATCAAACTCCAACTGCCCAATGTCTGGGATCCACTCACGATCTTCTGGATTCCTCCAAGGGCTTGAGTCACTTCTCCAGCTCTGCCCTTTGTAGCACACACCTTGTCTTCTAGGCTCCAGATGCCTGTACTCCACTGCTGCCTTCTGCTGCAACCAGGCTTTAGCAACAGCCTCTCATAGGCTCTCCCCATGATGCCAAGCCTCACCTCCCCTGCATGACCCCTTCAGTCCTGGGCCATAAATTGCAACTGAGGCTGCACCTTCACCAATGGCCTTCTGAGGCTCTCACAGTGCCTGAGCCTCACCTCCTTTGCATGACCCCTTCAGTCCTGGGCCATCAATTGCAACTGAGGCTGCATCTTCACAAATGGTCTTCCTCGGCCTCTCACAGTGCCCAGGCCTCAGCTGCTGTTCATGACTCCTTCATGTCTTCAAAACCAGTACCACCTGGGTGACTCTTATACATTACCAAGTCCTGCCACAACACAAGGTACAACCTTGGCTATCTCTGGAACACAGCCTCTGTGCTTTCAGAAAACACTTCTCAGAAGATTTTACCTCATTGATGCTGGTCTCTTCCCAAGCACCACCAATTTCCCAGTTCCAGCTAACCAGCATCAATAGTCCCAGTAATGCAATGGTTTTGCTTTAGTAGTTCTGGTATCTTGTTAATCACAGCTATTTCTTCAGCCCCAGCTAACCAAAACAACAGAATCTTAAATCAAACTAGCAATGGCCCTGATAAAGAGTCTTTAATCTTCCCTCTGAAATTTCACAAGCCAGGCCTCCATCTTCTGCACTGTTCTCAACATTATCTTCCAAGCTCCTACACAACATCCCACAAAGCTCTTAACACTGAATGGATCTTCTAGCTCAGAGTTCCAAAGTCCTTCCACAGTCCTCCCCAAGTCATGGTCAGTTTGTCACAGGAATACCCCACTATGCTGGTACCAATTTGTCTTAGTCAGGGTTTCTATTCCTGCACAAACATCATGACCAAGAAGCAAGTTGGGGAGGAAAGGGTTTATTCAGCTTACACTTCCACACTGTTGTTCATCACCAGAGGAAGTCGGGACTGGAACTCAAGCAGGTCAGGAAGCAGGAGCTGATGCAGAGGCCATGGAGGGATGTTCCTTACTGGCTTGCTTGCTTCTCCTGGCTTGCTGAGCCTGCTTTCTTATAGAACCCAAGACTACCAGCCCACAGATGGTACCACTCACAAGGGGCCTTCCCCCCTTCATCACTAATTGAGAAAATGCCTTACTCATGGATCTCATGGAGGCATTTTCTCAACTGAAACTCCTTTCTCTGTGATAACTTCAGCTTGTGTCAAGTTGACACACAAAACTAGCTGGTACAATATATAAAACTTCTCTAAATCTTTTTAACAAAATGACACAATACATTCAAAGGCAGGGTGAACCATTCTTAAGGTAAGCTTTGTGGTGACAAGATAGTCAACATACAGCTGTAGCATCTGATTAAGCTATGCATAAGAAATCATTAATTCAGCTAGGTGGCACATGTCTTTAATCCCAGCACTCGGGAGTCAGAGACAGGAAGATCTCTGTGAGTTTGCTGACAGTCTGGTCTATAGAGTGAGTTTCAGGACAGCCAAGACTGTTATACAGAGAAACCCAGTCCTGAAAAACAAACAAACGAAAATCACTAATTCCCAAGCACTTAAAATATTACCTCTTTTGAGCAAGAAATATACCTTCTTTCTTGGTGATTTCATGCTGTGTTCAATCATGAGAAGGGGTGTGTGTCTTTGTCAGTTTGGACACTGCACTGAGGGACAGGCATGTTCTTAGGACCAGCAGAGGGCAGTGAAACTTTTTCTGCCTAGATATCATCACTGCTTCAACTAGCGATCATAAAAGAACTTTGCACAAATTGGGTAGAAGGAATACTGCATGCTTTCACCTAAGACTTGGTGAGAACGTATTTGTCCAAGTCACACAGAAAGGAAGTGGATCGATCTGTCTGTCTATCTGTCTACCAACCTACCTACCTATCTATCAATTAAACAACAGGGTCTCAGATGTTCTAGAATTTGCTATAACCTTGCCAGGCAGGCCTCAAACTCACGAGCCTCCCGCTTCAGATTAGGTGCGACAGGAGCGGAGGTCTGCTCTACCACATCTGACTATACTTTCCTTGATAACAAAAATTACCATGTTCTACAAGATGGAGCTTTTATACAATACAGGGAAAGAGATATAGTAAGACGTTTTAGGGCTTCAGCTTCAGTGTAAGCAGTGACAGCAGTATCAATTTAGTGAACTGAGAAAATAAGTGACTATGGACAAAATGCCCTTATTCTACTCACTTCTTTGGTTTGAAGCAAATGTTTTCCCAAACTTGTCTTAGTGATTTTCCTGAGGTGATAGGGTGGTGACAGAGAATACTTGTCAAATGACATCTCTTTTACCCTTCAACTTTGGGACAAATATTTACATTTCATAATACTTCTTATAATTATGTCCTAAAGAAACAAATTATATTTGCCAACCAATTTTGCAAGATATTTAAGAATGTGTTGATTTCCTTCCTTATCTAAAAAAAAAAAAAAAAAAAAAAAAAAAAAAAATAGCCCCGAAGTTACTAGCTTAAGCAATGCTATTCATTTTCTACAAAGCTTTCAAAAGAGCTTTGTAGACCCAGCATGACACAGGATGTGGAGAATACACTCATGGTGATCAGATAGCAGGCCCAACTCAAACCCACATACATGGACACAAATCATCTGAGGAGACGATCTGGACTTATGTGAGTATGCAGAACTGTCTAAAGCCTGTTTGGCTAGAATTGACTCACAGCTCCACTTAGGGCAGTAAAAGGGAAGCACATTTCAGGGAAGAGGCTAGTTGGCAGGTCTAATGCCACAGACATGTAATAATCTTCAATGACTTCATGAAATTTGCAGGCAAATGGATGGAACCTGAAAATATCATCCTGAGCGAGATAACTCAGTCACAAAAGAATGAATATGGGTATGTACTCACTGATAAGTGGATATTAGCCCAAAAGCTCGGAATACCCAAATTTCACTTCACAGTAACCATTGGACTGAGAGTGAGGTTCCAGATGGAGGAGTTGGAGAAGGGACTTAAGGAGCTGAGGGAGTTTGCAGCCCCATAGAGGGAGTAACAGTGTCAACTGGCCTGATCCCCGGTGCTCCTGGAGACTGGACCACCATCCAAAGAATACACATGGAGGGACCCATGGCTCGGACCACATATGTGGCAGAGGAGGGCCTTGTTAGCCATCAGGGGAGGAGAGGCCCTTGGGCCTGAGGGTGTTAGAGGCCCCAGTATAGGGGAATGCCAAGGTGGGAAGATGGGAGTGGGTGGGTGAATACCCTCATAGAGGCAGGGGGAGGGAGGAGGGAATGGGGGTTTCCAAAGTGGAGACCTGGAAAGGGGGAAACATTTGAAATGTAACTAAAGTATCAAAATAAATAAATTAAAAAAAAGAATAATGTAGAACTATTATGACCCACTGACATAGGGTACTACTTCTCATTTCAGTAACATGAGGAAACTGAGGCACTGAACTAGAGCTGCGATCTCTCTCTCTCTTTTTTATTGACTCTTTGTGAATTTCACACATGCATCCAAGTCCTACTGATTTTTCCATCCCTCCACCCTTGCAACCTTCCCCCCACAAAGAAAACAAACAAATCTCGCCGTGGAAGCTGTAGTGTTGAGACAGCATCTCTCTACGTAGTTGTGGCTGTCCTGGAATTCACTATGTACAGTAGGCTGGCCTTGAATTCACAAAGATCCTCCTGCCTCTGCCTTTCCAGTGCTAGGATTAAAGGCATGTGCCAACACTGCCCAGCTCGGAAATTCTACTGTAACAATATACATTTCTCTGTTACAGGTAAGGTTCTTTCCAATTCCTTGATAAAACAGACAATGGGGCATGGACATCAAAACACAAGTCAACTGCCATGGTATGATTGTTGGTTTCAGTACCACTTTTGTGGATCACCTAAATGATGGGATTGCAGGTGTGTGCCACCCTGCTTGTCTGAATTTCAATATTGCTTAATAGTATATGGAATACTTGAGAGAGGTCTCAAATATTGCCATCTGTACTAATAAGCCGATGGTCTACAGATCATCGGTTATTCCAACAAAATTATTTCATGCAGAGTTTCTGCAAATCCACCATTCAAAGTAGAAATAAAAGCTGTTTATGTTTTGTTATGGTAATGTAAAATCTCAGCTTGGGGTTCAAATTTCCAATTGTCTTTTTTTTCCTTTTTATTTATTTATTTGTTTTATATTTTGATACTTTATTTACATTTCCAATGTTTCCCCCTTTCTAGGTCTCCTCTTTGGAAACCACCTATCCCGTCCCCCTCCCTCACCTCTATGAGGGAATTCCACCTCCCACCCACCAGGCCACCCACTCCCATATTCCCACCTTGACATTCCCCTTTACTGGGGTCTCTCCTCCCCCTGATAGCCAACAAGGCCCTCCTCTGCCACATATGTGGTCCGAACCATGGGTCCATCCATGTGTATTCTTTGGTTGGTGGTCCAGCCTCCAGGAGGACGGGGGGGGGGGGGTCAGGCCAGTTGACACTGTTGCTCCCTCCATGGGGCTACAGAGTCCCTCAGCTCCTTCAGTCCCTTCTCCAACTCCTCCATCTGACACCTTACATTCAGTCCAGTGGTTACTGTAAAGTGAAACTTGGGTATTCTGAACTTTTGGGCTAATATCCACTTATCAGTGAGTACATACCATGTTCGTTCTTTAGTGACTGAGTTACCTTGCTCAGGATGATACTTTCAAGTTCCATCAATTTGCCTGCAAATTTCATTAAGTCATTGTTTTTAATAGCTGAGTAGTACTCCATTGTGTAAATGTACCACATTTTCTGTATCCATTCCTCTGCTGAGGGACATCTGGGTTGTTTCCAGCTTCTGGCTATTATAAATATGGCTGCTATGAACATAGTGGAGCATGTGTCTTTATTACATGTTGGAGCATCTTCTGGGTA
>CM052703.1:86055737-86091550 GCA_028551405.1 Uromys caudimaculatus | reverse complement strand
TTCTTTTACTGTTGTGTCGATGTTATCTATGGTATCTTCTGCTCCCGAGATTCTCTTCTATCTCTTGTATTCTGTTGGTGATGCTTACATCAATGAGTCCTGATTTCTTTCCTAGGTTTTCTAACTCCAGGGTTGTCTCTGTTTGTGATTTCTTTATTGTTTCTATTTCTATTTTTAGCTCCTGAATAGTTTTGTGCGTTTCCTTTTTCTGTTTGATTGTGTTTTCCTATAATTCTTTAATGGATTTTTGTGTTTTCTCTTTAAAGGCTTCTAGTTGTTTATCTCTGTTCTCTTGTATTTCTTTAAGGGTGTTATTCATTTCTTTCTTAAAGTGTTCTATCATCAACATGAGATATGATTTTAAATCTGAGTCTTGCTTTTCTGGTGTTTTGGGGGTATCCAGGGCTTGCTGTGGTGGGAGAGCTGGGTTCTGATGTTGCCAGGTAGCCTTGGTTTCTCTTCCTTATGTTCTTGTCCTTGCCTTTTGCCATCTTGTTAACTCTGATGTTAGCTGGTCTTACTCTGTCTGGCTGTGGCTTGCCCCTCCTGCAGGCCTCTGTGTCAATACTCCTTGAAGACCAGCTCTCTCTGAGAGGTATTTGGGTTTGGAGAGCTGTGGCACAGGGTCAGCTCTGGGGTGCAGACAGAAACCAGAAGGATCTTATCCCCAGCTGTCCCTTAGTTCCTATGTCCTGACGGCTCTGCAAGGGTCCATCTTGATCCAGTGAGTTTGAACAGAAGTGGTGGTTTTGCCTGTGCCCAAAGGTATGTCAGCATTCCTGGGATATCAGCTCTCTCCTGGAGCCCTGTGGCCCAGGCTGAGGTCCTCAGGCACAGACCCCTGGTGGTCCAGGCAGAGGTCTCCACCCACAGATGGACACCGGAAGGTTCAAAAGTTTCCTGTCCCCGAGTTCTCCTCAGGCCCTGTATCCCACCGGTTCCGGGCAGGTCCTGGTGAACAGTGTTGCTCCCCTTAACTCCACTCACAGCTTTTCCATGTTCCTGGGAGGGTAGCTTTCTCCTGGCACTCGTTGGCTATGGATCCCTGGTGGCCCAGGCAGCTCCAATTGTCTTTAAAGTATAAGAAAATTCCCTTTCCCCCTCATCTTCGGTGTTACTTTTACAGTCTTGTTTAATTCAAGTAGGATCCAAATAAAGATATTAGCATTAGTCTGAGGATCACTGAGAACAGTTCTCCTCAAGGTTCTGTCCTAAGCTGAACTTTTATCTGTTCTATAGTAGTTGCTGAGCACCGTGGAGCGCTCCTGTGTTTCCCTTGAATTGGTAATGTCTAATGGTCTGGTTAGATTCAGGACTGTCTGGCAAGAATACTCCACAGATGGAACCATCTTAAGGGGTATGCCTAGTATTGTCTCCTGTGATGTCAGAGCTGTTGATCTAATAACGATGGGTGAGATTACTCACATTAGGAGCCGTAAGACAGTGTTTTGATTGAGCATTACTTCCTCATATACTTACTACCTGAGGTATTGTTATACAGAGAAAGTTTCCTTCAACAATTGTTTGGTGAGTTATATACACCCATTTAAGAAAAGGAGAATTAGACTGTTATATGACCTAGCACACACAAAATCCTGAGTTTTATATTCAATACAACCATGTATATACATATGCATATGCCCACATGCATGCACACAACCAGAATCAATACCTGATTTGATCCTTTCGCTTGACAGTTTTGAAAGTATTGACTTATTTTTATTGTTATAGTATCATATTATTTTGGCATTTCTTTCATTAATATATTTAGGAATTTAAATATTTAATGAGAGATTCTTAAACCTAAATTTAGAAATAAACAAATAAAACATACCCTTAAGTGTTTATTAGAGACCTGTATTTTCATTACCTCACTGTCACGCACTATGATGTTCCTGTGTAGAAACTTTCTAAAATCTTTGTGGGGAGATGGACAGTCACAGAGTAAGTGATAACTGACTAAATTATAACTGTGCTTATAACAACACTGTGAGCTGAGAGGATAAACAGCATCATTAAGAGACTGTAATAAGCAAAACTAATAGTAGATCCAAACAAGGTACTATTTCTGGGGTCTAAGTGTAATATGTATAATAGATAAAAGGCAGGAATGTGTCATGGTATAGAAAATGAAGAAATTTCGTGAGCTATTTGTAGCTCTCTCACTATATGTACTTGCAAGTGCTCCAACGCTCAGCCAAAAGGCTTATTTTGAGGAGATAGATCAGTTTAGAGTACTTGGGGCATAAGTGTGAAGATCTGGTTTTTGGTGTCCAGCCCTCACATAAAGCAAGATACAACAGATCAATGCATGTAATCCCAGGTCAGGGGAACACACACACACACACACACGCGCATAGTTTATTGCAGAGTTTCTTCAGTAGCTACTCCTTACAGAGTTAGTGACTTTAATGCTCATTGTAGAGAGAAAAAAGCCAAATGGTCAGCATCTTATTAACATACTTGAGTATCATGCTGATAGTAAAATGCTTAATATGACGATATACTTACAAGCACTTACATTTCGTAAAAAAGTTAATCATGCTATGGTTATAACTGCGGGTACACAAAAATGTAGAGAAGGTACCAGGAGATGGCCCAGTCAGTAGAATGCTTACCGAAAGCATGATCCTGGTTTTAGATACCTAGCCACTCAGTGAAAAGGTAGGTGTGATGCATATGCCTACAGTCTCAACACATTAGAAGTGGACCTAGGGGGCTCCTGGGGTGTCTCACTGGCCAGCCAGTCTAGTGAAATCAGCAAGTTCTAGGTTCAGTGTCTTAGACAGGGTTTCTATTCCTGCACAAGCATCATGACTAAGAAGCAAGTTGGGGAAGAAAGGGTTTATTGAGCTTACATTTTCACACTGCTGTTCATCATGAAAGGAAGTCAGGACTGGAACTCAAGCAGGTCAAGGAGCAGGAGCTGATGCAGAGGCCATGGAGGAATTTAACTTACGGACTTGCTTGCTTCTGGCTTGCTCAGCTGGCTTACTTACAGAGCCCAAGACTACCAGCCCACAGATGGTACCACTCACAAGGGGCCCTCCCACCTTGATCACTAATTGAGAAAACACCTTACCCCTGGATCTCATGGAGGCCTTTTCTCAACTGAAACTCCTTTCTCTGTGATAACTCCAGCTTGTGTCAAGTTGACACACAAAACTAGCCAGTACAATTGACCCCTTGTCAACTTGACACACAAACACATCACCAATAAGCCTCGACCCTTACTTCCTTATTCATCCCCAAGATCTAAATAACTTTACAAGTTTCACAGTCTTTGCAAATTCTTATATATTAACATTTCAGTCCCTTTTAAACATCCAATCTCTTAAAATTCAAAGTCTTTTAAAAATTTAAAGTCTCTTAACTGTGGGCTCCACTAAAATACCTTCTTCAAGAGGGAAAAATATCAGGGCATAGTCACAATCAAAAGCAAAATCAAACTCCAACTGCCCAATGTCTGGGATCCACTCACGATCTTCTGGATTCCTCCAAGGGCTTGAGTCACTTCTCCAGCTCTGCCCTTTGTAGCACACACCTTGTCTTCTAGGCTCCAGATGCCTGTACTCCACTGCTGCTGCTGTTCTTGGTGGTCATCTCATGGTATTGGTATCTCTAAAACACTGCTGCCTTCTGCTCCAACTAGGCTTTACCATGGTGCCAAGCCTCGCCTCCTTTGCATGACCCCTTCAGTCCTGGGTCATCAATTGCAACTGAGGCTGCACCTTCACCAATGGTCTTTCACGGCCTCTCATAGTGCCCAGGCCTCAGCTGCTCTTCATGACTTCTTCATGCCTTCAAAACCAGTACCACCTGGGTGACTCTTACACATTACCAAGCCCAGCAACTGCACAAGGTACAACCCTGGCTATTTCTGGAATGCAGCCTCTGTGCTTTCAGAAAACACTTCTCAGAAGATTTTACCTCATTGATGCTGGTTTCTTTCCAATCACTGCCAATTTCCCAGCTCCAGCTAACCAGCATCAATAGTCCCAGTAATGCAATGGTTTTGCTTTAGTAGTTCTGGTATCTTGTTAATCACAGCTATTTCTTCAGCCCCAGCTAACCAAAACCACAAAATCTTAAATCAAACTAGCAATGGCCCTGATTAAAGAGTCTTTAATCTTCCCTCTGAAATTTCACAAGCCAGGCCTCCATCTTCTGCACTGTTCTCAACACTATCTTCCAAGCTCCTACACAACATCCCACAAAGCTCTTAACACTGAATGGATCTTCTAGCTCAAAGTTCCAAAGTCCTTCCACAGTCCTCCCCAAGTCATGGTCAGTTTGTCGCAGGAATACCCCACTACGCTGGTACCAATTTGTCTTAGTCAGGGTTTCTATTCCTGCACAAACATCATGACCAAGAAGCAAGTTGGGGAGGAAAGGGTTTACTGAGCTTACACTTCCATGCTGCTGTTCATCACCAGAGGAAGTCGGGACTGGAACTCAAGCAGGTCAGGAAGCAGGAGCTGATGTAGAGGCCATGGCGGAATTTAACTTACTGACTTGCTTCTCCTGGCTTGCTCAGCCTGCTTTCTTATAGAACCCAAGACTACCAGCCCACAGATGGTACCACTCACAAGGGGCCCTGCCCCCTTGATCACTAATTGAGAAAATGCCTTAACGCTGGATCTCATGGAGGCATTTTCTCAACTGAAACTCCTTTCTCTGTGATAACTCCAGCTTGTGTCAAGTTGACATACAAAACTAGCCAGTACATTCAGTTAAAGATCATGTTTCAAAAACAGAGGCAGAAAGCAACTGAGAAAGATGACTGACTTTGATTGAGTATTTCATGGGTACACATGAGCCAGGACACCTATGGTTGTGTTCCAATTTCCTTTGATTTGAAACATTCCATAAGGAAGAAAGACCCTTTAAGATTCAGGATAGGAACAAAACTTACAAGGCTCAGGAAACAAACTAGGCATCTTAGAAAGTTCCTGTAACTTCTATGATAGACAAGGGTCCTTCCCAATCTTATAAGCACTAACGACTGCTAGGGAGTGTAGACTTTGAGACCAAGTTGTCTGTAAGCTGTGCAGGGAAGGGAGCTACAGGTACACACAGCTTTCATCAGTCGTCAATCATACCAGAGCGTAGCTTTTCAGTGATTCAGATGCCTCTGAGTCAGCCATCTCTGCTCCTGTAAGTAACCTCCCATAAGCGCCTGAAGCAGCCCCGATAAGTTTGGTGGAACTATTACTTTGGTTTATTATCTGTTCCCTTTTTGGGTGAATAGAATATTTGTTCACATTTTCCCAGGAAAAGTAAGAATATTTGCATATACACAAAAAAAGTCATGGAAAGGCAAGATGAATTGCTAGGTGGTAGTGGCGTACACGTTTAATCCCAGTTGATAGATGGATGTTTAATCCTGCTCTGTTCAATTCTATAATACAAGTCCTAATTCAACAAATTCTAGCACTATTTTCCTAGATTTAATCATATTCCGTGTATTATGGGATCAATCTCTAAGTCTGTCCCCAACTCTGGATATCAGTTACAAGCACAAGCCTCTAGTATCACCAATGGACGGGAAATAAACTAGGTATTGCCCCAAACCCCTTCTTGGGGTTGAATACCTATCTGCTAGAATAGCTCCCAGAATAGAAGTTACTTTACTTACTACTGCTGATTCATTACAAAGTGTGCTTTAAAGAACATAAATAAATATCCAGATGAAGCATACACAGGGAGAGTGACCGTAGCAAATAAAATCTAACAACATATTAAAGAATAATACATTGTAACCAAGTGAAACTTAAGAAATGTAGGTAAGAGGATTAAATAAGGTTAATATAATATGTATAAAAGGTAGGTAATATAGATAAGACATATGACAATAAACAGATGTTATATTGTTAAGCTATACTGTTCCTTTCATCCCTCCCTCATACCCTTGAGCCCCTCCTGCTAGTGCCTTTCTTCCTCCCCAAGAGTATCACCTTTTGCTCTTATATTATGTGTACCCTGTGGGTTGGAATAAGAATAGCCTCCATGTGTTTATATGGTTGAATACTTGTTCCCCAGCTGGAAGAACTGTTTGAGAAGAATTAAGAAGTATGACCTGGTTATAGGAGGTGTGTCATTGGGTGGGCTTTAAAGCTTCAAAAGATTCCCACCATCTCCAGTGCAATCCGTGTCCTACTTTGTGGGTCAAGATGTAAGCTCTCAGTTGCTCCAGCCAACATGAATTCTGCTTGCTGCCACAGTGCCCAGCCATGATGGACTGGACTCTTAACCCTCTGAAACTTTAAGCTGAATTAAGCCTTTTCTTTTATAAGCTGCCTTGGACACGGTATTTTTCACAGCAGTAGAAAAGTAACTAATATATATCCTATCACTGTTTCCTATTTCCTCCCTTAATATCTCTTCCACCCCTCATGAGCCTCCTTCTGGTTCCATGACCTACAGGCACACACATATGGAAAAATGGATTTGTCTTTGAGTCTAGCTTCTTCCTTCCTTTCTAATATTAAAGGCAGGTTTATTGAGAAGCTGCTCTCAGGTGAGTTAACTGGCCCCAAGGATTCAGGTCGGGGGAGTCACCATGGGGAAGGGTAGGAGGGGAGAGAAAGAGAAAGGGAGTGTGTGTAGACAGAGAAGAGGAGGAGAGAGATGGAGAGAGAGGGAGAGAGGGGGATGAATGGAGGAAGGGAGATGGAAGGAGGGGAGAGAGCCAGTGAGTCAGTGAAATGTCTGGATTATATATGCAAGAGCCTTTATGAATTTATTTTTCTTTATGGCTGAAAATGTCCATCATATATGTATCACATTTTCTTCGAGACTGGTTCCATTTCAAGCTACTGTGAGTAGTTCTGTAGTAAACACTGGATGTGCAAGTATCTCTGTAGTATGTCCACTTAGATCGCTTCAGGTAGATACCTAGGAGTGGTGATTGTGTTTATATGTACAAGTGTCTGATTGTTGTATGTATGTGTACCATATATGTGCTTGTTACTTGTAGACGTCATCAGATCTCAAGGAACCGGAATTATGGTTGTGAGTAGTTCACATGTGGATGTTGGGAACCGAACTCAGCTTTCTATAGGAGAAAGCGATCTTAACCATGGGAGCTATCTCTCCTGCCCTTAGAAGCTTCTGTTTCTACCCACAGTGAGTAAGGACTTCTCTTTCCCTACATTCTTGTCAATCTCTGCTGTCACGTTTTCTTTATGACAGCCATTATGAATGGGTGAGATGGAATCTTAAAGCAATTATACTTTGCATTTCTTTAATAGATACCGATGTGCATACATTCTCAAATGCTTGTTGATTATTTCTTCTTTTCAGAAGTGTCTGAAGTTCATTAGCTGAATTACTGATTAGATGATTTATTTTTCTTGGTATTTAATTTTGGCAGTTCTCTCTATTAGATGTTAAGTCTCTATCTGATGTATAGCTAGCTGGCAAGGACCTTTCCCACCTCTACAGGGAAAAATTCTTCTTTCATTCTCTTGATGTTTTTCTTTATTGTACGGAGGCTTCTAAACTTCATTTAATTTCACTGTCATTTCTTGGGATTATTTCCTAATGGACTCCCCACTTATGCCTATATCTTGGAGTATCTTTTTTAACCTAGGTTTTCCTTTAGCATTTTCTAAGTTTCCAGGTCTCACATTAATATCTTTAATCCTATTTTGAATTGATTTTTGTGCATTATGAGAGATAGGGATAATTTAATTCTTCGCTAGGTAGATGCCCAGTTTTATAATACTACATGTAAAAGAGGCCTTTTGCAATATATTTTTTCACAGCTTTGTTTAAAATTAGGTGGCTGTAGTTGTATGGGGTCGTCCATCCTACTTCACTGGTCTGTGTGTCTATTTTGTGCCAGTTACAGTTTTTTGCTACTATGGTTCCTAGTATATTTTGAGATCAGGTATTGTGGTATCTCTAGCACTGCTCTTTCTGCTTAGGATTGCTTTGGCTATTCATGGTCTTTTGTGCTTACATATGAACTTACAGTTGTTTTTTTTTTTTTTGTTTTTTTTTTTTTTTTGCTAATTCTGTAAAGAATGTCAGTGGAATTTTGATGGTGATTGCATTAAATCTGTAGACTGCTTTTGCTAATATAGTTACTTTTACAATATTGATTCTGTCTTCTTCAATGTTTTCAATGCTTTATTCTACAACACTCCCCCGCCCCGCACATGTATCTGGTTATGGCTCTAAGCATGTGAATACAGGTGCCCGTTGAGGACACAAGAGGGTGCTGGAACACCTGGAGCTGGGAGTTATAGGTGGTTCTGAGCTGCCTGATGTGGGTGTTGGGATGTTGTTAATTTGAAACTTGTATCTTACTAATGAGCTACACTATCAAGCCCTGAAAATTTTTATCATTTACAGATATTCATCTTCAGAAATGCCTGTCTCAATCCTATTGCTGCCTTCAAATATAAGAGATACACAGACAACTTGCCAAATTCTAAGAGATTAGTTGTATAAATATTTAATGTCAGTCTGGAGCTTCTACTCTGCTTTGGTCATTCAGTTCACAGATAAAACACACAAATTTTATATTTATAATAAGCCTTAATCAGCACTAGAGCTGGGCAGATATCTACCCTCTATACTATTAGAATCTATTTTCTCATCAATAACCCTGAGTTATAATTTGCCATGCTCCATCTGGGCAGCTCGGAACTCCAGCTAGCTAGCCCCCATGGCTATGTTTTCCGAATTCCTGACCCTATGGTGGCTTCCTCCTCTTTCTACCTTCTTCTTCCTCCTCATGGTTCTCCTCCCCTCCCCTCTCCTTCTTCATCCCCAACCAGGTAACTCAAAACCCACATAATTTCGCATTACAATACATAGCAACAGACCAAACCCCAATATTAGTTACATATTTTCAAATTTCCTTCTAAGATTACAATTCTAAATCTAATTTTATTAGCTGGAAATATTACCCAAGAGTATAAGAAAACAGACCAGTTTCTCCTAGGCATTGCAGATGTTCTCTGACTTCTTCACTGCAATCCCTCACCATCAACACCACAGCACTCTGTTGACTGAGGGGTCCCTCTGCTTTCATTACCCCAATACTCAAAACCTTCTTTGAGCGTGGTTTCTCTTTACATCTCTCAAAAATCACTGAAAAATCTATCTGTGACCACAAGGACAACTATAGAACTAGTAAAATTAAAAACAAAACATTTGCACTTCAGATAGAAAGGGAATCTGTTGAGTCACTGAGTGTTTATAATAGCACACAATTCACTTCCTGTTGCAATAATTTCTTCTGTAAGTCAGCAGCTCCTCCACAGATCCCCATGAAGTCTATGACTTCTCAAAAATGTCAACAATGCTGACTATTATGAAGGAAAGAGTGCTGCCTAAGCAAAATTAAACTAGAAGAAGAGTCTATTTACAAAGTTCGTTTTAGGGACAAGCAGTTGATAAAATTAGTTTTTGTTACTCATAAAGATAGTCATGAGTTCTGCATTTTCCAATTATAGCATGCTGCAAGGACCTTAAAACGTTCTAATTTCCATCATACAGCCAAAAGTCCATGTCCTAGTGAATATATTATAGTCCACTGAAAAATCAATGTTAGTATCAAGCAGTCAAGTGATTACCAGAACAAGGACCAGAAGTATTGAGGGGCTCCAAGGAGGTGGAAGGGCACAGAAAAATACAGAAAAAAAATCCCATTGGGAGAGTTTAGCTAATTTACAGAGAATGTTCCTTCTCATTGTTAATCTGGGTGAAAATGCTTTTTAACATTGTGAAGGCAGTAATTAATATTGATTATATATATAAAAAATCATTTACACAGATCTATAAAGATATTTTGCTTGTGGCTGGAAATATAACTTAGTGGTAGATGCTTGCCTAGCATGTGTGAGGTCTTAGGTTCATTCAACAGCACTAAATACACACACACGTATTTATGTGTATATATTTATGTATATATCTTTAGATATTAATTTTGCTTACATGTTCCTTGGAGTGAAAGTCAGTAAATGGAAGACTTGCTTCCTGCTCTAGCTAGAATTATAGGTAGCAATGGAGAATACAGATCCATACTAGGTAGTACAGAATAGTAATTATGAGCGCTGGCCTGACTGTGGGGATTTGGCTAAGTTCTGTGAGCCTAGGAGCTGTATATCTTTAGTACTTCCATGTATATGCAGAGACATTCAACTTGCAGCTGAATTCCATCCTGTTCTTCATCCCGCCAGGATTCACTGAGCATTTACTACATGCCTGCCACTCTAACAGGTGCTTTACGTTGACCACCTCCTTCCATCTTTACTTTATCACCATCCCAGACATTTGTTAAAGACCTCAGAATAAGCTGGAATTCAAATTCATATCTAATTCCCATTTTAGGGCTTTCCTCTTATATCTTAGCCACATTTCTATTGCTATGAAGAGACACCATGATTAAGGCAACTTACAAAAGATAAGGGCTTATTAGGGGCTTGCTTACAATTTTGGAGGGTTAGGCCATTATCACCATGGCAGGAAGCATGGCAGCAGGCATAACCTGGCGCAGCAGTGGACAGCTTACACGTTAAGACAACAACCACAAGTCAGAGAGACAGATCCAACTGGGAATTGCATCAAGTTTTGAAACCTCAAAGCCCACCTCAGTGATGACAGCCTCTAACAAGGCCACACTGAAGACCAAGTATTGAAACATGAGCCTATGGTGACATGCTCATTCAAACCACCAGACCTACTGTAATACATCATAAGAATTTATAGTCAGAGTTAAAAGTGAGAGGTTGTGAAGCTGCACCCTATCAGCTGCATGTAGCTTGCACATTTTGTTCTGGTTATTTAGGGAGTTTATGAGAGATTGGGTGTTTATGACAGAGAGAGGGAGAGCAGAGACTGACTCTTACCATTTATGTAGAAACCAGAGGATGACTTTGGATGCCTTGCTATCTCTTTTTACTTCATATTTTGAAACAGGGTCTCACACTGACCTGGAACTCATTGTTTCCTTTAAACTGGCTAACCAGTAATCCTCCAGGGTCTGCCAATCTCTACACCACAGGGCTGGGGTAATAGGTCTACATCTCCAAGCCTGGCTCTCATATGGCTGTTGAGAATTTGAAATTTGGTCCTTGTTTTTAGCCCATCAAGCACTTTACCTACTGAATCCCCTTGTCTAGGATTTTAATTTTTTTTATTAAATCAAAAGAAGAAATTTTATGTAATGTTCAAATTTATAATTTTCTTGAAAACAAACCAAACCAAACAATGTGTTAACATCCTTGCATGGCTGCAACTGCTAGAGCTGACCAGTGGCTGCCCTGTACATAGGAGCCTGTTCTTCCTTTGGCTTGCTTCACTCATTTGCATTCTCTGGGCTCAAGTACTTAGTTAGCAATTCTTAGTGCCTTCCTACATCTCTCTCTAAATTGCCTCCTGAGTACTTGTCTTTTGTGCTAGCTTACTAATGGCCTGTCAATCTCTCAAGTCTCCTTATCTCATTGCTGTAAGTTCCTGACAATTCAGTACTGTGTACTCCTTAGAGACTAGAGAATAATATTAGTCTGAACTCCTTATCATGGCATTCTGAGCATTCTAGGCATGGTTTCAAATCACCTTTGTCATCACACATTTCTGTATCTGATGAGTGAGTAGATTGCTATTACCTTAAAAGGAGTTATTCAAGTGTTTTGCTGTAAAATTCCATTTTTTAAATTACATTTTAAACAATGGGTTGGGTTACAAGAATGATTTTCAAAATTAATTTAAAGAAACAGGAATCTACAACTTATTTATAACTGTCTCTCAGAGATGTGTGCCCTAGTGTATTTGCTGCTTACAGAAGCCATTGATAAGTACTTACTATAGATAACAAAAAAGATTTGGTATTGATGACATTGTTTTTTAAGATTCATATTTTTTATGTGCTTATGTATTTTGCCTGGATATATGCATTTTCACCATGTGTGTGTAGTGCCTGCAGACAGTACAAGGTCCCCTGAAATCTGAGTTATCTGTGAGTAGCCCTGTGGGTGCTGGGAACTGAGCTTGGGGCCTCTGCAAAAGCAGCAAGTGCTCTTAACCTGCGAAGCATCACTTCAGCCCTCTCGATGGTAGCTGTTAAGATTACATACATAAGCTGAATACTGTGGCACAGGGCCTGTAACCCAGCATCAGGAGGCTGGTGAGGAGGATCCTGAGTTTAAGTTCAGGATGGACTCACAGTGATATTGTATCTCAAAACAAAACCAAAAATCTACATACATATAAATCATGAAGATAAAGGGACTGATATTGCACTTTTGATGACATAGCAAGAAATCCTAAAGCATTTTAAAATATGGAATCTTGTTTTATTTTTAAAATCAAGAAGAAAAGCAGATGACAAGTAAAAGATATAAATGAATAGGTGCGCTACTTAAGATCTGTTTTTGGAATGTGTCTTACTGCACAGCACTGGTACCTAAGGATACATTACATTGTAATCATGAACTTTTTTTGAGTAAAAGATATGTGGTAATTCTAAAATGTTCTATCACAGTCAAGCTTTAAAACAGTAAAATGAAGCCACTCAAACTGAGCATATAGTTGCTTTAATAACAAGTGATTGTTTACTGTTACACACACAGTAAGTTATTCTGTACAACCTAAAGTTAACTAGTTTTAAATAAAGTGATGTTATTCAGATAATTTTCTAAGATCTCATTCTGTTCTTAGTATTCAAATTCCATGCCTGCTGGGCTGACTTCTTATGATTACACTTTGGCATCTGCACACAGACACCAGCTTTAGTTAACTTTCTTGGATGGAAAGAACAGGTTTTACTTTGGTCAACTATATAGTGCCTGCAGCTCTCCTTCCTCTGTAAACAAATGACCGTGTTTTTCTAGGAAAACAACAGAGCACTAAAGTGTACTTTCTCCACAGCTTTCCTGGTAATGTAACATTAGCTTTACAATACACAAGTCACATCACCAAGTTTTTAATTAGTAAACTAATTACCTAGCAAATAGATAAAAATTCTGGTCCTTCTTAATTTGAGAGACACTCATAATGCAAACAGCAGGCAGAAAAGATTTCAGAAAATGTATCCTAGAGCATGCTTGAATAGAAACAAACTTCATTATCTGGTGATCTTGGAATTTTGAATTGTATGTATATTGTTGTCTTGTAGACAAATTCCTACAAAATTCACAGGTATTTGGAGAAAGAAAGTAAAATTTAATTTCAACCATGAAGAAGAATATTATTAATGGTGACACAATAGTCTGAGTCACAGATGGTATATAACTACACAATGTTAACAGACATTTGTAAAAATCAAGTAATTTAGCATGGAACCATTGGTTACCACTTCTATGTATACTGTTCAGCTTTTCTGAAATATCTCAAATAGTGCTTGAAAGTATCTGCCTACGCTAGCCAGTATTTCTTAAGCTGCCCTCCAGTGAGAGGCTAATGGAATACTATTAGATTCATACTAGATCCCTTTCCCAAGTATACTTACAATAGTTTCATCCTGATGGAACCTGGATATCACAACCTGGCTTCACAGACTTACACAATGCCAGTTAACAGTATTGCCTAATGTTTCCATGGCATTTACTATGTACTAATATATTTATCTACTGTTGCATGAAAAACTGCCAGGGCTTGGTGGCTTAAAAAGCAGCAATTTGCTTATTTCTCAGTAGTCATTAACCCATCTTTTGGAATTTTAAACCTATATTTGGAAAGTAACCTGTTGTAAGTTACTTTTTG
This sequence comes from Uromys caudimaculatus, assembly GCA_028551405.1. NCBI lineage: Eukaryota > Metazoa > Chordata > Mammalia > Rodentia > Muridae > Uromys > Uromys caudimaculatus. Next base: position 86,077,831 of record CM052703.1, on the reverse strand, counting down.
AACTCTAAAATCTCAGCACCCTCTTCCCCATGCTGCAGAGGGGATGCTTTCTACATATGAAGCCTGTTCAATATTGTCAACATTCACACAAACATGAAGAGCAGACTCTCAGGGGTTTCAAAATCTAGCTTTGCTGGAAACAAAACCTCATGTGTAAGATCAATATCTGTAAGAGAAACAAAGAAGTGGGTTGGGTTAGGAAGTCCTCTGCAGGGGGCAAGGGCAGACTCTGTCCTTTCCATGACCCTCTCCCCATCTCAGGATCAGGAAGGAGACCGCACTCTTCTTACTGTCAGATACTCCTTTAATCTGCCACAGTCTTCTAAGAAGAAGATATACTTAGAGAGGCCAACAGAATAAATCAAACTCTGTGCTACTGTGGAATAAATTAGTATCTGGTTTTGATACATAACTATGCTTTCCTTTTCACCATTTTCAGTTGATTTTTAATCGTGCCACATAATATATTAAAAAGTAATCAAATTAATAACTTTTGTTTGACTGTTATTCCAAGTAGGCACTGTGCTGCCTGCCCCCAACAATTCGGCTCTCCTGTATGCTGCCTCACTATTTGGCTTTCCTCCATGTTTTTCTACAGAGCTATCCATGTTTCTGGCCTGTATCTCTCTCTTTTCTGTCTTAGGTATGTCTATAGAAGTTAAACTTATATTTTAAATTAGATCTCTCTCTCTTATGTTAAAAAATATGCAAATTCTATTTGTTTTCTCTATAGGTCCACAAAGCCCAAGCTATAAATTGGTATCTTATAGGCATTTTGTTTTGAATATTATTATTATTAACCAATTAGAAAATCCCTGGCAGTAGACTTTCTTTTGAGATAGTCTTGCTCATATTTAGCCCAGGGCAGACTATACCTTGATTTTCCTACCCCTACTTTAGTTGACTGTCAACTTGACATAATTTAGAGATGTATGGAGAGAGGGGTACTGAACTAAGGAAATGCCTTCATAGGATTCGCCTGTTTGCAAGTCTGTGGTGCATTTTCTTAATTAATGATTGCTGTGAGAGGGCCCAGCCCATTGTGCATAGTGGCTCCCCTGGGCAGGTGGTCCTGGGGTGTATAAACAAGCACTCCTCAATGACCTCTGCATCCATGTTCTTGCTCCCAGGTTCCTACTTTGTTTGACTTCTGGGCCATGCCTGATTCTCCTCAGTGATAAATTATGATGTGGAACTGTAAGTTGAAATATAACCCTTTCCTCCCCAAGTTGATTTTGGCCATGCCGTTTTATCACAGTGATAAAACCCTAAGGCACTATGCTTAGACTCGTCCTCTGAAAAGCTGATAATCTGCCAACATTGTGTCCACATTGTTTCTCTTGTGGTAGCACCCTTTGGAGGTCAGAAGGCAATTTGCCTGTGTCAGTTTTCTCTTTCTACCTTGTGGGTTCTGGGAATTAAACGCAGGTCTTCAGAATTAGCAGCAGTCACCTCTATCTACCAAGCAGTTTGTTGGCCCTGTGCCTACATGTTTTTTTTAACTATGTTACTAGAACTTTATAAACAGTAGCTGTTCCTTTAACAGAGAATATTCTCTAGTTGTGTATAGTTTCTTCAATTACTGATGTTACTTTTCTGGTTTCTTAAAGCATTTGAGTTTTCAATCTTGTTGAAGAACACTAGAAGAACAGAGAAGATTGACTACAGCTTTCAAATTCTTTATGTCTCTAAGTGTCAAACATTTAATGACCTTCCATTTTTAAACACAAATAGTTGACATTTACCTTCCAGGGAGTTAATTAAATATTTTGTTTGTTTTCAGTTCAGTCAACAGATTACCTTTCAGTAGTGAGTCAACAGAACAGGGTGTTGGATAGGGAAGTTTGGGGGTGGGAGGGAGAGAGGGAAGAAGGGAGGAGAGATGAGAGAGAAAGAGAGGAGAGAGGAGGAAACAGGGTGGGGGAGAGAGAATGTTTCAGGATATTTGATTACACTGTGAATCCCGAGATTGTGTTGTTTACTGAAAAAAACCTGTTTCTAGTTGTGGAGTGGTTCAGCCCTTAGCACTCACCTTTAGCCCCTCTGGCTGGAATAAAGATACACTCTTAGTACACACCTTTAGTCCCAAACAATGAAGGTAAAGTTAGTTTGTAGAAGGAAGCAAACATGTTTGAAAGTGATGTCTAATTGAATGGTGAACAAAGTGAGAATCAGAGAAAAATTTGACAGACTAGGATCTGCCCAACTATCATAAGAAGAGAAAGCAAAGAGAGGCTACTTAAGAAAGAGCAGCAAAGAGAGGGAAAAGGGGAAAGAGGCAGTTTTACTGGGAGAGTTTTACAGAGACAGGTTGAAGAGAGAATGAGCCAGAGAATGAGAATGAGCCAGAAGATTAGAATAGATTGCTAAAGTTAGTAATAGGCCCGGGGGGGGGGGGGAGAGGGAGGGACAGAAAGAAGCTTGAATCAGTCAGTTCGGAGAGGAGTTTGAGCTAGAACAGCTGAACTGATTCAGCTAGCTAGAGATCAGAAACAACAAGAAAAGGTGAGCTTGAGCTTATTCGGCAGCAAGTCTCAGAGGCTGAGAACATTCTAGGCCTAGATGAGATGGTACGGAAGCTGGAAGCTTCCAGGACTGGGCTTAGGTTAGCAGATGGAGCCAGTGAGCCTCCGAGATGGCACTCGGATCAGGTGAATAAAAAATACTTTTATGAAAGAGAAAGGGAGGGAGAATGGGGACTATGAATGTGAGAGTGAGTGAGCGGGGAGACTCGGGAGCACCCAGAGGACGGCAAAGATCTCTTGATACATACATGTTGCCTTCCTTTCTTTACATTTCCCCCTTGCAATGGGGAGAAAATTCCAGATTGGAGACATGGTAGGCAAGCACTCTCTTGCTGAGCCATGCCTGCCCTACTCTGCAGTCTTTGCAGTTGTTTACAAAGTTCGTTATTGATTTGTCATCAGCAGCAAAGCTCAGAGTCAGTAAGAACTAGATATATAGTCTGATCTGATTGGCGATTCCTGTTTATATCTAGAAGACTGGTCATTGGTCTGTACTGCATTTTAGCTTACACAGAATGCTGACACCCCCTCAGGGGAGGCGGAAGGCAGCCTAAGGTGGGGTCCTCAGCCTGGGTGAGAAACAGCACAGGCTGAGGCCGATGTTGGGGTTCTCATACCCCTGGACACTCAGATGTCGCTGGGAACCTCAAAGAGTTGAGAACAAGGGGGCCAGTGGGCTGGCAACTAGCCCAGGGCTGGAGGGAAGGGGGAATCCGGCTTAGCTCAGGGTTAAGTGTCTGGAGCACAGAGGGGCCTTTTGCGGTAGACTTAGGTGACTCAGCTCAATAATGAAGACTTCCCAGCATGGCAGATGTCCAAACTGTATTCATGATAAAAATGGTACATACAACTTACTCAGGGTGGACCAGAGATTAAATACCTTTCGCAGGAAGGAATGTCTGGGAAGGGAAGCTTATTGGCTAAACCCTCAGGCATGGCCCATCTAGATTCTTCAGTAGCATGGAGAACTCTGGGCTCTATGCTACGTGACTAGTTGTCATGGTCGTCATGTGGGGTGTCATGGTCACGTGCTCCAGGATAGGAACCAGGTCGGGAGCAAATTCAAATGCCTACCGTTCTCAGTTATGAGAACTGCCAGGGTTTCTGAATCTGCTTGACCATCTCTGAGTTTGTCTCATGACACGATTCCACTTGCTCCACAACTTTTCTGTGTTAGCATTACAGCTGTGAGCTGCCACTCTAAAGGAGGTGCTGGGGAGCTAAACTGAGTCTAAGTGTTTGTGTGACAAGCACTTCACTAGTGGAACCATCTCCTTAGCCCCAGGTTAGTTCCCCTTAAACGGAACACTCCTATTCAGCATGTAACTTCAGATTATTTCCTATTTTCCTAGGACATATTACATTAATTCTCACTGAACCAAGGAATACTACAAAGAAATTGTTAGGTTTGTGCTGGCGATTTCATACTGCCTAGCTCAGCACCTAATCTACTAAACGGCAGCAGAAGCCATGTCTTTGTACCACTGCATCCCACAACGTCCAGTGGATTCTGTTAAAGAAAACTTATCTGCCAAGGTAGTTAAAGTGTCTACAGTATTAAACAAATTTGGTCCTTCAAATCTTATGTCACTCATTTATTTAAACTTTTGCTTTTTAGTCATGAGAAAAAAAGAAGTAAATCCTTGTTTTGACTACACTGGTATCTGTCAGTATGACCACACAGTATCTTTTTTATCCTCTTCCACCTTCAGCGATATTCCCAGTAAGTTTCATATTTTCTCTACCTATAATGTTTATACATTCTCGCTCTTTGCTTGTTCTTCATCTCAGCCCTACCTGTAAGACAAATGCTCATGTAGCCTTCACCAGCACAAGCCTAACAATTTCTTCATAGTATTCCTTGGTTCAGTGGGAATTAATGTATTTTTTACAGGATGTTGATTATGGATGTTTTAGGAAACTAATGTGGCAATTAGCTATACTCTATCACCATAGCTGTATGTGTTTCTCAAGGGCAGACAACCGTGTTTGTTCAGCTTTAGAGTCCAACACTCGGATGTGGTAGCAGTTCTCCTGAGTTAACAGGCACTACCATAGTTCTAGTTGTGTGTTTCATTTTCGGAACCTTTGGCTTTTATAGGAAAGAACAGAAGAATGAAATAGTTCATAAAAACACTCCGCTCTGGGTTGAAATGTCTACCATAGGCTCATGTGTTTGGATACTGAGTCCCCAGCTGGTGGTCAAATTGGAAAGGCTGTGGAACCTTTAGGAGAAAGAGCCTTGCTGGAGAAAGTGGGTTGTTGGAGGCAGGCTTCCCCGCTTTCAAGCCTGACTCCGCTTCCTGCCCATGCTGTACTTCCTGTGTATACCTCCTATGTGACTAGCCAGCCTTCAGTTTCTGCCACCATACCTTACCTACCACCATGGACTATATTCCTATGCAACTATAAGCCCAAGTAAGTCCCCTTTCCCTCAATGGATGGCTCTTTTCACTCTCAACCATTTCCTGCTAACTGTTTTTAAGGAGTTTATTTTATAGTAGAAAAATGATGCAAGAAGACCTTAAATTACACTCTCCTTACTTTTTTTTTTTTCTTCCCAAAAACAGATCATTTGAGATCTGTTATAGGGAATAAAAGTTGGAATAAAAACAAAATTCTTTTCCTATTTTGTAGTCTCTTACCAACTAAAATTAATGACTGATGAAATATCTATTCTTTATATTACTGTAGAAACAATTTATATTACTTATGGAAACAATATTAATACTATGAAAAAAGGTTTATTTGGATTTCACCAGAATTACTTACAGACTATAATTTTACAGTAGGACAACTACTGTCTGTATTAACCAGAGCCAAGGTCAGTATTCAAGTAGAAATACAAAAAGTATTTCATGTTCTTCTGAACACTTAGCACATTTTTTATTAAAAATATTCATAGATTGGAGACATAAATAATATTATATAACAGTTGTTGAAATTATAACAGCATTTCCTGACCTTGTTCAAAGTTTAATGAAATATCCTTGCTGGACATGACCATGAAAATGGCTGGGGGAGCGTGGGGCTAAGAGTGATGCCAATTCAATATCTCTAGGCAAAACCCCCAAAAGATTCTCAGAAGTATGCCTGCACAAATTGTGACTCATTTGGAAACCACTATTAGAGTTTAAAACAACAAAACAAAAAACAAAAACAACACTTGAGCTTTGGAATCACACACAACATAGTTTCAATCTGCTCATGGGCATGGGGGTCTTTCTGAGCCACACTCTCTTCTGTCCAACTACAGCGATACTTCACTGCAGTGGGCCAGGCACGTGCAGCAGCGTTCACTAAGCACCAGCTCCATTTCCTATCACCTTTCTCTGGGCTTACTCTTTACACCATTTTATTAGATAAACAGACTTTTATAAGGGCTAACAGTATCTGACATGGAGACACAGAACTTAGCTCCCATTTGGGTGGTCAGGACCCAGGCAGAATTACTGGTAAGAGCCTGGCAGCAGCAGGAAGGCCACCACTTAGAGAGCTCAGAATGCTCTGTGGTTCTCTACACTTTCATGTTCACTTTCTGCTTCTTGGGTTGATGGAACCTTGTCAATAAGGGCCTTTCAGATAGTCATCAATAGATTTTTCTATTATACCACTTATGTTTACTAGTAATAAACTTTTATGTCTTGAAACGAAAATAATACTTATGCAAAAAACATGTTTATTTACAGTACTGTATTTTTTTTTAGGATGTATATGCCAATTAAGATTTGGGAAGAAGATAAAGATCTGCAAAATTACTAATATAAGTCTTTAAGCTAAGAAATCATGCTCTCTATGTAATTTATTCATATGTATATATATATACATATATATACACACCTATGTATAGATGTGCATATATGTATTTACATGTATGTATATGTATATGCATGTGAATATACATATATGAATGATCCTTCTAATCTCAGCTCTTGGCAGGCACTGTATGTAAGATAAAATTCACCTGAAAACATTTTTATTTCAAAATTAAGAGATCTAGAGATAGTCAATTAATAGCACGAGTTTTAGTGAAGGAAGGCAGACACAAAAGAACATAGTGGAAGGCGGGGGGGGGATGGGGGGATCGGGGGGGATGGGGAGGGATCGGGGGGGGGGGGGATGACTCAGCTGATACAGCACTTGCTGTGCAAGCATACCGATCTGAGTGGGGAGACCTGCAGCGTGCTGGGCAGCCAGCCAAGCAAAATGTGCACTTTTCAGGTTCAGTGAGAGACTCTGTCTCAAAAAATAGAATGGGGAGTGACTAGTGAAGATACCTGACACTGTCATCTAGTCTCAACAACCAGAGTACACATGTATGCACATGGACCCAACATACACATATACACATACACACATACAAGAATACATATTATATAATTTCCCTCATGTGAAATGCCTTCCCAAAGCATACTCAACAGAAAGTAGATGCACTGCTGTGTGGGCATGGGTATGAGGTGTCCTCTCGGGGTGAGGGAAGTATCCTAACGTTAGATGGTAGCCAGCAGGCTGTCCTCTGCCCTGATCTTGTCACTATATACAGAGCAGCAACTTCACTCTGTCTGTTCAAAGCATTTATGACCAGAGGCTGGACACTCTGAGCTCATTAGGATAACAAATACCATCTGTACCACACAATCACAAGGCATAAAATGAGAGATAACTTATTTATGGTAATAAAACACTGCCATTTACAAACTTATCAAATTAAATCAGGGCACAGGCACACTGGACTATATCAGAGACAGTAGGCAAGTGGGTTTATTGAAAGTACTAGCTCAATGATGTCACCTGAAACACACGACAAGAGAGACATCTCTGCTATACAGCACAGAGATCTGTGTATCCTGGCAGCCTTAAGTGCGTTTCTGCATAATTTTATAGTTCTTTAATTTTTTGGTAATTTTTTTATTTATATACAGAACAATAAATGAAATCATCATGGCCTCTGCCTTGGAGATCACAAAGTGATGAGCCTTTCTCTATCCCTGTGCTTAGTTCAAAAAGAAAAATCATGAGGAAAAGGCATGATAAATGCCAGCATGTGCTGTCAGTATTGCCATCCCTCTTTCAAAAAAAAAAAAAAGACGTTGTTTTGGAAAAATGGAATAAAACTGGACAAAAGACATTTCATACTTTTCTATAAAATCTGAATTTCATTTTTACAAGTTATTTTACATTTATTTATTTGGCTAGTATGTTCATGTATGTATACGCGTGTGTAAGGCTGCATTTATATTAGTCAAAGGACTACTTGCAGGAGTTGGTTCTGTCCTTCTCCACGTAGGTGTGAGGGATTGGACTCAGGTCATCTCACCTTTACAGCTGAGCGTTCTCACAAGCTCCCCTCCTTGGATGTTCTAATCATGCATATATAATACATTTATTTAAGAAAATGCTGATGGCTTGGTGGTACTGTGTAGCAGACTACCTTAATCACTATTGGATTAGTAAGACTATCAAGTTTCTTGAGGCAATGCTATCATACTGTCAATGATGCAGCTCACACACTGTTTGGTATAGTAATTTTATATGTTGAGATGCTCAATAAAGTTTGTTTTCAAGGAGTAATTTTTGTTGTTGTTTTTTTGAGACAGGGTTTCTCTGTATAGCCTTGGCTGTCCTGGAACTTGCTCTGTAAACCAGGCTAGCCTGGAATTCACAGAGTTCTGCTTGCCTCTGCCTCCCAAGTGGTGAAATTAAAGGAGTAAGTTTTTTTTTTTTTTTTTTTTTTTAAAGAATCTATTTATGTTTTTAAAATGTGAATTGGTGTTTTGCTTGTATGTCTGTCTGTTGTGTGTAAGAGGATGTCAGATCCCCTGGAACTAGAATTAAAGATAGTTGTGAACTGCTATGTGGGTGCTGGGATTTGAACTTGGGTCCTTTGGAAGATCAGCCAGTGCTCTTAACTCTGAGCTCTGAGCCATCTCTCCAGCCCCCCAGTAAAGTTTTATTACACTGAAGGGAAAAAAAGGACTTATTAAAAATATTTTTAAAAAGGAAGTAACCAACTACTTTCTGATTAGAATTACTGTTCTAGTAGATGAAATCCATTAACTGGCAACATTACAGAACCAATAACCTGTGGCTAGACAAGTCATAGGCCATAGGGGTCACCTACTACCATTATGCTACTAAATGGACACAGTATTAACAGACATCTAATGACACTGCTGTATCATAAATCAATGTATCTCTCACCCTTCACCTGAAATGCAATCAATGAATCTCTCGCCTGCTGCTACTTGCAGCAGATGGTGATTTATATAGAGAGCCACTAGCCAAGGTGCAGAGTAATCCAAACAAGTCTTACCAGCACTGCAGTGGGTAGTTTCCAGGTGTCTGCTTGCTGGCTGCATCTTATGCTGCCAGTGACCACAGCAGTATCTTCCTAACAAGACTGTTTGAGGAGAAGTCCTCTTCCAAGTTTACTTCTTTATTGGGTATTGAGATTTAGTCCTAGAGGTAGTAGCTGCTCCTTGTATTCTATTCCTGCATACTTTAGAATTCTCTTTATTTTAGTAATTAATAGTTCCTTGCATCGTAACTTCTTTGAGCTAGGTATAGTAGTATATGACTTTAATACCAGCACTTGGTAGGCAGAAGCAGGCAGATCTTGTGAGTTTGAGACCAGCCTGGTCTACATTGCTAGTTCCAGGTCAGATTGGGCTGCATAATTCATAGATCTTGCCTCAGCTAACCCCCAAACAAAACTAAAACCAAGCTTTCCCTTTTTCAAATGACTGCTATAGCTTCTGGCTCCTACTGGAACCTTGATAACTAACCCTAAAGCCAAAGTAAATCCACAAATGTAGCCCAGAGTGTTAAGTATTTATTGTTAAGTTTGACAACATTAGCTGAACTTGTTAGCTTGCCGCCTCCTAAAGCTCACTGTGCAGAAAGCTCAGTAGAAGTCAGATGTTGCCACAATCTGGACCTATTGCTTATTTTAGAATGAAGTACTAACTGTATTATTCAGAATGTGGATCTTTACGAAAAAGAAGTAATAAAGACAACTTGATAGATTTGTTTGCTCTAAGAGCTAGAGCTGGCAAGCTAGCTCAGTGGGTAAAGGCGCTTGCCCCCAAGCCTTACAACCTGAGTTCAAACCTCAGAACTGACATGGTGGAAGGAGAGGGACCCAACCTCTGCACAGTGTCCTCTGTACACCATGGCACAAACGCACTTGCCTAACCGTACACATACACGAGCATGAGAAATAATGTGTCACAAAAGAGCTAATATTTTATATGATGGCATGAACAACAGCTATAATAAAGTGTCAAATTCACTTTGAACAGCAAATTTACAGTAAATTCTGTGTTCTGTCACTATGGATGTCACTCATTCACTAAGTGTCTACTCATAACATCCTAGCCTCACAGGGTGTACTTTCTGTAACAGGGTGAACCCACCCATAAACTGATGTGGAACAGAGAGTTTCAGGCACTGCAGGGAAAGTAAAGCTGGCTGCAGTGGTTGGGCACTGGACTCCAAGATGATGATGGCTTGGTGTTTGCTGTTACACTTCCTATACATGGAATGTGATAAATGCTACAGTAAGTATAATTACAGGTGTGTCCTTAGTATAATAAGGGGACATATTCACATAATGCCATGAAAAATCAAACAGAATACACATATGTAAATTACAACACGTTTATGTCTAGACCAAACAAACTTACCCTATAGAAAGCACTGGTCAGGGGGAGTAGTGCAGCAGCAATGTTATATTCTTCTAAACTTGAACAATCCTTAAAGAAAACAAAGGCAAATGAACCTCATTAGGATATTTATCAGAATCACAAATGGATGACACACCAGGTTTGCGTTACTGTCCTGTGAAATTTTTTCACTTTATTTCAAGTTGTCATTAAGGCATAGTTGGGTAAATCCACGGAAAAATATTGTTTCTGAAGAACACTCATTTAAAAACAAAGTATAAATGCCCTGGGAAGGATATTACTGTTCTGTTTTACTGGTGAGCAGCTACTTTACCTTAGAGTCTGTGTTAAAAGGTGTTTTCATATACAGGGACTTTTAGAGGGGATTTTTGATATACCCAATATAATTTCACTAAGTCTATTTTTCTCACATGCTTTACTATTTTTCATATTGGGGTGTATTTTATAACTAATTTAAAAGTGCCATTTTCTTTCTCAGTGTTATATAAAACACTGAACTGTGTTGTTGGGGACAGAGTAAAAACTCTCACTGGAAAGCTAGAACAGTGCTGCTGCTGCTGCTGCTGCTGCTACTGAAGAGAAATGTGGCAGGGAAAAAGGAGATCAGAACTGCTGGACTGGATCTGAAAGCAGAGCACATAGGTAAAAGTATATGTATGCATGTGTAGGCAATTACTGTATGTTCAACTTATTTACATCTCAATATGAACTCACAAGAACCAAAGACAAGAACTGGAGCTGGAAGAGATGGCTCAGTGGTTAGTAGTCCTGCATTTGGTTCCCAGCACCCACATGTGGTTCACAGCTATCTGTAACTCTAGCTACAGATAATCCAACACCCTCTTCCAACCTCCACCACCACCAAATAGATTTGGTACCCTTAAGATACATGCAGGCGAAATACACATAAAATAAAAGTAAGTACATCTTTTAGGAAAAAGAACTGATAGATAGCACTGGTATTTATATATGCACATATGTGACACATATATAAATACATGATATGCACATGTGGTATATATATATATGTATACACACACTAGAATATTTTTCTGCCTTAAAAAGGAAGGTAGTCTGACATATGCTGTAACATGGATGGACCTTGAGCCATCATATAAATGGATGTTTGTAGAGTTATACTACCTAGTACAGCTACAGGGCTCCAGGGCATTTGATGCCCTCTGTGGGTACAGGTACCCACCTGGTACATATGCATACATGCTGGCAAAACAGTCATTCACATAAAGTAAAAACAACAAGATATAGGTACAGTCAAGAAGTGTTTAATAAAACAGTAGCGAAGAAATTAACTATAAGAATTGGAAAGCAGATCACATGAAATTTAGAAGTTTTGTATAGGAAAGGAAATGCTCAGCAAAATGAACAGATGGTCCATAGAACAGTAGGAAACTTGCCAGCTTCATTTCAGACAGGAGGTTCATATTTAGACTGTAGAGATAACCAGAAAAATTAAAATACCAAAATCAAACTCTCAATCAATAAACAGAGCAAAGATCAGAACAGACAGTTTACAAAAGATGTGTTAAGACATTGGGGAACGTAGGTGCTGGAGAGATGGCTCAGCAGTTAAGAGCACTGCCTGCTCTTCCAGAGGTTCTGAGTTCAATTCCCAGCAACCACATGGAGGCTTACAAATGGCTGTAACTGTAGTCCCATGGGACCCAATACCCTTTTCTGATGTTTAGACATACATGTAGATAAAACAAACAAAGGAAGTATTTTAAAAAGTATTCAGCATCCACAGACACCAGAAAAATGCAAATTAAAACTTGAGATTCCATCTCATCCCAGTTAAAATGGCTATTATCAAGTAAATAACAAATGCTGGAAAGGATCCTGGAAAGGATGTGGGGAAAGAGGCACCATTATTCACTGTTTGTGAGAGGTAAACTAATAAACCACTATGGAAATCAGTATAGAGGTTTCTCAAAACAAAATAAAACCAAAGAAAGAACAGAGCTCCCATTAAGACCTAGCTCTGTTTACTACTCCTAGGCCTAGACCCAAAGTATTTCATACCCACAGATACTTGCAAACTTATCACACTCTGTTCTCAACAGTAAGGAAAAGAAATCAGTCTAAAATGGTGTCTCACACACGTACGCACATGCACACACACAGTTTGGCCATGAAGAAAAATGAAATTGTAGAATTTGCAAGAAAATGGATGGAACTGAAAAACAGTAAGCGAGGTAACACAGATGCAGAGAAACAAATAGCACATGTTTTCTTTCAGATAAGGATCCTAGCTTCAACCCCCTGCCCCCAACACACACACACACACACACACACACACACACACACACACACACACACACACACACACGAAGATCTAGAAATAAAACGGCGAAGACATGAGGGCAGCCATGTTGTTTTATGCTGTCTATGAGGATTTGTGCTGGAATCTGGATACTTTACTTGTTGTATAGATATTAACTGGACCAAGTTATCTTTGGCTTTAGATTAAAAAGCGTTTCAGCTATATAAGTGCTGGAACTATTATAGTAATGTCTTTCTTTCAGGCACACACATGCCAGGAGACAGGAGGGGAGAAGAAGAGAGACAATCAGTGTGAATAATAAAACCAACTGAATGAAAGATGGCTCTACTGCTTGCCTTGCACCCATAGGGCCTGTACCCTAGCATCTGCCCCACACAAATAGGAAGATGATTTTGAAGCTAAGTCATTATGTTGGAATCACATTTAGATTTTATCTTAAAATATGGTCAGGCCACATAGAAAAACCCTGCCCTTTTTTCCTACATGGTACCATGTAGGCCTCCATCATTTCCATAAATCTTATAAAATAATCCAGGAACACAGCAAAAACTGTTTATCTTTTCCTGCTTGACTATTCTTTATCCCCTTAGGACACTGCTATGTTCAAGAATGTCATCTATGTCCCAGCACATCTGAATTTCTTTAACAGAAATGCTTTGCATGTTTCTGAAGACTGTCATGAGGCCCAAGGCAATAAAGTTCAACAGACTTGAGCTGTAATCTTCTCCCAAGGAAATGGCTGGAATGCCAAGATGCCTTTTGACTTTGACTTCACAGCAGGGCTTCATTTGTAATGATGCTGTCCAAACTTTAAATGACAACAGCTGTGATATGAAGTGTTACACGTTCATTTATAAAAACTTCCCACAAATTAAAAAATTAAAGAACAGGGGGATTTCAATCCACGACCAATTAGCAGAGGCTCAGCAACCATAAAACATTTAGATTAGAAAGAGTTATTTATTATTTTACAAAATGTTTACACATTGTAGTGAATGTCTAAAAACTGTTTGCCAGTCAAACACTGATTGCAAAATATAAATATGAAATTCTTTGCAAATCACGTTAGAGACATTAATTAGGGTAAAGATGGGAAACTTCTAAAACAATAAGGCTACAGCTATTGACACAGTGATTGCATTCCAGAATAGTGCAGTTATCTATTGGAGATCAGTTCCCCAAAGCACATTCTGGAGTCCCCTGTGCTTTGGCAACATAATAACCTTGTAGTTATAAATGTACCAGGCAATTTATGAACGTCAAGAACCAGAACACTTATATATGCTCTATTCTCAACTTTGATATGTAATTTACCTTTAATTATCCTGCTACAATTAGAAAGGGAGCTCTGTAATCGTAATTGCCATTTATCTGTAAGTACGTAATACTTTTAACCTACATATCTTTGAACTGTTTTGGCCAACAGTCCTATTTCATAAAACTCTGGAATCTCTTAAAATTGTTATATTTAAACATTAAAAAAAATGAGACTCAAAGGTATTGCGCACTAATGGAGCTAACTACAGAACTTAGACTAGGTAGTTTAGGAAAAATGAAATATAAAATAGCTGTGAATTATCTGATCAAGTATGGGGGGGCAGGAGAGAAGGTTTGAAGGCTAGCAGAATGAATGGAAATGTGCAACCTCAGGGCGTGGGAGGACCCTACTGAACGTACCAGAGACCTGGGAGGTGAGAGACTCTCAGGACTCAAGGGAGGGATCTTAAATGAAATGCCCAACAGTGGGGAGAGGGAACTTTTAAAGTCCACCTCCAGCAGAAAGACAGGGCATCAAGTGGAGATAGGGTTGCCATCCCATAGTCAAAAACTCTGACCCAGAATTGTTTCTGTTTAAAAGAACTGCTGGGACAAAAATGGAGAAGAGACTGAGGGAAAGGTGGTCCAGTGACCAGGCCAACTTGGGATCCATCTTCTCAAGGGTAGGATCCAAGGCCTGACACTATTACTGATGTGTCCTACAGACAGGAGCCTAGAATGGCTGTCCTCTGAGAGGCCCAACAAGCAGCTGACTGAGACAGATGGAGATACTTATACCTAACCATTGGACTGAAGTTGGGGTCCCCTGTGGTTGAATTAGGAAAAGGCTGGAAGAAGCTGAGGAGGAGGGCGATCACATAGGAAGACCAGCAGTCTCAACTAACCAGGACCCCCGAGATCTCTCAGACACTGAGCCATCAACCAGGCAGCATACACATACACAGCAGAGGACTGCCTGGTCTGGCCTCAGTGAGAGAAGATGTGCCTAACCCTGGAGAGACTTGAGGCCCTAGGGAGTGGGGGAGGCCTGGTGGGGTGGGGGTTGGAGACATCCCCTTGTAGAAGGGAGGGGGGAGGAAGGGTGGGGAGGGATGAGGAATGGGGATGAGGAACTGTGGGAGGGTAGACCGGAAGGGGGCAACTACTGGATTGTAAAAAAATAAAAGTAATAAAAAAAATTAAAATAAATAAAAGGAAAAAAAATCCCTGTGAATTGTCCAAAGTCTTGAAAATATTTGCATCTTCTACACAGGAACTAAAACCAAACCACCCCTTCATATTACAATGTTCTCCTGAAGTCTCAGTTATGATCTGACGATTACAGAATTATGACTGACTCTCCTGCCAGGTTTGTAAACTTGTCATGGTAGCCTCGTGCGGTGATGTGGACCCTGTTAGGAGCTGTCGCCCTAGGGAGTCGGCTTTACTCACATCTACTGCACACTGCACTCATCCCTACCCTAACAGCACCCCGAGGGGAAGGAGTCAGTACTTGCTGTCATTTACTCATGCTACCCTCAACCCTGTAGCACTTTTATATACCTATCCTTACAGCTCTCGAAGTACAATGTTAAGGAAAAAAAAGCTGGCAAATACATTTCACTATAGTTTCAGCTACACACACACACACACACACACACACACACACACACACACACACACACACACAGTCTTAAATTCTTTTCAACCCTAATTTTAATAATGGTTCTTAAATGCTTTAACCTCCCTTCTAGCCCACTACCCACCAGAGGTAGTGAAAAAGAAAGGTTATTAGGACATGGGGGAAGTGGATCTGTTTAGAAATTCTTCTTTGGAACAAATCCCATCTGTGTTATCAGGAAATCAGCAGTTCAGTTAACAGGAGTCAGCAGTGGCAGCTCTATCCACTCGCAAACACTTCACAAAAATACCAGCAGTCCACTTCAGTAGTGTTGGGATAGCAAACCGGAATCAGCATCAGTGGTGTGACCAAGAAGAAACAGCCAGGCCTCAGCTTAGTCGGCATGAGTCCGCAGGGGGGACTAGGACCAGCTTGGACACCAGGAGAAGTTCTCTGCCATGCCTCTCTCAGTGAAAACTCAAGGCTAACAAAGTGTTGCAAAGCGAGCTATGCAGACAAGCCCCAGCCACTGTCTGTTGAGTCCTATTTACACTCCCTCCAAACATCACGTCTTCCACGGGTCTTGCCTTAGCATGTGAGTGTGTATCAGCTGACATCACTCTGCCAATTGGCCCAAGTCCGAGGAATCAACAAGAAGCTGCCAGAACACAATCAGAAGTCTTTTGGTGTGTTTCTCTATGGAGTCATGGCAAATGGAGCTCAGCTATGCAATGTAAGGTGAACCAATACATGTGTGTCGTTAGCAAAGAATTCTTCATCATGTATTCTTTCACGTGCTTGCTTTAGCAAAACATCCTTTAAACTGCGTCCACTTCAGAAAATACTCCTTGTGTTTGCCCCAGCAAAACACCATCTAACACAACGGACTCTCCAAAGACCCCATGTTTCCGCTGCACGGACGTACGTGTTTGAACAGGGTGTGAGTGTCTCTAACGTGCGCTATAATGTGCTTGTGAGGCTAGAGGACCACTGTGGAGTTGGTTTTCACCTGGGTTTATGTGGAATATAGGTATGGAAACCAGGTCACCAGTCCTGAGTGGCAGGCATCTTTAGCCTCTGAGACATCTCGTTGGAACGTCATTACATGTAAGGCTAAATAAGCTTATAAAACCATAGAGGATGTATCATAGTTTAAGTGCTATATGTACTTATGTGTGCCCGGACACTAATTAGAGACAGAAGATGAATGCTAGGCTTGACAAATATATCAAGTTTTAAGATCTTTGAGTGAATGGTTCAAGTCTGTTTTGATTTTAGTTGCCTGGAAAATAGAGCACTATACCTAGAACATGGAAATAATAGCTAACATCTAGTGAGTGTCACTAGGTATTACAGGTACTCTAATTCTAAATGTATTTCATTTAATACTGATAATATTTCTATTTTATATATGCTGTAACTATGTTCACTTTGTTAGTGAAGGAATGAAACCTCTATGATTATATTTGCTGAGATCTACACAGCTGTGAAGGGTAGAGCTAAGATTTGATGCTAAGTATTCTTATTTCAGTAATTTTTGCTTTATATCTGTGTTTTTGTATTCTTTTGTTTCTTAAATTCAATCAAGTATTGAATGGAATCTAAAAATGGCATTATGTGAACACATACAATCCAGGTAAAAGAAAAAACATTCCAGTACAAGTCTATGCAAGAGAGCTTCAGATTACATATCTATGAAATGGTAATTGAAAATTAAAACAAAAAATGGATGATTAGAAGCTATATCTATTTTGTTATGACATCTTTTATCTCTATATCGAGGAATTAAAAAAGAAATATAGATAATGAAATCAAAGCTTCCACAATATACTTACAAGAATCTAGAAATAGAGAGTGGAGAAGGCAGATGGGAGGAAGGAAATGAGGTCACTGGGCAAGCGCCAGTGCTGAGACGCAGAGAGCCCAGGGAATGGTGTGCAGAGTAAATGGAAAAGACCTGCCCCCAAGTGTGTCCTGGTGAAATTTCAAACACTAAATCAGTTATAGAAGTTTACCAAAAAAGTGTATTATCTACAACTTCCAAGAATCAAGTTTACAAAAATTCAAAAGTGTAGGATGATTCCATGTTTTCAGAGTTCTAAAGAAAATATTATTGAATTTATTTTATATTCTGGAACAACATACTGTGATATTAATTTTTTTGTTGTTAAATGGTCTCTCTTTTAGTCCAGGCAGAGATGTTATAGATGGCTCTGAACCATTTTCCATTGTGTGCTATATTACTAATGTGTGTGTGTGTGTATACACACACACACACACACACACACACACACACACATATATTACACATTAGAAAGATCTGTTTTAATTTTATTATAGTAACCATTTTCTAAATCCATGACTAGAATAGAAAGTTTTCATATTATTAATTTTTTGTCTACTGACATGCTCACATACTGTTAATCTGCTATTAAAGTGACATTGCTTTCATTTATTTTCTCCTTTTAAAATTAATTTTGGGCTGGGTGTAGTGGTACACACGTTTAGTCCCAGCCCTTAAGAGACAGAGGCTGGTAAATCTGGCCAGCCTGGTCTACAGAGTGAGTTCAGGACAGCCGAGGCTACACAGAGAAAAATTGTCTTAAACAACAATGGTGATGATGACAATACATTATTATTTTGGGTTTTTTAGAAAAGGGCTTGCTATGTAGCCAACGTTGGACTGTAGCTTAGTATGTTGGTTAGTCTGGTATTGTACGCACCCCTGCCTCAGCCTCCTGAATGCCAGATTACAAGCACTAGCATACCCAACTTGGTGACAAGATTCTTAATTGTTAAATTAGACTTGTAATCTGAGAAAAATGCTACTTGGCCATGACTTATCACTTTTCCCCTGAAATGTGTTATAATTTATTAATGTAATTAATCTTAAAATATTTACATAGTTTCATTTATTTGACCTGCTAAAACTATAATGAACATTAGTATATTTTACTACCTAAGATATACATATCAATTTACAAACTTAGTTTCAAAAAGAACTCATGTAACTAATGATTCAAAACAACTGATATTAGTTAGGAAAAAAACCTGTAACTAATTCCTGGTAAGTTCTAGAACATACTGAAATGTAGTCAAAGAAACTCTGTAAAGATAACAATTATAGTTTTAACTAGCATGTAAACAGCACCAGTGAGTGGAAGCATTTCTGAGATTTGGTTCCCCAAAACCACCACTTTGAGACTTGTTGGCACCTGAGTTAACATTTCCAGTGTTTGTACAGCATAGTAGGATAGATCCTGTATGTCTGCACCAGTCCCCGAGAGCAGCAGAATAGCATTTATGGTATTATGCTAATATAGAGATGGACTGGGCTTCCCAATAAGAAGTTTTCTAACATCTTTAAACCTTACCTAAATATTTACTATATCAATAAAAATCTTACAGTGATCTAAATATCAACATTTTCTTGGAATTTTTTCTAGTAATATGAAAGTCATTAAGTTGGGGTATATTAAAAGCATTAGTTTTTTCCTTGTTTGTTCCAGAAAAACTACTCTAAGAAATGTGGAAAAGGAGCCAATTAGTACTGGAAGAAAGCTACCCTCCCAGGAGCGTGGAAAAGCGGTGAGTGGCGTTAAGACGAGCACCATTGCTCACTGGGATCCGCCCAGAACCCGCAGGCCACAGAGACTGAAGGACAGGAAACTTCTGGTTTTCATCTGTGGCTGGGGACCTTAGCTTGGGCCACAGGGCTCCTTAGCCAATTAGCGCCAGGAGAAAGCTACCCTTCCAGCAGCATGGAAAAGCCGTGAGTGGGGTTAAAACGAGTACCACTGCTTACCGGGACCCGCCTGGAACCTGTGGGACACAGGGACTGAGGTAGTGGGGCATAGGAACCTTCCAGTTCCCATCTGTGGCAGGAGACCTCTGCCCGGGCCACCAGGGTTCCATAGCCAAGTAGCGCCAGGAGAAAGTTACTCTCCCAGGAGCATGGAAAAGCGGTGAGTGGGGACAAGACAAGCATCATTGCTCACTGGGACCTGCACGGAACCCGTGGGTGACAGAGACTGAGGGACAGGAAACTTCCGGTTTCCATCTGTCCCTGGGGACCTCAGCTTGGGCCACAGGGCTCCACAGCCAATTAGCACCGGGAGAAAGCTATCCCCCCAGGAGCATGGAAAAGCCGTGGGTGGGGTTAAGACAAGCACCACTGCTCACCGGGACCTGGGGACCTCAGCCTGGGCCACAGGGCTCCAGGAGAGAGCTGGTATCCCAGGAGTGCTGACACACCTTCGAACAGGCAAAACCACCACTTCTGTTCAAACTCACTGGATCAAGATGGACCCTTGTAGAGCCATCAGAACACAGGAACCAAGGGACACCTGGGGACAAGATCCTTCTGGTTTCTGTCTGCACCGCAGAGCTAACCCTGTGCCACAGCACTCCAAACCCAAACACCTCTCAGAGAGAGCTGGTCTTCAAGGAGTATTGATTCAGGGGACTGCAGGAGGGACAAGCCACAGCCACACAGAGTAAGATCAGCTAACATCAGAGTTAACAAGATGGCAAAAGGCAAGGACAAGAACATAAGGAAGAGAAACCAAGGCTACATGACAACATCAGAACAGAGCTCTCCCACCACAACAAGCCCTGGATATCCCAAATCACCAGAAAAGCAAGATTCAGATTTAAAATCAGTTCTCATGAAGATGAAAGAAGACTTTAAGAAAGAAATTAACACCCTTAAAGAAACACAAGAGAACAGAGGTAAAGAACTAGAAGCCCTTAAAGAGGAAACACAGAAATCCATTAAAGAATTACAGGAAAACACAATCAAAGAGACAGAGGAAATGAACAAAACTATCCAGGAGCTAAAAATAGAAATAGAAACAATAAAGAAATCACAAAAAGAGACAACCCTGGAGTTAGAAAACCTAGGAAAGAGATCAGGAGTCATAGATGCAAGCATAACCAACAGAATACAAGACATAGAAGAGAGAATCTCAGGAGCAGAAGATACCATAGACAACATTGACACAACAGTAAAAGAACACACAAAATGCAAAAAGCTCCTAACCCAAAACATCCATGAAATCCAGGAAACAATGAGAACATAGAACCTAAGGATAATAGGTATCAAAGAGTGAAGATTCCCAACTTAAAGGACCAGTAAATATCTTCCAACAAAATCATAGAAGAAAACTTCCCTAATTTAAAGAAAGAGATGAACATAAATATACAAGAAGCTTACAGAACTCCAAATAGATTGGAACAGAAAAGAAATTTGTCCCGTCACACTATAGTGAAAACACCAAATAAACAAAGCAAGGAAAGAATATTAAAAGGAGTAAGGGAAAAAGGTCAAGTAGCATATAAAGGCAGACCTATCAGAATTACACCTGACTTCTCACCAGAGACTATGAAAGCTACAAGATCCTGGGCAGATCTCATACAGACCCTAAGAGAAAACAACTGCCAGCCCAGGCTGCTATACCCAGCAAAACTCTCAATTAACATAGATGGTGAAATCAAAATATTCTATGACAAAACCAAATTTACACAATATGTTTCCACAAACCCAGCCCTACAAAGGATAATAGATGGTAAACGTCAACTCAAGGAGGGAAATCACACCCTAGAAAACGCAAAAAAGTAATCTTTCAACAAACTGAAAAAAAGATAGCCATACAAACCTAAAAGTAACACTGAAAATAACAGGAACCAACAATCACTATTCCTTAATCTCTCTTAACATCAATGGACTCAATTCCCCAATAAAAAGACATAGACTGACAGACTGGATCCATAAAGAGAATCCAGCATTTTGCTGCATTCAGGAAACACACCTCTGTATTAAGACAAACACTACCTGAGAGTAAAGGGCTGAAAAACAATTATCCAGGCAAATGGTCCCAAGAAACAGGCTGGAGTAGCCATTCTAATATCGGATAAAATCGACTTTCACCCAAAAGTCATCAAAAAAGATAAGGAAGGACACTTCATACTCATCAAAGGAAAAATCTATCAAGAAGAACTCTCAGTTCAGAACATCTATGCTTCAAATGCAAGGGCACCCACATTCATAAAAGAAACTTTACTAAAGCTCAAAGCACACATCTGGGTTGTTTCCAGCTTCTGGTTATTACAAATACGGCTGCTATGAACATAGTAGAGCATGTGTCTTTATTACATGTTGGAGCATCTTCTGGGTATATGCCCAGGAGAGGTATAGCTGGGTCCTCAGGTAGTATTATGTCCATTTTTCTGAGGGTCCTCCAAACTGATTTCCAGAGTGATTGTACCAGCTTGCAATCCCACCAACAATGGAGGAGTGTTCCTCTTTCTCCATATCCTCACCAGCATCTGCTGTCACCTGAGTTTTTGATCTTGGCCATTCTGACTGGTGTGAGGTGGAATCTCAGACTTGTTTTGATTTGCATTTCCCTGATGACTAAGGATGTTGAACATTTCTTTAGGTGCTTCTCAGCCCTATGAGTTTCCTCAGTTGAGAATTCTGTTTTAGCTCTGTTCCCCATTTTTTGATAGGGTTATTTGCATCTCTGGAGTCTAACTTCTGGAGTTCTTTGTATATATTGGATATTAGCCCTCTATCGGACTTAGGATTGGTAAAGATCATTTCCCAATCTATTGGTTGCCGTTTTGTCCTACTGACAGTGTCCTTTGCCTTACAGAAGCTTTGTAATTTCATGAGGTCCCATTGGTCGATTCTTTTTTTTTTT
>CM052703.1:86007167-86055237 GCA_028551405.1 Uromys caudimaculatus | reverse complement strand
AAAAAAAAAAATAAGCTATTAGTATTTAAATGCACATATCTTTGCCTTCATCATCCAGCAAGAATAAATCCAGTGCCTATGAATTGATGGTCCCTATTATTCTGTCAAGAGACTTTACAAGCTAGTGGACAGACGGATCCAGAAACAGCTAATGTAAACCAATGTATTTGACATACAGCACTGGAAGCAGAGAAAGACATCATAGGAGCATACAAGTGTGATGGCCACCTCTAATATCCCGAAAGGGTTCATGAAAAAACCCAGTTGATCTCGACTTGTGAGAAGATGAACTATTTGGATTCAATGTTCTTCTTCCACATCTCTCATTAAAAAAATAATTTACACCTTCAGTTACTGGGTTTTGTTTTACATGTGGTTTTAGTTGTCACGTTTTAAAAATATACAAAGTTTATAAATGATAAGCAAATATATATTATCTAATATTTATATATATGAATAGATATATAGACAATATTCTTAAGCGCACATTAATATTTTAAGCTATTGTTAGTGTACTTCTGTTTTTATATACATATTTTTCATTAGAAATGACACTCACTAAATTTTAATAAAAGCACTGTTTTGTATCAATAAAGATTGCAGAAGATTATTACAAAGATTATCTACTTATATAATTTATTCTTTAAATCTAAAGGAATAGAACTGTTTGGTAGAATGGTTTGAGCCTAAATATCCACAAAGGCTCACAGGATAACAGCCTGGATGCCAGCTTTGAAAACAATTGGACCAGGAGGCCTTGAACTTAACTTACAGCTGAATAGACCACAGTGGGTGGCGGGTCTGGCTAGAGGAAGCCATGAGGGGTCTGACTTCTAAGTGTATTAGCTAAGTGTATTGTCTGGCTCCTTCCTCTTGCTTTGTTTTTTGGCCACAATGAGTGAGATGAGCAACTTTGTTCTGCTAGTCCCTGTCTCAGGATGTTCTGCCCCAGTAAAGCTCGGCAACAATGGAACCAACTAGCCAAAGACTAAGACTTTGAAACTGGGTGCCACATATTTTATCCTTTAAGCTTTTTTCTCAAGTACTTTGTCACAGTAATAGAGAATGATTAATATATAATCATTCAAAGATCCAACATTATTACCAAATAAAGGCACTGTATCTAGAATACTGGAAAAAGTATAGGTCTGCCATTATGATCTCCATTCTTATCCCTGGCAGGTTACTATGGTACTGCTAGCTTGACCCAACCGTCTCCCCTCTGTGGACCTATTCTTCAGCTAGAAGAGTTTATCAATTACCTCTAATAACTTTTGTTTCATAATGTCCTAAATCCTTTGTAGAACCCATCTCTGATTTCAACTGGCTCAATGAAAGGACTATCCAGAATGGGCACTGAAGCAGGCGTCTCCTGCAAACTCTCTGGCTACACCGCATGAAGGTTATAGAACACAATGTTAGGTTCAGTATGCACTCATGACAGTCCACATTAGGAAGGAGTGCCCTTAAAATAAATTACTTCATCTCTAAAGAGATGTGCCCCCAGAGGTCATGGCAATGGTCAAAATCTTGGCAGAACAAGTTATGATGCATTACTGATAGAAAAATCATCCCTTAAACTGCAAAGCCTACTTTTACACATATCCTCTTTAACAGGGCTGAGTTCCAGAATAAAGAGCCTGAGCAAATCAAACCCAGTAGAAGACTTTTGGGCTACTGTAAATAGACAGTAGGGGAAAATGAAGCATACTAAAAATACAGCTAAAGTATTTCAGTCTAAATGTAAGTATTGCGTACATAAAAACGGGCACTGCTTACTATGTTTTAATAATTTTGAACCTACCAAAATTTCATTTTCAATTTAAAATGTGACATTACAGGTGCTTGAGAAATGACTCAGTGGTTAAGAGCACTGCTCTCCCGAAGGACCCAGGAATAACTTTCAGCACTCACATTGTGTGGCTCAGGACAATCTACCATTCCAGTTCCAGGAGATCAATGTCTACTATTCTGGCCTCCACAGACATTACATGCATGTGCTGCACAAACATACAAGCAGACAAAACACACATACGCATAAAATCTCAAAAAAAAAATCAAAAATGAAGATATAGGGGCAGGAGAGATGGCTCAGTGGTTAAGGCTGTTCTTCTGGAGAACTCAGGTTCAATTCTCAGCACCTTCATGTGGCTCATGGCAATCTATAACTCCAGTTTCAGGGACTCCAATGTCCTCCTCTGGCCTCACCAAACACCAGGCACCATGCAATATGCAGACATATATGTGAACAAAATACCCAGACACATAATTTTTTAAAAAGTTTTATAAAAAGGAATGTTTCCTTGACTAAAACAGGTTGTAGGGGCTGGAGAGACAGCTCAGTAGTTAAGAGTAGTTGCCTTTGCAAAGGACCTGGGTTTAATTCCCAACACCCATACGGAAGCTTAAAACTACCTGTAATTCCAGCTACAAGGGATACAATGCCCCCTTGATTCCATGGGCCATGCATACATGTGGTGCACATACATATGCTTGGGTACATACACTCATACACATAGAATACTAATCTAAGTAAAATATGTTTGTATAATAAATAGGTTGTAGACTTTAATCTCTTGTCAAGGTTTCTTCTGGCTTTTGGTTGAATGAATAGAAAAAAGCCTGCTTTCTAGTTGTACTTGCTTAGAATGCCTCTCTGGTCCTTTCACTTCCAGGCTATGCTTATTATTATTTTTTTTATTTTGTCAGTGAACTGCTTTTCTTGCAAGCAACAAATACATATATCCTGGTTTCTAATCCAATATGCTAGCCAGTGTTTTTTGATTGGAAAATTGATATCATTAACATTTTGAGTTCTTACTGAAGATTACATATTAATGTCTTAGTTTGGGTTTCCACTGTTGTGAAGAGACACTATGACAAAGGCAACTCTAACAAAGGCAAACATTTAATTGGAGCTGGCTTACAGGTTCAGAGGTTCAGTCCATTATCATCATGGTGGGAAGCATGGCAGTGTGCAGGTAGACTTGGTGCTGGAGGAGCTGAGAGTTCTATATCTTGATCCAAAGGCAACAACTTTTTTTTTTTCAGTGTTTCTCTTTTTACTAAATTCTTATTCTATATTCTGTATTATCTTTACTTCATTCAGTTGTGTCCAATTTTTTTTAAAATTTGTGTAGGAATTTATTTGTGCTCTCTTTGTTTCATTAGTTATTCTTACAATAATCCTTTTGAATTGTCTAAGACTTCATCTAGTTCAATCTCACAGAAATCCATTATTGTGGAATTGGTAAGTTTTGGAGAAGTCATATTGCCTTTTTTTTGTTTTTTAAAATTGTGTTTTGTGCACCAAAACCTGCACATACGGGATTTGGTATACGGTTGGACTTTTAAAAAACCATCCATTTTCTTTAAGTTGAAGTATTTGTAATGTTTTAAATGTGACTAGGTTGCAATAGTGAGTAGAAACTGTTCTTACAGGGCTGGGGTCTATAGCTCAGGACATGAGCCTTTGCTCCACAGGTTCAGGACATTATACTCACTCTGCAGTACAGCTCTGAGAGTAGAATATCAACTCGGAAGCAACACATGTGACAGATAGGCCCAAGATGACAGCAGCACAGGAATAGCTAATTAGAAACAATCATCCTTTCAACTCCAACTCACCTCAGGGAGTGGAGGAGTAAGAATACTACAGTGTGCACTAAGATGCCAATTGCTAAGGGTAAGAATGTAAGGAAGATAAGCAGAACAGTTAGGAGCAATTAGTATTCAAGCAACAGAGATAAAATCCAAGTGGAAAGTGAGGGCAATAGAGATCAAGGGCAGAGACAGGGCAGATAGAACTAAAGGGAGAATGAAAAGAGAAAAGAGGTAAAGGAATTTTGTAAGACAGCTTTTAATAATCCCAGCACTTGGCAGGCTGGGGCAGAGAGATGTCAATCTCAAGGCAAATTTATGCTCTGTAGGAAAACCTATCTCAACGCCCAATACAACTCAGAACAGGGCAGGACAAAGCTGGTCCACAAAATTGAAGTGGGAAGTGTTAGAGTGTCTCTTGATGGTCCCTCTCACATAACAGTGGCACAATCTGTCTCTGTGCAATGCTGCACTATGGCCCCATATGCTGTCTTGGATTTCCATCTTTGAATATTTGGGTTGACAGGGGTGTCTTCCAATGGGAGGAAAACATTTGAGAAATTACATTTCCTATGTTGAAAAGTTGTGTTGTTTGCTCCACAACCAAAGGATGTGGATAGAGGAGCAAGAAATTCTGGATACAGTGTTTCATTTGGCCCAGGCTAGCCTCAAACTAACTATGTAACTGTCTTAGTTAAGGCTACTATTGCTGTGATAAAATACCATGTCCAAAAACAACTTGGGGAGGAAAGTGTTTATTTAGCTTACACTTTCACTTCACTGTTCATTATCAAAGGAGGCCAGGAGCCAGGCAGTGGTGGCGCACGCCTTTAATCCCAGCACTTGGGAGGCAGAGGCAGGCGGATTTCTGAGTTCCAGGCCAGCCTGGTCTACAGAGTGAGTTCCAGGACAGCCAGGGCTACACAGAGAAACCCTGTCTCGAAAAACCAAAAAAAAAAAAAAAAAAAAAAGGAAGCCAGGACAGGAACTCAAACAGAGCAGGAACCTGGAGACAAGAGCTGATGCAGAGCTATGGAGGAATGCTGCTTGCTGGCTTGCTCCTTATGGCTTGCTCAGCCTGCTTTCTTATAGAATCCAGGAGCACCAGCGCAGGGATAGCACCACTCACAGTGGGCTGGGCCCTCCCCTATTAATGAATAATTAAGAAAATGCCCTACTGAAGTGGTTCTCAACCTTCCTAATGCTGCCACTCTTTAATATAGTTCCTCATGTTCTGGTGACCCCCAACCATAAAATTATTTTTGTTGCTATTTCATAACTGTAATTTTGCTACTGTTATGGATCATTATGTTAATACTGATATGCAATCCCTGTGGAAGGGTTGTTTAGCCTCCAAAGGGGTTGCTACCTAGAGGCTTGTCTATAGCCTGATCTTATAGAGGAGTCCTCTTAACCAAGGTTTCCTCCTCTCCGCTGACTTTAGTTTCTGTCAAGCTGACATAAAACTACAGTAGTCATGGATAACTTTGATTTTGGAGCCCTCTGCTTCCACCTCCCAAGTGTTGAGCTTATAGATGTATATCACCATGCATGGCTGATTTTGCTTGAGTTTCCCTATGGAGATTTTATCCTGCCCCCAACACCTCTTCCTTTCTGAGGTACATGCAGTGGTACACATGGGTAGTCTCAAATGTTCAGAAAGATTGTGAGTTTGAAGTCAGGTGGCCAATTTTAAAAAGAATTTATGTAAAAGAATAAAATCAAGCAACCAATCAAAATTTTATATCTCTATATTTTATGTTCAATGCTCTACCTCAAATTAATCCTTATTTTCGGATATATAGTTAGTATTCATACTGATATGTAGTTATTCCAATACTATTTGTAAAGAAATGAAACCCTTCATCTCCTTATTACACCATTTTCAATGCTTTTGTGAAAAGTGAATTAAATGGGTCTACTTCTGATTGTTCTTTCCCACTGACCTAGTCATTGGTGCTTTATGTCAACACATCTTGATTAACCTACGTTGATGTTTTTAAATCCTTAGATTTTGTTCTTTTATTGAGGGTGCCATCCTAAGTCTGTAGTATTTCCACAAAAATTTAAGAATCAGTTTGCTAACTGCATTTAATATATAGTTCATTTGCAGAGCAATAACAAACATCTTAATAATACTAATTCTTCTATATCCCTTGTGTCTTTACTAAATGATTATATAATTTAAACTTACCTAGTAATTCTTGTTAGTTTCTTGTTATTTTTTTATAATTGATATTTTACTTTGTAGCTCAACTATTATATATATATGTCAGATAAGTAAATATAGTCTTAGGGGTAGGTCTAAATTTGTCACTGGTTTATGGTGAAATTAATTCATACTGGATCATGTTCATGGTATTGAAACAGTTTAAAACTGTGAGTTCATTTTTTATTGAACTTGATCTGGGGAATCCTGATTGTTTAAACATGTTGTATGTCCGTGTGTGCATATATATATAAATAAGGATGTATAATTGCTTCTCCTGAAGGCAGAGAGCAAGCATGCTCCTAAGAGGAGATTACCTCTTATGTTCAGTATTTCCGTTTCAATGTAAAATTTCCAGCTTTAGCCAGTTCTCCAAGGCTTAAAGAGACCAATGTATAAGTGTGATCACAAAACCTGCTCATGCAGGGGTTGGAGAGATGGCTTAATGGTTAAGAGGACCTCTTCCAGAGAACATGGGTTCAATTCCCAGTGTCGATATGGCAGCTCACTGTCTATAACTCCAGTTCCAGGGGATCTGTCAACTTCACACAGACATACATGTAGGCAAAACACTAATGAACATAAAAATAAGTCTTAAAAAAGAGACTTTAAAACCTGCTGATGTTTTGTTTGTTGTACTTGTTCTTTTCTTAAGAGTACAGGGGGAAATATATTTGGAGATCTTCTCTACTTCATAAGAGGAACTGTGTATCAAAATTGTGATATATGTTTATTTGGAATTTTCTAAGGTCTTTTTCTGTGTTGATGAGTAGGTTCCTCATATAATGAATTTTGACATAATGAGAGAAGTAGAGAATTTCACTGGGTTTTCAAATCAAAATTTATTGTTAAAACACAGTAGCTAGGTTCTAGACATAATTCAAAAATTTTAAATAGAGGTTCAAGCCATGATTTTTTTATAACCCTTGTTTTGAAAAATATGATCCATCTTTTGAAATGAAATGTTATATAGGAAGTATTATACCTTGTATAAAACAGTGCTGTGAAAAAATTATCTTGGCTTTGAAAGAACCTGATAAACAAAGTAGTTGTTTGGCAGTACTCATGTTCCCTCTGGTTTTCCCTTGAGGGCAAGAAAGAGACTAATTCTAGGTCATGAAAAGGAAGATTACTAAGTGTTTGAATCACTAACTTAAATTTAGTTCATTTAGCTATTGTTTCTTTCTTAAAATATCAACACAGATGTTCGTCCTACTATTGAATTCTGTGCTTTTGTAAAGGGTGCTCTGAATGTCACATTCACCCCCTTTATGATGCTGTTTCAACAAGAAGAAACATCATTAAAACCTAAGTTGTAATAAAGAACTATTCAAATAAAGACAGTACATGTAGGCCCACTTATAACCAGAAATAATGCTTCTATGATGGCAAACAATGGTGGGAGCATGATGAACACAGGGACTGTGGTGGTTTGAATAGACATGGCCCCTACAGACTCATGTGTTTGAATGCTTAGCCCATAGGGAATGACACTCTTGGGAGGTATGGCCTTGTTATAGTAGGAGTGGCCTAGTTAGATGAAGTGTGTCGCCAAGGAGGTGGGATTTACAGTCATATATATGCTCAAGGTACATGCAGTGTGACATGCAGTCTCTTCCTGCTGCCAGGCAATCAAGATGTACAACTCTCAGCTCCTCCAGCACCATGTCTGCCTGCACACTGCCATGCTTCCCGCCATGATGATAATGGACTAAACCTCTGAAACTGTAAGCCAGCTTAATTAAATGTTTTGCTTTATAAGAGTTGCCTTGGTCATGGTGCCTCTTCACAGCAATCGAAATCCTAACTAAGAGAGAAATTGGTACCAGGGACTGGGGTTCTGCTGTGATAAGCCTGACCTGCTTTTGTTTGGAGAAATGTGGATTTTGGGATTTTGGATTAGGAAAAGCAGAATGCTTTCAGTGGCACTTAACAGGCCACCCTAGTAGGAACAGGAAGACATGGTGCTGAGGGAGATTTGAACTCTGGGGGCCTGGCTCAAAAGATTTCAGAGAAGAAGAATTTTAGTATGTTACCTAGACATTCTTCTTGTGATATTTTGGTGATGAATGTGGCTGGTTTTTGCTTTTGTCCAGAGTCTGCCTGAGGCTAAGGTAAAGAGATTTAGATTAACTGCATTGGTAAAAGTAATCTCAAAACAGCCCAGTATAGACTCTGTTCTATGGCTCACTGTTATGAAGAGAACATTTTGCCAACAGAGCAAGCAAAAATACAAAATGTATGTATGGTTCAAGGATTAACGGGGCACAGGAAGTGGAATGGATACAAATCCTGTGTACAAAGAAATAAACAGATTAAATATATTAAATGGAATTAAGGGAATGGGAACCTTGGGGCAAGATCACACCAGCTAAGCTTCCATCTTTAAAAAAGGAATTAAAGAAAAGTATAGATCCAGGTGTGGTGGTACACACCTTTAATACCAGTACTCAGGAAACAGAGGCATACATATCTCTGAGTTCAAGGCCAGCCTGGTCTACAGAGCAAGTTCCGGAATAGCCAAGGTTAGGCAGTGAAGGAAACCACTGAAAACAGAAAGCTGGTAAAGATATAATTGAACAAGAGGGCCATGTTCCAGTCCCAGCAAGCAGCAGAACCTGGCAGCTTTGGCCATGTGGTTGTGGCTTTAGAGTCAAGGACAGAAAAAGGGGGTTATGGAACTCCCTCAGAGAGGCCAGGCGTGTGGCAGGGGTGTCCCTAAGTGGAGGGATCACTGTGTGAAGCTGTGAAGATAAGGCCTGGATTGCCGTGGAGACCCCAGGATGTTAGAGATGCCAGAGCCATGGGATACCTGCCAAGGAGAGCTGCTATCAGGGAGTGGAACCAGCTCCAAAGAGAGAGTGTGTAGCAGTCAGCAAAGCTGAAAGGAGCTGGAGATCTGAAGAGCTTTTTGACATCAGACATGGAGATGCAGAGCTTGAAGTTTGCTCGGCTAGTTTTCAGTCTTGCTTTGGTCCCTTATTTCTGCACTTTGGTCCCCTCCCTATGTTTTGTAATGATAATGTATAGCCTGTACCACTTCATGATGGAAGTATGTGGTCTGTTTTTGATTTTATAGGTGATTACAGTTAAGAGATTGCATGAATCTCAGAAGAGACTCTGAACTTGACTTTTAAACATTAGACTATGGGAACTTTTGAAGTTTTGACTAAATACATTTTGGATAATGTTATGGCTACAAGCCTATGGGGGCCAGGAAGTGAAATACAGTGGTTTGAATGGCTATGGCCCTTATAGACTCATGTGTTTGAATGCTTAGTTCATAGGGAGTGACACTCTTAGGAGGTGTGGCCTTGTTGGAAGAAGTGTGTCACTGTGGAGATGGCCTCTGAGTTCTTATATAAGCTCAAGCTATGTTCAGTGTCATACCCAGTCTCTCCCTGATGCATAGGGACTGAGATGTAGCACTCTCAGCTCCTCTAGCACCACATCTGCCTGCACACTGCCATGCTTTCCACCATGATAATCATGGACTGAACCTCTGACTAAAGCCAGCCCCAATTAAATGTTTCCCTTTATAAGAAAACAAGTCTTGATCATGGTATCTCTTCACAGCAATGGAAACCCTAACTGGGACAAGGGCTATGCTTAAGTGTATCTGAAATGCTGATTTATGTAAGTAGTTATGTAAGTAAGGTGTATTTGAAAGAAACAAAATTATGACTGTACTTTTTATTTTCCAGAAAGATAAATATTCAATGGAAACAAATATTGTAACCCAGCTTCCTATAGGCCTGTAAGTAAAATACTTAACTAGCTGTGTTAAGATTAAATTTAGATAAGACTTTAAAACATAATCTTAAAATGTGAAACATAAAGCTTTGAAACTTAAGTTCATAAGTAGCATAGAAAGTGTCTTAGTCAGGGTTTCTATTCCAGCACAAACATCATGACCAAGATGCAAGTTGGGGAGGAAAGGGTTTATTCGGCTTACATTTCCATGCTGCTGTTCATCACCAAAGGAAGTTAGGACTGGAACTCAAGCAGGGCAGGAAGCAGGAGCCATGGAGGGATGTTCCTTACTGGCTTGCTTGCTTCTCCTGGCTTGCTCAGCCTGCTTTCTTATAGAACCCAAGATTACCAGCCCACAGATGGTACCACACACAAGGGGCCCTCCCCCTTTGATCACTAATTGAGAAAATGCCTTACCACTGGATCTCATGGAGGCATTTCCTCAACTGAAGCTCCTTTCTCTGTGATAACTCCAGCTTGTGTCAAGTTGACACACAAAACTAGTCAGTACAGAGAGTACTAATAGAAAACTTCCAACACAGCACTTGTGCTGTAAGGTCAGTTATTAGGAAGCTGTGGAGCTGTCTAGCTTTATCTAGAGCTTTGGGACATCTTGACCTGTCAATCCTGCTTCTCTGTAAAATACAAAAATAGAAAAAACTCAATGGAAAAAATTGCTATAAAAAATTAACAAAAAATATGAGTTGATTTTTTTTTCCTTTGGGAAGGGAAAATTCATTATGATTTTTTCTTTTCATAAGGGTACATACACTAAGATATGTGGGTATCCAGCTTTCCCAGTATCACTCACTGAACTGGCAACCTTTTCTCCAATGTATGTTTCTTGTATATTTGTGAAAAATCTGAGTTTATATTTTGTTTTGCTATCTTGCCCAACTACGTACATGTCTGTTTCTGGGCTAGAGCCATGGTGGTTTTGTCGCTATGGCTCTGCAGTCTAACTCGAGACCAGGTCTGATAATACCTCCAGTATTATTGTTCTCAGGATTGCCTTGACTATTCAGAATCTTCTGTGTTTCTATATGAATTTTATGATTTTTTTCTATTTATATGAAAAATGGAGGACTTTAGGTAGGGACCACATTGAATCTTGAGATTGCTTTTGGTAAGACAGCTGTTGTCACAGTATCAATTCATAAGCATGGTGGTCTTTTCATCTTCAATTCAGTGTTTTAAAAGTTTTCATTGTAGAAGTCTTACTTTCTTGACAAGGTTTCTTGATTAGTCTAAGGCATTTCACTTTTGAAGACAACTGCTTACAAACATTTCTTAAGGAGTTTATAATTTACACATTAACAGCATAGTTTATAAGTTACGTAACCTTGATGCATCATTTCTTCAATTACAAGAATAGATTTCTTTGTAGACCTCCTCCTCCTGCTCCTGCTCTTCCTCCTCTTCCTCTTTCTTTTTCAAGACAGGGTTTCTCAGTGTAGCCCTAGCTGTCAAGGAACTTTCTCTATAGATCAAACTGGCCTCGAACCTACAGAGATCCACCTGCCTCTGTCTCCTGAGTGCTGGGATTAAAGGCATGCACCATTACTGCCTAGACCACCCTTTTATATGCTTGTTAATTTATAGTTTTCTTTACATGTTTTCTCCTTGTAAAAATTAGGTTGTCTTTTTTTTTTTTTTTAAACCTACAGATGTTATTACACTTAAATACAAATTTGCTGGCAACTATAAACTTTACACACATCTATCACTCTTAGACTTGTATTCTCATTCTTTTGTTTTGTGTTTTTATAGATGGTCTCACTATGTAGTGTCTTCAGTTCCAGACCTCATGTGTTGGTCTTCCCCTTGCTAGAGGTAAGGCATGTGCTACCACACCTGGCCTGTGCTGTCATGCACCTTAAGTCTTTGCATCTATCTACTATCTATCTATCACTTAGATAAACAGATATTATAAATTTTAATATAGTCAAATATTTTAAGATGGGTTGCATTGGTGACTTCACAAATCTTGTTCTAAACCACATGATACTGATACTGCTTAGTGTGAGGGTATAGTCTTGTGTTATTATTTTTTTCATTTTCATTTTTTTCCAAACATGGTTTTACTATGTCTTCTAGGCTGGTCTCAAACTCAGAGATTCATCTGCTTCTGCCTCCAAAGTGCTGGGACTAAAGGTGTGCACTACTATGTCTGGCCTATGTTGATGGCATATTATGTGTTTGGGGTCATCTACAGGTCCCACCATTACTTACTAAGTTGATCATAATTTTGCCACTATTCTAAAATGCCATTTTTGCCATAAAGTAAATTTTAATATAAGTGTGCACCTGTTTGGACTCTTTATAATGGTCTGATGGTCAATTTGATTATGTCTGTGCCAATGGTGTTATTTAATTATCTGATGGTCAATTTGATTATGTCTGTGCCGATGGTGTGTTATTTAATTATTTGATGGTCAATTTGATTATGTCTGTGCCAATGGTGTTATTTAATTATTTGAGAGCTGACAAGGCAAGTCTCCATGACTTACTCTTTTTCTTGTTCTTATTAGGACAAAATTGGGAATTACAAAGAGGATTTTTTTATCTTCTACTTGGATTTTTGACATGAATTATATCACCTGTAGAGATTATTTTGAGAACTATTATCACATACTGTCTCTTTGCATTTATTTAGGCTTCTTTCACCTACAAATTTTATTAGCAATTCTATTCTGTAGCTTTTGTTTCTACTACACCATACTTTCGATGTATTTTATTTATATCACTTGGACTCCAATAATTCTCAGTATTTAAAGAGAACAGGATGGAAAACAACAAGGA
Source organism: Uromys caudimaculatus (assembly GCA_028551405.1). Lineage (NCBI taxonomy): Eukaryota > Metazoa > Chordata > Mammalia > Rodentia > Muridae > Uromys > Uromys caudimaculatus. The sequence continues at coordinate 86,042,873 of CM052703.1, read as the reverse complement.
ACCCAATTTGTTTCTTCTAATTTGGGTTGTCACTGTTTTGTAGGAATGTTATTTCTGTAAGGTCATGTACTTCTTCTGAAGCCTGTAGGAAACTGTTTCTTACAATTCATCTATCATTGTACTGTTCATCATTACTTGCTCTCTGCTTCAGTAACATCTAAAAACTGGCTAGAAAGTGACATATGTAGTGAGAATTTTGGTTTCTTTAAAAACCCAGTTATGTTATGTGAATATGTTTTTGTTTTAATCCCAGGTGTGGGATAAGGGGCTGCTTCACAGCAGGTGTTATGATTTGCTTCCCACACTACCATGGGCATGATTTGTGTCATCTGCAAAGAGTTTAATTCTGGGGCATCTGGAGAGGGTATAAGTGGAGAGCCCTGAGAAGGCGGTTCTGTTGCGGCTGCTGCTCCTGTGCTGCCCCTGGTTGGTGTGGCTGTGGTTTGATGAGAAGAAACTGGAGATATGCTGATGATGAAGACCGGACTGGCCCCAAAGGACTCAACATGCCTAATCTGTAGGAAGTAGTCCAAAGAGGTGTACACTCCCTTTCTCTCCTACCTAGCGTTGAGGGTTTGGAAGGGATTATGGTGGAATAAAAAGTTGGAAGGGTGATAGATATACAAACCCAATAAAATAGCCAAAAAATATACTAACAGATGTAACTATGGAATTTGGTAATATATGACTCTAGACATTTAGATATTGCTCATATTGCAAAATAAGTATAGTAACACAGTATTTTCAATATAAAACAAGGAAAGAACAAAGAAGTGAGGATTTATATCAACTAATGAGCAAGCGACTCGATGGATCTCAGCTCTTCTTTAGCTATAGCAGCCTCAAGACATTGATATTTCAGTAATTAATATATTTCTTGGAAAAAAGGTATTTGCAAAAGGGGAATAATCCAAAATCACTCAAGATTACCTGTAGAGTACAATTCATCATCCTTATTATGTAGTCAAACTGTTGATGGTCCAATATTGCCCGGTTCTGCTGAACATGCAAACCTAGTTCATCAGTGAGACACTGTCTTGCTGCTTTTCCTTTAAGGGCCCTCAAGGCAGCAGGAAGGGTCTGAGAACAAGAGAATCCAAGTCACCAAAAGTACCTTCAAGCAACCACACTGAAAATTCAAATACATCCTGTCAAGTATTTAACAAACTCACCAGAATTGAATTCCTAGGGAATAGGTGATTCACTACTAAGACCAATTGTAAAACAGATTTGTAATTATTTGTTCATTTATAAGACAGCAAGAAAAACAAGTACAAGTAGCTTGTAATGCAGACTGAGACAGCATTACATTCACTCCTCCCTCCCCAGACTTGACAGAACTTTAAGGATCAAATAGACTGCTGCTTAGATCATGACTCAAAGCTATGGACATTTAAACATCTTTGGATGTTATCTTTAATGAGAGCATTGCTTTCATTGTAAGAACATTCAGAAATGGTTCCCTAATTTACTATATAAACCTGCTCATTTGCATTTTGTAATAAAGAGCTTATTTAATTTAAAAAATCTAAAAGTATAGAACAAAGGTACAAATAAGCAATTAAGGAAAATTATCAGAGCAATAGGGTACAACAACACTAGAAGCAGGTATAAAATCAGCATGCAAAGCCTGGTATGGTGGCATACACCTGTATTCAGAGGGGCTGAGGCAGGAGGATCAGTAACACAACATCAATGTAGACTACTACATGGTGAGACCTTGTCTCTAAAACCCCAAACCAAACCAAATCAAAATAAGAAGTAAACAGCATGCAGAAGCTGAAGGCAAAAATTAACCAACAAGTAACCAACAAAATGCTCAACATGAAAAAGTGAGAGATGATGGGTTAGTCATATAGTAAGTAGCAAGCAACTGTACATATTTACCAACCCCTTGTAGCAGATGTTGAGGACTGTGACCATGAGTCACTAAGAAAAGGCTATGTCATGTTCAGCATGATCCATTGAAGAAGGCAAGAAAACCCAAAGGCACATTTAAATTTTAGTATCAGTTTTTAGTATTTAGATTCCTTGCAAAAAATGAAATTATATATAAAATAAAGTATGTGAAAAAAGTTTTAAAGAACCAAGCTTTTAAACTGAAGATAGAATGGCTGGAGAGACAGCTTAGCTGGTAAGACCGTGTACTGATTTTACAGAAGATACAAGTTCAGTTCCCAGCACCCACATCAAGTGACTCTTCACAGTATAACCCCAGCTTCTGGGAGGTTCTGGTGCCATGGCCTTTGCTGACACCATCAGGCGCATGTGTACACACATGTACACACACACACACGTACACACACACACACACACACACACACACACACACAGACACGCAGAAACACAGACACAATTAAAAATGATGAAATGAAATCTTTGTAACAAAAATTTGTAGAAAAATGACTACCAAATTTCTCTTGTAGATATACATTTGAACTACAATCTTAAATTTTAGACACTATTCATTTAAGTCGTTAAAATGACTTAAAGAGAAAAAAGAGAATTAGAGAAGAGACCACTTGATAACTTCAAAATGTAACCCTGAAAGGAAAATAATAAATAGGAAAAATGTTGTTTTATTACCTTCTCAGTCTCCAAAGTTTTATTTTCAAATATGAACGAGATGCAGTTTCTAACAACTTCCAGTCTCTGTGCACTGTTAAAAACTGTTATCACTTTATCCATTATTGAAACTAGTGGAGGAATATAAAGAAAACACAAATAAATTAAAACTACATAAATTATCACTGACTAGGCTAATCTTTCAAATCCTTGGAAAAAATTAAAATAACAAATGCCATGTAATGAGAAAAAAATACTATATATTGGTCATGCTAATAATTTTAAAGTAATTAATTTTTTCCTTAGGAGGATACAATTTAGTTCACATTTTATAATAACAATGAAGAGGTAAATTATTAGTATAACACTTGCAAATATATACATATCTAAGAAAACTCCAAGATACACCCAGAATGCTAAACTAGAGCTAAAACAGGAAATAGCTCCACTATCATGAGACTTTTAACACATCTCCCTCAATTGCTAGGGAAGAAGAGACAAGTATCACTAAAGACAGTCCAAGAAGCTTCAGAGAGCATGCATGGGACTGACCAGGCCCTCTGAACATATGTAACAGCTGTAAGTTTGGTTTTCATGTAGGACTCATAAGAGCAGGGGCAGGGGTGGCTTTCTCTGACTACATTGCCTGCCTTTGGTACTCTTTGTCCTAACTGGGCTGCCTTGTTTAGCCTCAAAGATGCACCTAGTCTTACTACAACTTGATATGCCAAGGCTGGCTGATTCAAGGGAGGCCTCCCCATTTCTGGAGAGAAAGGGAGTGAATGGGGATGGGGGGCAGGGACTGGGAGGAAAGAAGGTTGGGGAAACTGTGGTTAGGATGTAAGGTAAATAAATTAACTAATTAAAAGAAAAAGAAAGACAGTCCATAGACTTGCCTCTTTCTCTTGGTCTCATATTGAACTTGAGTTGGAACAGGTGAGGTCTCAAAATGGAGGGCCATGATCCAAAGGAACCAGAGCAGTTGAGGAAGCCTTTTATTGGTGGTCTGAGCTTTGAAACTACAGATGATAGCTTAAGAGAATATTTTGAGGAATGAGGCACACTTATAGTTTGCGGTAATGAGAGATCCTCAAACAAAACATTCCAAGGGTTTTGGTTTTGTGACCTACTCTTATGTTGAAGAGGTGGGTGCTGCGATGTATGCTTAGCCACACAAGGTTGATGGGGGTGTGGTGGAACCAAAGAGAGCTGTTTCTAGAGGGGATTTTGTAAAGCTGGGTACCCATTTAACAGTGAAGAAAAGAAAATTTGGTGGTTCAAAGAAGATACAGAACAGAATTTCAAAGAAGAATCTTTCTTCCTTGAAAAGTATGTTAAGATTGAAACCATAGAGTTTATGGAAGACAGGCAGAGTGGGAAAAAGAGGATTTGCTTTTTTAACTTTTGATGATTATGATATGATAGATAAAACTGTTGTTCAGAATCATCACACTATTAAAGGGCAGAATTGTGACGTGAAAGGGCCCTTTCTAAACAAGAGATGCAGTTGGCTGAATCACAGAGACATCGTGGAGGCAGATTTGACAATTTTATGGGCCATGAAGAAAACTTTGGAGATAGGGAGGTAACTGGTAAAAGAGGAGGCCATGGTGGTGAAGGTGGTGGTTATGGAGGTGGTGATGGTGGCTATAATGGATTTGGAGGTAGCAGTGGCAGCTATGGTGGTGGTCCTAGTTAACAGTAGTGGAGGAGGCTATGGAGGTGGTGGACCGGGATACGGAAACCAAGGTGGTGGATGTGGCGGTGGAGGAGGAGGATATGATGGTACAATGAAGGAGGAAATGTTGGTGGAGGTAACTATGGTGCCGGTGGGAGCCATAATGACTTTGGAAATTATAGTGGGTAAGAGCAATCAAGTTATGGACCCATGAAGGGGGTGGTTTTGATGGAAGTGGTGGAGGCAGTATCTGTGGTAGTGGCTATGGATCTGGTGGTGGAAGTGGTGGATATGGTAGCAGAAGGTTTTAAAACCCAGCAGAAAAGGGCTAAGTCCTTAGCAGGAGAGGGATGGAGGGATTGTCAGGAAAGCTGCAGGTCACTTTGAGACAGTTGTTCCAAATACATTAGGTTAACTATAAAAATGACCACAAAATAAACAATGATCCATAGTCAGAAAAGTCACTACAGCTTAAAAAGGAAACCCTTCTTGTTCAGCATTGTCAGCCATAGTTTGCCAAAAGTGCAGCTATTGATTGATGCAATGTAGTGTCAATTAGATGTAAAATCCTGAGGTCTTTTGTGTGTTGTAGCTTTTTCTTTTCATTACAATCAAGTATATTGCCCAGTAAACTGTGGTAGTGGCACTGGGAATAATAATAAATAAATTTTTAACTTAATAAAAGGAAGAAAGACAGTCTGAAAAAAGAGAAGAATGTATGTACAAATCAGATATCTGGTAAGGGAATCACTTAAAAACTATTGAAAATTCTAATAATTCAATAATAAATAGCTCAAATTAAAACTGGACAAAGATACTTTTTAAAAAAATTTATTTGAAGACAGGACTCATGATGTAGCCCTGGATGCGCAGAAACTTTCTATGTAGACCAGGCTGGCCTCAAACTCAGAGAATCACCAGTCTTTGCCTCCGGCTGCTGAGACTAAAGGTATATGCCACCGTGCCCAGCATTATAGACATTAACAGAAGAAGCATCCAAGGCAACAGGTAGAAAGCTGCTCAGCGTTCTGGTGCTGGCAGGAGTCACACCTTTGTGTGACACTCCTGGGGGAGTGTAATGTAGGGCACCTGTTATGGAAAAGAGTGCCAGCTCCTTAAAACAGAGTATTCTTAGGAGTGTACTCAGGAGAAATGAAAACATATCTACACAAAAGCTGTGTATCAATGTTCACAGCAACAATATTAATAAAACCCCCAAAGCAAAACCAACTCAAATTTCCATCTCCTCATGAATATTTAAAAGGTCAAATGTACAAACATTTCCCCTTACTGTTGAACATTGTTCATCCATAAAAACAATGGCATACCGACACATGCTACCATAAAACTTTGAAACCGTTATGCTAAATGAATAAGCCCATCAACAAAGGCACACATGGTACATAACTGCATTTGTACAAGTGTCCATAACAGGCAAACCCGTGAAGACAGGAAGCAGATTACTCTCCAACCTGGAGAGAAGGTAGTTCTAGAAGGAAGTTGGAAATCATTGATAACAGGTATAAAAGAAAAAGGGCTTAAGAAAATGTTCTTAAACTCAACAGTGATGATGGTGGAGTGAACTCTTAAGTTACTCCAGAGCTGCTGCACTGTGTACTCTAGGAGGACTTCCAGTGAACTACAAAAGAACCACTTTAAGAAAGAAACAGATTTTACAGTGCCAGTGGTCAGATAATCATCACTTTTTATGGGAGGAAGGGCGAACGGAATAGTTTCTGTTGATAATACTTTGATTCTAGTTTATGAGATTGTTCATTTTATAAAATTATATGCTTTTCTTTGATATGTCTTGTATTTTATTAGACACACACAGTTTGTCTTCAGATACAATTTCACTTTGAGAGAGATATTCTAGGTGGGTGTTGTATTATTCCCTAGGTAGCTCAGTCTGGCCTAGAGCTTGGGTCAATCTTCCTGCCTTAGCCTCCCAAGTACTGGGATTATAGGAATTATTATGTCACTTCCCATCTCATAAAAGTTCATTTTTAAAATGAACAAATACACACACACACACACACATTTACGTGCACACATGCACAAACACACACATGGATGCATGCAAACACGCACATACATACCAACGGGTGGACCTGCTGGCACTACACATTTCTTTTCTATTCGTGTAGCAGGAGGTGCATTCTGATTCTTAACAAGATTTTCCTGTATTAGTTCTTGAACTCGGGCTTCATTAATCTTTGGGAAAGGAAGAATATGAACTCTCAAGTGGGATCCTTCTGTTGGACGTGGAACTTTCTGGAATGCCATATGAGGGTTTGGATTCTCCTGTAATATTAGACAGAAGAAAAATTATCCAAGTTAACATATTTAATATAACTGTGTTAAAATAGGAAGAATACAAGAGCACAGAGGGACACACTGAAATCAGATAGGTAATTATATATTCATATACATGCCAAAGTATACAGAATACTGGAATCTTTCTCCCAGCTCTTTCAGCAGCATCTGAGACAGTTGGTTGTCGTCTTCCATGAATAGGCACCTTGCTTTGATTTTAGATCTGGTTGCATCTCCTCACCTCTTAATTATGTGAATACCCCAGTGCTCATTCCTTGGGCCTCTACTCTACTGACACTTAAATCCTTTGGAGATCACATCCAGTCTCTTAGCTCTTTATCATAAAGACATCAATGATTTAATGTTCTTAATCTGGGTGTTCTTTCCAATTCTATGGTCCCCTATTTAATTATGTACAACAAAGCATTTCTACTAAGATTTAAAATAACAATGTCATCTATTTAGAAATCTATTTTACTCAGTCTTGATTACTGAATACACACACACACACACACACACACACACACACACACACACACACACACACACGTATTCCTCCCGTCACCCCCAGTCATTCCTGTGGCAAGATTGTTCATCTCTAATTCCTCTTTCTAACATAAAGTTATCCATTTTTCTATCAACCTTGTGGACTTTACTGTCAGAGTAGATCTGCCTACATCTCCTTTTAATTCAAGCTAACAGCTCTTAGACTATCCAGTATAACTGGGCTCCCTTTTCCATCTCTCAACAGGAAAGTCAGTGATCTCATTAAAATTTGACAAATCACCACACAACCTTGTTCATTCAAGTAGCCCCTTCACCAGAGTAAAACCCAGTTATTAATGAGACTGCAAGATCTAGCCTTTCTACTGACTACATTCTACATGCACTCGATTCGAGGCTCACAGGCTTTCCTGTCCATTGGTCTGAAATGCTTCTCTGCTTCCTCTGAATTTGCAGTTCTTATAGACATCTTTTATGGACACTTTACCAAATTTATATTGCTTCTCTCAATACATCCCTTATTTTCTTTGTATTTTTCTCTTTAATATGTGAAACCTTTTTACATACTACGAATTATTTATTGTTCAGCCTTGTCTCTCTAAAATGAAGCACCACAAAAGCAGATGTTTTGATTGGTTTAAAAGGTATTTTTTAATTAAAAATGTAATCCATTTCATTTTTCTTTATAAATATGCATGTGCTTCTGTGTGCATATGCATACTTGGATAAAGCTGCCTGCAGAGGCTAGAGGAACGCAATGACTATCTTGGAGCTGTAATTCTAGGTGGTAATGAGTTGTCTGGTGTGGGTGCTGAGAATTGAACCTCTGGGCCATCTCTCCAGCCCCATATTAAAAAGTTAGTGTTTTCTTTTTGTTTTTGCTGTTTTTGTTTTATTTGTCTTATTCTATATACACCTATTGCAGGGAAAATATGATAGGCATGCAGAAGGCACTAAACTACTTTCCACTGCACTCTATCAAGTATGATATGTTTGACACACATCAAAACTGTAATAATTTAGTTAAAGTTTCTGGGGCAGGAGATTGAACACAGGACTTTCTATATGCTTCCACTGAACTACACCCTAACCCCATCAGCTAATATTTTTAAATACTCTTAGGGCCTGTGTGAAACTTTATCTAGCATCAATTTAAGGAGGATCCTATTTCAAATCCTGAGCAGAGTGGAATTCATGTGTTCTATAAAGTTCTCTAGGGAAGGTTGCTTTACAACCTTTCTTAGACCACTTCTAGCATTTATTATCCTTCTGCCACCAGAAAATTCCTTATTTCCACTGAACCTATGCTATTCATGGTGTAGACTAAACTCATTTGTATCCTGTAACATGCTCTTGTCAGTTAAAAATGGTCAACTGTCACCATCTATTAGAATTGTTCTCCAAAATTCTTTCTGGTTATATGGCTCAGATCCAGAAAAAGAAAAAGGATTAGGGCAGAGAATACAGTTAGCAATTCTCGGAACACAATGGAAATGAGACTGTTTGATGTGTCAAAACACTGTATTTTGGTTCTTGTACCGCTCAATGAGAGATGCTAGACAAATAACTTACCTAAGATAAATAATCAGACTTATGTTTATGCCTGGAACGAACACAGACAACAGCATCTGTAGTCCCTGGGATTCACTTCTTTAAGATGCTTTCATCGTTAGATATGACATCTATCCACACTCTCAAAATATTAACCAACAATTTTCTAAAATATAGTGGATATAGTTTTTCCAGAGCAGAGGTAATGCATATGGACCTTGAATCCTGAATCCTTTAAAGAATATTATTTCTATTTAGACTAATTTTTGTAGCAATAAAAAACCTTCTCTGGGGCCGGGCAGTGGTGGTGCACAACTTTAATCCCAGCACTTGGGAGGCAGAGGCAGGCGGATTTCTGTGTTCGAGGCCAGCCTGGTCTACAGAGTGAGTTGCAGGACAGCCAGGGCTACACAGAGAAACCCTGTCTCGAAAAACCAAAACCAAACCAAACCAAACCAAACCCTCTCTGTACTTTCTTTCAAATGAAGTAAATAGTCATCATGACAACTTTTAAAGATTTTTTCGTATATGTGTATACATGTATATGTTCATATGTGTGTCAAGTGAAGTGTGTGGGAAGGTCTGAGGAAAATTTTGGGTATTGGTCCTCATTATATCTTGTTTGAGACAAGGTTTCTTGCCCGCTACTGTGTAGGTCAGGCTAGTTTGCTCGCAAGCCTCTGGCATTTCTCCTATCTCTAAACCCCACCTCCCCACTGAAGTACACTGAAACAAATTATGGATGTGGACACTACTGTGTCTTGTTTTTACATGAACTCTGGGGATCTGAACTCAGGTTGTCAGGTTTACATGGCTTTACTCACTGAGCCATGCAGAGCTTCCTCATTTTAACAACTTCTAAAGCATAAAAAAAATAACATTACTTTTGTAATAATGCAAGTATCTCTGAGTTACATTTTATTTTTCTTAGAACTCAATTTCTTGCTGTTCTAGCAATGACTAAGGTCATTTAGAAAAATAAAGGTTACATGCAGCACTTCTAGTCAAAATCTGTAATGTGGCACGTTTATCTTTATAGGAAAAAACAAAGACCCATAAAAAGTCAAGAAGTTCAGAAGAACATTATAGCTTGGATCTTACATGCTCCCCAGTGACCTACCTATATGCTAGGTTTTGTCATCAGCCATTGGTGCTATTGGGAGTGCTAAAATCCTTAGGAGTCAGGGCTCAGTGGAAAGAAGTTACATCACAAGGTACACGCCCTTGATGGGGATACTGGCCCTTCCTGTCTCTGGCTCTTAGCCACGCTGAGGTGAACAGCCTCTGCTACTATACACACTCATCATGATGAGCTACATCACCAAGCCCAACACATCAGGGTCCAGCAGCTTTTCCTTAAGGTCTCTGAATCATAGAGTCAACAATAATCTTTCCTCCTTCTAAGTTAATTGTTTCAGGTATTTTTTTTTTTCCCAGTACTATACCAACTAATGGAGAGAAAATGGCTGAGTCAAGGTTTCCAGATGTATGCAACCTTGTATAACCTTATGACTATTAGTGAAGGGTTAAATGGACAAGCTGAATAGACAGCCCAGAAACAAGATTGGACATGAAAACAAGATAAAACTAGGTAGCATTACAATTCAGCAGCAAATTCAGGTAATCTAGTGAGTACATCAAGGCACTTTTAGTTTGTGTTGTCTGATTTCAGAATGCCCAGGGGTTCACATCCAAGCCTGAGCACTGCATCAGTAGTGTGATCTGGGACAGGATGCCTTGCTCATCCTCATCTGTACTGACGATAACACAGAACCTATCACAGACATCTTGTGAAGGCTATTACCAGCTGTTATAGAGATGTTCTCATAACACAAACACTACACGCATCCCAGGATCAATCTAAGGCTATTTTCTAAAAGTCTAGATTACATTTATTTTTAAAACAGTTCTCTATTACATGTTTTTATATGATACCATGAGTTCAAAATGAAATGTATTCCTTTCCTTTCTAATATTGTAATACCAATTATGTATATATTAGTAATAATAGTGGGTGCCCTTGTAGTAAAAGTAGCAGCAAATCTAAACATAAATCACTTAAAGAAAAGATACTGCTCACTAACAGTGTTCCTATAAACAAATCAGAAAATCTGTAAACCAAATCTGTAATAAGCATTTGAAAATCCCATGTTAAAAGTTCAAAGGTGAGCCTCTCTGTAGTTACAGAAACATTCTACAGTAAAATGTAGGTAAACTTTAGATAGGTTTGCTAATTTATGACACACTGTGTTTATCTGATGCAAATCTACTAGTTAGTTTCCTAGCTGCTGTGTCTGTGCACTACTGCCCTCTAATGGGCATTATGTTAAGTGTAGAGGACTATATGTGTCACCTGAAACTATGCCTCATCCCCACAGAACTTGGGTGAAACAAGCAGCAAGGAAAGGAAGCTCAAGTTAGGACTTGCTGTATTCAAGAGGGTCTTAGAAATACCTACTCTTGCTTCTCACTATGAATGGGTTTGGACTGGTTCCTTAGGTTCCTGATTTCATTAAAAATTGTTATCCAGTTTTACAGCTGAAACAAGGAAATCTGATATTTTCTAACAGTCCAAACCAACAAACAAATTTTTACTTGAGTTCAGAGAAATGTAAATTTAAATATAAAGTAATAAGACTCAGACAACTGAACACAGTGACATGGAAACAATTTTGTGCACGTCCACCAGAATGAACAGCCTAAGAAAGTCTGGCTAAATTCAGCCCTTTCACTGGGAGTAAATTTTAAATTTTGATGATAATTTTCAAGGGATGGTCTCTGTAATCCTGATATAGTACACATAGGGAAAAGCTCACTATTTTTATCAGATTTAAAAAAAAATTACCAATTTATATACCATGTGGTCAAGCAGCATCAATTTTTTTCTTTCTTTGTCAGACTAAATGAGAATATGACTAGGATTTATAGAAAAGAAGGCCAAACACATATGTCAAATAAAGGCAAAACAAAACAAAAATCCTAAGACTTACTGGAAATCTAAAGCAGGCCATAGCACCAGCAACAACAATGAAACAACAAAAATTCTTTGTTATAGGTTACTAAATATTCTACATTAGTTCAGATATTTAAAATTGCTTAATATCCATCACTCATTCCTAGCACTCTGGGGAATAACACAAATCTTCCCAAATGTAGTTGAAGACATTATTACTTATATAAATCACTAAATACAATATAATTGGACTCTTGAGCTGCCTGACAGTTGATGAGACTGATGGAAGGTGATAGTCTCAATTCTAACTTTATTAACCTTTTACTGACCACTGAGATGCATCATGGTCTCCTAACATTAATGCATTTTGTGTTGAGGCTTTTCCCATCTAATGTGCTGAACTGTGTCCCTTTCATTGAATGTGCTTCTTAATTTTGATACTACTGGCATTTTAAAGTTGACAATTCTTTGTTTACAGCAGATGTGGGTGTTTTCATGCACTGTAAAATATTTGGAAGCATCACTGACCTGTAGTTACCAGCCCGCTAGCACAGCCTCTCTAGCTGTGATAATAAAAGTGTCTTTTGGTAGTGTCCAATATGATAAAGTCTCTAGAGCAGGGAAAGTTGAGTGTTTGGAGAATCAATACTTTAATGACTCCAGACAGAGTCTCTATTCTTACCTAATTACTTTTACCACAGACATACGGTAGCATTTGCATATAATGATTATGTAACATTATATACATTCATTCACCTGCTAAAATTAAAATAGCCACAAAGAGACACTAGTGGACACTTTTGAGAATGACTTCAACAAAAATAAGTTATGATACTGAGTATTGCTTAAGATAGACAGCAAATGGAACGCTCATATACTGCAGGTGGGAATACAAAATAATATAGACACGTAGAAAAACAATCAGCAGTTTTAAAACAAAGTTAAATGTTGTGTTACCATATATCCTGTTATCTGAGTCCTAAGTATTTATCTAAGAGAAATAAGACATACATTTATGTAAATACCTGTATAAATGTTTAGGATACTCATTATTGCCAAAATTGTTATTCAGCAAGTCAACAGAGAAATAAAACTTAGGCAAACTATGCAAGTGGAATGCTACTCATTAATGAAAGGTATCATCTCCAACTCTATGTGACCATGGATGAACTTGAAATTCATTATATTAAGAGAATGAAGCCAAATTCAAAACAACTGACTTGTTGAAAGACAAAGCTATAGAGATAGAAAGCAGATCACTGGTTACCAAGCGTTTGAGGTGGTAGAAAGATGTAGCTACAATAGGCATTAAAGAGCTTCCTGAGTGGAAAGAATACCACACACACTTACTATGATGCTGGGGCATCATGCACTTGTCCAAATGTGTAGACAGGCACACTGAAGATTTTGCTCTATGTGAAGCCGATCACAATAAATTGACTTATCACGAACAAGCAAACCAGAGAGAGGAGTTTATGTTTTGAGCTAAAGGGTCTTACTTTAGCTGGTTTTCTAGTACTTCAAAATGAAATTGCATAAAATTCTTATCTTGATTATTCTGGCATTTAATTATGAGGTCTTGTATAAGGTCTTGTATGAGGTCTGGAATCACAGTGCCTAAGGACAGCCTTCAGTATTACCAACTGGGCACAGAGGAAAAGTTGTATAAAGGTGCATACAATATCTCTGTGGCATAAACCCTACCAGTGCTTGTGTGACTTGTCCCAAATGCTTAGTTTTCTCCTCTGTTCCACATTTCCAAGATACTGAAGTCACCAATAACTTTCTTAGGTATTTAAGAAGTTCCAGGAATCAAGAAAAACAGCTAAATCTAGTTCCACTCATAGAACCTACATTCCTGAAATGTCACTAAAGGGCAAATGCTAGGCGTGATGAGAAGAAGTAGACAGCGGACCTCTCTGAAATCTTGAACTGCGATATGATGTGTGACAAGCTAGACACACATCAAACTTAAATGGAGCAGAGTTCTTTTTAACAAACATTTGAATGGAATCACCATTTTTCAATTCAAAAACAAGAATAATCAAACAGTAAAATTATATGGTTGGTTCCTTCATACCAAAAGGGAATTTCAGAAGTGTGACTTTGACATGGTAGTGAAACTGCCTTTCATGTAAAAACAAAAATATATAGATTACTTTCCATACATTGACACGATTCCTCTTTATATTTTCAATTTCCTACATGACCCAAAAAGGTAACTTTATCACATGGTCTGTTTTTTTTTTAATTTCATAAAAAATTTATATTTTAGAAGTGTTGGGATTGTCACAAACTTCAGAACATTACAACTAGAAGGAACGGTGACAATAAATCATGTCATTCTCAGATTTTCAATGATCATGTTTGTGTATCTTTTCTGGAAGATATTAGGAGAATCATGTACCTAAAATATGCTCAATATTAGTAAGTACTTCATAAATACACACTGGATGAGGGGATTCAGCTAAATTAAATGAAATTGAATTAGATGTTTAAAAAAGCTTAATAAAGATTCATAAAATGTAAAGTACATTTTGAAGAGTCTTAACAAAGAAGGCAATTTTTATTTTACATAATAATGCAATGTTTCATTATGATCACTTTAAAAACTGAAAGACACAGTTTGTGATTTACATTTACTTTTAAGAATGTATAATTACTGGATATTAATTTTATTGTACTTTTAAATAAAAGTACAATACTGGTGAATATAAAGTATGTATCATAAAATTTAAATTGTAAGACAGTAAGAAGCATTTATTTTGTTTTTGCATTAAAGTATCTTGACACAATCCTTGTACACAGTTGGTCTTCATACAGCAGAGACAAACTGATATCAGAATTCTAATTTTGGTCATCTTACTAGCTATAAGATTTGTCCTGAAATAGTCTTGAAAAAAAGATCAAAGAAGTAAACAGCTTTTAAAAAAAAGTTATCAGTGCTATTTGACTTGTTTGATGAAACTGATTCCTACCTGGCATTCTGCGTATCTTTGAAATGCATCAGTAAACCATTTCTACAAAGCCGGGCAGTGGTGGCGCACGCCTTTAATCCCAGCACTCAGGAGGCAGAGGCAGGCGGATTTCTGAGTTCGAGGCCAGCCTGGTCTACAGAGTGAGTTCCAGGACAGCCAGGGCTACACAGAGAAACCCTGTCTCGAAAAAAACAAAAAACCAAACAAAACAAAACCATTTCTACAGAGAGAAGAATAAACCACCTCGTAAACTTCAATCCCCTCATCCATTTGACAGCAGCCCTTCTCTCAGTGCACAGGGCACTGCCCAGCGAGAAAGCATGCTAAAACACTGTCATAAAGTGCAATGGCTGCCCAGCGAGAAAGCATGCTAAAACACTGTCATAAAGTGCAATGGCTGCCCAGCGAGAAAGCATGCTAAAGCACTGTCATAAAGTGCAATGCAAACATTGCTACTTTTTTGTTATTGTCGTTTTTCTAAGACCGGAATTTCTCTGGTTGTCCTGGAACTCACTTTGTAGATCTGTCTAGGGCCTCTGCCTCTTGAGTGCTGGAACTAAAGGTGTCACCCATCACTGTCTGGTTGATTATTAATTTTCTTGGATTAAATAGAATCAATATGATAGAGTACATTAAGGAATTAGACATAAGAAAGTTCACAAACTTAAACTCTGGATTCTATTGTTTAATAGCTACATGATTCCAAGTCAATTATATCATCAAGAAATAGGTATACTGAACCTGCCTTACATGGGTGCTATAGGCTTACAGATAATGTATGTTTAAGTGGTTTATGCTATGCCATTTATTTAAACTTTTGACAAATCAATTATGACTTAAAAATGAGATATGTTTAAGACTATGACATATTGCTTCTTAGGAAAGCAACTAGTTATAAATGGCAATCCAGTGAAGTATTACTAGGTTGAAAAATTAAAACGGAAAAGTATCTTTTGCCAGGCCCAAGCATGCTGTGCCTAGTTTCTTCCTGTGGTAATTTCTGTTCTTTTGATATAAGGCAAAACATACTGTCAAATTTGATAATAGAAGTCACTAGTAATTATAGAAATAAACCAAGAATATTCAATTATGTTGCCTAACTTAGATGGCACAGTTCAGAAAAGAGAGACCATTTGTTTTAACACGAATCCTTCAAAAAGAATTATCTCTCTCAAAGGAAGGTCAGACCCCAAATGTAGAACTTAAGCATAACTGAGTAGAATATGGGGAACAGCTCACAGGTACAGTGGATACATAGCACGCACAAGGCCCCGGGTTCAATCCTCAACACATGCACACGTGCATTTCCATACAAGCAAAGAAACTAATTCAATAATATGTAACCAGGTATTTAGTATTTCTGCTTTTAACTTACTGGTTCTCAGATTTCAAACGAATGTGGCAGAGCAGTGACTGATGCCTCCCTATCAAAGTGGTTTGCCTCGTCAAGTAGCTAGGTTAAACAACACGCACCAGGCCAGAGCACTGATACCAAGCTCTTCTTCATGCTGGCTCCTTAAAACAGCTTCCCTCTGCTTTTCTTCAGAGGGTGCCACTTCCCCACTTATTTTATGTTTCTTAACAAAGGAACCACAAACCTCACAAGAAGGAGTGGCCAGCATTCACTGAGCACAAAACCACTATTCTTTAAGCAAGTAGCATCCCTGCCAGCCTAAGAATTCAGGTGGTTAGTTCACCTCATCCTGATCTCTTAATTTACAACACTTCTTCTGTCCAGAGAGCATTTTCATCTTTGAGTTTCTGTGGTTCACTTGCCGGTTTTTTCCCTTCTTCCAGCTTAGGTCATTACTTCATTAATTCAAAACAATGGAGCTCAGATGACAGGCATTAACTATGCTGAAGCAGAGCATACCCTCAGGGCTGTCTAAGGTACTTCTGATTACCAGTGTATTTAAACTTTCTCTATTAAACATGGCACCCAGGAGAAAACTCACGATGAGAATTCATGAGGGAAAAATGTGGTCAAGACATTTTCATGATACAGTGACTGATAAAAAAATATGATACATTGTGACACACAGAAGCCAAGTGTGACATCTTGGGATTGATTACCCAGAGCATAGGTATTACTGCTAGAATGTTGGAGCTTCTCAGTTCTGAAAATGAAATGTTTTGTTAATACTTATAAATAGACTAAATACACTTACATTTTTGAATAGTTGCTCAGCAAGTTCTCTGATGTGCTTTATCATCTTCAGTGGATTATTTTCTTCAACTTTAATTCTCTCTACTTCAAAAGCTACCAACTTGGAAAAAGAATCAGATGGCAATAATCAGTACCTAAATATGCTGAATTTAAAAACTGGTATTTTCATACAATATGCAAACTAAAAGCCATCTAAACTATGTTATTTTCGAAGTAATTTATTTAGATTTGTACCTCTAACCCAGGATGACAAAGGCATATTAAGTCCATGGCTTCCAGGTGCCCCCTACTCAGTTACTCTTGGGGACCAATCATCTATGGAGTACAGAGGCCTACAGGCCTCACTCACGATAATTTACTTACTAGGAAAAATTCAGAAGGTGTGAAAGTCTCCAGATATTTCTTTAACTTAGAAATATGAACAAACAAGTTATGTCATGCTGACTGGACTCTATGGACAGTATGACCTGGGCTCAGATTCCTCACCTCTAAATCAAGGCGGAAGAGCAAGATGACCTTTAGACTCCATTTAGTTCTCCAGTGACATGTATGGAGTCCATCTCTCTATTAAGCAGTTTGCTAAGGCAATTGTGTGGGAGTATATACTTACTGAAGAGGACAGGCATAAAAAGAAATGTAGAGAGCAAACAGGTGAAAAGGGAAAGGAACAAGAGTTTCTTCCTTCTAGGAAGAAACAGATAAATCAAAGGCGGCAGAACTATGGATTTCCCACTCTGTCATACAAAGAAAGGCAGATTTGCCTTTCATTCCTAAGGTAGCTATTTGATGACAGTGTAAGCCTAAGACAGGACACAGTAGGAGCTGCCTGTTAAAACCCATGTGATACACGAAATGGATCTTTCTAAGTAGCAAATTATATTTTCCTATAAAAGCATGTTCTCATGTAAGTGGACAAAGACAGTAGGAAGAGAAACATTTAAGTCTCATGCTGAAAGCAATCAACCTGATTTTCTTGCCAGAAATTAGCAAGGAAAATGTGGGTAGAAAACAAAGACCCACATAAACTATCATTGCTATTAATAAAGTTTCAGAGTGTAGCAGATGAGTTAGAAAAGGTCTTTGGCAAGCATCTTAGTTTAACTATATAAGCCATCAACCAGTGAGAACGTAATTGGGAACATAAAGGTTGATACAGATGTTACTATGATCAAAGGTCAGCCACACTGTTGTGTAGGGAACCACTATAAAGAACTGTACGAGTCGGGGTAGCGTGCCACACACCTGCACGTGCTGGTTACTAAGCGAGGCCTTTAGTTTTCATCTTCCGAACAGAGGCTCTGCTTCCCTTTTCTTAACTGTGAGTAACTATCTTTACAAAGAATACAAGATCCATCTCTGAAAAAAAGACCTTTATTCCGATAGGATAAACCATCAGTGGTAAAAGGTAACAAAGGTTCCAGGAGTGACTTTCTTTGGTGGACATCAGAAACTTTAAAATCTCTTGGTTCCAATACAGTAATATTTCAAAAACTAAATAATATCCACTTTCCTGTCCCCCATAATGCACTGCTGTGAATATACAACTAAATGATAAATGAAAAAAATGTATTTAAGAAGAAAGCACAATGAATGCAAAATAGTATCCTAGTTATACTGTCTATTTCTCCCTTATATGACCAAATCCTTAAAAAGATAGTGAATGACTATATATATATATCCCAAATATTTCTGCTAAGATTGTTAGAAAATGGCAATTATTGATTAGTAGAAATGCTATAAATTTAAATTATGGCTTTATGACATTGATGGACTAAATGCAATTTAAAGTCACAAATCTGTGCATTAAGTTACACTGAGCGGCAGGCTGACGATCACTAAACAACTGTATTTAAAAAACAAGTTCTATTTATATAAGCACTATCCAATTTTGAAAAAGATCTAAGAAGCTCTTCAATCTTCGTTGTTAAAAATTTTTTATGTACTTCTAAAGCATTCTACAGTTTTCTAATCTTTCTAATTAACATAATTATCAACATTTGATATACATAATATTTAAATTATTTAATGCTTAAGAGTTTGAATAAATGTTTAAAAAAACCTGTTTTTCCTTTAAAGTATTAGTCATTGATAAGAACTATACCTCATCAAAGAGATCACAGGCTCTGTAGGGAGGTCCTCTTTCTGAAACAAAACTTGCAAATGCCATTCCATTGAGTACTTTAGTGAGGAAATCATTCTCAACCAAACCACGCTGCCCCAAGAAAGCTGTCTGTAAAGAAAAAAAAAGTGAAATGATAATTTATCACTGGGAAATGGCCAAATGGTTAATAGAAAAACAGAAAGGTTGAAGATTGGCTAAATGACTTTACGTATAACTAAACACTGTCATGAAATATATTTCTCTCAAAAAGTTTTGTCCATATAAAAGACGAGAGGAAAAACAACCAAGTATTAATTTTTAACTAATGCTTGATTGATACTTTAATTAGAGAAAAATCGCCGGGCAGTGGTGGTGCACGCCTTTAATCCCAGCACTCGGGAGGCAGAGACAGGCGGATTTCTGAGTTCGAGGCCAGCCTGATCTACAGAGTCAGTTCTAGGATAGCCAGGGCTACACAGAGAAACCCTGTCTCGAAAAACTAAAAATAAAAAAAAATAAATAAATAAATAAAAAAAAAGAGAAAAATCAATTTTAAGCTTATATATTCTGAAGGAAAATATTATACCAGCTCTATTTGTCACGTAGCACAGAGACTTTAAGAACATTCAAAAATTAATTCAATACACATGGCTCATAGCGCGGTCCTATTAAATGAGTCCACCTGACAGACAACCTGGCACTGGGCCTTACTTTGTGAAAATGTATCACAGGCTCGGCATGGATCCGTATAAGCTGGAGACATGACCTATATCCTTGGAACAGTTGTGCAAATAACCTAAGGAAAACTGCTCGAACTTCTTTATCCTGAAAATGCAAAACAAAACATACAGGTGATTTAATTTAAAAAACAAATTAAGTAAATCAGACAAAAGGAAAAGCCTGAGTGGGCAAGTGTGCCATGCTGCCCAGGTTTGTCTCCCCAGGCAGCAGGCACAAGTCCCAAGAGAGTCTGCCTGTGCTTTGGTGAAACTGGCTTGTTCTTTCTACTGAACCGAGCAGAGTTGGATTCTAGAGCATACAATTTTCTTCCAGAGGAAAAATAAGTAGCATAGTCTCCTATTTTACTGTGTCAGAGAAAGAAATATATGCCAAGACCTTTATTTTTATACCTGCAAAAAATTATAGCTATGACTATAAAAGGGAAAAACTCTCAAAAGATTACATTTTAAAGGCTTATGAAATTCTTTCAACATTTATCCAAATTATAAAAATCTATTCTTATTCTAATGAAATACGATTACATGCATAGCATGAGTAAGGCTCTGGGTTTGATATATAGCACTACAAGAAGAGAAGAATCCAGATTTGTATGCTGGGCAGCATTCCAGGCTATAACTAAGGCGCTGATTTCTTTGCTGTCTTTGCTTTTGCCCCTCTCTTAGGCCAGAACATTGCCCTAACTCCTCTCCAGGTACTTCCAACTCAAGTATATCAGCAATCCTAAAATAAAAGTACAGCACTCTTTAAAAGTATCAAATTTGAACATTAACTTTCTTACCAGCATTTTTGAGTGGGACAAAGCTGTTCGTGGAGGAGGGAAGGCATGATCTGCTACTTCCAAATCCGGGTGCAAAATCTAAAGTACATAAATTTATTATATAAGATATCTAGCATTAATAAGACCTACTTCTTTGTTTCTTTAGGGCATTAAGTCAATGATCTGTGCATGAATTAGATTATATTCCCACCATGAGATACAAATCAATTGATATAGTTTCATATATACTGTTGTGGAAAGATCTCTAAGATAAAACATTTGATTTAAAAAAATAAAAAGACCTCCTAAAAGCTCAGGTGCTCAAGGGTTAAGAGCATTTGCTACTTTTGAAGATGACTCAGGTTCAGTTCCTCACAACCACATGATGGCTCACAACCATTTGTAACTCTAGTTCCAGGGGCTTTGACACTTTACTCTGGTAGGCACATATATGGCATGTAGATAAAATACCCATACACATGAAATAAAATAAGCATTACAAAAAATGCCAACTAGAAAAATTTATGTGACATCGCTTCATTTATTTGAATATAAAACAAACCTCAAACAAACAAATAAATGTACACACAGATAAACATGCATCTGAGTACGAACAGATCATATACCAAATTATAAAAGATTAGTCACCCTTGGGTACAGACCTGTTGGGAGCAGTGCTATACATCTATGTTGCTACTTCTTAAAAGAGGTGTAGTTTACATCTTGTAATATAAAAACTAAACAGATGACATAGAACAGAGAACTGAGAAATAAGCCCACTCAGTTACAACCATCTCATTTTTGACAGAAGTGTCAAAAACATTTATATAGAAAAGACAATCTCTTTAACAAATGGTTTCTACAAAAATGATATGCAAGTGTCAAGGAATAATTCTAGATGCTTCCCCCATCCTATAAAAAAAATCAAAATGAATTAAAAACCTTAACATCAGACCCTAAAGTGAATGATTAGAAGAAAACATGAAAAAACCCTCAAGATCTATTCACAGCACAAAGTCCTTCTGAATGGGGCTCTAATGGTTCAGGAGAACTGATTAATGATACTACAAAAAATGAAACCACGAGCAGAAAGAAGAGATAGCTGACAGAATTAGAGAAAACTTTTGCCAGCCTACATATCAAATTAGGCAGTCATATCTCAAATATAAAAATAACTCAAAATGTTAAACACCAACAAACCAAATCATCCAATCAACAAATGGGTTAGTGAAAAATTCAAATGGCTAATAAATATTTGAAAAAGAACTGGCACCATGCCTAGCAATCGGAGAAACACAAATTAAAGCCATATTGACATCCTATCTCCCTCAATGGCAAAGTGACTGTCATCAAGACAAGAAATGGCAGCAAATGCTGGCAAGAAGGTAGGTAAGGAAGAGCTTCAAACACCACTGCAAAGAGTGCAAACTGGTGCAGCCTCTATGAAGTTCATCAAAACAGTGAAATAACAAAACAAAACAGAAGCCACCATCTGACTTATCTACACCACTCTTGGTACTATTCACACATAAGAATCTAAATCAGCAAACCATAGAAATACTTGAACACTCATGTCTACTTCAGCACTAGACACAAGAGCCAAGATATGGAATTGACCCAGATGCCTATCAATGAATGAAAAAAAAAATGTGCTATGCAGTATGCAGTTTAATGTCTGTAAAGAAGAAGTAAATCATGTTATTTTAAGGAAGATGAATAGAACTGGATATCACCATGCTAAAGTGTAGTAAGTAAAATGTGGATAGATGAATGGCAGATATTCCTCTCATAAGTGAATCTAGATTTACATAAAAGTAAGGATAAGGGACATAATAGAGGGTGAAAATAAGCAAAGGACAATGACACGTAGGACAGTGCCATAATGAAAACCTATTCCGTATGCTAACAAACTTAATGAACACATGTTTTCAGGGGGGCTGGGGAAACAGCTCAGTGATCAAGACATCTGCTGCTCTTCCAGAGGATCTGCGTTTGGTTCCCAGCATCTACATGGTGGCTTACAACTACCTACAACTACAGTTCCGATTCCTTCTTCTGGTCCCCGCAGGCACTGCACAATATGGTGTATATACATATATTTAGGCAAAAAATTCATACCTATACAGTGAAAGTAAAAAAAAAAATCTTTAAAAAGTACACTAAAAAAGTAAAGGTAGCAAACACAATAAACTAATTAACTAAAATACTGAGGGAAGGCAGAAACTTTCGAGCTTTGCATTTCAGAAGAAGGTAGACCAGGTAGAAGCTATGAATAGTAAGTAACATGAGAAACAGGAAGTACAACTACCTAGAAAGCTAAAGAAAAAGATGACCATCTGAGTTAGGTTCTCAAGATAAGCAAGCTGGAAGAGTGGGTGGGGGTGGGAGAGGGTCCAGGTAAGACTTGCATAGAGGAAAAGATGAGGCAGTATGTGACACATTTTGGTTTTGCAGATCATTTTCAAGTTGGTGTGGGGAACACATCTGTAATTGCGATTCATGGAATGCTGCTGCAGGTTTGCAAGTGAGATGCCAACCTTAGCAATCCAGTGAGACCCTGTCTCAAATAAAAGTTTAAAAGGGCTGGGATGCAGATCACTAGGTTGCCAAGCATATGCAAGGCTCTTGAGTTAAATCCCAGCATCACAAAAACAAACAAAAGTTGCTCATAGTATAAAAGAATAAGCTTAGTTCTATGTGGTGAAAACCAGCAATTCTAGCACTCTGGAGACTAAGGGGACAGCCTGTGATACACTGTGAAACCCTGTCTCAGAGAGAACAGTGAAATGTCAGTCAAGGGGACAGCCTGTGATACACTGTGAAACCCTGTCTCAGAGAGAACAGTGAAATGTCAGTCCTAATTACAAATCACACGGTCACTCCTATATACTATCTCCATGTTTTGGTGCCTTTAAAGTCATTCATGATTCTTACACAGTTCCAGTAATGTATGACCATTTGATTACAATTGTTTAATAACCAAACAAACTTTCCATATGCGTTTTTCAAAGTTCCCTTATTATATCCATTAAATCTAAACTCTTTGTGGTCCTTGTTGGCCAATATATACTGCTCTTCCCTTTCATTCATGACATATTATACTGTACACATAGGGTACTTATTATGCTTGAGAACTGTGATAAACACACACAGTGTTACCACAAATAAACTGTATACATTAGCAACATTTGGGGGCAGAGGCATGGCAGGCGGAGCATACAGCATGTACAAGAACTCATACAAAATCAACTGTCTTAAAAACTAAAATCTCTCTTTGTTAATTCTGACAATCACTAAACAATTATTTATATAATTGCTAAATTACAAATGAATAATGACTTATATAATTGCTAAATGACTACAAAGGAGTTCAAATACCATAAGAATTCTAGAAACATTAAATTTCTTCAATGATTCAAATACTAATTTTTCAGCTACTGCTATATCCATACGCAATTAATCCAATTATATAGTTAATGTATTTCTTTAAAATTATTTACCTTTTGAAATGTAGTATTATCTGAGATGATACTATGTTTGGAATCTCAAGTCTTTCCATCATTTAAAATATGCATTATAAGCAGGGCAGTGGTGACGCACGCCTTTAATCCCAGCACTTAGGAGGTAGAGGCAGGTGGATTTCTGAGTTCGAGGCCAGCCTGGTCTACAGAGTGAGTTCCAGGACAACCAGAGAAATCCTGTCTCGAAAAACCGAAGGAAAAAAAAAAAAAAGAAAGAAAAAAATGCATTATAAGAAACCTATAACTATCCTTGCCATGCCTTAATTTGAGAAAGTCACCTGTTCATCTCCCTATGAAATAAAACATCCTATAAAGTCTAGAGTACAGCCCTTTTGGAGAAATAGGATTTGTTCAATGGCATCAAGCTGCAGAGTGTAAACTGAGTCCTATATTGGTTTCTTTCCCATTCTGCCATATCTTGTATTTCAGATTACAAACTGTATTAGGAAACATCAGGATTTTCTGAAAACCTCCCTTTTATAGATAACCATGACAAAAAACATATGGATTAACATAAAGTAGAAAGTTTGCTGAGAATAAAATCTCTCCCGGTAACTGTATACTTTAACCTTCTATTTAAGGAAGAAAACAAAAAAATTTCAACAGCCTAGACTAGAGTATTGGATTATAAAGACCTTAATTCTACTAACATTTTCAAAAAGAATGCAGAATTTCTTGGAACTTGCTCTGTAAACCAGGCTGGCCTTGAGAACTCAAGAGATCCTCCTGCCTCTTCCTCCTTAGTGCTGAGATTAAAGGCAGAGTTTTATTTTCACAGTATATGGTATATAATATCTAGTGTATAAATATACTGAACAAGAAACAAATACTCTTTATATAACCACCTAGTAAATGAAGGATCGTCCTCTAAAGACTATAAAAGAATTTATTTGTTTCAAAAATAGGACTTTTCAAAATAATTACACTCTAATGGGGTATGGTGGTACATAACTTTAATCCCAACACCTGGCAGGCAGAGAGAGGCAGGTGAGATCAAGGTCAGTCTGGTCTACATAGTAAGTGCCAGACCTACATAGAGACAGCACGTCTCAACATAATGTGTGAACGTGTATGTGTAAACATGTATACACAGAAGCGCACACGCACGCACACACGCACACACACACAGAGTTATAGACAATGTTTTTAAAATTCCAGTTATCTTAGTTTCAGGTTTAAATCAAGAAAAATTACCATGAACCAAGAGTCATACCAGAGAAAGTGCCGCTTGAGTCTGATGAAGAAGTGGCTCCGGGAGGGAGGAGAGGTGAATGCATTCAGGAATTTTAATAGTACCTCCATCCAAATCTGCTATGATTACATCTAACTGAAAAAGATTTTAAAAATTAACAACAATTTATAAAATATATTTGTTTTTAAGCAAATTGTCCTTGACTAACTTAAACTGAGAAAAACCAAATTGAGGAAGAGGTTCCTGGCTATCACAGTAAGAGTTCCTAATTACACAACATGTCCCAACTTCCTTGGAATTTGAGTATTGTACAAGGGGACCCTTCTGCCAGTGGAAGATGAAAAACTGATACGGGCACTCCTGTGCTTCAGAAGAGGAGTGCTGTGAGGCTCTTCTATGTCCTCTTTCATCTTTCCATAGGAAGGAACTATAAACTGGCATTAGTCTAGCATTAGTCATCCCATGATGACACTACCTGAGGGGACTGTAATAGAGAAAGCATAAGGAAGGATGGTAAATGATGTCATGGAGCAAACTACTCA
Organism: Uromys caudimaculatus; assembly: GCA_028551405.1. Lineage (NCBI taxonomy): Eukaryota > Metazoa > Chordata > Mammalia > Rodentia > Muridae > Uromys > Uromys caudimaculatus. The sequence continues at coordinate 86,017,307 of CM052703.1, read as the reverse complement.
GGAATTGAGGAATTCCTACAAAATGTTGCCTGCTAATGATAAAAGTCCATGTTAACTGAGCCAGTACATTTGGATTCCACATGAATCAAAAAACAAAGCAATATGTATCAAACAATTACTGTTTAGATGCAATACCTAGCTTGGATGTGGTAATGCATATCTTTAATTCTGGTACTTGGGAGGCAGAAGGATGAGTTCAAGGCCATTCTTAGCGATGTAACGAGTTCAAGTTTGTGATCAACCTGTCATACATTAGACTCTGTCTCACAAACCAAGACTAAAACAAACACAACACCCCAAACCTGATTTGTAGCATTCTTAAAGGTCATATTTAAAAATAACTTATATAAATATGAAATATTTTGATAATATGATTATAATTCATTCTAATTTATTTATTAAAATGTGCAGAAACCTATATCAACATTTGGTTCGTCCTATCTCTGTATTTAGTACTATTAAAATAATTTACAAATTGTATGGGGCCTACTTTTTAATAAACATGTTTATTAGCTTATACATTTTTATATGATAATACTGGAGTTAAAAGGAACTAGATATGAAACACAATGTTAGGAAAATGGATTGGTATACACGTGGGATCTTCTCTTATCTCTCAATAGTGTCAGTGCCATCTCTGCTGTGGTTCCAGCTGCAGTTGCTGTGAGGCGCACTGAAGCTTCCTTTTTTGCTGGCATTTAGAAAAGCAGCAGCATTACAAGTCTTGTGGATTACAGATGCCATGCAACAAAAATCTTTTGGTAAAGAAATTTTCTTATACTCCCTGAAAAGTGCCCCCGACTGTGCTCCTGCACCTGAGGCACAGTGCTTCAGAACACACTCCTTATCTCACACCAGGAATCCCACTGCATTAGCTGGCAGGTCTTAAGTCTGGCAATACACCCAACAGAATTTATTTTTGTATATTATACCCACTGATGCTACTTTAGTTTTTATAGCTCCAAACAACCACTTTCTCCTTCCTCCCTATGATAGTCTGTAAATATTGAGCTTTAGTTATTAAATAGTATTAAATTATCACCTGAGACAATTTCCTCAGAGAAAAGCCATTTTCTAAATTTTTGATTCTGAAGTCCTCTGATGCACAGTGTTATAGTACCACTAGAAGCATGATATCCATAAACAAATTATTCTTGAATTAGCTTTAGCCTCTCTAATGTCACATGGACTAGAAATTTGGTGGGAGCTCAAAGTGAACTTGAGTTCTACTGAATTTAAACTATTTGCAAACTATTTTATTCTTTTTAGTTTTCAGGCATTCTATATTGGCAGATCTCATTTTGAAACACAGATAAGTTAGGCATTAATAAGAAAAGTATGAATAAAACAATGGATTATTAATCCTTTATTATCATCTATAGCTGCTGTTCAAAACCTGTGGGTTTTGACAACCCCTTTGGGGTAGATCAACCCTTTCACAGAGCTCACCTAAGACCATCAGAATACATAGATATTTACAATTCATAACAGTAGCAACATTACAGTTATGAAGTAGCAACAAAAATAATGTTATGGTTGGGGTCACCACAACAGGAGGGACTGTATTAAAGGGTCACAGCATTAGGAAGGTTAAGAACCACTTCTCTACAGAAATACAGAATTCCTCATATGAGGAATATGGTAAGATAAACCTGATCTGGTACACAAGCTTATTTAAAATGAGACACATGCCAGGACATACTCAGAAGGCTGAAGTGGAAGAACTGTTGTGAGCTCAGGAGCTTTAAGCTAGCCTAGGCCACAAAGAAAGACTCTGTCTTTTGTGTTTTATAAGTGGTTGATTGATTAATTAATTAGTTTGTAAGAGAGACAGAAACAGAGAGAGGGACACACACACAGGCCATGATATACATGTGGAGGTCAGAGATAACTTTCAGGAGTTGATTCTGGCCTTCTCCTTTGTTTGAGGCAGTGTTTCTCTTATTTCTGCTGCACTGTTCATGTCAGGCTAGCTGACCTGTAACCTTCCAGGTGATTCTTCTATTTCTACCAGGAGTATTGAAATTACAAAAAGACTCAGTAAACTCAACCAAGCACTTTTAACCACTGAGCCATCTTCCCTTTCTAAAGCTATCTTATTCATAAATAAATATATGAATACATAAATTCTTCTTTAAACTCTTATACTTGCAAAATTAAATATATTTAGATTACTTATAGTTGTTTTCCTTCTAGTCTTTCTTTTCCATGGGAAATGCGCCTTAAAGATAATAATAATGGTGTGGAACCTTCTAAGACTGAAAACACAAGACCCGCGATCCGGACACCTGGGTACTTACAAGCTCGTGGACATCAGTTTTAAAGACGGAGTGTACGCCAATAATGAAAGGAGTTGGAGAACTCAAAACTTCTAAGAGCTGAGCCGGAAGAATGGGTATATAAGGGTAACTGGAAATAATAAAGAGAAGTTCATATATGTTATTTTCCCACAATGTGAACACATTTCTCTTTATTTCTGTGCACTAGAACCATAAAAATATATTTATTAATTCTTTGAGAATTTCCCACCATGTCTTTTGATCATATTCACCCTGACTCCTCCTCAACTCCTTCTAAATATACCCTCATCACCCTACTCCAGCTTTGTGTCTTCTTTTTAAAAGATAGTTTTTATTAATTCTTTGAATTTGATACAATATATTTCTTTTATAACCACTACCATTCCTCTCAGATTCACCCCACCTCCTTATGCCCCAACTTTGTGTTTTTTTTTTTAGTCAGAATTTAAATATTTATATTTAGAAATTATCAAGTAGGCCTGATACGGTATGCCAGCTTTTAAGCCTAGTATTTAGGTGGCAGACATGGGTGGGTTTCTATGAATTCATGGCTGGCCTAGTCTATACACTAAGTTTTAGGCAATCAGAGTTAAGTGCACTTATGAGTTCATAGCAGTTGTGACAGCATGTACAAGGCCTGTGCAAGCCCAAGCCAGAACAAATCCTTACATGATGATAGGCATTGAATCTTACCTCTAGCTATGTTAGCTGCTGAGAAAGACAGAGACAGTTTGCTCTGTTAGTGTAGCCCTAGTAAGTCCACCATCCTCCAGTGGAAGACCAAACATCCAAGATTATTTGGGAAGCACAAACTGGTCTTTAATTAATTTAATTAATGAATTCATTTAAAAGAATACAAAATTGGATGGGTATGGAAGGAGATTGATCTGGGAAATGTTGGGGGGGGGTATATGATCAAAACATGAATGAAACTCTCAAAGAACTGATAATTTTTTTTAAAGCACTGAAGAAAAAAAAAAGAAAAGAAAGAAATTATCATTTTTATTGGCAAGATTGTTAACACTAAAGTTCTGAAAAGAATGATTTCCAAAATGCCATTGTTTAAAATATGATCACAAAAGCCTAGCAGTGGTGGCTCACACACCTTTAATCCCAGCACTTGGGCGTCAGAGGCAGGTGGATTTCTAAGTTTGAGTCTAGCCTGGTCTACAGAGTGAGTTCTAGAACAGCCAGAACTACACAGAGAAACCTCGTTTTGAAAAACAAAACAAACAAAACAACAAACAAAAAGATATCATCACAGATGGGAAACACAGAGTAAATGGAACCTAGGTTAGGTTCCTCCTCCTTCCCCTAAGCTAGTCTCTTTAGACTGCATGTTGTTTTAAAGCATTCTTCCTTCTGACTCCTAACATTAGAGATGAGAGCTGAAGGACCTCCACACACAGGAAATGTAATGACTTGCCTAAATAACACTGTGCTTGATGCTTACATTCAATAAACAGATTAAAATTTTTTATGAAAATTCCAGAGGCAATCTAAAATTTTATCTAGTGTTCATGAACTTAAGATTCTGGGACATTATGATTAGCAAATTAAACCAGAGTAAAATATTCTATCTGTGGTATGACCTGACATCATGGTTTACATTTTTAAAAATTGTTTTTCAATTTTTATTACGAAAAATATTTAATATACCCCTTAAAACTAAATGAGAAAATTATAATGAAGATCTGGTTAATCTGGGTTTGACAATTACTAATGCATAACCGTGGATGCCTGCCGACGTACGTTCTACTCTCTACCTGTGGACGCCTGCCGACGTACGTTCTACTCTCTCTGTTATTGTGAAGAAATATCACATCGTTCATACACAAATTTAAGAGTTATCTAAAGCCAGTAAGGATTCTTAATAACAGAATTCTAATAACTTCTAAAAATTAATACACTAGTATCAAATAACATTAACCAAAGAATTTTATCAGTAGTGAAAGATAATTAAATATTGCTGATAGTACTATTCAAAGTAAATTAAATGTTTCACTAAATTAATCAACACTCAGTGATGTACAACTTGGAAAAATCCCAAATTCTAGACTAGACTTTATTAGAATCGTGACTCTAATTTCACATAACAAACCTCTGTGGTTCAAAGCAATTGGGCAATGTCATTTTGATTTATCAACAAGTAATACATAATGTGGGAATAAATAATATTATCAAGTAAAAACTTCACCTGTATTTAAGAGGAAACATTAAAGATTCCAGGGCTCTACAGGCATCACTAAGTCTCTGGAAACTTGCTGAATGGAAGAGAACCTTATTTTCTGTAAGGACTGCACAAAAGAGGTTGAGGACATTTTGAATGCCTAAAAACAAAAGAGCAAAGGCTTACTTAACATAACAAATTGTACTGAGTTGTCACCAATCACAGATTGTCAATGACAAAGAAGCAAAAGGTAATATGCTGGGGACCATCAAAAGAAAATACTTGATTAATCTAACCTACACAACCTATAGGCATGCACCTGTCTGCCTAGATGTCTTTATTTATACCACTATGATAGTCACTGATCCTATGAGTTGTTTGGAAATTTACTATTACCTTTTTCTTTACTTTATCTCCAAGGTCTGTATTTAAGTTCCCATTAAAGGAACTTAACATTGGGTTTTGTTCATCTTTAGGGTCTATTTTTCTGATGTTAAAACAGTCATGTGTTTCAAGATGACATTTCAGTCAACTATGGATCACATACAAAACAGTGGTATCATAAGTTAATAGAGGTGACAAATTCCTACCATCTAGTAACAATGTAGCTGTCCTAGTATCACTGTACAATGAATTACATACTTGTAATAATGCAGGCATAACGAAACTATCGTTATTCATATGAGAGCATAGCATAATTAGGTATAGTGAAAAATGGGATTAATGACTATATAATTACTTTATGTGTCTCTAACACCACAGTTTTGTTTATATTCTGTATCCCTTCTACTTATAAAGAAAACTCTATGTTGTGTTATGCCAGGAGCAGCCTCACACATTTTGTATTTTCCTACATTCTATATGCATCTGTGATTCCCATGCTATTTTGCATGCATGGCTCCCAGTGTCACAGTCTATGCTATCTGTCTGTTTTCACTATTATAGCCTAGATATAGAGTAGTACATACTACCTAAGACATAGAAGGACACATGCTTGAGGATGTCTGTCCAATGACCCACTCCTAAAAATGTATTCTTGTAGTCTTCCTATTGACACGTGACTATACGAGATGAGCAGCTAATTTGCTTTCCACTCCTGTTGCCTCACCAGAGGACCATAATAATGGAACCAGCCAACCACAGAATAGAATCTCTAAAATCACCTTTCCTCTTTAACCTGTTGGGGCTGGCAGTGTTCTGTCCAGTAACCAAATGCTGGCTTACACACGTGGTTTTCTCTTTTCTCTTGAGTCTGTAGAGCATTATATGTTTAGTTTGACACTAAATCTACCCTAGATTTAGACAACAGGAATCCTTTTGACTTAATTCTTTGTCCTTAGAGGATAACTCTTTTTCTGCCCCTTCCGCTTCCAAGTTCTTGCTTCTTGCTTAATACAACAATCCAGACTCATAATATTCTTACCCTGCTCCAGAATGAAAACTGCTGGAGTCCAGAGTCCTGGCAACTTTTGGTAAGAACTAATACTAAAGACCAAGTTTCAAACTGCCAGGGTGTATGTATATTGGATAATTTCCATGTAAATGTCTTTCCTTATAGCCCATTTCTACCTATAGGAAATATGCATGGATATATAAAAATACATATGATATTAGCATACACACATATACACATAAAGGCATAAATACTTTTGAGAATGGATCTACGTAACTACTTTCAATTCCAACCAATCCTCAGTCCCCCCACTCCTTCATCTCACATGTGTGCACCCCTCCACTGAAAACACTGCATTCTAGTAACATCGAAAAGTTTCTGTTTGCTAATTTCTATTCTATTATCTATGTTATAATTTCATTTTTCTTTTTTTGTTTTTTTCTTTTATTTTTGTATAATTCCAGAATTGTCTTAGCAATTGCAACTCAAAGGAACAACAACAACAACAAGAAACTAACCAAACAAAAAAATCACACATTATAAAGGAGTTCAATATTTCCAATTCTCTACCCAAACCCATCCCATATTGAACTCACATAGCCAAACTTTTGAATGTTCCAGTTTAGGCAATGGTTTGGGTATCGATTCTAGGTCTATAAATGAAGCTTGGTCTGAGGGTGTCTCTAGGGAGAGGTCGTACAACATTTTGGAAGTGGGGCATATTGGGAGAACCTTAGGAACAAGTCCTTAAAAGTGACTATGGGACCTTATCTGTCCTCTCCCTATCCCTCTCTGTCTCTGCTTCTAGTTCAAGGTGTAATCACTTGCTTTTCCCACATAGAGCTGGGCAATCATTGGTGCCATGAGGTGACACTGTGAGCTAAGTAAACTTTTCTCCATTAGTTGCTTCAGGTACTTAATTTTAGTATCTTAAAGGCATTTTTCCCCTCACTGATGCAATCAAATACCTGACAAGCAATCTAAAAGGGTTATTTCTGGTTACAATTAGTGTCAAAGGATAATTCTGTCATGAAGGGGAAGACATGACAGCATGCAGAGAAGGCAAAGCAGCAGAATCAGGGGGCCGGATCACACAACGTCTACAATTAGGAAATACTATGAACAGGAAGTAGGCCCAAATGACCCTTCCTTCAACAAGCCGCCTCCCCAACAGCCCGTAGCCTTCTCAGTACTTCCCATCGGACACTAAGGACTCCAACACATAGCCGAGTCGGGCAGTTTTCATTAAACCATCACCATAACTGAGGCCTTTGTTTTTACTTTGTTTTTCTTTCTTTTTTTTTTTCGAGTCAGGGTTTCTCTGTGTAGCCCTGGCTGTCCTGGAACTCACTCTGTAGACCAGGCTGGCCTCTAACTCAGAAATCTGCCTGCCTCTGCCTCCCGAGTGCTGGGATTAAAGGCGTGCGCCACCACTGCCCAGCCTTTACTTTGTTTTTCTTGCCTTTCTAACAATTAGACTGGTCTAGTTTTGTGTCCTGAATATGTAAGACATAAGCAGGCTTCTAGAAGTCAAAACTATATGATGGTGTATTTAGTGAAGCATCACTTGTCCCTTAATTAATAGTATGTTGCCAATGTCAATTCTGATTTGAGTGTGTGTGTGTTTACATGGAAGCCAGAAGATAACATTGGATGTCATTCCTTACAAGCTAGCTGTACTGTGTTTTCAGACAGGGTCACTAATTGACCTGTAGTTAGACCAATAGGCTAGGCTGGCTAGCCACTGAGTCCCAGCAATCTACCTACCTGTCTCTGCATTCCCAGTGCTGGGATTATAAGAACATACCACTAGTCAGCTTTTCTTATGTGGAGCTCAAGAACTGAAAGCACTTATAACAAATAAGTTGTCTCCACAGCCCACTTTCTGTAATGTTCCATGACTATGTAAAATATTTAAATTGGGGAAAGGTAACTGTGCATGCATAAGGACTAGTTTTATTAATGTGGTTATTTCTTATGAATCAAATTATTTCTAAAAAGATCTATCTATCTGACTGTCTGTGGCCACACACACAGTAATGTACTCCTGTAATCCTAGCTATTTGGGGTCCAGTCAGGAGGATTATAAACTCAAGGTTGTTTATCCTGGGCAACTTAGTTAGACCCTATCTCAAACAAGACAGGGGAGGAAGACAGGGTATAGTTCTGTAGTAAAGTACATGTCTAGCATGCATGCACAAGAACAGGCTGTGAGTTCAGCTCTTAATACAGTAAAATGCACAAAAATTATGGATGCATTAGTTCCTTACAGCTGCAGTAGCATACTAGCACAAACTTAGTCACCACAAATGCATTAGCTTCTAAAGCCAGAAGTCCTACTTTTAAGTTTCTATTTTCTACGTTTTTTTCCCTCATATCCTTTGGCTTTCTGGTTGCCTTTTATCTTCAAAGATGATAATGGCCACTTGATAGTCTTACCTGGTATCATTCTGACACCAATCCCCTGTCTCTCTTCTTCATCTTGTAAGGGCCGCATCATTACACTGAGCCTACCTCAGGTGGCAGCTTTTCAAGAAATGACCTTGAGCAGGACTTTTAAAGATGAACATTATGAGGGCAATAAGACTTTTTCAAGAAGAATTAGGGAAGAACTTGTTCTTCCTGGACTCTCATTCTCTCATAACAATGATAATAATGACCCATTTACACATTTCATAAGAAAATAAGATTCATATGATATCACACAGAGTGTGAAAGTCTATATTGAGTTATGAAAGATTCTATCCTAATTAGACTGGTAAAACAAGAAAACCCAGTTTACCTTCTCAAGGGGAGTTAGCCAGACAAGCTCTGCACATCATAATTGAGCAATTAAGGAATTACATATTGTGATATTCTAAAGGGTAAAGTTTTCTTTAACCCCAAAAACTGTAGTAAAAAAACAAACGAAACTAACCTGCTCATACACAAGTTTCATAATTGTAGTTTAAATTTTACATAAGTAGTAGTCTCTAATTTTAAGGCATTATGCTGATTTGTATTCCTAAGAAGCAATGTTTGTTGCTGTGTTCATAGCTTCGGTTACCTAGAAAGCAAATGCTATAGCTATGACAAGAAGCCTGCTTGACCTAAAATAGTTTCTTAGTCTGCTGTTGTCTAGATCCATCTAATACTTCACAGTAATAGTAAAGGTGACAGAATGGCAAACAGTCTGATGATAACTTCTACTGGATTTACTATACTCATACATATACATCCTGCCAATTGCTCAAATACTAAACCAATTTTAAAATTACTTCCTGATCTCAATTTTCTTGGAGAGTTAAGTTTTAAAACCCAGTGTCTAGTCCGGTCTCCATCTGTGACTGGGGACCTCAGCTTGGGCCACAGGACTCCATAGCCAAATAGCACCGGGAGAAAGCTACCCTCCCAGGAGTTTGGAAAAGCCGGGAGTGGGGCCAGGACTGAGGTAGGCGGGCATAGGAACGCTCTGGTTCCCATCTGTGGCAGGAGACCTCTGTCTGGGCCACCAGGGTCCCACAGACAAGCAGCGCCAGGAGAAAGTTACTCTCCCAGGCCCTCAGGACACAGAGACCGAGGAGGAAAAGTAAGGGACAGGAACCTTCCGGTTTCTATCTCTGGCAGGAGACCTGTGCCTGGGCAACCAGGGTTACATAGCCAAGCAGTGCTAGGAGAAAGTCACCCTCCCAGGAGGGTGGAAAAGCTGTGAGTGGGGATAAGACAAGCACTACTGCTCACTGGGACCTGGAGACCTCAGCCTGGGCAACAGGGCTCCAGGAGAGAGCTGGTATCCCAGGAGTGCTGACACACCTTTGAGCATAGGCAAAACCACCACTTCCGTTCAAACTCACTGGATCAAGAGGGACCCTTGCAGAGCCATCAGGACATAGGAACCAAGAGACAGCTGGGGACAAGATCCTTCTGGTTTCTGTCTGCACCCCAGAGCTGACCCTGTGCCACAGCACTCCAAACCCAAATACCTCTCAGAGAGAGCTGGTCTTCAAGGAGTATTGATACAGAGGCCTGCAGGAGGGACAAGCAATAGCCAGACAGAGTAAGATCAGCTAACATCAGAGTTAACAAGATGGCAAAAGGCAAGGGCCTTGGCAACATTAGAACCCAGCTCTCCCACCACATCAAGCACTGGATTCCCCAACACACCAGAAAATCAAGACTCAGATTTAAAATCAGTTCTCATGAAGATAATAGAAGACTTTAAGAGAGAAATTAACACCCTTAAAGAAACACAAGAGACCAGAGGTAAAGAACTAGAAGCCCTTAAGGAGGAAACACAG
>CM052703.1:85902725-86006667 GCA_028551405.1 Uromys caudimaculatus | reverse complement strand
CTGGAGTTTGGACCACCAACCAAAGAATACACATGGAGGGACCCAAGGTTCAGACCACATATGTGGCAGAGGATGGCCTCGTTGGCCATCAGGGAGAGGAGAGGCCCTTGGGTCTGAGGGTGTTAGAGGTCCCAGTAAAGGGGAATGTCAATGTGGGAATATGGGAATGGGTGGGCGGGTGGGTGGGAGGTGAATTCCCTCATAGAAATGGGGAGGGGGAGAGGATAGGGGGTTTCCAAAGAGGAGACCTACAAAAGGGGAAACATTGGAAATGTAAATAAAGTATCAAAAAATTAATTAATTTTTAAAAACGTAAAATGAAAAAATTAAAAAAAAAAAACCAACTCAGTGCCTAAAGGATTAAATAGATTTGTTCTCTATTTTAAATGAATAACACAAAGCCAGGATTCTCCACTGAATAGTGAATACATGTTATATCAGCAGAATACTATGTCTCAGATATCAAAAGGGTAAATTAAGGAACAAAGACCATACTTTTTCAAATTGTACTTTATTATGTGTAAGTGTATACTTATATAACGTATGTGGAGTGTGCACGCACATGCCATCATGTACATGTGGAGGTCAGAGCGCAACTTTGTGGAATTGGTTCTCTCGTTTCACCTTTATGTGGGTTTGGGTATAGAAATCAGGTCAGCAAGCATGCACAAAAAGCATGCTCACCTGTGTGCCATCTGACAATCCCAGAAGTCTATACTTTGATGAAGGATATATTCTAGAAAGTCTTGATCTCTTTTATGATCAATTCATGGTGGGGAAAAGTTTAATAATAGTTAATTAATGCTACAGACATGTAGATTTATCATTTAATTGATCAATATTTATTAAGTGCCTACTTTCTCACATGTTAGATTGTAAAAAAGACTTACTAGACTTCTGAGATATGATAGAAAATGCTAAATTCTTGGGAATGGAGATAAATATAAGGCAGACTCTTGGAAGTTCATAGTTCAGTAAGCATGGTAAATTGAAAAAACACACCAAAATACAGACATATACAATGTATAAGATAGCATAGAAAAGGGCAATTTAACTTCCTGCCATTTGAAAGCTGCATATTTACATGTTGAACAGGCATATTTTATAGAAAAACTAATGTCTGAGGTGCTAAAAGAGACAACTGAAAGTTTACACAAGAGAACTTTGTAACACGGAAGATCAATTCAATTTAATTATAGCTGTCTTGCCACAGGTCACTGATGTTCAATAAAAGATAACTAAACAGACTTATTTAATAGTAGCATTCAAATGACATAAGACATAATGGGAGGGACCGGGGACATAGCTCGGTCAGTAGAAGCCCTGAGATCATATAATCCCAGCACCCAGTAAAAGCCAGATATGGCCACACACTTTTGTAGCTCTGGTTCTGTTGTGGAAGGGTGGTGAAGAGAAAGGTGGATCCCCAGACTCACTGACCAGCCAGAATCTAACCCAGTCTGTGACCTCTGTTTAGTGAAAGATCCTGTCTCAAGTGAGAAGGTAGTGGAAAACACTCAGCATCAACCCCTGGCCTCTACATACACAAGCACGTATGTGTACACTGACACCCCCAACACACACACACACACACACACACACACACACACACACACACACACACACACACACACACACACACACACGGTGTGAGACAGAGACAACACCAAGCATGATGGTGTATGCTTGTAATTGCAGTACTCAGGAAGCTAAGGCAAGAGGACAGCAAGTTAAGGCCAACTTGGGCTATGTAGGCAGATACTGTTTCAAAAAAAAAAAGTTAACAGAGAAGATAGTTTTACATCAGAATGCTTTTGATTAATTATCAAACTATACTACAGAGCCTTCTCTCCAACCCATAAACCAAATATATTAAAACAAAACAAAGCATCCCTATGTGCCAGGTTCATGGCAGTTACCAGGGATATGAAGTGGAACAAGCCATAGCCCTTCCAGTGCGTTCTTTTAGCCTTATAGGAGATAGGTGTGTTTTAGGAGTCATAGCAACAACTGGTATAATGATAGCAATTCCCAAGCATATACTTCTAGAAGCTAGAAAAGTGGAAGACCAGATCAGCAGCACAGGGAATCATGTAAAACTTTCATGGAAGAGGAAAATGTTTGGTGGAACTGAGCATAAAGCTGCAAGAACAAGAATGCTATTAGGAAACCAATAGCATTTTTAAATTTCCAGATAAGATAAAGAACACATATGCCAGTTTTTTAAAAGAACTGTTTTATAGATACCAAAGACTATCATTGGCCATTCGATCCTTGTTGACTAATGTGCTTTGCTTTCTGGGATCATCCATAAAAACATACGTAATTACTGCATTATATAGCCCAAAGTAACTGGCTAGATTTTTATCTTAACTAATTTTTTAATGTTTCTATAGGTAGTATTTTTTTTTAACCTGAAGTATTATCATAGACATAAGAGTTCTGTCTTGTTGTGTTAAAACAAGATGTTTTCTTGGAGGGCTGTGGGAAGAGGCTGGGGAAATTGTTGTTAAAAAAAACCTGAGACTTGAATGGTAGTTTCTGAAAGCATGACTTTTAAATTTAAAATAATTACATTGTTTACTTCATGGGGTGGGCACAGAGAAGCAGTGTGTGCATGGATGCCAGGGCATGCAGGTGAAGTATGAAGACAATGGATAGAAGAATCTGGTCTTTAATCCCACCATATGCCAGGACTGAAATGAGGTTGCAGGTTCAGCAGCAGAAGCCTTTATCAACTGCACCATGGTCCTAGTCACAAACATCTGCATTTCGAGAATTATATCCTTGATGCATATGGTTCTATCTTCTCCATTTACTGACTTGAGATTCTGTTAAAACCACAGGTAATTCAAAGTAAGGGAAGCACATATTATGCTTTTTTTGTAATATTTAGATAATAACTGTTAATGCCTAGATGTTTGTAAATATATGACATTTTGCATTCATTTATAAATTAGAATATTTCTAAAAGGGGCAATTCCTTTCTTTTGTATTGTTACTATGAATCCTTACTGACAATATTCAAAGTAATAAATTGGATCCCTGCTATTTTCCTGTGAATAAAGTGAATTCATGTATCTTAAAATATTTGTTGGCCGCCAGGCAGTGGTGGCGCACGCCTTTAATCCCAGCATTTGGGAGGCAGAGGCAGGCGGATTTCTGAGTTCGAGGCCAGCCTGGTCTACAGAGTGAGTTCCAGGACAGCCAGGGCTACACAGAGAAATCCTGTCTTGAAAAACCAAAAAAAAAAAAAAAAATTTGTTGGCCTCAAATACAATAAAAGAGTAATTGCTCACCCCCCTGTAGCCTGTAGTGCCCAGCACCAGGTAAGGCCATTGATATCTTTTCTCCTACAGGAGACTCCATAGCACCTTTTAGCACTAGCAAGCAGTCAGTTTCCTGGTTAACTCAAGACTGACTTCTCTGTATCCTGTACCGAAATATGTGGTGTCTTCAGCCATAGGGTTTTGCCATTTTATTAGGGTGGGCACCCAAGAAAAATGGAAATAGTCTGTATGGTAACTCAGAGGGAAGTACCCTGTTCCTAGGACTGAAGTTTTCATTTAATAACCCATGTCTTCTGGTAGGATACTAAGGTAGAATACTTCTGTTCAAACTTCTTTTTAAAAATAAATTTTTAATTAACTCACAAATAGCAGAGTTTTATAAGGCTTCTTCATCTATCCTTAGGTTTGGTTTGCTTACCCTCTACTTCTTTCTCTCACCTCCACTTTAACTTTTAGATTCCAGTATTCTCTCTTTGTTCTTTCATATCATGTGTTTTACTATTCCTGGTGCTATGTAGCCATTTTCTCCAGGATTAAAACCTCCCATCTTGGAGGGAAACTTGTTAAGGGGATGTGAGATAACAAATGTTTCTAAGGGAAGGTGAAAATATCTGTTCTACAAAGAACCTTCTTTAAGATTAAAGTATGTAAAAAGGAAGGTGAGATTACAGGGCATTCCAAAGGGAGGTCAGATAGTCCATTCTACTGGAAGAGGCCTTAAGCTCAGAAGTAAACAACTCAATAATTTCAGGAAGTCACTGAAACTGACTTGATTCACTGGGCCCCTCCCTCTCCAGGGATATATAAGCAGTAAGGACCACTGAGAGAAACTGAAAGAGGCAGATCAGCTAAGCTGCCTGGAAGAAGCATTATACAAGCCAAACTGCCTGAAAGAAGCAAAGAACAGCCGACCTACTCAGAAAGGACAATCTTCAATATGATAACTTGTTTGTAGTCTATGCAATGTGCTCCAGGTTTTCAGTTTTCATGAGCTGTCACCCATGTTGGAGTGGGCATTCAGTGATGTGGGTGCCTTTGAGTCATTTCTGCTCCAGTAAATAACCCTCACCCCTAGTTGTGTAAGCAGTACCAATAAGTAGCACTCACTGGTTCATTAAGTTAGGCTTTGGTGATTTCTGCCCTTTGGTCTATCACTGGTTCTCCATCTTAGATAAGTAAATGTTTCCTCATGTTCCCCAGGAATGGTGTTGTATGATAGCTCTCAATGTATTTCGCTGTTGTTTTTGTTTTTAAACTTGGACTTCAAGATCAGAAGTTCCCAAGTAGGAGTGAATCCATGCCTGCCACAATAAACATGAGCAGAATCCACGGCTAGAGAAGTCACAGGCTCCAAGTAGAATCTCTTGATATTGTTCTTCTAATTGGTCATGTTGTTAAAGTGCCTTCTAAATATCTGTTTATATTCATAGATTTGTGCTGTTCCCAGCTGTGGTCATAGAAGCTTCTTAGTGAAGCAGGTGGCGGTTAATGTAGAAATTCATTACTGGTCAAAGTGATGCAAACAATTGACCTTGAGTGCCCAGTCATTGATGGGTAATCAATATCAGCCCTTCGCACCACTTCTCAAAAGCACAGACACATTTCAAAAGTGGGCCCTAAGGAATGTAAGAGCTGGATGATAGGGAGTGCATGCAATGTCCCCTGGACACAGCACGCCTACTGCACATGTGAACCCACAGCAGGGGTTGCTTTCCGACACAGGAGCTGTAAAAGACTGTCAGTTAAAAATTCCAACATGGTTTGAAAAACAAGCAAACATACAACAAGAAGAGAAAAACAAGCACTTAGTCTCAGGAAACCTGAAGTGCCAGGTGGGGGGGAATACCCAAGGGGGCCTCCACCCACTCAGAGGAGAAGGGGGGGGAGGATTTTGGAAGGGGGTTATTGGAAGTGGGGCAGTGAGTGGGATGTAAAGTGAAGTAAAAAATAAAAAATAAAAATAAATAAATAAAATTTCGACATGGACTAGGCAGGCACTGGTGAGGCCACATCCCTGCTCAGGATCTATTGGTAGCTGATGATTCTTAGAGGAAGACCAGTTACTTCCTTTAGGAGTGTAGCCACGAATAGGTTTCCTACCTCCAGTGGATGACACCACACCCATGAGCAACACTGATCTGAGTTAAAAATAAAAGTTGTGAGAGGAGGACATGAAGCTGGTGGGGGACAGAATGGCGGGCCTGGGGACTCAGGGGAGGGAGGGGCCGACGGGTATGTCTAAGATACATTGTATACATGTATGAAGTTTCCAAAGATAACATTTTTAAAAATGCTGTCTTTTGATCAATTGTAATTAAAATTTCGAAACTCCAATTCTACCAATCTTCAGTTCAAGAAGCTGCTTTACAAAAACATTGTAATTTTGTCTTTACTGAGATACATATGGTTCATATATTATGAGATGCCCTGTTTCCACACCTACCCACTCCCCTTTTTGAAGCCAGAGTAATTCCAATTTGTATTTCCAAGCTGCCATTAAACTTGTGGCAATCTCTCTGTCTTAGCTTCTTTAGTATTGGGATTACAAAATTCAATGTTTAGAAGTATACAATTCAGTAGTTTTAGTACCAAAACATATACTACTATTAATATCTAAACCAAAACAGTTTTGTCATCCAAGAGAAATCCAGGACCTCTTTGTACCCTACACTGGCCTCTGGAAACTATTATTTTATATAGATTTGCATATCCCGAACTTTTCATATAAACAGAATCATACTATATATGGCTTTTGTGTCTAGCTTCTTTCATAGCATAGTTTCAAAGTACATCCATGATATAGCATATATCAATACTATGTTCCTTTGTGTGCCAATAATTAGCCACTGAGTGAATATACTGTAAGGTGTATTAATAAATCCATTCATAACAGACATTTGTGTCTACTTATTTCTACTTTATATAAGGATGCTACAAACATTCACACATTTATGAAGAAGTTTTCAGTTAAGATTTGATGTATTTATTTACAAAAATCATTACCACAAAAGATTTCCTCATGACTTTTGCAATCTTAATCTTTCCGCCAACAATGTAGTCAGAGACCTATTTTTGCCACCAAACTAGACTGAAATTTAAGAAACCAAATCATAAAGTATGCATTTTTCTATGTGATGTTTTTCATTCAGCATAATTATTTTTATGTTAATCTATGTTGGATGTGTCAATAATTCATTCTTTTACATTGTATATCCCATCATGAGGTTAGACCACAGAATTTAATATATTTGCAATATTAATTCCCTATTACCTTTGATGAACACTAAGACTGCTTTCAATTTTTTACTAGCATAAAATGGCTGTGGACATTCATGCGCAAATATTTTTATGAATGTGCATTATCATTTGCCACGGGTAAATGCCTAGGAATGAACTTAACGTTAAAAGGAAACCAAATTAAAACCAAGGTAAGCGTTTCACATTCTAATTAGCAAAGAAGAGCTGTTTCAGTTCCGCTCTATCTCTTCAAATATGTAGTCACAGTGTCTGACAAGCTGGGACACCTGATGCACCTGTCTCCATTTTTATCACACCACGCAGTAAATGCAAAGTGTCCTTCATCTGTCCCCATTCTTTGATGCAACTTGCTTCCAAATATCCAAACTATGCCAATGGAGTGACACAAAAGTTAAGTCTTTATGGAAGCTTGGTTCATTGTTCTTTTCTTCCTGACACAGATAAACTACAATAGACAATAAATGGTTTCTTTATATTTCCTTTATCATGTCAGTTGATACAAACTTAAATCATTTTTTCCAGCCACAGGCTTCTGTAAGAAGGTATTTTAAAATCCAGGATAAGACATACCTAATTGCTGAAATAAAAGAGCCACACTAGTGCCTGTGACAGGAAGGCTATCATGCAAAGGAGTCTGGATCAGTTGTCTGTCTCCTGCACCCAAGGAAAATAGCTTCTGTAGAATGAGAGAAACACATATGTCATAAGAGACAATAAGAAACAGAAATATATAACCTAAAACATACAAGTTATGCTGTGTACAAATCAAAATGGTATCAGAAAATGTATTCCATGGAAGTTGAAACCTCGGTAGATAAGACACAAATATCACTAATAATTATAACTGACCAAAACTATCTGCTTCTTCGATGGAAAGGCCTGATGAAGCCAAGACCACCTTTAAGATTCTGTCCTTAGAATAGCATAGAGGAAGAGGAGAAAAGGAAGAAGAGGAGGAAGGAGAAGGAAAGAAGAAGAGAGGAGGTAATTTAAGACAAAAGAAATTGAGAAAGAAGAGTTAAAAATGCTAATCACCCTATATGTAACCTCTTTTCTTTTTAAAATTTAACATTTGCAGGGGTTGGAGAGATGGCTCATTCCCAGTACTTGCTGTACTTGCTGCTCTTCCAGAGGATCAGAGCTTAGTTCCTAGCACCATGTCAGGGGGCTTGCAACCATTGTAACAGCAAAGATCTGCTGCCTCCGAGTTCCTTGGACACCAACATGCATGCATGCATGCATTCTCTCTCTCTCTCTCTCTCTCTCTCTCTCTCTCTCTCTCTCTCTCATATTTTTGACAGATTAAAGGACAAGTGGTGTGACTTTTCAGAGGGTTGTCTCTCTTATTCAATATATAAAAGCAAACTACATGGCCAACTAGATGCCTTTAAGGTCTAAGAAGACAAGCCTTCTGCTCTGTTTGGCACTGCAATTGACAGGAAGGCCTTACACATGATGAGCATGTGCTCTCTCTTACCAGAGCTATGTCCCTAACTCCAGTGCTTTTAAAGATGGTTGACCTAGAAACAATAAATAAACCATGATAGCAAAGATTCTTATTTTTCTGCTTCTAAAACAAATTTTTTTAAACATCAAGATATAGAGAAAAAGGAATCTATTTAAAAAACAGTTACAATGTTACAAAAAGAGTTTTCTTAATTTTGTCTTCTAATTTTGGTCAAGTTTTTTTACTTAATATAATTGAAGTGTAACTATATACAAAAATAAAAAAGCAGCAAAAATATATTGAAAAATTCTTTTTAAAGAAAGATATGCTCCAAAAGTTAAAAAGTAGAGTTGAAGTTACATCAAATATGTCTACTAATTATGACAGCTATAGGGGAACTCAGTCTGAAAATCAGCCTCTCTTTTTAAAAGATTTATTTTTATTATTTTAATTATGTATATGTGTATGTGGGTGGGTACATAAACATGAATGCAAGTGCCCACAGAGGTCAGATGTCTCTGGAGCTGGGCTTACAGATGTTTGTAAGCTATGTGATGTAGATGCTAGGAACTGAACTCAGGTCCTCAGGAAAAGCAACATGTTCTCTTAACCACTGAGCCCTCTCTCCAGTCCTTGACATCAGCCTCTTGACCTATGAAAAGAATGGAATCTTAGGTATCTAGAAGGTACATCAATAGGGACAAGGTTTACCTAAAGTAGGATCCTATCTAAAACAAAAATATTTGAAGAATTCTTTTTTGTCATAAATTAAATCACCCAGAATAAATTCATTCTATTTACCTGAGACCCTCCAGCAGCTGGAACAAGGCAAGCACAAAGATTTGCGATGAGACTTTCCAAGGAGACACTCAGGCTGTCCACGTGCACAGTATAGATCAAACCCAGGCAGGCCTGCAGAGTGGTGAATACAGTCATTTCATGGCAGTGTCAATAAAAATAAATTGTGACATCTCTTCAAGGAAAATGATTCTTTGAACCACATCAATTATACTCTACATTGAACATGAAATAAATCTTAAGCAACAAAACAGGTTTATTACATTTTCCTCTAGGACCAGAACACCCAAATGAACTTCCAAGATAAGTTTATAGAAAGCAGAAAGCCGTAATTTGTAAAACAGGTACCTCTGTTTAGATAATGACTACAGCTAATTTGTAAGGTTGAATTGTTTTTTTCCATACTGTTTGCCTGGTTGTTTTTAAACTTATTTTAGAAAACTCCACATTTCAAGATAAAAATGAAGAGCTGTTGTTCTATGGTTCTTATGAATCCAGACTATCTGATAGGAACTTTAACATCTATGAACTGTAACAAAGGACAGCCAAACAGGTAAGACAGCAAGATTAACACGCTGAGCTGAGAAGTCGGTAAGTGGCAAAATAAGATGAAATGCAATCTTTATTTTCTTGATTTTACTTCTGTTTGGGGGTGTGTATGTGTGGGCATGTGCACACATGGATACTAGAGAAGGGTGCTAACAGTTTTCCTCAGTAGCTCTCTACCTTATGTTTTGAGACAGGGTCTCTCACTGAATCTGAAATTCATGGATTCAGCTAGCCTGGCGGGCCTGTGAACTCTGGGAATCCTCCTGTCTCCCTGTCCTGTTTCCTTCACCCTAGCACTGAAGTTAGACATGTGGCCCAGTCATGTGCTTGGCTTTTTTAAGAGTGCTGAGGATCCAAGTTCAAAATCTCTTATTGGTGCAGCAAGCTCTTTTCTGACTGATTCCTTCTTGATCCTAACACATAATCTCAATTTTTTAGCTTACTGATATTGGGACTAAAAAATTAGTAACTGCCATTAATTCGTAGAAATTACATACACTAAACAGTATGTCATAAAACACACTAAAGGAGTCATAACTGTCACTGTAATAATGACGTTGTTATTTATTCTATAATGTATAATCTCACTTCCTAGTTTTATACTTATATATTAGTACAAATATTTATTCTTTCATATATCTTTATACTTGAAAGTTCTGAATATTAAAAAAAGGGGGAAAGAAATCTGAAAGAAACAAGTGGTATCTCACTATGTAGGCCAGACTTACCCAGGACTTAAGGTCTTCTTGTCTCTACCTCTTAAATACTACAATTACTAACTAGGGTCATCAGTCCTGGCTCTAAACAATATTTTAAAGACATGATCAGAATTATCTAAAATCTCACATAATCCTACTTAGTGTAATTTAACACCACAAATATAATAAACACATTCACAGTTGTTACACTGAGTACAGTTTAAGGTTCTTGAAGCTAATCAAATTATTTTTTTATGGTTCATAATTTTTATTTAATTAACATGAAATCTATTTGTAAACAAACATATTCTTAGAAGTGTAAATAGTCATGTTAACTTAACTAATTCAGGGATTGCTTTCATCCAAAACAAATCTGATTCTTCGTGTCATATGTTTTATTTTATTTGTGAATCACTAATTTAATCTAACAATGTTTTCAATAAAAAAAACCTCTTGTCACCTTAGTTCATTCAAAATAGATTTATACAACATTATAAATTGATGACTATGAGTTCTTTACCCTAAAGATTTCTGGATAGTCTAATCTGGATACCAACACCAGGCTTTTGGGGGCAAATACTTCTGCAGGTTGAATTAAACCAGATACTTCTTCACCTTCAATCTCTTCCTTCTTTGTTCCCTGGAAAAGAAGAAATTACAACCAATGTACAGAGTTTCCTAGGTTCATAATTCACACGATATACTCAAACCATACACCTGTCAGATAACTTACAAGTATCCAATCTAATTACAAAGAGTAGGCAAGAAATGACAAAGTAAAGAAGATTTGTTTCATGTGTTTTGAAAGCTCCATAGACTATAGGTATGAACACCAACTTTAAGTGTTTCATTTCTCAGGAATCAAGGTATTAAGACATGTTTAAGATAGTTTTAAGTAATGACCCAAACAATTAAAAATGTCAGTTATTCAAGTACAAAATCAGTCTTCAAAGAAAAGGGAAAAGTTTATTCTAGAAATAAGATATTTATTTTCATTTCTGTTTTTCTACTGGACCCAATCTTTCTCTCTTGTGGGGATTCTAAGGCCTGCAGAAAGCTCAGAGCTCTCCAAGTAAAATGTCAGGTGCTTCTGCACATATGCGACAATGGCAGTTGCCTTAAAAAGAAGATTTTTGTACAAGAAGTAAAGCTTTGTAATTAGTATATTAAAAATGTATGTTTATAAATGGTTAAAATGTGTATTTAAAGCAGACTTAAATATAATCTGCTTTATACCACAATAAAAAAAATAAAGTTTCCCATCCATTCATGACATTATATAGAAATATTTTAATTTTCATGGCAGCACAATAAATTATCACTTTTCAATGTAAAAAAAAAACAACAAAGTTTAAGAAGTTCTAAGTTTCAACAACTAACTACTAGTCAATAAACCTGTGAAATATTATTTGGAGTGCTAAGGGTTAAGAGCACTGGCTGGTCTTCCAAAGGACCCCAGTTAGGTTCTCACCATCCACATGGTGGCTCACAACTGTCTATAACTCTAGTTCCAGGGGATTCGAAGCTCTCTTTTGGACTTGTGGCACTGCATGCAGGTGATACATAAATATAAATGTAGTAAAAGCGCTCACATACATAAAACAAACAAACAAACAAAAATGCTTGGATGATGGCGAAGGCAAGCCCGAGTTCCATGAAGGCCTTAAACACAAATTGTCAGCACAAGGCTGGGAGGCAAAGCATAAGGTGGGGTGGTGCTGCCTTGTGCCCACCCCAAGAACCACATATTGCCATTGGTATGTGCACTTTCATACCCAACCTCATGGTGGCAAGTCCCATTTCTGGTACTTTGTATCACAGCTAAAGAAGAGGTCCCAGGGGAGATTGTGAACTTGGGCAGAAGTCACCAAGCATGAACAACTTCGGCATCTGGCTGCACTAAGACTCTGGCAGTAGCACACACATATACTGCCAGTGCCACGACCCAAGCACACAGGGAGGCATGATGCAATGCTTCTGCTACAAGGGCACTCCATCCAACCATCACTAGCACGCAGTGGTATTGGGACAAGGACATCTATACATGATCCACTTGTCCATCAAGGTGAGTGAGATGACAAGTGCCAGTGGCCTCTGTCAAGCTGTCCAGGGCTCCAAGATTAAGTTTTCACTGACCAGGTGATGCCAGCAGAAGCTGTACTTTCACACTCAAGAAGTCCAATACTTTTTTCTAAATGGAGAGAACTGCCAAATAAACTCCACCAAAGAGTAAAAATAAATCTTTAAAAAAATTTTTTAGTCCACAAATAAGTCTGTGCACTTACTGTTTGACAAGACTCTGACACACTGAAAGTTTTAAGGAGGGTAATGAAACACTGAGGTCTGTCAGTGGATAGTCTGAGAGTCTAGGTTATTTCCTCTAACAAAACCCCCCTTCCTCTCCTTTTCCAGGATCTATGTTCTAGCTTAAACTCACTTCCTCCTGAAATCTTCCTTTCCTGACCTTTACTCTCTTGCTTTCCAGTGTAGTTTACCAAAACTTTAGACTTGCTACTTCAACCTCTCCCAAAATGTCAGGAAATGCCAGTTGCCTACTTGACATCTCAAACATAGTCAAAACAGAGATTTAATCTCTCTGCCTAAACTCTATTCTCCTATAGTAAGTGGCCTGCTAATGGCAATCCCACTTGTGTGGCAAATTTTAAATTCTCATTCTTTATCATTTATAGCTAATATCCAACTGTGAGAATATCCTGACCTCCAAATTTTCCTACTGCTACTGTAGAAGAGCGAGCCTGTATCTGCTCTGGATTATTACAACAGTCTGTTTCATTCCCTTTATTCCTTTCAAGCCTTCCTCTTCCTTGCTGCTCTTCAAACACACTGGGGAAGGTAGCATCTACTGGGACCTGCCTACTGTTTCTTTACCTGGAATGCTTCCTGCAGAGAAGCTAATGTCTGTGCCTCTTCTGTCCTTCCTGCTCTGGCCCCCTCTGAGCACGCTCCTGGGAACTGCAGAAGCTGCACTCCCTGTCCTTGACCTTTCCTCCCCCATACCACCACCATCTAACAGAGTCACAGCTTTAGTGATCTTAGCCCGCCCTTCTTTCTTCCTTTCTTTCTCTTTCTCTCTCTCTCTCTCTCTCTCTCTCTCTCTCTCTCTCTCTCTCTCTCTCTCTCCCTCCCTCCCTCCCTCCCTCCCTCCCCCCCTCTCTTTCTTATTTTTAATCTGTTTCTCCCACTGGATTAAATGAAGGCCAGGCCTTCTGTTGTGTTCAGTGATGACCAGTGAGTTCATGAAGTAAGAGCTGGGGCATGTCAACCCTTATTACCTGGTATTTGTTCAGGGTATAAATGCAGGAATAAGTGTCTTAAAATGTTTTTCTGGGTATTTCACCAGGAGAAGTTTTCCCCTCACACTGAGACCAGGAACTATATTTTTACTTCCCTTTACAGTTCATTTGGTTTCTAGTATAGGGCATATAACTAAAAAATGATTTGTCTGAGGAATATACACATCTAAATGTATATAAAAGGTCCATATGATCTTGAAAAAGAAAGATTTGATTTGTGAACAAATCAAAATGAGTCTGGTTGGTTTCCGGAATGCCTAAAAATAATAGAAAAGGGATGATTTTAATTTACCAAAATTTCCACACCTAATGAATCATGGTCTTTATGGATTAGTAAAAGATTCAAAATGGCAAAAATTATTGTAATTCCTGGAACAGATAAAGCCATCCACATTTTTATGAGACTGTGATAATTGCCCTAGAGTATTATTGAAAGACAACTTGAGTAAGCAGATAGCTATTTCAAATAAATGACCATTACACTATTTTAATCAAAACACAAAACAGAATGTGCAGCCATTGCACAAAGCTGTTCATTAGTTAATGCCCACTAATTATTAAGAAGAAAAAAAGGATCAATAAATGTAAATCAGTATTAAGTAAAAATAACATCATGTTTTACATTTCTACACTGATTTTTCTTAATAGATGTTGAGTTTTACTTTATAAATCCTGGAATGCTGTTATTCTTAATCCCAGTAGCTACCTTCTAAGAAACAATGTGCCAAAGGCTGGTGTTGAATTTCACTAGTGAGCACCTGCATAGCATGCTCCAGGATATGCTCAACTAAGGTAGCGTGTCTGTGTATGCATTCCGCGGCAAACATATACATATAATATCCCAAGTTTAAGGGAGCAGTCATAATTCCTCTTTGAAGGAAAAAATGTATACAGACAGTTGTTAGATAAAATAAAGTGGTTTTCCTAATATAAATTTTCAATAAATTTTTTCTAGAAATAATTTATCAGGTCATGGAAATAATGCTGCTTCTACTTTGTGGCCAAATTATCTTTTATGTAATAATTATCAGTGACACTGGTTTTGTAAGTTTTGTTTTGATGGGGTTTTACTGTAGCCTAGAATCGTTTCAATTTTCCTGTGTAGCCCAAGCTGGCCTAGAGCTCATGCCAATCTTCCTGCCTCAGTTTCTTGAATGTTAGGATTACAGACATGAACAACCATGCCAAGCTTGGTTTGTGTATTTAACGACAAATCCTCATACACACAAAAAAAGAAGCAGGAAATTAAATGAACTTGAGAGATCTTATGATGCTTTGAAATTTAATATTTAGAAATATTGTTGCATTGTCTAGCTCAACATTATAAATCTTCTAACCTAAAATGATTTTGTATTTTCAGTATGCCTCATTAAGATTACATGCCTGGTGACCAAGAAGTCCAGAAGAGGGGGTTTGTGAGTTTCCAAGTAAGTCTTGGGAATTGAACTCTGATCCTCTGGAAGAGCAGTGAGTGCTCTAAACCATGGAGCCATCTTGTCAGACCCCACCTCATCCTTTATGTACACTGGAATCACTTAGCATACCTTATCTATTAGTAGGTACTTGTGTCCTCAGATTATTACAATAAAACTATGTGACTTCACCTCTATACGGTCCTGTTATGCTGACAGTAGTATGGGCTAAATTAACGTGTTATATAAATGTATACTTATATATTAAAATACCAAAATGCTATTGCCTTTCCAACACATCCTAAAATGCTAAAAGGTACTCTGATTTCATGTAATGACCCTATACAGTGGAGAGGGTCTGGCTTCAAAGTTCAGCCTAGTGTTAAGGTTGTACACTTCAGCCACATGTCTGTTGCATTCTGGTGCTTGATTTTCCTATCATAGTAAATGTTACATTCAATATCTATAATGTACATTTCTACTAATACCATATTATCTTTAAAATCTTCCCACATTTCTTTAAACATTCAATTTTTTAGAAAAGGATAAAAAGTGCAAGTATAAAAGTTAGTTCTAAATTTCCTTCTGAAACACATCTTCTTACCATAGTCCATTAACATTGAGTTCCCTTAATAAAACAAGGACTTCAAACATTCCAAAAATAGAAATAGTGGAGTCTAAATAGTTGCAAAAAATCTTTATGCCATAAAATTCCCCGAAAAGCTTCCTCATTTTCTGCCAAATGATTGTTTAATCACAATGGCGTGTTCACATGACAAAACCTAGTCCATCCTGGCAATGGTCTGGAAAATACCAGATCCACAACAAGTACACACTACCTTCGGTAAAAGCAAGATGCTGCAGTCTAATCTGTGTGACAATAGCATAGTTCCTGATTCTACAGTACTAGCAAGGCAGGGAAATTCAACTGTAGAGGTTACTTATTTACTAGGAAAGCTGCTGCTGCTGCTGTAAATCTTTGTCACATTAAAACAAAACTGAAAACACATCTTCATACAAGTCATTATTTTTAGTGCCACCTCTAGAATTTGACATATGTTACTTAATTGAGAGTCTTTTAACCAAAAAAATTTAGAAACAATAAATTAAGCCAAGTTAAAAAGAGTGTATTTACAGCATGATTTCCGGCTTTGATATGCAGCTTCAAGCAGAGGAAGCAAAGCATATAGCACTTCTCAATTGTATTAAGTCCCTTTCTCCCAATACCCTGCTGGAACACACATCTTGAAAGGCTGTCATAAAACACACTTGCAGACAAAATCTATGTATACACATCCTATGTCATTAAAAGGCTAGGTGAGTATAACGCTTATTGTTCATAAATAGAGTGATCTTGTTGCCATCTGTTAAATTAATTCTCCTATTTCACAAAGGTAAGATTTGCGCAGACAGGGTGCTAGGACACTGCACAGTGGTCTCAGCACACCTACATTCCTTCCATTCTTAATGAACAAGGTAGGAGCCTTTACTCTCAACTCATGGTTCTCAAACTTTAGCATGTATCAAAAGCACACATATGAGCCTTTTAAATAGATTTCCAACCACATTTCTCAGTTAGTGGGTGTGAGATGAGGTCTGACAATTTATATTTCTAACAAGTTTCTTGGTTGACACTGGGCCTGTGCAACCAGGGCCTATATTTTCTGTATCGCCATTCTAGATTACTATTAATATAAAACAGATATAATATGGCAAGTATTGTACTGTGCTTTGTAAAAGTGCTAATAACTCATTAATACAATAAAAGAGTATTAAATACTATTTCTCATTAAAAGAAAACAAAATTCCTTAAAGAAATGACATTTTAATTCAGGGTCAGTCAAGAAATGTACAAAATAAATTACAATATTCATTTTATTGCATCAAAAAATAGAATCTCCCAAAACTTAAAAGTATCAAAATGAATAAAAAGTGCTGATTATTAAAACTCATCAAAAAGGTAAAAAAAATCATGTGCTCATAATTATAATTTTAAGTGGTCACTACTGATTTTTAAGGCACTAATGTACTAGTCTGAAAATTAGAAACAAAGAAGTAAGTTTACTGTTTTTTTCAGTCAAACTATAACTGATATGACAATGTTGTCTAGGGGTGTTCTTTTGCTAGTAAATGCAGAGGGAAAGACAGATTTGGAAACTTCTGTTTGAGTTCTGTTTCCTAGGAGAAAAATGTCGTAAGGATCATCAGCCGGTCTGAGGCTGGCACTGCTGCAGACCAACTGATCAGTGGTTTTGGATCGTCACTGAAACAACAAGAGGCACAATCTTGGAGGTATTCTAGCTTTAAAATGGAATTGTAGCAGCCAGATGTGGTGGCACACGTCTTTAATCCCAGGACTCTGGAGAGACAGAGGCAGGCAGATTTCTGTGAGTTTGAGGCCAGCTTGCTTTACACAATGGCTAGACTAGCCAGGGCTATGGAGAAACCCCATGTCATGAAACCACCCATATAACCAAATCAATCCATCCATCTACCCATCCATCCATCTAGCCATGCATCCATCCCTCAAATAAAGATAAATACAAAATATTTCCAAGTGAAATGATACAATAAATATGGCTTGCTTTAAAATGTCATCTTCCTCACCGAACAGATTATTTAGATCTAACATGCTGACAATTTTAAATTATGAGTAATATGTAAAGGAGTTCATTATAAAAGTTAAAGGAAACAAAACGCTCATGGTACACCTTCTATGTGTCAAGCACTGTTATAGGTGAAATATTTAATAGTGGGTTAGGTTGCAAATCTCTGTTTCTACCAGTATTCTTTCTTACTTTAACCTTTGTTTTAACGTTAGATGGACAAGTGTTCTTTCCGTATGTCTGTATACTATGTGCACGCAATGCCCTTTGTTTTAACGTTAGATGGACAAGTGTTCTTTCCGTATGTCTGTATACTATGTGCACGCAATGCCCTTTGTTTTAACGTTAGATGGACAAGTGTTCTTTCCGTATGTCTGTATACTATGTGCACGCAATGCCCTTTGGGGCCAGAAAAGGCCTCTGGATCCCTAGGATTGTTGTGAGTCATTATATGGGTGCTGGAAACTGAATCTGGGTCTTTTGAAACAACAACCAGTGCTCTAAAACCTTCATTCTTAACTACATTATCTCATTACACTCTTCCAACAACCCTCAAAGGTAGGTAATATTATTAGTATGTTCTGTATATAGAGGAACAAATCTGAAATACAAGAAGGTTAAGAATTTGTTCAAAGTTAATAAATCTTAAAACTGAAGTCTGATTCCAGAGTTTATATTCCATTATAAATCACCTTAGAGAAACATCTAATTATCTTATTAACAAGCATATGGTGATCTAGAGCGCTTGTAAAGTTGATATACAAACCAGAGAAGATGACTAAAGACATACATATCCATTTATTCATTTAACACTATTTTACTGGGGTATCTAGTGTGTTCTAGGCACTAATGTTATGAGTATAACTGGGAAAAGAAGATGTTATCTGAAGAGGGGAAAGTAGATGATCAGATATGTAAGCATACATCCAGATAGACAGGCAAATGCAGAGGACCTGGGGGCAGGCTCAGCAGCTGGGAGATTGGCTAATAAATGGAGCAGGAGGCAGGGGCTGCTTATTCTGAGCTCAAAGGATGGCAATTGAGTTTTTATTTTGAATGCCATTGACTTAAGAGTGATTGAAATTTTGTTTTTAAATGATCAATCTGAGGGTAAGTGTCATATAGCTTGTAAGGAGGTAAAGAAAGCTGGTTAAAAGTCTGTTTGCAGTTCGGGCAAGATAAACAGTAGTGTGGTAACTGTAAGTCCTAGTTCTCAGCTTGGATTCGTGGATGGCTATAATATGGATGATTAAAAAAGAAAAAAAAGCTACTGTTTGAATTTGGTTTTCTCCTGGAATATTTTTGTTTTTCCATCTATGTTGATTGAGAGTTTTGCTGGGCATAATAGCCTGGGCTGGCATTTGTGTTCTCTTAGAGTCTGCATGACCTCTATCCAGGCTCTCCTGGCTTTTAGTGTCTCTGTTGAGAAGTCTGGTATAATTCTGATAGGTCTACCTTTGTATGTTACTTGGCCCTTTTCCTTTGCAGCTTTTAACATTCTTTCTTTGTCCTGTGCGTTTAGTGTTTTGATTATTATGTGACAAGACGATTTTCTTTTCTGGTCCCATTTATTTGATGTTCTATAGGCTTCTTGTACCTTTATGGCCATCTTTTTCTTTAGGTTGGGGAAGTTTTCTTCTATGATTTTGTTAAACACATTTTCAGGTGCTTTAAGCTGGGAATCTTCATTCTCCTCTATTCCAATTATTCTTAGATTTGGTCTTTTCATTGTGTCCTGAATTTCCTGGATGCTTTGGGTTAGGAGTTTTTAATGTTTTGAATTTTCTTTGACAGTTGTGTCAATCCCTTCTACGGTATCTTCTACACCTGAGATTCTCTCTTCTATCTCTTGTATTCTGTTGATGCTTACATCTGTAATTCCTGACCTCTTTCCTAGGTTTTCCATTTCCAGGTTTGCCTCCATTTGTAATTTCTTTACTGTTTCTACTTCCACTTTTAGGTCTTGGACTGCTTTATTCAATTCCTTCACGTGTTTGACTGTGTTATCCCGTATTTCTTTCAGTGAGTTGTTTATATCCTCCTTAAAGGACTCTATTATCTTCATGAGATAGGATTTCAGGTCAGCTTCCTGATTTTCAGATGCGTTGGTATATTTAGGGCTTGCTGTGGCTTTCACCACAGCAACTGATGATGCCCACATATATTGACTTCTGTTGCTCAGGGTCTTGTGCTTGCCTCTCATCATCTAATTATCCATGATGTTTGCTGGTCTGGATGACTCTGTCTGGCGTCTTCCTCTTTTGTCCCTGGGTTGCTTCAGGTCTCCTCTTAGGCCTGCAGCCCTGACTGTAGCAGACCACCTGTGGGGCCTCCACTTGGGGGCTTTTCAGAGGGGCAGAGAAGCTGCTGATCTGGTTGCCCTGGCTGCAGTAGATCTGGGAGGCCTTCAGACGGCTGGGTCTTCAGAGGAGCAGTCAAGCTATTGTCCTGTATGAAGATGATCTCCAGTGGGGCCTATGGACTGTGGTTTCTGTTTCCCTGTGTACAGCAGAACTCCAGGGAGGCTTTCAGTCTGTTGGGTTAGTTGCCCTGCATGCCACAGAGCCCCATGAGGTCTTCAGTCTGTGTTGCCCAGTTGCCATGTATACAGAGGAGGTCCTGGGATGCCTTCAAGCTGTGGTGTCTTCAGGGGAGCAGACAAGCTGGTGATCAGTTGCTCAGTTGCCCTGTGTGTAGTGGATCTCCTGGGATGCCAGTTGCCCAACTGCTCTGAGTGTAGCAGATTTTCTAGGATGGCTCAGGATATGGTATTGGTACAGAGACAGACACATTGATTAATGGAATAGAATGAAGACCCAGAAATAAAACCACACACGGACATTTGATCTTTGACAAAGAAGCCAAAAATATACAATAGAAAAAGAAAGCATCTTCAATAAATGGTGCTGGTCTAACTGGCTGTCTGTATGTAGAAAAATGAAATAGAGTCATATTTGTCACTTTGCACAAGACTCAAGTCCAAGTGGATCAAGGATCTCAACATAAAACCAGATACACTGTATCTAATAGACAAGAAAGTGGGAAAGAGCCTTGAACTCACTGGCACAGTGGGGAATTTCTTAAAAAGAACTCCAATGGCTCATGCTCTAAGATCAAGAATTGATAAATGGGACCTCATGAAACTGGAAAGCTTCTGTAAGGCAAAGGACATAGTTAATAGGACAACTCAGCAACCTACAGATTGGGAAAAAAACTTCACCAACCCCACATCTGATAGAGGGCTAATATCCAAAATATATAAAGAACTCAAGAAGCTAACCACCAAAAAACCAAACAACCCAATCAAAAAATGGGGTATTGAACTAAACTGAGAATTCACAACAGAGGAATCTCGAATGGCTGAGAAGCACTTAAAGAAATGTTCAAAGTCCTTAGTGATCACAGAAATGCATATCAAAACGACCCTGAGATTCCACCTTACACCAATCAGAATGGCTAAGATCAAAACCTTGGGTGACAGCACATGCTGGCGAGGATGTGGAGAAAGAGGAACACTCCTCCATTGCTGGTGGGATTGCAATGAGAGGGAAGCAATGTCAAAGGACAGGAAAGAACCCAGAGCCTGCCTGGCACATTTTATGATGTTATATAGAATACTATGTATTAAGTAATAGGTATTAATAAATTTATAAGTGAAAAAACTAGCGCTCTCTCTATATATGTGTGCACACATACACATACATGCGTACATACACACGTACATACATGTATAGAGGCTGTGGGTAGAAGAGAAGAATGAACCATATAAAGGAAGCAATGTATCTTGCATTCACAAAGACAATATATGTGAGTTCTACTTTTCAATTTGTGGTTTTCTTTCTCTCTCTCTCTCTCTCTCTCTCTCTCTCTCTCTCTCTCTCATATATAAAGAAGATAACAAGAAGCCACTAGAAATAGTGGCCATAAAACGATTTAAAGGTAACTATAAGTACAGTGACATCAGAATATATCATACACAAACACAAGCTTTTAAAGGCCTATCTATATGGAAAGAATGTGCATTTGTATTATATTTGCTTGCACTTTTAATAGGAAAAGTGTTTAGAACACTGTATTTCAAATACCTTTAGGCCATGGGATTATAGCTGATATGGATAACATGAGAATATATGCACACTCAGAGTAAAATGACTTTCTTAGGTGTTTACATTAGTATTATTTTTAAAACAAAGAGCTAAATTGTTTTAAGTAACTAGCAGTATATTAGCGCATGTTTATTTATTGAACATTTATAGCTAGTTAGGCACAAAGCACCTGCCTCAAAAGGATAGGGCACAGCCTCCGTGGCAGGAACCTCAGTGTCGCGTAAATGCTGAGAGCGGCACAGTGAACAGACAGCAGCAGTGAAAACACTGTCCTAGCTAGTGCTCAGTCACCGCCTGAGAAGGGACTGCGGAGCCCACAGTGGTAAACTGGGAGTCAAAAACATAAACAGATCATCAAAACACAAAGAGAATCAGAACAGTGAGGAGGCAAAATGAAAAAGAGAAATCCAACAATAAGGGAAGCTTAGGAGCTTACACTTTAAAAATGCAAAAAGTATTTAAAACATTTAAAATGTAGCTTTTAATTTTAAATTTAATTTTAATTTTAAAATTAAAAATTTTTTAAAAAAATTTAAAAAGTAGCTTGACTGACTCGAGTTGTAATGCATCCTTACATACCTGTCACTTAGATTTACTATTTTTAATCCATATATTCTTTAAAAATGGTAACCTAAAGTTTTGTTACACACACTGAACTAAAATTTGTTGTCTATTTTATCATTGTAGTTAAGAAAAACTAAATCTGAACATTAGTTTTAATATCAGAGTATGATGATTTATTGGTGTTTTGGCACTTTTTATTTCCAGAAGATTTACTAAATATACTGTTTAAAGCAACTTTTGCTCATCAACTAATAGCTGGTAAGTCAGAATTAATGAATTATTCAGTGTAAACTAACATATATGACTACTGGCATAGCACCATGTCTCCGCTTGTCATTTATGCTAAAACCACAAGTAATTCATGTTTCATGTTTACATTATTCTTTTAGAATTCTTTGGCTTAAAGAATTATTAAGAAAACTCAGGAGTGAGGATAATATGGGGAAATTGAGAGAAATACTATTAGGATAACCCTAACTTCCGAGGAGAGACAGCGCGGCCTTTCATGGGAGATGGAGGAGGCCCGGAAGCTTCAGGCTGTTTCCTTCCTTTCTTTCCCCAGAGCTGAGGGCCTAACCCAGGGCCTGTGCTGTCTAGGCAAGCACTCTTCCCCAACCCCGTCTGTTTCCTTTTGAGCACAACAAATCATTTTAAAATTAGTTCCTCATAAATTTAAGAATGTTATTTTTTGAGCCACTAGAGTCAATGATAATTTTTAATGCTTCTTTTCACTGTCTGCTAAGATTAGTATAAAAATTAAGAATAAAATGTGATTATTTTTCTAATGCAAAGCAGTGCATTAATACTGTTAGATGAACCATAAGATCGTTTTCTTTTCTTTCTTTTTTCCTTTGAGGCAGGGTCTCTCTACAGAGTCTTGGCAGGCATGGAGCTCACTATGTAGACCAGCTGGCCTCAAACTCATAGAGACCTATCTGCCTCTGCTCCAGACTGGCCTCTACCTGATTCTGTCTCCCTACTGCTAAAAATAAGAGGATGCATCACTGTGTCCAGCTCTCTAGTTCTTACATTAAATAAATTATATTTTCCTAGAATTCCTGATGGAAAAACTAATAGCAAACTAACCTCAAAGGTCAAGATTTCAACTTTACTTTAGTTATAAATATATGCCAAGGAAACTAGCATTTATTTACAATTAAACATGGCTTGGTCACACATTCCTTAAAGAAATAGTATATCTGCCTATGAATACATATCATGCAATAAATTTTACAATATACATTGTTCCAATTAGTATGATATATGCATATGACAGCACTTGGAATAGTATTCACTGAATAATTACTTGGGTGGGAATTTACATATACTTAAAATTTAATACATAATTAAATATATACTAAAAATTTAAATACATAATTAAATTTTAAATATATTTAAAATTGGATATAATTAGCATGGCATAATAAAAATAATTCAGTAGAAGGTACTATAATCCCGTTGTGCAAATCAACAATCATGTCTAGAGAGACCAAATGACCTGCTAAGGTTACAGAGCTCATGAGTGGCAATTTTTAGGATTACAGTGTTTTCATTTAGGTTAAGCTTCCTCCTCCTTTATACTCTTACATGTAACCTTTGTAAGATACAAGTTTAGCAAACATTTAAGGGAGACAGTATTACAGAAGTAAAGCTACCAATTAAAAATAAGATCAACCTTTTTTTCTTCCTCAATAATAATTTTTCTTACATTTAAAGTTTTTTGTATTTTAAAATTTATTGTTCTTACACATTTTTAGTGAAAATATAATTACATCACTTTCTGCCTTCCCTTCCTCTCCAGCCCCTCTCCCACGTCCCTTTCCAAAAACCTACCCTGTCTCATTTTGCTAATTTTTCCTTCCCAGTTGTTAAATATGTGTGTGCAGGCATACAAATATGTAAATGTAACCTGCTGACACACAGGCTTTACTGCAGTTCTTGCTAGCCTTCAATAGTCAATATTTAAGAAAAGACATTTTATGTTCTAGATGTTTGGGAGCCTGTTCTCAAAAGTGATTTTAAAATTAAGTATCTCCTATAAATTTAAGTATGTGACATTTATTCAGTGATAGTTTTCCCTATAAGATGTATTTATAAGGAATATCAAGGTGATTTAAAATTCAGTATCCTGACAATTTGCTTATTCTCATTTGAAAATGGAAAGCACAGATGGATAATCGCACTAAAATAATTTTCACCATTATAAGAAGAACTCATATAGATACTTGCATGTACTACAAATTATCAAACGAACAAAATAAATAAATACAGAATTTATAAACTGCCCAAATTGTCTATGTCTCTATCATGTCACTTGATGAAGGTCTAAGAAGTCATTTCTCGGGTGAGACTGCATGATGTTCATCACACAGTCAGCAACCCAGTTGCCAGTTGGCTACTCCTCATTTCTTACTGAAAAAGGTAGAACAGCATTGGCTTCTTATTGTGTAGATATAAATAACACTGAGATGAATGTCTTTTTGGGGGGGGGGGGTCACAAATATTGGTTCCTTCAAGAAGCCAATCCAGGTAGACCTCATGCCCAGGAGTAGATGGCAAACACAAAAACAACCGTGTGTGTGTGTGTGTGTGTGTGTGTGTGTGTGTATGTGTGTGTGTGTGTGTCTGTCTGTCTGTCTGTCTGTCTGTCTCTCTCTCTCTCTCTCTCTCTGAGAGAAAAAGAGACAGACAGACACAGAGACATGGAGAAAGAAAAACCATGAAGTTGGGTAAGGAGAACTAGGAGGATTTGGGAAGAGGAAGGAACATGACCAAAATATATGAAAAAAAATATTTTTAAAACATATATACAGCAGAGGACTGCCTGGTCTGGCCTCAGTGGGAGAAGACTCGCCTAACCCTCAGGAGACTTGAGGCCCCAGGGAATGGGGGGGAGGGGCATCTTCTTGGAGACCAGGAGGAGGAATGGGATGAGGAACTGTGGGATTACAGAACACGCTGGCAGGTTTTGACTGAAACAATCAAAACAGGAATGTGATCAGCCTTTTACCAGCAATTTCCATTGTTGTGAAAGACACGATCTGGGACAAGATGAACTACAGGCACAGACTTGTAAATTATGTTACCTCATTGGTAATGTAACTTCCAAATTTACACAGAAGCAATATTCTGACAAGTCACTAAATATTTCACAGCAAATATTTCTTAGTTTGGTCCCACTATCTAAAGCCTTGAAATGTGGTATGGCTTCCTAACTGAGGGTGTTAGATGCCCCAGTATAGGGGAATGCCAGGGAGGGAAGACAGGAGTGGGTGGGTGGGTGGGGGAATACCCTCATAAAGGCAGGGGGAGGGGGAATGGGATAGGGGGTTTCCAAAGGGGAGACCTGGAAAGGGGAAAACATTTGACATGTATAAAGTATCAAGAAAGAAAGAAAGAAAGAAAGAAAGAAAGAAAGAAAGAAAGAAAGAAAGAAAGAAAGAAAGAGAGAGAGAGAGAGAGAAAAGAAAAGAAAAGAAAGAAAAGAAAAGAAAAGAAAAGAAAAGAAAAGAAAAGAAAAGAAAAGAAAAGAAAAGAAAAGAAAAGTTTCTGTACCTGGAGATTGATCTCTGCTTCATAGAAGGTTAGGCATGAGCAGTAATGTCGATCTGAGTCAATATCTGTTAGGACCACCACAAAGAATGTTGGCTGTTTCCGTTCTCTGGACAGGTGCCATCCACCGGGCTGACAAAACTAAAAGGATAAAGGGAAAACGTCATTAGAAATAAAAATTTACTATCTATTAATATATAAAAATGTTAAACATACCATTGTCATTAAAACTATATATTTGAGAAGCTACAGAAATGGTTCACAGGATAAGGTGCTTGCTTCGTACACATGACAACTAGAGCTCTAACTCTAGCACGTATGCTAAAAAAAAAAAAAAAAAAAAAAAGAACCAGAGCTAAGAGTGATGGTGTGTGCCTGACAACTTACCCCTATGAAGCAGAGAAAGAAGGAAGACCCTAGAAGCTCACTGATCAGCCAATCTAGCCAACTGCTGATTCAGCAATGTTGTTTCTGAAAACTGTGTTTCAAAAAATAAGGTAGAAACCAGTAATAGTACAGGACGCTGACCTCTGGCTTCCATACATGCATGTGTAGGTACACACCTGTGCACACATGTACATATACATACATATATATCATACACAAATTTATCTATTTGATATGGTATGCTATAAGAGCTAACATCGAGACTCTTCCCCCACTTTCTCTTCTATTAGATTCAGTGTATCTGGTTTTATGTGGAGGTCCTTGATCCACTTGGACTTGAGCTTTGTACAGGGAGATAGGAATGGATCAATTTGCATTCTTCTACATGCTGACCGCCAGTTGGAGCAGCACCATTTGTTGAAAATGCTGTCTTTTTTTCTACTGGATGGTTTTAGCTCCTTTGTCAAAGAACAAGTGACCATAGGTGTGTGGGTTCATTTCTGGGTCTTCAATTCTATTCCACTGATCTACCTGCCTGTCACTGTACCAATACCATGCAGTTTTTAATCACTTCTGCTCTGTAGTACAGCTTGAGATCGGGGATGCTGATTCCTCCAGAAGTTCTTTTATTGTTGAGAATGGTTTTCTCTATCCTGGGTTTTTTGTTATTCTAAATGAATTTGAGAATTGCTCTAATTGAGTTGGAATTTTGATGGGGATTGCATTGAATCTGTAGATTGCTTTTTGCAAGATAGCCATTTTTACTATATTAATCCTCCCAATCCATGAGCATAGGAGATCTTTCCATCTTCTGAGGTCTTCGATTTCTTTCTTGAGAGACTTGAAGTTCTCGAACACATGGGCACAGGGGAAAAGTTCCTGAGCAGAACACCAATGGCTTATGCTCTAAGATCAAGAATCGACAAATGGGGCCTCATGAAATTGCAAAGCTTCTGTAAGGCAAAGGACACTGTCAACAGGACAAAATGGCAACCAACAGATTGGGAAAAGATCTTTACCAATCCTCCATCCGATAGAGGGCTAATATCCAATATATACAAAGAACTCAAGAAGTTAGACTCCAGAGAACCAAATAATCCTATTTAAAAAAATGGGGAACAGAGCTAAACAGAGAATTCTCAACTGAGGAAACTCAAAGGGCTGAGAAGCACCTAAAGAAATGTTCAACATCCTTAGTCATCAGGGAAATGCAAATCAAAACAACCCTGAGATTCCACCTTATACTAGTCAGAATGGCTAAGATCAAAAACTCAGGTGACAGTAGATGCTGGCGAGGATTTGGAGAAAGAGGAACACTCCTCTGTTGCTGGTGGGATTGCAAGCTGGTACAACCACTCTGGAAATCAGTTTGGCAGATTCTCAGAAAATTGGACATAGTACTACCTGAGGACTCAGCTATATCACTCCTGGGCATATACCCAGAAGGTGCTCTAACATGTAATAAGGACACATGCTCCACTATGTTCATAGCAGCCATATTTATACTAGCCAGAAGCTGGAAACAACCCAGATGTCCCTCATCAGAGGAATGGATACAGAAAATGTGGTACATCTACACAATGGAGTACTACTCAGCTATTAAAAACAATGACTTCGTGAAATTTGCAAGCAAATGGATGAACTTGAAAATATCATCCTGAGCAAGGTAACTCAGTCACAAAAGAACGAACATGGTATGTACTCACTGATAAGTGGATATTAGCCCAAAAGTTTGGAATACCAAACCATATGAAGCCTAAGAAGAAGGAAGACCAAAATGTGGATGCTTCAAGTGTTTCTTAGAAGGGTGAACAAAATACTCACAGGAGGAAATATTGAGGCAAAGTGTGGAGCAGAAACTCAAGAAAAGGCCTCAAGAAAAGGCCATCCAGAGACTGCCCCACCTGGGGATACATCCCATATACAACCACCAAACCCAGACGTTCTTGTGGATGCTGGGAAGTGCTTGCTGATAGAAGCATGATAAGCTGTCTCCAGTGAGGTTCAGGCAGAGCCTGACAAATACAGAGACGGATGCTCACAGCCAACCATTGGACTGAGTGTGGGGTTCCAGACGGAGGAGTTGGAGAAGAGACTGAAGGAGCTCAGGGGGTTTGCAGCCCCATGGAGGAAGCAACAGTGTCAATTGGCCAGACCACTCCGGAGCTCCCGGAGACTGGACCACCAACCAAAGAATACACATGGAGGGACCCATGGTGCTGGCCACATAGGTGGCAGAGGAGGGTCTTGTTAGCCATCAGTAGGAGGAAAGGCCCTTGGGGCTGAGGGTGTTAGATGCCCCAGTGTAGGGAAATGCTAGGGAGGGAAGACGAGAGTGGGTGGGTGGGTGGGTGGGTGGGTGGGTGAGGGAGCACCCTCATAGAGGCAGGGGGAGGAGGGATGGGATAAGGGATGTCCGAAGAGGAAAACATTTAAAATGTAAATAAGGTAAATATCAAAAATAAAATATAAAATAAACTAAAAAAAAAAAAAGCTATCATCAAAAAGTTCTCCGAAAATTTCCATAGATATCATTCTAAGATGCCAATCTATTTTTGGCATATGTAGGAACATAGCATCAAGATGAAAGACTCTTCTTCCAAATATTAGAAAAAGTCATGGTAGAAGCTCAAGAGGAAGTGCAGAAAGTAATACTATTTGGGAGGAGGAAGGCAACCAGCAACAGGAGTGCAAAGGAAAGAGAAATGAGAGCAGGGGATGAATATGGAAAGGTGATTCTGGGTATGTATAAGTGTACCAAACCAAAAAAAAAATTAATTTTAAAAGTAAAATGAGGGGCTACAGAGACTGATCCTGTTTAACCAGACCACCAAAGTTCAGACCCCAGAACCCTTGTAACAAACAAAATATCATTTGCCATGTTCCTGTAACCCCAAGGCTGCTAGAAATAGAGATAAGAGAGATTTCTGGGGTATTTTAGCAAAAACAAAACAAACAAACAAAAAACCACATACAACAAACAAGCAAGCAAAAAAACCAGGTTCCAGATTCAGGGAGAAGCCTTGCCTCAAGGGAATATTAGAGAGAATGATAGACAAGGGTATCCTATACCCCCTCTAGCCTCTGCACCCACTACCACATACATGTATATGCCATACTCACATACATTATAACAATAAATATTCACTAAAAATTGTTGTAAATCCTTATATGCGAGTAAGCCATATGAATAATACTCTTTTGTAGTCCTTACAATTGATGAGCACATAGAGCACTAAGCCAAAAAATCCTGAGAACTAAAGTTTTATGGCAAATGGGTATTAGCATGTAACTAACCTTGTTATACTCCAGGGCAGGAGAAGGATATAGCTGTGGTACAACCAAGAACTTTAAACAGATTATAACAAGCCCAAAAATATTTTTTGAAAATCTTACTCTCTTTCAATGATGTTTTTAGTCTGAATTTGGTACATTATTTTTATTAGGTTTTTTATTCTTTGATAGTTTCATAGATACATATGCTAAATGTTAGTTGTTCCATACATACACCCTTTCCTCTCTGACCTCTCTCCCACTGAAACTCTTCTTCTCAACATGCCTCATTTTCTAAGTGGACTCAGAATCAGATCCAAGGTGACTAAGGTGACTGGCATTGGTTGGAAACATAACAGAGCTGTACACTCGCCATGGTCTCCTGCTACCATTCATTTGACAAACACTTCCTCGATATAAAGCAAAACCATTCTGTGGATGAATGTGAGATGCACACCTTCTTACAGGGTGCTGTTCTTTTTCATCAGGGGATTGGTGGGTTTGAAAACACTGCATACCCAGGAGAATAACTGTTATTTTCATTAAAATTTTACATGAAACTAAGGTTTCAGAAAGGAAAAACTATATTTTAGTTTTAATTCTATCAAATATGTTTCACCTGTCAGAGAAGAGTTCATAAATAACAAAGTAACTTTTTAGAGCAAACAGGCCTATTAAAGGGACACTTGGATATTTTCACTACATGAAACTAGAAAAGGCAACTGTGCCTAGTTTTCTCAATTTTTTTGTATACACAGTGAATATGAAAATTTTAACAGGATGAAATGCTTCATGGTTTATTTGAACTAAACTGAATGACCTTTCAAAGATGGCATATTCTAGGAGCTCTTTGGAGAATGGCCACAGTTAGCATCTCTACATGCTTTCATCCACATTTTTGAAATCATACTTCACTAACATGTAGTAAAGGGGTATATGTCACATTTAAACTAAAAAATTAAATGTGCCATTTAAAAAAGTCTACAAGAAAACTCTTTCTTGTAATAGAAAACAGCAAACACAAAACATCCAAAGGAAGAAGAGTGTAAGACAAATCAGCAACTTACAGATTAGAAAAAAAGCCCTTCACTAACCCCCATCTGATGGAGGGCTAATATCCAAAAGATATAAAGAACTCAAGAAGCTAACCACCAAAAAAACCAAATAACCCAATTAAAAAATGGGGTATAGAACTAAGCAAAGAATTCACAACAGAAGAATCTCAAATAGCTGAGAAGCACCTAAAGAAATGTTCACAGTCCTTAGTGATCACAGAAATGCAAATCAAAATGACCCTGAGATTCCACCTTACACCAATCAGAATGGCTAAGATCAAAATCTCAGGTGACAGCACATGTTGGCAAGGATGTGGAGAAAGAGGAACACTCCTCCATTGTTGGTGGGATTGCAAGCTGGTACAACTACTCTGGAAATCAATCTGGAGGTTTCTCAGAAAACTGGAAATAGACCTACCTGAAGACCCAGCAATACCACTCTTGGGAATATACCCAAAAGATGCCCCACCATGCCACAGGGGCACGTGTTCTACTATGTTCAAAGAGGCCTTATTTGTGATAGCCAGAAGCTGGAAACAACCCAGATGTCCCACGACAGAAGAATGGATACAGAAAATGCAATTCACTTACACAATGGAATACTACTCAGCTACTAAGAACGAGGACATCCTGAGTTTTACAGGCAAATGGATGGAACTAGAAAATATCATCCTGAGTGAGGTAACTCAGACTCATAAGGACATGCATGGTATGTACTCACTAGTAAGTGGATATTAGCCAAAAAACCTACAGAATACCCAGGACACAACCCACAGAACTCAAGAAGATTCACAAACCCAAGTGAGGATGCCTCAATCTCACTTGGGAGGGAGAAGAAAGCAGTCACAGGGGGTAGAGGGAAGGAGAGGAAACAAGAAGGGGAAGGGGGGAACATGATCAGGCATTGGGGAGGGGCAGGACTGAAGCCCTGAGGGCCAACAGAAAGAATGAAAACAGGCAAACTTGGGAAGTGGGGGGACCCTCTAGAATGTACCAGAGACCTGGGAGGTGAGAAAATCTCAGGACTCAAAGGGAGGGACCTTGGATGAAGTGCTCTACAGTGGGAGGGAGAGAGAACTTGTAGAGTCCACCTCCAGTGGAGGGACAGGACATCAAGTGGAGGGATGGGGTTGCCATCCCACAGTCAAAAGCTCTGACCCAGAATTGTTCCTGTCTAAAAGAACTGCAGGGACAAAAATGGAGAAGAGGCTGAGGGAAAGGAGGTCCAGTGACAGGCCCAAATTGGTATCCAGCTCAAGGGGAAGCCCAGGCCTGAGACTGTTACTAATGCTGTGATGTGCCTGCAGACAGGAGCCTAGCATGGCTGCCCTCTGAGAGGCCCAATAAGCAGCTGAAAGAGTCAGATGCAGATATTTACACCCAACCAATGGACAGAAGCCAGGGACCCCTGTGGTTGAATTGGGGAAAAGCAGGAAGAAGCTGAGGAGGAGGGCGGCCCCAGGGGAAGATCAGCAATCTCAACTGACCTGGACCCCCACTCCCGAGAGATCTCTCAGACACTAAGCCACCAACCAGGCAGCATACAGCAGCTGATATGAGGCCCCTGACACATATACAGCAGAGGACTGCCTGGTCTGGCCTCAGTGAGAGAAGATGCACCTAACCTTGGAGAGCCTTGTGGCCCCAGGGAGTGGGGAGGCCTGGTGGGATGGGGGTATGGGGACATCCTCTTGGAGATGGGGCTGGGGGGAAGGAGGTATGGGATGGGGAGCGGTAGGGGGGCAGACTGGGAGAGGGTGGACTGTAAAAAAGTCTTAAAGAATTAAAAAAAAAAAAAAAAAGGCCAGGCTGTGGTGGCACACGCCTTTAATTCCAGCACCTGGGAGGCAGAGGCAGGTGGATTTCTGAGTTCAAGGCCTGGTCTACAGAGTGAGTTCCAGGACAGCGAGGGCTACACAGAGAAACCCTGTCTCGAAAAACCAAAAATAAATAAATAAATAATAAAATAAAAAGACTTCCTTAGTTACTCAAACACCTCATTTCTCTGTTCCTACCAAAAAAAGAATTGTGAGATTAAAAGGTACAAACCTGTCAAGCAGTGGTGGCCCACGCCTTTAATCCAGCACTTGGGAGGCAGAGGCAGGCGGATTTCTGAGTTTGAGGCCAGCCTGGTCTACAGAGTGAGTTCCAGGACAGCCAGCGCTACACAGAGAAACCCTGTCTTGAAAAACAAAAAACAAAAAACAA
The DNA here is from genome assembly GCA_028551405.1 of Uromys caudimaculatus. Lineage (NCBI taxonomy): Eukaryota > Metazoa > Chordata > Mammalia > Rodentia > Muridae > Uromys > Uromys caudimaculatus. The sequence goes on along the minus strand of CM052703.1, from coordinate 85,974,150 downwards.
AAGGTACAAACCTTAAACTAAGGGCTATTCCAAAGACCATTTTCAATTAGGTAAATGCTTCTTCATAACTCTATTTAATGTAACCAGAGCTAAGAAAACGATGGCACTTTATGATTGGCCTGGTCAGATAATTTTACTTAGCTTTTCATTAAAAGGTTGCCAATAGAATTACCTATACACTGGTTACATGTGATATCCCTTATTTCAAATATAAAACTATAATTACACAAAGAAATTATTTTAAAGTATGCATTGGAAAATAATATCAGAGTCAAACTTTACAGGAACTCTGAATCTGAATTCTCACATGAAATGAGTATGTAAATATCCACGTAATAAAGTATATACAACTGAGAGTATAAAATGATATCTCAATGATTATACAGCTTTATACTGTGGTTATAAATACAAATTCACTGTACCACAGAGAAGCAGTAACAGGATTTGGGGATCAAGATAGAACCCCAGTATTTAATGAGAAGTATTTCCCTTAGGATCTGGATTCAAAAAGCAATAATGCTAAATTGCTCAGCCATTTCAATTCTTCACTAAGAATGCTGATGAACCAATAAATGAGAGTCAACATTACAATTTTTAAACCTAGGCTCCAGTCACACTCTGACAGGAATGTAAGAGAATATTTAGACAGCTGGGAGCAGGGTAATCACTAAAAGACAATGAACAGAATGATAAGCGTTAAACAAATAGAAGAAATTCAGGGTTTTGTGATCCCTAGTGTCTTTTACTGGCAAACAGAAGAAACAATTGCTATCACAGGTGCAAACCTAAAACCCTTAGCACTGACTGTCAACACTGATCCACTTATATTTTTGGCTGCCTTCAAATAACTGAGAAAGCACATGTATTTGGAATGATGTTATCAATGAACATATCACATAAACTGACTGTTATTTTCCACACATATTCATGGGTAGGTACAACAAAGTATGTCTCTTAACATCTCCCTCTGCCTTGCCCTCACCACTTCACACAACTTGGGTCCATGAAGACTCCTTGCTAATCTAAAGCTTTCTTTAAGACCTTGGCACAGCAACCTCCTCAGCATCGCTTGGAGACCAACACTCAAGAGAACAAGATTAGGAGTCATCATTGCCCAGCCCTGCAGGACTCTGCATAGCAACGCATTACAAACACTAACTCTGTCTCATTACCCAAACATTAGAAGTAGATCATGTTCAGTAAAACAATCCAACCACCGATAAGCTAAAGTAGGAGTAGAACATTTTATGGGGGTGGGGGTGGTCATCTAGGTGCAATAAACATGCATGTATGTAAATTAAAGCTAATCTTTTTGATGGTTTTCATTTTGTTTAAAGTTTGTAAGCAATTAAGTTAACAACATATGATAATTTAATGGCACCTAATAATGTAATAAAGAGCTACTAAAGTAAGAAATTTGAAAAGAGAGACTTCATATCTGTAAAAACACTGTCTAATCATAACTCCCAAGTCTCAGTTTACAATGAAAACTAAGGCTATGGGATGCTAAGGTCATATGGCCAGCATGGCCAGCTTGTGATAGAGTTAGGGTGAGAGGTAAGCTCTGTACTCTTTAGGAACTGCATCCTTTCACTGATGGATTATTATAAATTGTTTAGAAATATTAGTTTAATCATATAAATTCATAGCATTAAAAAATGAGAATGAAGTAAACACAATGAAGTAAACTGTAACACACCATATTTCTACCTGTGGCAGGAATGTGTATTTTCTTTCTTATATATATAAAAGGAGACCTATCTGTCATATACATAGCTATCAATCTCCTTTTTCTTCACTTTCAATAACATTTAAGTTTTTCTGTGTACTTCTCAGTATGTATCAGACAAAGCCTTGCTATACAGCTCATGTGACATCCAACTTGCAGCCCTCCTGCAACATGCACCACAGAGCTCAGCAACACAATTATTTTCAACAATCATAATGTCATTACAGGAACACAAACTCTGGTTGAAATTCAGCCTACTCCCTATTTTGATGTTTCAGAGGTTAACCTTTTTAAAAAAAATTAATGCTGAAATACATACAGTATTATAGAAAACTTTATGGGTAGTTCTCAATATTCTTGTATGGAATTATGACTTCTTGTAGAGTATGTATAAACAAGCACAAGTTTACCCTTGAGTTCCCTTTTTAAGGCTGAGTAAGTATAAGAATATTTTTGTTTTGTGGCATATTTCTAAGAAAAATTTTACAAGTGGTGTTTTAAAAAGATCTATTATTATTAGGATAAAGTGATGGCTTGGTGGTTTAAGAGCTTTGTTGTTCTCTCAGAAGATCCAGGTTTGGTTTTCAGCACCCATGTGGTGGCTCACAAAAACAGGTAACTCCAGTTCCAGGGGACTCAGACTCTCTTCTGGCCCTGACACTGCACATGCAGGCACAAAACACCTACACACATGAAATAAGGTTTAAAATCTTTTTAAAATATATTTGAATAATGCTATTATGAACTACAGACCAAAATAGAATTTATTTGCTAAATAAAATAACTTTTTTTTTTTGAGGCAGAGTTTCTCTGTGTAGCCCTGGCTGTCCTAGAACTCACTCTGTAGACAAGGTTGGCCTTGAAACACAGAGATCTGCCTGCCTCTGCCTCCCAAGTGCTGGGATTAAAAGTGTGTGCCACGAATGCCCAGCTTAAAAAAACAAAAAACATTTAAGAGACTAAGCTCTGTGCCAAGGAAGGCTACAAGAGACTTAAAACATGATTCTTTGTATACATATTTTTCTAAGTTAAGAGAAAATACAAAAGAGTTTCAAAGAGTAGCCAACTTAAAAATAAAATATTTGAAAAGCTCAAATATTTTATTTTAAATAATGGGTGTCATGCTCAATTTTAGTAATGATCTTTTGATAAAATACTTTTTTACAGGGACTACCCAAAACTCTTTGCTTAAAATGAAACTTGCTTAAACCCTATACTTCACTTAACTTTAAAAAAAAATTACAGATATATTATTGAATAAACAATTTAACATTGTGCTTTCTTCATTATCATGTATAAAATAATAATTATCAGCTTAAAATATCTAAACAAATTGACTGAACATGGAACTCATATGATTAGGTAGGCATAGAGAAAGACATGAGAATAACTGATTTTGCATGAAACCAGTAATAAGTGATTAGAAAAACAGATTACATTCATAATTCAAAAACACAAACTAAGCCAACCTTTCCCGGGCATTGACCATTTTGTTATATTAGTCTTATGAGAGTCCTACACATAAGACTTTAAATATAAAATTTTTAAGTGGCAATATCAAAAGAGAAAAATAAACTTTTAGAATAAACTTCTAACATTCAAACTTTGAAATGAAACATAAAACAAGTAAATTATAAATTTGAATGTACAAAATGAACAAAATAATAAGTTATTAATGAATTATAGTTAAATATGGCAGATGAAGACCTCCTACACACAAACCAAAATTACAATTCAGTATTACATAGAAAATAAATGGGAAAGGAAATGATGACATGTTTAAAATGTTCATGACATTCTGAATAGTAGAAATTCCTGGAAAACACAGGAATATATTTAACAGACAAATATGAAAGAAATGCCGAAACAAATGAACAAAAAGGGGGACTTGCTATTAATAGCGTTACATGCTTCCAGGTGAATATTGCTGCCTGCACTTAAAGACACATGTATGTGAATATATTGTTTATTATTTAAATTATTAATTAAATATTATAAATTATTCCAGTTCAAATAGTACAAAGAAATTTATCTGCTCTTATTTAGAGTCAAAACATGTCAACATGTCACCAAGAAAAATTATTGAGTTTTGGGTTTTTTAATTTTGTTTTTTGAGACAGGGTTTATCTGTGTATTCTGGCTGTCCTGGAACTTGCTCTGTAGACCAGGCTGGCCTCAAACTCAGAGATCTGCCTGCCTCTGCCTCCTGAGTGCTGAGCACAATGGCTTAGTTTTGGTTTTTAATATGAAGATATTTCACATATCTTACACAAACTCCATAAGGTAGAGACATGTTAAATCTTTAGTCACTCAGGACAAAATGTTACAAATAGCTTCAATGAAACAAAGAATCATACTATTAAGACTTTGTATATTTTAAGAGAAAATTAGGATTCTAGAAAGTTGACATTTTACAGACTTTTAGGACCAAAACATCTGCTCACCCCTTGAAATGTATGCTTTTAAGAATCAGAAACACATGTGCATAATGTCTCAGAAAAGAACTTTTTATAAAAACTTTAACAGTAGTCATATAAATTCCTTGGGTTCTGAGGAAATTTAAATTTTTCTCACTTAAATAGAAGAAACAAGGTGAGTCCCATTTTAATACTTCTTCTTCTTTGGTAAAGTATAAACACTGGAATTTTACTAATTTCCTAGATAACAAACAGAAAGTATGCTAATTACTTGGGGCCTTTCCACTAATAATTCCATTACCACATTCTCAAACCAAAAAGAAATCAGTTTAATATTGCCAATTGACTCCTTCACAAAGAGTATACATAATACGGTTTAAGAGCTACAAATATAGCACAGCAGTTTAGTGACAGAACATTTTTCCAGCATGTGCAAGGCCCTAGGGTCAAACCCTAGAACCACTTAAGGGAAAAAAAATTGTCTGAACATCTGTGATCACAAGGTAGTATGCAGTCAAGCAAACCTTTAATCAGTTGTTACTTACAAGAGGGCCTCCAGCAACATGTGCTCAATAAAGGTCACCTTAAGAAAAATAAAATTGATTTAATACATATGTGTTTCCTATATTTCTCATTAAGGGAATTAAAATTATTTGAAATATTTTAACTTTTAAATGAAAATATTATTTTTATAAATGAAAACTAAGGAAGAATACTTAGTACTTTCTTTAACAAATGACTTATGAAAAAAAACCAAAAAAAGAAAAAAACTATAGATAAGAATAGTTAAAACCCTCAGGAGGCAAAGGCAGGAAGATCTCTGAATTCTAGGTCAACATGGTCTGTAGAGTTCCAGTATAACTAGGGCTACAATAGAAAAACTTTATCTTGGAAAGCAAAACAAAAAGAGGAAGAGGAGGAGGAGGAGGAGGAGGAGGAGGAAGAAGAGGAGGAAGAGGAGAAGAAGAAGATTTAAAATACCTGTCTTCCAAATGCACATACACAAACAGATGTGTGAAGATTGTTTGGTAATATTAATGAACTCTTATCTGGTAAGTATGATAATGACATTGTGATTGGGGTTTTTTTTTTCTTTTTCTTTTCCTTTTTTTTTTTACGTGCTTTGTGTTTCAGAAATACATAGTGACGGTGGGGTGCGGTGGTATACACATGGAATGGAAGCACTCAAGAGGTACAGACAGAAGGGTCCATGAGTTCAAGGCCAGGTCAGTCTAGGCTACATGGTGAGATCATGTCTCCCCCTCTTCCCACCAAAAGTCACATATACAGCATACAGTAATGCATCCAGAAATATTCATGGATGACATTAAATTAATCGAATTACTTAGAATGATTCTGAGACAAGAAGATGACAAACTCAAGATCAGTTACAGAGTTTTGAACACAAAATATCCCTCATAAAACAATCAGGATTAAATGATATGAATGTAAATGATTAGCACATTGCCTAGTGCTGAAATAGTTTTTGTTTTTGTTTTTTTGTTTTTCGAGACAGGGTTTCTCTGTATAGCCCTGGCTGTCCTGGAACTCACTCTGTAGACCAGGCTGGCCTCGAACTCAGGCCTGCCTCTGCCTCCCGAGTGCTGGGATTAAAGGCGTGCGCCACCACTGCCCGGCCCTAGTGCTGAAATGGTAAACACGCTACAGCAGTGGCCAATCACAGCATAGTATTGAAGCTTAAGATAATCAGTATCATTTTCACTGTTATTGATATTGCAAAAAGGAACAGGAAGGTGTTGACACATGGAACCTACCAAATCTGGAACCTGAATTACAACCAATTGGATAGTAGAGGGAACAGAGGGACAGTTTTTCAAAGGATGATTCAGGGTATGTGTTTGTGTGTATGTGTGATAATAAATATAAATGACGGGGACCCTCATGCTGAAAGCAATTGATCCAATTAATCTATTGAGAAATTATGATATGCCACCCTCAGTCTTCAGAACTAGAACCACAGTAAGATGACGCCTTCCTCTTCACCCACAGTTTGGTATTTCTGGTGATTTCATTTACACATGGTTATTAACTTAAACATAAAAATAACTCAAATATCTGGACTTAAAAATATATGAATAGTAACTTTCTACACTGTGGACTCATGCAAGAGATTAGAAATGGCTACAACTCTTTGAATCTGTTTTCATTCTTGGTACCTGATAAGACTTGACTGAGATACACAGTGCATAAACCTCAGAAAACACCTGCATCAAAATTATCCTTCATATATTGAAGAGCAAATAAGTTTCAAGGTACAATTCAAGCCACAGATGATATTTCAGTGCAAAAATGAACTAAACGTTTCTATAGATGCTGACTAGATGAAACACTGCACAACAGATGTCACTTCAAAACACAAGACACTGTAGAACCTGTGATTTGGAAATGAATCAAAACATACAGCTAAAGAGAACTAATAAAATATGATTCAAGCAGTTCAAATTTGTTAGTTTTACTTCTCATGAGCTTCATAACAATGTTTGGTATGAAGTGTTCACACTGGTTTTGATAAGACCTGTCTAAACATGATGAGTTTTATTTACCAAAACTGAAACAATGTCTAAGCTTGATCTGGACAGTTGGCTAACTTTAGAATCTACCATCTGTCGGTCATAGAGTGTTTGGTGCTTGTTCACTTAATGCAGACCTTCTGAGAAAGGCATTTGCAGAATACATGCTCCAGCTAAATATTATTGTTAAAAGTAACAACCAGAGATGGCTATCTAGTTAAGCTGTTTGTCTTTATCCCTTGAAAAAAAAAAGAGAGAACAAACAGAACAAAATGTTCCACTCCAAAAGCTCAGTCTGAATATATCTGGATGATAGCAAATGGGTGTTTCCTTGGAACTTCCGAGGTAACAACATTTGAAAAGGAATCAAGAAGAAGATACTTTTCAATGTTACATTATCAAACACATAAAGAAGAAAGTTCAATTGAAACAGCAACATAATAATCAGTTGTTCACAGATGTGAAAGAGACAGACTGCCACAATATAAGCATGTCGCAAGCCAGACATCAGAACCCAGAGAAACCAAGATTTAATAAATAACCAATAAAAAAGAAAAGAAGGACCCAAATCCTGCCATGAGAGAGATGGTCTCCCAAGAGTGCTCTCACTCCTAAACCCAGAGGTAAGGTCACCACTTTCACTCCAATAACTGTCCAAAGAGGGATCCACCATGAACACACAGGGCACAGGAACAGTGGAGCAGCTGGGGACAGTATCCTTCCTGTCTCCATCTGCACTCTGGACCTAAGGCTGTCCCACAGCCCTCCTCACCCAAATCCCACCCAGGAGAGAGCTGGTCTCTCCAGGAGTGCTTACATACCTAAGATCACAGGCTCACAGGCCCACAGGAGGGACAAGCTCCAGTAAGAGAGAGCAAGACCAGCTAAAACCAGAGATAACCAGATGGTGAGAGGCAAGCACAGGAACCTAAGCAACAGAAACCAAGGCTACTTGGTATCATCAAAACCCAGTTCTCCCACCACAGCAAGTCCTGGATACAGCAACACACCAGAAAAACAAGACTCTGATTTAAAATCACATCTCATGATGATGATAGAGGACTTCAAGAAGGACAAAAATAACTCAAAGAAATAAAGGAGAACACAGGTAAACAGGTAGAAGCTCTTAAAAAGGAAACAAAAGAATTACAGGAAAACACAATCAAACAGGTGAAGGAATAGAACAAGATCATCCAGGGTCTAAAAATAGAAATAGAAATAATAAAGAAATCACAAAAGGAGACAACCCTAGAGACAGAAAACCTAAGAAAAAGATCAGGAGTCATAGATGCAAGCATCACCAACAGAATACAAGAGATAGAAGAGAGAATCTCAGGGGCAGAAGATACCAAAGAAAACATTGACACAACAGCCAAAGAAAATGCAAAATGCAAAAAGCTCCTAACACAAAACATCCAGGAAATCCAGGACACAATGAGAAGACCAAACCTAAGGATAATAGGTATAGAAGAGAGCCAAGATTCTCAACTTAAAGGGCCAGTAAATATCTTCAACAAAATTACAAAAGAAAACTTCCCTAACCTAAAGAAAAAGATGCCCAAGAACATACAAGAAGCCTACAGAACTCCAAATAGACTGGACCAGAAAAGAAATTCCTCCAGTCTCATAATAATCAAAACACCAAATGCAGAAAACAAAGAAAGAATATTAAAAGCAGTAAGGGAAAAAGGTCAAGTCACATATAAAGGCAGACCTATCAGAATAAACACCAAACTTTTCACCAGAGACTATGAAAGCCAAAAGATCCTGGGCAGATGTCATACAGACCCTAAGAGAGCACAACTGCCAGTCCAGGCTACTATACCAAGCAAAATTCTCAATTACCATGAATGAAGAAAACAAGATATTCCATGACAGAAACAAATTTACATAATATCCTTCAACAAATCCAGCCCTACAAAGGATAATAGAAGGAAAACACCAATACAAGGAGGGAAACTACACCCTAGAAAAGAAAGTAATCTTTTTTCAACAAACCCAAAATAAGATAGCCACACACACATAATTCCATCTCTAACAACAAAAACAACAGGAAGTAACAATCACTTTTCCTTAATATCTCTTAACATCAATGAACTCAACTCCCCAACAAAAAGAAATAGACTAACAGACTGGATACTTAAACAGGACCCAGCATTTTGCTTCATTCAGGAAATGCAACTCAGGCTTAAAGACAAACACTACTTCAGAGTAAAGGGCTAGAAAACAATTTTCCAGGCAAATGGTCCCAGGAAACAGGCAGGAGTAGCCATTCTATATTGAATAAAATCGACTTTCAACCAAAATTTATCAAAAAAAAAGATAAGGAAAGACACTTCATATTCATCAAAGGAAAAATCTACCAAGATGAACTCTCAATTCTGAACAACTATGTTCCAAATGCAAGAGCACCCACATTCATAAAAGAAACTTTACTAAAGCTCAAAGCACACATTGCATCTCACACAATAATAGTGGGAGACTTCAACATTCTACTCTCATCAACGGACAGATCATAGAAACAGAAACTAAATAGAGACACAGTGAAACTAACAGAAGTTATGGACCAGATGGATTTAACAGATATCTATAGAACATTTTATCCTAATATACCTTCTTCTCAGCACCTCATGGTAACTTCTCTAAAATTGACTATATAATCGGTTATAAAACAAGCCTCAAGAGATACAAAGAAGATTGAAATAATCCTATGCATCCTATCAGATCACCATGGACTAAAGGCTGGTCTTCAATAACAACAAAAACAAAAGAAAGCCCACATACACATGGAAGCTGAACAACGCTCTACTCAATAACTTGGCCAAGGAAGAAATAAAGAAAGAAATTAAAAACTTTTTAGAATTTAAAGAAAATGAAGGCACAACATACCCAAACTTATGGAACACAATGAAAGCAGTGCAAAGAGGAAAACTCATATCTTTGAGTGCCTCCAAAAAGAAACTGGAGAGAGCACACACTAGCAGCTTGACAGCACATCTGAAAGCTCTAGAGGAGAAAGAAGCAAATACACCCAAGAGGAGTAGACAGCAGGAAATAACCAAACTCAGGGCTGAAATAAATCAAGTAGAAACAAAAAGACCTATACAAAGAATCAACAAAACCAGGAGCTGGTTCTTTGCGAAAATCAACAAGATAGATAAACACTTAGCCAAAATAACCACAGGGCAAAGAGACAGGATCCAAATTAACAAAATCAGAAATGAAAAAGGAGAAATAACAAAAACCGAGGAAATCCAAAAAATCTCAGATCCTACTACAAAAGCCTATATTCAACAAAACTGGAAAATCTGGATGAAATGGACAAGTTTCTAGACAGATACCAAATACCAAAGTTAAATCAGGATCAGATAAACCATCTAAACAGTCCCATAATCCCTAAAGAAATAAAAGCAGTTATTAAAAGTCTCCCAACCAAAACAAGCCCAGGACAAGGTGGGTTTAGTGCAGAATTCTATCAGACCTTCAAAGAAGACCTAATATCATTACTCTTCAAACTATTTCACAAAATAGAAACAGAAGGAACACTACCCAATTCCTTCTATGAAGCCACAATTACGTTTATATCTAAACCACACAAAGACCCAACAAAGAGAGAACTTCAGACCAATTTCCCTTATGAATATCAATGCAAAAATACTCAATAAAATTCTCGAAAATTGAATCCAAGAACACATCAAAACGATCATTCATCATAATCAAGTAGGCTTCATCCCAGGGATGCAGACATGGGTCAATACCCGGAAATCCATCAACGTAATCCACTACATAAACAAACTCAAGGAAAAAAACCATATGATTGTTTCATTAGATGCTGAGAAAGCATTTGACAAAATCCAACACCCTTCATAATAAAAGTCTTAGATCAGGAATTCAAGATCCATACCTAAACATAGTAAAAGCAATATCTATCAAACCAGTAGCCAACATCAAACTAAATGGAGAGAAACTTGAAGCAATTCCACTAAAAACAGGGAGTAGACAAGGCTGCCCACTCTCTCCTTACCTACTTAATATAGTCCTAGCCAGAGCAATTAGACAACAGAAAGAGGTCAAAAGGATACAAACTGAAAAGGAAGAAGTCAAAATATCACTATTTGCAGATGATATGATAGTATACTTAAGTAACCCCAAGAATTCTACCCAAGAACTCCTAAACCCTAAACCTTATAAACAACCTCAGCAAAGTGGCTGAATGTAAAATTAACTCAAACAAATTGGTTGCCTTCCTAAACTCAAAGGATAAACAGGCTGAGAAAGAAATTAGGGAAACGACTCCCTTCACAATTGTCACAAATAATAGAAAATACCTTGATGTGACTCTAACCAAGCAAGTGAAAGATATGTATGACAAGAACTTCAAGTCTCCGAAGAAAGAAATCAAAGATCTCAGAAGATGAAAAGATCTCCCATGCTCATGGATTGGCAGTATTATTATAGTAAAAATGGCCATCTTGCCAAGAGCAATCTACAGATTCAATGCAATCCCCATCAAAATTCCAAATCAATTCTTCATAGACTTAGAAAGAGCAATTCTCAAATTCATTTGGAGTAACAAAAAACCCAGGATAGAGAAAACTGTTCTCAACAATAAACGAACTTCCACGGGAATCACCATCCCTGACATCAAGCTGTTATTACAGAGCAGTAATGATAAAAAACTGCATGGTATTGGTACAGTGACAGACAGGTAGATCAATGGAACAGAACTGAAGACCCAGAAATGAACCCACACACTTACGGTCACTTGATTTTTGACAAAGGAGCTAAAACCATCCAGTGGAAAAAAGATAGCATTCTCAACAAATGGTGCTGGTTCAACTGGCGGTCAACATGTAGAAGAATGCAAATTGATCCACTCCTATCTCCTTGTACAAAGCTCAAGTCCAAGTAGACCAAGGTCCTCCACATAAAGCCAGATACACTGAATCTAATAGAAGAGAAAGTGAGGAAGAGCCTCGAACACATGGGCACAGGAGAAATTTTCCAATGGCTTATGCTCTAAAATTAAGAATCAACAATTAGGACCCATAAAATTGTAAAGCTTCTGTAAGGCAAAGGACACTGTCAATAGGACAAAACAGCAACCAACAGATTGGGAAAAGATCTGTACCAACCCTACATCTGATAGAGGGCTAATATCCAATATATACAAAGAAATCAAGAAGGTAGACTCCAGAAAGCCAAATAACCCTATTAAAAAATGGGGTACAGAGCAAAACAAAGAATTCTCAACTGAGGAATACCACATGGCTGAGAAGCACCTAAAGAAATGTTCAACATCCTTAGTCACCAGGAAAATGCAAGTCAAAACAACCCCAAGATTCCACCTCACACCAGTCCGAATGACTAAGATCAAAAATTCAGGTGACAGCACATGTTGGCGAGGATGTGGAGAAAGAGGAACACTCCTCCATTGTTGGTGGGATTGTAAGCTGGTACAATCACTCTAGAAATCAGTCTGGTGGTTCCTCAGAATATTGGACATAGTTCTACCTGAGGACCCAGCTATACCACTCCTGGGCATATATCCAAAAGATGCTCTAACATATAACAAGGACACATGCTCCACTATGTCCATAGCAGCCTTATTTATAATAGCCAGAAGATGGAAAGAACCCAGATGGCCTTTAACAGAGGAATGGATAAAGAAAATGCGATACATTTACACAATGGAGTACTACTCAGCTATTAAACATGATGACTTCATGAAATTCTTAGGCAAATGGATAGAATTAGAAAATATCATCCTGAGTGAGGTAACTCAGTCACGAAAGAACATACATGGTATGCACTCACTGATAAGTGGATATTAGCCTAAAAGCTCGGAATACCCAAGATACAATTTACCGACAACATGAAGCTCAAGAAGAAGGAAGACCAAAGTGTGGGTGCTTCAGTGCTTCTTAGAAGGGGGAACAAAATACTCACAGGAGGAAATATGGAAACAAAGTATGGAACAGAGTCCTAAAGAAAGGCCATCCAGAGACTGCCCCACCTGGGGATCAATCCCATATACAGTCACCAAACCCAGACATTATTGTGGATGCCAAGAAGTGCTTGCTGACAGGAGCCTGATAGAGCTGTCTCCCGAAAGGCTCTGCCAGAGCCTGACAAATACAGAGGTGGATGCTCAAAGCCAACCATTGGACTTAGCACGATGTCCCCAGTGGAGGCGTTAGAGTAAGGAGTAAAGGAGCTGAAGGGGTTTTCAGTCCCATAGGAAGAATAACAATATCAACCAACCAGACCCCTCCAGAGCTCCAAGGGACTAAACAACCAACCAAAGAGTACACATGGAGGGACACATGGCTCCAGCCGCATATGTAGCAGAGGACGGTCTTGTCAGGCATCAGTGGGAGGAGAGGCCCTTGGTCCTGGGAAGGCTAGATGACCCAGTGTAGGGGAATGCCAGGATGGGGAGGTGGGAGTGGATGGGTAAGTAGGGGAGCACCCTCATAGAAGCAGGGAGAGGAAGGAAGTTTCCAGAGGGGAACTGGGAACAGGGATAACATTTGAAATGTAAATAAAAAGAATATCCGATAAATAAAAAGATAGAAAAGAAAAAAGAAAAAGAAGCAGGTAGTCTCCAATTCCATTTACTCACTTAAAGCCACATAACTATACTCTTAAAATAATCTTATATTGTGCATATTCAACTAAATTATGCATATACATAGTGAAAGAAGAGTCTGTGGGTCCAAACCACTTACCAACAGGGAAATACACGATGTTATTTAAAAATAAAACTATCAGAACTGAAGTCAGGCACTGTGGGACATGACTGAAATCCCAGCACTTAGAGAAAGGAAAGAATAAAACTAAACAAAGGCTCAAGGACACCCTGATCTATACAGTAAGTTGTAGGCTAACCATGGTGACATAGCGAACCTATTTCAAAAAAGGAAGAAAAAAAAAAAAAAGACAAAGAAAAAGCACCTCAAACCATTAAAATGAGTATAATAAAATAGTTAAAAGAAAATACTGTTGTATATAATGCCTGAGAATTAGGCAAATATGCTAAATCAAATGCAATTTTTCTTGTCTTGAATTCTCAGATCTAAAACCTATGAACAAGGAGTATTGACTGTAATTCTGACACATCAAAAAAAGAAATGATATATCGAAAAAAATTATTGTAACATCATCAGAACAGCTTTAGTGAGATAATCACTAAATATCACTGACCACCTTACTAAACTCAAGCGTAATCTTTACTCTCTGGGAATCAATGTGATTTGGGGCTGGACAGAAAAGTATTAAAAAAGATACAATACTGTACTGGCTAGTTTTGTGTGTCAACTTGACACAAGCTGGAGTTATCACAGAGAAAGGAGTTTCAGTTGAAGAAATGCCTCCATGAGATCCAGCTGTAAGGCATTTTCTCAATTAGTGATCAAGGGGGGAGGGCCCCTTGTGGGTGGTACCATCCCTGGGCTGGTAGTCTTGGGCTCTATAAGAAAGCAGGCTGAGCAAGCCAGGAGAAGCAAGCAAGCCAGTAAGCAGCATCCCTCCATGGCCTCTGCATCAGCTCCTGCTCCTTGACCTGCTTGAGTTCCAGTCCTGACTTCCTTTAGTGATGAACAGCAGTGTGGCAGTGTAAGCTCAATAAACCCTTTCCTCCCCAACTTGATTCTTGGTCATTATGTTTGTGCAGGAATAGAAACTCTGACCAAGACAAATACAAAACAGCATATACTATGTTTAAATTAGTGACCAAAACAGAAGATTTTAGGAGCTAAGAGAAAGAATCAACTTACTGAAAGATACAACACAAACTTGTCTATACACTTGCCCATAGATTTCAAGAACTACCCTCCTCTCCTTGGTTACTATTTCCTTCCTCAAAGAATCTTTCCCAACTATTTTAGTCTCCACATCACTATAAGCCATAATATGAATTCGATTTCCTATAAACAGGCTTGTTAGCCCAACATCTGTGAGTTCATGAAGAGTATCCATATTGCTCAGTGTCAATTCTATACAAAAACAAAGTATCCCATTAAAGACACATGAACTGAGATAAGCACTGAGGAATAGTACTCAGTGGGCATAATAAAAATAACTAATCACTATTTAATGTTCTCAATACAGGTAACTTTCAGTGGGGGTCAGAGAAGAAAGATTATCCCTTTCCTCTCTTTTTAAAAGCTATTGGCAATGACATAAGTTACAATGTTCAAAACAAAAATTTCTAAATATATAATAATGCAGATAAAATGCTACACATTGAAAATCATTCATATCTTTCTAAAGATAATAATTAAATTCCTTTGTTCATACACACACAAACAGTGATCAGCCTAGTGGACATGGTAGACAGTTGACAATCACCTGAGTCTTCTATTTCACAGTAACTACAGCTTCTGGGCTACCTGATGTTTGTACCACTTCTTACAGAAGGAGCTCCATCAAAAAAGGATGAAATTACCTAAGCCAACAAAACTGTCAGTTATAATGAAATTTCAGTTCTTAGGAAATTTCGAGGAATCATAGCTTTCCTTTTTCCATCATTTCTCTTACTTGGAAGAAGCCCAAATGGTAATAGCACAATTTTGGGTAGCAAAGTTTAACTCAATTTATTTGGACAGTGAACTTGAATTATTGTAAGCAAAATTTTAAGCAATGTGAAATTATATATTCCAAATTATCAAAAGCAATTAAACTCACCTATAAAGGAACACTGATTTTATTTATTTATGTATTTTATACATATGGGTATTTTGCATATACATCTGCAAACCAGAAGTCGGTATAAGACAGTAGGTACTGTGAATTGAACTCAGGACCTTTGGAAGAGCTGTGAGTGCTCTTAACCACTAAAACCATCTCTCCGGCCCTGGAAAACTCATTTTAAATATGAAAAAAAATTTAAAGAAGGTAACTTTTCTAATCACATTCAAAGCAGAGCAAATACAAAACCAGTGGTTTTAAAAAAACAAGATTACCCTGCCCGTCTCCCTCCCCAGAGAGCTCCTGGGAACCTCGTCAGCCCCCTCCTCGCGCATCCCCATTCCCGAGTGTCAGCCTCCAATACCTAGAAACACATTCTACCTGGAATCTCCACACCTATCAGGGTCCTAGAAGAATTCCTACCAGATAACACAGCCACCACCACACTCCCCTAAGATCCAGAGAGAGAAACAGAAACCAAGAAATAAACACTCACCTAGCCAAGACAAGACCAGCCACCAACCCCTAGAATTACCATCTTCCCATACCCAGATGCCCAGACACCTGTGTAAAAACACAATCAATACCAGCCAGAAGAATATATTTCCAGTAGAGTCCAGCAACCCTACCACAGCAGGCTCTGAGAATTGCAATAAAGCTAAAGCACAAGAAACAGACCTTAAAATAGTCTTTATAAATATGGTAGAGGACCTTAAAGAGAAAAGGAGTAAATCCTATGAAAATACAGTGAAAGGAAATTAATAAAACCATTCAGAAATTAAAAGTATAAAATAAAAAAAAAAAAAAAAAAAAACCACCCAAAATCAGGGAAATATGGAAATGGAAAAATTTAAGAACTGGAACAGGCATGTCAGAGGCAAGTTTCACCACAGAATAATAGAGAGAATTCACGCATTGAAGACATCATTAAAAAAAAAAATGGTTAGCTCAGTCAAAGAAACTGTTAAGTCTAAAAACAAAATTCTGGCACAGCTAGTAAGTAGTGTACACCTTTAATCCCAGCACTCAGGAAGCAAAGGCAAGTGAATCTCTGTGAGTTCAAGGCCAGCCTTGTCTACAGAGGTAGTTCTAGGACAGCCAGGGCTACACAGAGAAACTTTGTATCAAAAAAAGCACCCTTCCCCAAAATTCCTGGCACAAAACATCCAGGAAATCTGGGATACTATGAAAAGACCAAATCTAAGAATAATAGGAATAAAGGAAGGAGAAGAAATCTAGGTCAAAGAAAATATTTTCAACAAAAAGAGAAGAAAATTTTCCTAAGAGGGAGATATTGTCAAGGTAACAAGAAGCATACAGAACATCAAATAGACTGATCCAAAAAAGAAATTACTTTCAGCACATAATGATGAAAACAATGTACAGAACAAAGAAAGAGTATTAAAAGCTGCAAGGGAAAAGACCAAGTAACATTTAAGGGCAGACCTATTAGAATAACACCCGACTTCACAATGGAGACCGTAAAACCCAGAAGGGCCTGGACAGATGTTCTACAGATTCTGAGACCACAGATGCCAGCCCAGACAAATATACTCTGCAAAAGTTTGAATCACAATAAATGTAGAAAATAAGACATTGCATGATAAAACCAAATTTAAGAAAAATCTATAAACCCAGCTCTACAGAAAGCGCTAGAAGAAAAACACCAACCTAAAGAAAGAAAACGCAGAGAATAAATGATCCCAGACTAGCAAATCAAGAGGGGACGCACACAAGTGTACTCACACATACACAAAGACACAGGCACCAGCATAGTCACAGGCACAGGCACATGCACAAACATCACAGATGCTACTAACAATGACAAAATATCAAGAATCAACACTGCTCATTGATGTCTCTCAATATCAATGGTCTTGATTCCCCAATACAATGACACAGTCTAATAGAATAGTTCTGAAAACAGGACTCATCCTTCTGCTGCATCCAAGAAGCACACATCAATATCAAGGATAGATATCACCATAGTAAAAAGGTTTTAAAAAGATACTCCAAATGGGCCTAAAAGCAAGCTAGTATATAGTCATTTTAGTATCTAACAAAATAGGCTTACTTCAAACTAAAATAATCAGAAGATAGAGGATACTACATACTCATTAAAAAAAAAAAAAATCCAAGAGAAGACATTGCAATTCTTAACATCTATGCACCAAACACAAGGACACCCAAATTCATAAAAGAAACACTACCACAGCTTAAATCACATATTGAGCCTCACACACTGATAGTGGGAGACTTCAGTACCCAACTCTTGCCAATAGACAGTTCATCCACAAAAAAACTAAACAGAGACATACTGGAGCTAACTGATGTCATAAATCAAATGGACCGAACATATATTTACAGAACATCTGACCCAAATATAAAATAATATATCTTCATTTCAGCACCTTATGGAACATTCTCCCAAACTGACCACATACCTGAACACAAAGCAAGTCTCAACAGATACAAGAAAATTGAAAATAATTCTCTGCATACTAGCTAAGCTAAATATCAACAACATCAGAAACAACAGACAGGTTAAAACTCATGGAAACTGAGCAATTCTCTACTAAATGAAAAAATAGGTCAAGACAGAAATTAAGAAAGAAATTAAAGACTTCCTAGAATTGAATGAAAATGGATACATAACATACCCACACCTAAGGGACAACAATGAAGATGGTTCTAAGAGGTGAGTTCATAGCACTAAGTGCCTGGAGAGATCTCATACTAGCAACTTAACAGCACACCTCAAAATTCTAGAACAACAAAAAAGAAGAAATCACATCCAAAAGGAGTAAATGGCAAGAAATAAAACCAGGACTAAAATCAATAAAGTAGGTAAAAATAGAACAGTATTTCAAATCAATGAAACAAGTGTTGCTTCTTTGAGAAAAGACTGACAAACTCTTACCCAAATAATTAAAAGAAAGAGATAGAATATCCAAACTGAGAAAATTAGAAATAAAACTGGGGACAAAAAAAAAGATACCAAGGAAATCCACAAAATCATAGGGACATACTTTAAAAACTTGTACTCCACCAAACTGGAAAATCTAAAAGAAATGGATAATTTTTTCAATACATACCACTTATCAAAGTTAAATCAAAATCTGATAAACAATTTAAATGGATCTATAACCACTAATGAAATAGAAACAGTAATTAAAGGTCTCCCACCTCCCCCAAAAAAGTCTCCCAACCAAAAAAGGCCCAGAACCAGATGGTTTTAGTACAGAATTCTACCAGACTTTCAAAGAATAGTTAAACCCAATATCCTTAAATAATTCCACAGAATAGAAATAGAAGGAACATTGCCCAATTTGTTTTACAAAGCCACAGTTACTCTGATACCCAAATCACATAAAGACACAACAAAGAAAGATGATTACAGATCAGTTTCCCTTATGAATATTGATGCATAAATTCTCAATGAAAAACATTCAAACTGGGGCTAGAGAGATGGCTCAGCAGTTAAGAACACTGAGTTCCAGAGGTCCTGAGTTCAATTCCCAGCAACTTATGTAAATCGTTAAATATAATCCATTATAAGAATAAACCAAAGGGGAAAATACACACACAACCATCTCCTTAAATACAAAAAAATACTTTTGTCAACACTCCAATGCCCTTTCATGATTAAAGTTCTAGAGAGATTAGGAAGGAATACAAGGGACATACCTGTACATAAGAAAGGCAGTTTATAGCAAGCCCATAGCCAACATCAACTTAAGAGGAGAGAAACTCAAAGAAAGTCCAGTAAAATCAGAAAGAAGACAAGGTTGTCCACACCATACCGATCCAATATCATACTTGAAGTCTTGACTAGAGCAATGAGACAACTGAAGGAAATCAAGGAGATACAATCTGGAAAGGAAGAAGTCAGAGTATTTTTATTTGTAGATGATATGATAGTATACATAAATAATCCTAAAAATTCCATCAGGAAATGGCTACAGCTGATAAGCTCTTTCAGCAAAATAGATGGGTGGATAATTAACTCACAAAAACCAGTGGCCCTCCTTTATACAAAAGAGAAAGAAACCAGGGAAACAACATCTTCCATAATAAAGTATCTTGGGGTAACTCTAACCAAGCAAGTGGAAGACTTGTATGATAAAAACTTTTAAGACACTGATGAAAGAAATTGAAGACATCAGAAGATGGAAAGAGCTCCCATGTTCATGGATGGATAGGATAAATATAGTAAAATGGTCATCTTACTGAAAGCAACCTACAGATTCAATGCATCTCCATCAAAATTTTAACATAATTCTCCACAGATCTTGAAAGGACACACACACACACACACACACACACACACACACACACACACACACACACACGCATAGCTAGCAAGCATACCTAAAGAATAAAGAACTGCTGGAGGTATCACTATCTCTGATTTCAAGTTATACTACAGTGCCTGCAGTGCGTGTGCCAGTCTGCACCAGGTCCTCTGTATACATATTATGGCTTCTAGTTTAGTATTTTTATAGGATTTCTAAGTATACAAATGAGTGGGTCTCTTGTGCCTTTTCTTGGGCTGTTTTTCTGCTGTTTGTTTTGTACAAATCTGATGTGTTAATTTGTCTTTATCTTATATTTTATTTTGTTATATTTTATTATTATCCCTTAGAAGCCTGTTTGTTTTCTAATGAAAGACAAAAAGGCAGTAGATGTAGATAGGAGGGGAGATGGAGAGGAACTGGGAGGAGTAGAGGGAAGAGAACCATAATCAGGATATATTACAAGAGAAAAAATCTATTTTTAATAAAAGTGGGGAGGATGTTTTGCATCTTTAGATCTCAAAACTCCAAAGACCTCTTTCCCTCTCTCAACCCTGAGATCACTATGGACTCACTAAACTGGCTAACTGGGATTCATATTCACTTACTGAGGTAAGGCAGGTACATGCCAAATTGCAGAGGGATCCAGAAGGTGATTACACAGAGGTAGCTTAAGCCTGAATTCTAGTTACAGTATATACAGGGACAGAGAACAATGTGGCCAGTATCCCATCAGACCAGACTGCTTTGGTCTGAATGCTTTTACTATCTAAGAGAGCTGGAGGGATTTGGTGGAAATGCACCCATCTGTTAGAAAGTTCCCATGCCAAACTGGCAGAGCACATCTAGTGCAAGGGGATACCCAACTGGAGGTTCCTTACATTCAGCCAAATAGGTCTAAGTGCAGTCACTTCTCCTCATGTTGGTAGGCCTCATATAGGAAAACACAGACAGAAACTCGAGTTAGTAGCCAGCACAGTAGCCCATGGCAGAGTAAATGGCAAGCCAGGGCAGAGTCTGCAAATAGATCTTTCTGGCCTACTTATTAGGAGCAGAGAAGTGTCAATAATCGTCTTACCACCACAGCAATCAGGCTCCAGACAAACCTGAGGTTGTAGGGAACAAAGACGAGCACCTGTCTCCCCTTGGTCAGGGCAAGCATCAACTGAAGACCTTTGCTGTTTGATTCTATCTTTTCTGTACTCTTTTGTTTACTGACCATTTTGGATTTCTTGATTTTCCACCTCATTTCCTCTCTCATGCCTTTACCCTCATACCTCATACCTTCCTCTTTTTACCTTAAACCATCCTGCTTGTTTTACTTACTTATCAATACTTTTTAACAATTTTGAACTCCTAGTTTACAAACCCTTGAGCTCCTTTCTTATAAAGGCGTTGGCAGTGTAATGTCCCACTTGCAGTTCCCTACATTTAAATGTCTGGCTTGGTGCTGTAGGGGTGGATGGCTCCAAGGATAACACCACCATGCTGCACAAGCTTCACCACCTGACTTGGATCCCCGGAGTCCAAGAAAAGGTATAAAAGAATAAACTTACTAAAAAAATATAATGTAAACTTTACTATATAATTATTAACAGATTTCAAGAAGTGCCCTCCTCTGCTTGGTAACTATTTCCTTTCTCATGTATTCTTCCCAACTATTTTAGTCTCTACATCACTATAAGCCATAATATAAATTCAATTTCCTACAAACAGCCTTGTTACTCCAACAACTGTGAGCTCCTTAATGAAAGAACCAGATGCTTTAAAAAATAGTATTTGAAGGGCTGGTGAGATGCTCAGCCGGTAAAGGAGCAAATCTGATCCACAACCCACATGGTAGAAGGAGAAAACTAACTTCAACAGGCTGCCCTCTGATCTCCACCCTCATGTGCACACAAACATAAACAAATCAACCAAACAAAAACTTAAAAACAAGATTTAACTTTTAATAATCCTTATATAGAAAACACAATAATTTACACTTAATCAAAACTGTTAAGACACGCTTAGCACCATTTAAATGTAGGGCAATGCTAGTGGAGACATCATCTACACTGCCAACGCCTTTATAAATGAAAGGAGCTCAAATGTTTGTAAACTGGGAGTCTAAAAATTGTTTAAAGAGTATTGATAAGTAATAAAAGCATGGTGTAAGGTAAAAAGAGGAATTAAAATACTAAAATTATTTTATTTTTATGTATGTGTATTTATGTCTTGTGAGAGGATATGCCCTGTGTGCTGATGTCTGTGGGAGCCAGAGAGGGCACTGGATCCCCTGGAGCTGGTTACAGGCCATTACAAGCTGTCTGATCCTCACTGGGAACTCAGCCACTGAGCTCTCTCCAGACCCACTATTTGTATTCCTAAAGCCAATAAACAGCGAATTTGTAATCACATCTGTTCTCTCATCAAAGTGTTTCAAAACTGACATTTTTAGTATTTTTAATCAGTAAAAAAAGTTTAAGAAATACATGTTTTTCTTTTATTGAAAATAGATTTTCCCTACAATATATTCTGATTACAGTTTTCCCTCCTTCTACTCCTCTCAGTTCTTCTCTACCTCCCCTCCTCGCCTGATCCACCCCTTTCTGACTCTCCTTAAAATAACAAACAGGCATCTAAGGGAAAATGAAATCAAGTAAAATATAGTAAGATTAAAAAACATCAGAATAGGATAAAAAAGATCCCAAGAAAAGGCACAAGAATCAGATGTAGACCCCAAAACACACTCATTCACACACTTAGAAATCCATGAAAACACAAAATTGGAAGCCATACTATATACACAAGGAACCTGTGGTATTTAAAAAAAAATTTTTTTTTTTTCTTAAACGAGAGGGGTAAAAAAGCCCTGACATGGCATTATGAGATAAAGACCCTTCAAAGATGCTACTAAGTTCATTTTTTGTTGGCTGTCTGCTGCTGGGCGTGAAGCCAACTCTTAAGAGTCTTAAGAGTAGTTTGTTTCTCCTGTGCCACTCACTTGGAGAAAACTAAATATCAGTTGCAAGTGGCTATGAGTTGGAGAGTGTCTCACTCAGAGATAGAGGACTGTGTCTACTTCTCCTTTCAGCTCTATGACCTCATCTGGTATACACCTGTGTGCCCAGTCTCTGTGGGGTGATATGTGCATTTCTCGTGTTGATTTGGAGGGACTTGTATTCTTGGTGTTCTCTATACTCTCTGGGCTCTAATACTTTTTCTGCTTCCTCTCCTAAAGAGTTCCCTGAATCCTGAGAGGAGGGATTTGAAGGAGACATCCCATTTAGGACTAAGTATTCAAGGTCTCTCACTCTCTGCATAATGTCTGGCTATGGTTCTCTATTTATTCCCACCTGCTGCAGGAGGAAGCTTCCTTGATAATGACTGAGCAAGATTCTGATCTAAGAGTACAACAGAATGTCATTAGGAATCCTTTTATTGCTACATTTTTTTTTTAAGGACAGAAATATTTGGTTTTACCCTCAGTCCCTGAGCTATCTAGTCTCAGGTTCTCTCACCCAAGCAGGGTCAGGTAGTAAGTTTGAGTTTGTAAGCTTTCTATGGTTGGAGATATCCAGTTTTAATAAGTGGTGGAGAGGATGCAGGATGCTATTTCAATGTTCTTATATCTGTTGAGACTTGCTTTGTATTTGAGTTTGTGGTCAATTTTGGATAAAGTTCCACGAGCTGCCGAGAAAAATATTTTTGTGTGTGTGTTTGAATAAAACGTTCAATGAACATCTGTTAGGTTCAAGCTTTATCTGAAAGTACTATTGAATATTCCTTAAAACTAAAATGGTATAATTGGCAACTTTGGGAGATTTGTTTTGGGAATAGGATCTCCATATGCAGCCACGGCTGTTCTCAAACTGGTACTTCTCCTGCCTCAGCCTTAGGTGCTAAATCAGAATTTAGTCTATGCCAGTCCTAACATACGATCAGATACTAAGTGTGACTATAAGACACCATGAAATAAACACAGAAGTAGTTTAATTTCTTAAGAAAGGTGATCAACACCTAACTTGCCATTTTCAGCAAACTACGATGTGACTAACCCTTTGTAACCCACTAAAGGAGTGTCATTCAAGTCCGTAAATTTACTATCAAAAAACCAATAGCTGTTACATCCAATCAAACGGCACAGAGTAAGAAAATCAAAGCACATAGTATACTTGATGAGTCATATTCCATAGCAAAATCATTTTTTTTGAAGTTTAAAAAATGGTTGCATGAAGCCTTTACAAGACACAAATTCTTATCTTAAGGAATGATACCAACAGTCACAAAGACTGAAAATCTACTTACTGTTATCTGACTCTAGGCTTAAAGAACAGTATTACATAGATGAACAAAATGTCCCCAGTTTTTAAAAAAAAAAATGTAAAATCTGAGAAGTAAAGTATCATCAGGCTAAGACCAGAGAAAAGTACCTCAACAACTAAGTTTTATCTTTACTTTAAGCTACCACTGCTTAAATTACTTTAAACAGTGAACTATTTCAAAAGTAAACTGAGCCAGGAGTTATAAACTATGCCACACTGATTCAACAATGAAGATAATTTCCCTGTTATTTTAAATATTTTAAATAAATGCTAATATTTTTCATCCAGATAAATTAAATTTTTCGAATTGTCAGCTAATTTATCACCAAATCTTATATATCTTGATAAACCATGGGAGAAAAAATATGAATATTGTCGCACTGTCAGCAAAGGTTTAAAATTAAAACTATAACTTAGTAAAAACTTCAGGTGAGTCTGAATTTTCTTGTTTTGATGGAAATATATATGTTCAGTTGTTGAACTACATTGTTCTTGTAAGTCAAGGTTCTGGTTTTCAAAATGAAGAAAAAAAGGCAATGAAATAAGCAAAAAGCTCTTAGTTATATCTATTACTTTATCAAGAGTCAGTTATTTAAATCTAAATCACCAGTTATATATCCCATAAGGCATTTCAAAATACTATTATTACATTGTTTCTCACAAGCCTTGTGAAGAAAGTCATACAAGATGGAACTGTTCAAGGCTGGGAACAAAGCATCCGCAGCAGCACACACAAGGCAAGTCATGAAAAGCCCTGCCTTCCTGCTCAGATGGCAGGCAGCTCAACAATGTATCATCCACAGGAATGCTGAGCTTCTGAATCACCTAGTAATTATTTTAAACTTTCTAAAAATGTTATTATCTTTATAACAGCAATTATTATTATGACCAAGGGGGGAGCTTGGGCATGCCCATGTGGAGATCAGAAGACATCTATGGAAGCCAGCTTTTTCCCTAACACCATGAGATCCACAGATCAAACTCAGGTCATCAAGGTTCGAACTTCAAGTGCTTGTACCAACTTCGCCATCTCATACACCTAAGAAAACTATTTTATAAAGAACTAAACAAAATCTGACATAACTATAGGAAGTATTACCTAAAACTGGATATCTAGTATAAAGATGCCTTGATGAAGAAAAAGGAAGAAACAGACCAGCATACATGCAGCATTTGGTCATTTGTACTCTCTCCAGACCCCACTATTCTTAACTGTGATGGTATAAGGATACCCCCAAATTTATGTGCCACACGTTAATCACTAGTAATAACATTAGCAAGTAGAGCCTTTAAGGAACGCTTAAAGTAAGATGGAAGGGTTTAATCACGAGTGGAATTAGAAAACTCTATAAAAGGTCTAGAGGGAGTAAGTTTTACCCTTTGACCCTTCCACTAGGTGAGGACATAGCTTGTGTCCCCTTTAAAAGACACTGTATCAAGTACCATCTTGGAAATTAAGTTCATGACTTCAACACATGACATACCTTTGGTGCCTTGACAGAATTTTCCAGACTTCTGGTTTGTGAGAAAATTAATAATCTTTATAAACTGCTTAGTCTGCTATTACTCAGCATAAATAAGCTGGTATACTGACTCAATGTGGCTCTGGATTCAACAGTTAAAACCATGCAGTGAAATAATTATCATGCTCTAGTCAACTACAAATTTATTTAAACAGAAACCACAAATAAGTAGGATATCCCTCTCACAAATTCTTCTGGTGAAGAAACCAAGAATCAGGAACCTTTATTAACTTGCCCAAATTCTAGTGTATCTGACCCTCATCCTTAAATTATTCTTCAAGAACTATTTCGTAGGATGTACCATTATCTTCACGGTACAACACTTCCTTCTCCAGTCTTCCTCTGACTGTGGGGTGCACAAGGGTGTGAGTCCAAGCTGGATGGTGGAGACTGTCCTTCACTTCTCTTTCAAGGCAAGGTTTCACAACTAAACCCAGAGATTGTCTGAATGACTTATCTCACTAGCCAGTGTGCCATGGGATTCCTACCTCCATCTGCTAAAGCCAAACTAGAGGTGACTGCGTACACTGACCGGCACTTACGTGGGGTCGGAAGATCCAAATTCTGGTCATGCAGTTTGTACAGCGAGCGTTTCCACCACTGAGTCGTCTCTGCAGTCTCGGCAGTAATTACTTTATACAGCTCTCCTCCTTACCAGTAGAGCTTTTTCTTAAAATTGGATGTTGGGGACATTACAATAGCATTAAACATTTACATTCTAATTTTAATTTATACAAGCTTAACCTAAATAATGTACAAAGTTTCTACTCTTTTAGACTTCTGTCCCAATTCTTTTGGTTATTGATATCATAAAATTAATCCTTATAGACTACATGTCCAAAGTACAAATAATTAATTTCAATATAATTGAATATATATATATATTTGAATATATAATTGAATAATATAATAATTAAGAATTATTCTTGTGTGTCTGTGTAAGTATATTATGGGGAAATCATGTACATGCTAACTCACATGAATGGAGACCAGAGGACAACTCTAGAGCGTTAGCTCTCTCCACCTTACATGAGTGTCAGGGATCAAACTCACATCATCAAGCGTGCATAGCAAGCAGATGGATTTACTGAGTCACCTCTCTGGCCCCTACCTAGTCTTTTTTAAATTATGCATAAAATAGACTGGAGTTACTGATTTTTTAACTAATTGTTTTTAATATTTATTCATCCTTAACAGAAAACAAGAACTGTAGAACACTTACAATAACATGAGTTTTTATGTTTTTAAATTTATTTTTATTTTATGTATACACTTGAGTACCTGCATGTATGTTTGTACACCACGTGTATGCCTGGCAGGACAAAGCCAGAGACAGCACTCGTTTCCTGGTACTGGAGTTACAAACAGCTGTAAGCCACAATATGGGAACTGGGAACTGAACTCAGGTCCTTTGGAAGAGCTCTTCACTGTTAAGCCAGCTTCCTAGCATTCAAGTTTCTTCATTACATTTATTTACTTATTTATTTACTCAGACTGCATATGTAGGCTAACATTCCATATTGCATATGTATAGGTCAGAGAAAAACTTTTGAAGTTGTTTCTCTCGTTCTACCATATGGGTCTCAAGAATCTCTCATGCTGGGCAGCAAACACCTTCTGCTGAAATATCCTTCAGGTCCAAATATTAAAAAAAGAAAAAAAATGTTTTGAGACAAGGTCTCACTGTATAGTCCTGACTGGCCTGGAACTCTCTGCAAACCAGGAACTTTCTGCTAGCCTGAAATTCAGAGATATCTGCCTTATGCCTCCTGGGTGATGGGATTAAAGGTATGCACCATCATACCTGGCTACAAATTGATCTTGTGTTACCTCACAGGGCTACTGTGACACTTTATACAAATTCAGTGGTTTGCCACAATAGAACTTTATTCTGTTATTGTTCTAATGTCCCAAAGTCCAAAGCCAGGTCTTCAATCTCTACCTCCATCAATCTCATTATCTCCTCTTCAGAAGACGTTTTTAACTGTATTTAAGTATCTTACTGGTGGTTTGAAGGAGAATGCCCCCCCTATAGGCTCATATACTTACATGCTTAGTCATCAAGGAGTGGAACTCTTTGAAAGGATTAGAAAGATTAGTAGATGTGGCCTTGTTGAAGAAAATATGTCAATAGGAGTGGGCTTTGAGGCTTCAAAAGCCCATGCCAGGCCCAGTGAGGGCCTCCCCACTACCACCAGTCTCCCCCAACTCCACCCTGCCTGTGGACCAGGATGTAAAGCTCTCAGCTACTTCTCAAGCACCCTGCCTGCCTGCCTGCCACCACGCTCCCTGTCAGGGTCAGGGTAATGGGTAATGGACCAACCTCTGAAATTGTAATCAAACCTCCAATTAAATGCTTTCTTTTATAAGTACTGTCTTGGTCATGGGGTCTGTCTTTTCACAGCAATAGAACCCTGACAAAGACACATGTTAATCTAGGATTATCTGTCTTTATACTTAATGACATTTGCACAGTCTCTTTTCCAAATATGGCCCATGTTTACGTTATGGGTACAAACATCAGTTATTGGTGGTTGTCAGGGACAGGAAGTGATGAGAAGAAAGGGTCATAGAAAGGCATGGGAAAGTTTTTGATCCATTATCATGATTATAGTAACAGCTTCATGGATATAAACACATTACAAGTTGCTAAAGCGAGTTGGGTACCTTTACTCCCCAGCACTTGTGAAGCAGAAGCAGGTGGATCTCTGTGAGTTTGAGACCAGTTTGGTCTACATAGTGAGTTTCAGGACAGATAGGGCTATGAAGAGAGCCCCTATCTCAAAAACAAAATGGAACAAAAAGACACCCTCCAAAAGTTACCAAGGTGTATACTTTGCAGTGAGAACACTATCATTTCTCATATTGGAATTTCAAAATGCAACCATGAGTGATACTGACCCTAAGCAAGCAATTTAAACTCAAAACCAAACCAAACCAACCAAACAAAAACCCAAAAATAACAAAAACAAAACCTGAATTTATTTTTTGACACGTAGAAACTGAGGAATCTATGATCCCAGCACTCTGGACACTTAGTAGGATCATGAATTTCAGGATGATAGCCTGGGCTACAAAGCAATACCCCTCCTCACCAAAAAATGCTGGAATTGAGAAACAAGAGAACAATATAGTTATAAATTCAATGAATGACAGACTGACAGTGGCTACCCCAAAAAGGAAGGCAATATAAATCAGAAAGCTTAATGTGTCTTCCCCATGTGATCTCCATGGATACCTGGTGAATGCTTGTGCAGTCAGTGAACCCCAGAAGCACAAACTCACACAACTCCTGTGTTAACTACCAAGTGATGGTTGTAGACAGGGAAGGTTGGCTAAGCAAAACCAAGTGACAGAACATCCAGGAAAGTTGCCAAAGCAAATAGAAAACTTTTAAAAGGGAACACCAAATCAGACTTTAAAACTAGCATACACAAGACCAAGGAACTCATGTATCCACTTGCATTCTCATTTACCAAGACAAAATTTTACCTCGTAATTACTTTGAGGGAAGGAAAAGGAGAGGGGAGAGAAGATGAACTCTCACAGGTCTCACTGCCTCTTCCCAGACTCTTAATAGAATTTAATAATGCACTGGAAAATCTGCTCAAACACAAAAATTCCTGCTGTATTGTTTAGAAACTGCTAAATTAAACACATATGAAAAATGCATGTTTCCTATTCCATTGAAAGCTTAAGTTAAACATAGTAAAGCAAATAAATGTAATGTATCTATTAATAAATTTTATGGTGTTATTCCATGTTAGAAATATATCACTTTAAAGGACCAAAGCAATCTTTGAGAAAGATCAAGCATCCTTGATGAGGAGATTTACTAAGCAACACCCATTTGTTCCAGTGTATCAAGTTTAACTCCCATGACTAGCAGTTGGATTTGGCAATCTCAATGCATAAGACAAATAATTCATAAAAGTTTGACAATAGTATTTTTAGTTTGCATGCTTCTTGGATTGAGCCCATAAATGCTTCTACTTTATGCTACTCCAGGGACTGATTCCATTCAGGCACAAAGATGTTTGTCAGCCATTGTAAGAGACTAAAATACTCTGTGCAATCATCATATTCTGAGAACTCAAATGATACATGTCATTTGGGAAGACATTCAGAACCCAACAATTAAAAAGTGACTGTTGCTGCTTTGAAGTGGCATCAAGGAAGTGTGACAGAATAACTGAGTCTATACATTATGCTTGAGAAATAAACCTCTAATAGTGTTTATGGTTACCAATGATCACATTCTGGTAAGTTTAACAATTTAATTTATATCTCTCTGTCATAAAACTAGGCTGAGAACTGTCATCTAAAATAGCTTGTCAAATGTAAACGTGTTTATATTATGAATGTACCTTGATTTTACTATAAAGCACAAAGTGTTTTTAATTTTAATGAGGGAGAAATACATCTAAAATTAGAACTTAACAAAAACATCTGAATCAATTGTTTCCCCCAACTACTTCCAAACAAAATACTTCAAATTCCACACAAGATTCTGCAAACCCATGAGTACAAGCTCTAATCTTGACACTGAATTTGGAACATCTCCATGGAGGAAATTCATGAACCAGATGTGATTTTATTCTTCCAGATGCATTTTATAAATATGAGGACAAATAAAACATCTCTCTACTTAAAAATACACTGGCAAAGAGGAAATCCTACAGATCTTCAGTCTTCCACCACTCTAAGGTGTCACTTACTAGACACTAAAGGAGAAATACTAACAGTTGCTATACTATCAGTGAACATAACTTCATCAACTTTACACAGTTCATCGTTTCTGTGTTCAGTAGCTATTTTAATCACAACAGAAATTATTTTAAATAATACTTACCTTTACATTATATAGAAATTAAGGACAAATATATATCTTCAGTTTTAATTAGATCCCATGACTTCAAGATTCAAGATAAATTTTTATGTACAAAGAAAAATGAATCCACAGTGGTAAATTAATGATCCCAATAAAATTTGAGAAAATTTAATTTCATAATCCCAAAGTTTTATAATACTTTAAAATGTCAATGGCACAAGTCCTAAAATTAAAATTTAGTATCACAAAATCCAATTTCCAGCATATTAAGAACTAAACAAACAATAGTGATCTTTAGGAACATCGTATGCATTACGCATTGTGCGTGTGCGTGTGTGTACTACTTTATATGTATGGGTGTTTTGGCTGCCTGCATGTCTGTGTGCCTGATACACCCAAAGGCCAGAGGGAAGCATCAGATCCCCTGAAACTGAGATTGTTCTGAGCTGCCATATGGCTACAGGGAATCAAACCAGGGTCCTCTGAAAGAGCAGCAAGCTCTCTTAATCACAGAGTTCTTTCTCCAGGCCTTGGGCACTTACATTTGCTGCTTCCATCAGAAATCTTTCAAACATTTAACAGATCTTATTAAATATTTAACAAAAGTCAAGAAAACGGATGAGCTTCTTGAGATGTTATTTTATCCTGAAGTGATACATAAATACAATTTAGTTATAAGAACTGTGAACAGATAAATTTAACCTTAATTCCTACTTTAAATGATAATTGCCTATTCCACTAAGAAAGAATGGCAACCCATGCACCACTGCAAATTATTAAGTCATTAAGAATTTTAAAAACACATTACACTGGCTTTACTTCGGTGCAATTGTTTTCAATAATTTAATAAGGATTTTAAATTTAATTTATCCTGACATAAAAATGATTGTTTTAAGTTTAACAGCCTATTTTAACTTTAATCCAAAATTATTTTAAATGATTTTTCAGTAATACTTAATTTAGTAATACAAATTATTCAAATTCTAAATAAAAGGGAAAAACTTTCCCAAGAAGGAGGTATTTTAGAAGTGATTATGTGTTTAATTTAAAGAGTGAGGATGATTTCTTGGTGGACATGGATGCTAGGAACCAGTTATTACAATAACTGTAGAGTAATAAGCAAGAATTCAGGTCCTGGGCTTTTGCAAAACTGTATAGTACAGTGGGTATTTTTCCAATACCATAATGAAAAGGAATTTATTTCTTTCACACCTTATGTACTGAATGCATAACTTTTTTCTCTTGTGCCAATAACTCTAGAGCTTTGCTAGGAATAATTCTGTTGAAAGATATAATTGTGATTAGATTTTATACAAAGAAAACAAAATTTAGTTAAAGAGATCTATTTCAGATGTTTTCTTTTCACAATTAAAAATACAAAGGAAAAAAGAAGAGAATGAGGAATTATTCTACCAAGGGGCCAGTGAGTAGCCCGATAATAAAAGCATTTGTGTAAGTCTAATGACGTGTGTCCATCCCCCAGAACCCATGATAGCAAAAGAGAACGCATATACCACATTAGGCCCATACCTGTAATCACTCATATACCACACAAACAAGCAGTAATAATTTTTAAAAAATTAATTGAAAAGAAATTCTAGAGACTGGAGAGATGGCTCAGCAGTTAAAAGAACGTCTCTCTCTTGCAGAAGACCCAACTCTGGTTCCCAGCACCTGTGTCCATCAGCTGAAACCACCTATAAATCTAGCTCCAGGAGAGTCAAGGTCCTCCTCTTGCATCGGCAGATACACATACTTACACAAAGGTACATAATTAAAAATTTTTAAATATTTTAAAAGAAATGAAAAATTTTACCCACGGCAAAAAAAAAAAAAAATCTATTTAAAAGAAATCAATTACAAATTTTACTTAAACTTACTTTGAATTTGAATGACAAAACTTAATCTGAATTGCATAAAGCTTCTGGTTTTTATAAGCTAAACCTGAATGAGACTAGCCATGAACACATTCCATATATGTTAAGATTAAATCCTAGTTTTTCAAACACATCTAGCTTTTCCATGATTTATACTCATGAAAAAAAAAAAAAAAACCACACACCTAAGTATAAACCACCCATTCAACAACAGATGAGGATAGCTGCAATCTAACATAAATCAATTAGCAAAAACATCTTTGGGGAAAATAAAATCTGTAGTGCTCAAAAAACAGAACCAAAAAGTGAAGAGAAAAAACAGAAAAGGTAAAATCAGGAAAGCAAATTATTTTAATCTGCTATAAAAACTACAATCTTTCAAAAACTAAGAGATTGTTTCTTACAACAAAAACCTATTAAGGAGGTTAAAAAAATTTAAAAACATCAAATTTGTAACTTAATAAGAAAAAAACAGAAATGAAGAGAATTTTCCTCCTTTTAAATTATTATTGCTTTTATTTGGCAATTCTGGGCTTGAGCCAGAGCTTCCCATGTGCAAGCCAAGCACTCCTGCTGCCTGAGCTCCTATCACCAGCCACTTCTCAACTCTCCTCAAACTTACCGCCAGCCACTTCTCAACTCTCCTCAAACTTACTGCCAGCCACTTCTCAACTCTCCTCAAACTTACCGAGCACTGGCTCGTTTGTGCGATCGCTCTCTAACAGCATGTTTTCAGTATTACACTTTTATAATCAAGTATATTTTATTTCAATCTCATAAGTATTTCCAGAAACCAAACCATAAAACAAATATTTAAAGCTTTCATTTAGTATGTCACTATTGGAATTTTGTTTGATAAGTTAAATAATAGAAACTATCATTAATAAATATTTTTAAAACATAAGTTAAAATATTATTTGATTCATTTCTTAGTCAAATATTTAATGAGAGCTTACAGTGGTCCAGGGACTTCAACTACAGCAAAGATGCAGAACTGATCGAGAGAACGAGCCTACTGCCCCCGTGAAGGCCACTCTCATTGGGGTCAATGGGAAACTAA
Source organism: Uromys caudimaculatus (assembly GCA_028551405.1). Taxonomy (NCBI): domain Eukaryota; kingdom Metazoa; phylum Chordata; class Mammalia; order Rodentia; family Muridae; genus Uromys; species Uromys caudimaculatus. The sequence goes on along the minus strand of CM052703.1, from coordinate 85,940,889 downwards.
GTAGTAATGACAAGTGCTACTCGAAAACTTATTCCACTTTTCACTTTCTGCAGCATTTAGTGTGAAATGCTGGTGAATTACCAATTAAAATTTCTGTGAAGTTCCCAAGTCAAATGTCTCTTAGTACTTCTCTTACTCAGGGTTTCAGGACTAATAAGTCTCCCTCATTCATGGCTCTAGTTCTTTTCCGCTTCCTTTTATTTCTAGAAAAGCAAGAATTTTAAGTGGCACGTGAATTTTTCATATTCTTAGACTAAATCTCTTCAAAGACACTATCATAATTTTTAAAATCTTAGCACATGTTCTTCACAGTACTAATGTATTTCTCTTAATTCTTAATCCCTTAGATGAAGAAAACTGCCCAACTCTAAATGTGTTAAACCAAGCCTAGTGACATAACTTGCAATCCCAGCTACTTAGGGAGTGAGACTATAAATTCAATGCTTACCTGAGCTATAGAGTGAGTTCAAGAGCAGTCAGGTTAACTTAGTAAGACACTGTCTCAAAGTAAAACTTTTTGTTGGTGCTGGTGAGTTTTGTTTGGTTGGTTGGTTGGTTTAGTTTCGTTTGTTGGTTTGTTTATAGTTTGTTTGTTTTTTTAAATGACCTTAGAGATACAACTAAACTACAGCATGCTTGTCTAGCAAGTGTATAGTCTTGTTCTTAATCCCTAGTACTGGGAGAAAATATATACTTTAAATTCTAGTTGTGAGGCCTTAGGTAAATTATTTAGTATATGTGAACTTCAGTCCACTCAATTTTGAAATAGAAAGAAAGGCAGTGATTTATCTAAATGATTACAGAAGGGGCTGGAGAGATGGCTCAGCGGTTAAGAGCACTGACTGTTCTTCTAGAGGTCCTGAGTTCAATTCCCAGCAATCACATGGTAGCTCACAACCATCTGGAATAGGACATGATACCCTCTTCTGGTGTGCATGAAGAGAGCTATAGTGTATTCACATACATAAAATAAATTTTTTAAAAATTGTTAAAAAAAAAAGAAAGAAAGAAAGAAAGAAAGAAAGAAAGAAAGAAAGAAAGAAAGAAAGAAGCAGATGCCTATCTGCTTTCTTAAAAAAAGATTACAGAAAAAATTAAATGAGGCAATACATGTTAGGGTACTTGGAACATAAAAACCTATAAATAAATATTAGCTATAACAAATTATAATGTATTATTTATCTTTTTTGGGGACTCCACGTGCATCACCAACCTGAGGTCTCTTTGTTTTTCTTCACCTTTGGAAAAATACAGTATCTTTTTAGATCCTCTCATTTGTAGATCAAGAATTCCTATAAGAAAGGATGGCTGTGTTCTAAAAACCAGACTATGAAGCTTTGCTCTTTCCCTTTCCAGCCAGTGTCAAGCAATGGACATCTCTTGGGACAACTGGCACAAGCACCACCAACTGGGGACAAAAGAAAGCCCCTCCACACCACAAGAACTAGAAGTGTGAGCTGGAGCTGCCAACACTAAGACTGTCTGTATCATATATACAGTCTTAGTCTGAGGAGACAAAAAATATCATGCCCTGAGATTGGATGTGGGGAACTTCTCCTGGGGCTCTGTGTGTTGTGCTAAAGAAACCCCAAGGATCACTGCTGCTGTCTACAATGCATTCAGTGACAAACTAGTCTGCACCAACACCTGGTGAAGAACTGTACTGTGATGGCTGACAGCACACCCTGCTGACAGTGGTAGAGTCCCAGTATACACAGCCCTGGGCTAAGAAGAGACAGTGCTAATGCTTGAGGGGAAGGACTTTATATAAGAAAACAACCAAAATTAAGAAGAAGTATGATGAAAAGGAAAAGAATGTCAAGGGCAGCGGTTAGCTAGTGAGGGAGTTCCAACAGGGCCAGCCTCTGGCCTGCACTGCATCCAACCTGGCCAGTGTGGCAGAGCAGAGGGCCACGTGCTAAAGGGCAAGGAGCTAGTGTTCTTTCTGAGGAAGATCAAAGCCTGGAAAAGCAAATAAGTTGTCATCCATAGCTCATGTAATAAAGGTGTTTATTTTTCTTTGAAGAAAGAACAGAACTATAATATGTAAAGTGACCCCGCTCTTCTCATTCTATCTTCATTGTTCTTAATATCTCTTACTTTTTATCTTGTGTTTCTGTGCTATTTATCTACAACAATTCTAAATGAATTTGTTCTTTACTTATTTGTTAATATTTATTTTTTTATTATTATTATTCTACTTCTTGTATATATTTTCCTGATTGCTTGAGAAATTGACTTCTCAAAGGTAAAGGATTAAGAAAGAGAAGCAACAATTCTGACAAAGACGCATGGCTGAAAGTACAAGAGCAAAGGAGTAGGACAGACAGAAAGTGCTCACCCGCCCATTCCCACAGAACCCTCCCTTGATAGCAAATTCAGTCCACTCCAGAGGGTCTGTGTCCCCAGGATTTACCTCCCACTTGGCCCTCCTCCCAGTATCACACCACCACTGCTCAAGTTTCTAAAGTTTCAACTTCAGAGTATACATTCAAAACATAGCAAAGGAAATAATGGTGCTACCAAAGGCATTTGAGAAATACAAATTTACATAATCCTTTACAACTTAAAATACAGTGTCTTTCACTTGTTTCTTCAACCACCCTGGGACTTGGAGGGAATAAGCATGGTTTACTACCCCAGTTTAAGATAAGATCTGAGGTAAGAAACTATCAAGTCACCAATACACACAAACACACATACATCCATGCACAAATGAATAAATATATGAAATGAAATTTAAAAAAAAAAGCCTACATTTTCACTAAATGATTATTAGAAATACACAGTTCTCTTAGTAACTATTCTTATTGTTGTTGGCTAATTTCAAGGATTAAAGCCTGAAATACTTCCTACCTCCTTTACTGCTTCAATTATTCTCAAGCAAAGTTAATTGAGACGCTGACTGTTCTAGATGCTGCTCAAGTTATTTATGAAAATATCATGTAGCTTTGATTCTAAGACATATCTTGGCCAGGCAGTGGTGGCGCACGTCTTTAATTCCAGCACTTGGGAGGCAGAGGCAGGTGGATTTCTGAGTTCGAGGCCAGCCTGATCTACAGAGTGAGCTCCAGGACAGCCAGGGCTACACAGAGAAACCCTGTCTCGAAAAACCAAAAAAAATATTCATTTGAACATAACTTTGGTTAAAAATATTTACATTTGTTAAAAATATATAGTCATACAGAAAATAATGATTATACAGTATATATTTTATATTTTGAAATATATAAAATATGTTTTATAATATATAAACATATATTTTATATATAAAATAATTTATATTTTATAATATATAAAAATATATTATATAGTCTCAAACAGAAAATAATACTACACATATAAAGTTGATGGCCATATACTATGTAAGGCAGTTCAAAGTAGCAGAATATGTGAAATCTTTAATAACTGGTTACTGATTTACAATGCCATGAGATGATTAATAAATCAATTTAAAAAAACAAAATAGTCTTTTCCAAATTTACCCCCCTCCCCCAAAGTTTCAACATGTTGTGTCACTTTCTTGTGTAAGAATCTATAATGGTCTGGGTATGATACATGTCTATAATCGTGGCACTTGGGAACTAGAGACAAGAGGAACAGAAGTTCAAGGGTATCATAGTTGAACCCAGTGTCTTCTCTCAATTCACTCAAATTCATTGAGTTCTTAACACAGCAAAGACAGTTACACAACAGCATGCACCTATTCCTTTCTAAACAATTACTTTTCCCTAAAAGATCTTAAAAGTCTTGGGAATGTGGAAAGTGTCCATCTCTTCTCCATCAGAGGAGAGGAACTGAATTAGAAAGTGGAGAGGTTTTTAGGGCTAGAGCGTAGCCTAATGAGAGAAAGCCAGTTGGCTGACAAGAGGCCCTAGGTTCAACAGACTGCATGAAAGAATGAAACCAGGACTGGAGAGGTGAGGGGTGCAAGGGAGAAGGAGAAATTAGATGGGGGGGTAAGGGAAGGGCAGCAAAGAGGAGGCATCAGAGGAGGGGGAGGGAAGCTTTAAAGACGGGAAACTCAATCTTCGCGAAATTAAATAAAACCCTCAAACCAAAGACTTACAAAGCAGTTCAGCTAGTCCAAAGCTCAGTCTGGGGAGGGTTTTGCTTTCACAGTATTGACACATGAACAAGCAATTCAAACTGTAAGAATCAAAACTTGTGCTCTAATTTGCTTTTCAACTTAAGGCAAGTTTAAAATACAAACAGACCCATTATTCAGCTGTTTCTTGCAGTTTAACTCATGATTTTCCACTTTTTTATGAACTTTGCAGTTTCAACAGAAATTATGTGTGATTATTGAGAGGGGAAGAATGGACAAGGACTGGTGACCTCTTAGACAGAACTACAAAGATCTATTTGAACTTGGTGAAACCGCCTTAGGACACGCTGGAGCACTAGCTCACTTTCCCTAATAATAACCACACAATAGGACTCCTCTCAGGGATAAAAGTAAAGCAGGGATGCTATAGCATTTCTAAAGAATGAAAGGTATTTAGTTTAAACTAACAAACAAAAGAAAGGAAGGAAGGAATATAATGCTTCTGGTCAAAAGTCCTCTTTCTGGAATTCATGATGAATGAGAAGAATTTTCATCTCTCAAAGCAATGTGCAACGTGCAGTTCCTCTACAACTGTTACTGAAACAACGGATCTTATTACAAACCACGTTAAAGAAACAAACAAAGTCTCTTTCAAGTGCTTCTCTGATTCACCTTTCCTTTCTTCTCAACACAGTTACAGCTCTGAATGCCAAATGTTAGTTACACTGAAGGACAGGACATTAGACAATTTTAACATCAGCAAATTGAATTCAGCTATCCTTCGTCACTGACTGATGACTCTATTCCTATTTGTACATTTTTAAAGTAAGATTTATGTCCTTCCTGGAAGCTCTTTTTGCATTCCAGATTACAATAGGGACTCAAGTATAACAACAACAACAACAAAATGCAGTAAGTCAAGAGTTAGGCAGGACAGGACTCAAATTTTTCAACAAAATACTAATCTTCACTTTAAAAATTTTTTAGCACGCCGGGTAGTGGTGGCACACGCCTTTAATCCCAGCACTTGGGAGGCAGAGGCAGGTGGATTTCTGAGTTCGAGGCCAGCCTGGTCTACAGAGTGAGTTCCAGGACAGCCAGGGCTACAGAGAAACCCTGTCTCGAAAAAAAAACAAAACAAACAAACAAACAAAAAAACAAACAAAAAAAAATTTTTTAGCACAAATGAAACTAAGTTCTAGCTTAATATCAAACCTTGAAATGTAATCAGAAGATGTATGTTTCTGAGGTGTGTTTTAGAAGAAAGTACTTAGAAAAATGTTCTGTACTCTACAGGAAGTAGTTGCTTAAACCATGCATCCAATGTCTTTCTAATGTTATCTGTGTAAGACAATCACCATCAATTTTCACGTTCAAGTTTTAAGAAAACTAAGTCAGTTTCCTATAAAGTCTGAAATGATGGTTAAACAAGTTATTTTTAACTTCTAGAACAGAAATAATGGACTTTTAAAGAGGGGTTTTGTAACCGCTCAGAAGGATTTTAAACTCACAGTTCTCCTACGCTGGCTTCCCAAGCCATTATACTTTTAAGCAGTTAAACAATTTCTATATGTAAATTACTTTAACAAATGATTGTTTTTTTATTTCTACTACTGATCATCTGCTGGGGACAACACTTACGTGCACGCACGCATGCATGCGGGCGCACACACACACACACACACACACACACACACACACCTTCCTCTGTTAAAGTCACATCTGCAGGGGGGAAAAGGCTACTAAAAAAAGAACAACCAGCTCTTTCATGTTCATATCCTGCCAGCAGATACTTTGCAATGGTCAGGGATGTACACTGTCGTACAGGAATAATGTTATATATTAACATAATTAAGCAGGAAATCCTAGGTCAAAATTAAAGTGGCTATATTAATAATATAATTAACTACATAAATCTGTGGTCTTTGATTAATTCTCTGATTTGCAATATGTTTTCTAAACATTATATAACAAAGACTGAGTACACCTCTCCCCTTGTCTTTTGCAATGAGTACATTTGTAACTAATGGTCACAACGTATGAAGTATTCAGACTGTTGTGCACCCTTAAAGACCCCCAACAACGCAGCTTAGGTTTCTGGAGGGTTTTTCTTTGTTTTGTTTTGTTTTTCTTTGTTTTGTTTTGTTTTCTTTATTTAAAAGATTGGCTGACTTCAAACCTAATGTCTAAACTGGAAACAAGTAAACTATATTTATTAATTTCTTGGAGTGAAATTATTTTCATAATGCTAAGCAACATCAATAATTATCATCCACCAATTGACAGATGATAGCATCCACCAGCTGATATGGAACTAGCTCACAGAAATGAAATACATACACAGAGAGCCAATGGGTAAAATACATGTGGAACAGACAGTTTTCAAGTTGATCTGGTTTGCTCAGACTCTGCATATTTCCTTCTCTGAAATCTCTCAGTTTCTCCTTTTATTACCAATATGCATTCAGCCAACTTGTCCTTATGGAAGGATTTAACACAACTATGGAAACATTCTTGACATGCACCCCCCCACACACACACACACCCCAACTGTGTTTCAATTAGGAAGTTTTTTTTTCCTTTCCTCCCACCAAAAGGTAATGAGAAGGGGAGGAAAAGCATTAAGCCTTGGCTATACATCAGACTGTCCTGGTTGTCTCACAGTCAATTTTAAACATGATTAGTAGTTGACTTTTACCAGACGTTGACTATTTAATTTTTAAAAAAATAAATAAATAAAGCAACCAATACTGCTCCAAGAATATGTATTTTCATAAACCAAGAACTTTCTTTTTTTTTTTAAAGATTTATTTATATATTTCTTGTATGTGAATACACTGTCGCTGTCCTCAGACACCCCAGAAGAGGAATCCTCACTACAGATGGTTGTGAGCCACCATGTGGGCGCTGGGAATTGAACTCAGGACCTCTGGAAGAGCAATCAGTGCTCTTAACTGCTGAGCCATCTCTCCAGCCTCCACCAAGAACTTTCTTAAAGGCCTGAAAAATAAGCTATATTTCTCTGATATTTTAGAATACGAAGTTACAACTCAAAAAAAAAGCACTAAAAGCCGCTAAGTATTTGAATCATAAGAATTTTCCAACATATCACTTATTCAGTACTCCTGTGTGGCAAAGAGCCCAACTTCTAAAATTAGATCAAATAAGCTAACCAAAAAGAGTAAAATTAAGTATAACAATTCTTTTTAAAGGGGACTTGGTTTCCCTCATAGGAGAACCTGTGGCTGCCTCTAAATCAATAGATACTATTAGCTTGCATAAAATTCTAACAAATGCAAGTGACACTGAAGTTCACAAAAATGCATTTAGATAAAGGCTGAGAACGAAGACATGAAGTCTCAGCAAACAAAGTAGGCTAGGCCAGACCTTCATACCTATACACGCACAGCTACTGTAAGCGCCAGCTGCTACTGCAGATGACGGAACCTAATACTCCTGAGGAGTACTTCAGCTATTGATGGTGAAATACTGTTAACATGCAGTCTTAGGAAGGTACATGACTTATAAGTGTGCGCTTTTGCAGTTATACACATACACCCTTACCCTGTCTATGCCCTTTTTCTGCTTTCTGCCATAGCAACTCTTTCATGACTCAGCACATTACTATGACTTTATCCCTCCCAGCATAGTCTCACTATTTCAATAGCTGGATTCACCTGTTATTTTACCTATTGAAATTCAAGATGAATCAGAGTATCTTCTAAAGAGACACCTCAAGGAGGAGTCTGACAGAAAGAAATGAGATTAAGAATGGCAACATGGGGACCAGCTCATACATATGTACAATACAGTTGAGTAAAATTTTCTTTCCTGCTTTCTACATAGTTTACTTACTAAATAGTAGTGATTACATTATAATTATTTGTATTTTCTCCTTAAGATTGATTAGGTGTGGGTGCATGCATGTGTGTAGTCAGAAGCAAATGTCAAGAGACTTCCTCTATTGCGCTCCACCTTGTTTATTGACATGGGGTCTCTCACTAAATCTGGAACTCACCATTTTGGCTAGACTGGTTGCCCAGCCAGCCTCCGTCTCCATGTCCCCGACACTGATTACTGGCACGTGCCACCATGTGGGACGTTCTCACGGGTTTTGGAGTTCTGAACTCAGGCTCTCATGCTTGTACACCAAGTATTTTATCTCCTGAGCCATCTCACCAGTCCCAAAAAATGGTGCTGTTTGTTAAGTCACTGGGAGTTATGATTGCCGCCACTGCACATTCCAGTGAAGTCCTAACTGGCTCATATATTTGAATGCACAGGGAGTAGCAATATTTGTTGGGAGTAGGTGTGGCCTTGTTGGAGGAAGTGTGTCCTTGGGGGTGGGCTTTGAGGTTTCAAGAGCCCAAGCCAGGCCCAGTGGCTCTATCTCTTCCCACTGCCTGTGGAGCTTGAGATAAAACTGCAGCTGTGTCTCCTGCACCATGTCTGCCTGCACACCACAATGCTTCCTGACATGATGAAAATGAACTAAGCCTCTGAGATTGTAAGCAAGCCCAATTAAATGCTTTCGTTTATGGAAAAAAAAAAAAAAGATTAGTAGGTGTAATAGCTTTCTGTTACTATGCCAGATACTCAACACTATCAACCTATAGTTTGTTTTTGCTTAAAAATATAGAACCTTCAGTCCATGATTGGTTGGCACCACTCTTTTTGGGCGGATGGTCAAACAACTCATGGCAAGACGTACATGGCAGGGCAAAGGCCTCGTTTCATGACCAGGAAGCAAAAGGGAAACAGAGGAAGAGACCAAGGCCTGACAGTCTCCTGCAAGGGCACACTGTCAGTGATTAGAAGCCACCATACCAGCCTACTTTCTTAAAGCTTCTACCGCCTCCCAGTGTCACGTGACTATAGGGCAACCCCTTAGCACATGGGCTTTTGGCAGCCATTCCAGAAGCAAATTATAGCAGTGAGAAAAACTGAAGGACTGTATCTTACCTGGGTAGTTTCACAGTATCTTATAGTTAGAATCCTTCAAGAGATTATGATACTTATTTGTAGTTACATGGGGGAAAAAAAAACCCACAGAAATTGTAATAATTTATCCTTACTTGAAAAACTAAAAACAAAAACCCCACACAACAAACAAAAAGTAAAAAACAAACTTCCCAGATTCTTCAAAACTAGTCACAAATGCAAACAAGGTTTCTATTTTGTTTTGTGTTGAGAGAGGGTCTTGTTGTGGAACTCCTGTTGTTCTGGAACTCTGGCTGGCCTCAAACTCACATAGATCTGCCTGTCTCTGTGTCCTGAGGACAGGGATTTATCTGTTTGCACCCTGCTTTCTCCCATTAACATATTCTCAGAGAGCTTTCTCAATAAACTTATTTCACCTTTTTCACAGATCTGAGCACATAAATTAAGACTACTGAGAAAGTTTTAGGTAGTTTGTTATTTTAAGAAACACCAGTAAATACACTTGTTACTAACTTAAAACCTCATCATTAAAGCAGATACCAACATTTAGTTACAGAAATTATATAGCATGACCACTTTCATGGCCAAAATCTTCACATATTATTGCTTTACTTTGCTTTTTAAAAATTAGGACTTTAATGGGTGGGATTTATGCTTCAGTAGAAGAGTGTTTGCTTAGCTATATAAGGCTTTGGGTTTAATCCCCAGTAAAATCCCATGCACGCACACAAACACACACCACACACCACACACCACATACCCACACACCCATACAACTTATAAATGGAAAGAAGGAACTGGAAATGATGGTTCAGTGGTTAAGAGCACTGACTGCTCTTTCAGAGGTCCTAGTTCAATTCCCAGCAACCACATGGTGGCTCACAACCATCTGTAATGGGATCTGATGCTCTCTTCTGGTGTGTCTGAAGACAGCTACAGTATGTATTCATATACATAAATTAATATTTTTTAAAAGGCCTTCCCATTTAAAAAATTAAATAATTGAAAAGAGATTACACTTATCCTTGGTAACTCAAAGCCACCAAAGAATTATTTAATTCTGAAAGAGACAACCCAGTTCTGTGTCCTGCTTCCCTTTTTAAAGTGTTTTTTTTTTTAATTTTATGTGTACATGTAAGTGCCTACATGTACATATATATACTGCATATGTGCAATGGCCATGGAAGAGAGAAGAAGGTGTTGAATCCCTTGGAACTGGAGTTATGGAAAGTTGGTAGTAAGCCACCAGATGGGTGCTGAGAAACAAGCCCAGGTCCTGTACAAGATTTTGGTCTCCAGTGTGTCTCACTTTCATATTTACTATTTTTTCTTTGACTAGAAGTGCTGTTCCCATAGGACAGAGTTTCAGAGTATCCTTCATCTAGCTGCCTCTCATTTATACATCATTTTACATATTTAGTGCATGTGTCTAAGTCAGTACATTGACACTGATTACAACATTATTAAGCTACCGATTTTACCCATACTTCCCCACTAATGTCTGTTCTTTGTTCCAAAATACCATACTGTGTTTAATGTGCCCTATGATAGCTTCTCAATCTTTATTTTTTTCTTTCCATAATCTGGAGAATTTTGCAAAGTTCTAGTCCGAAATATCATAGACTCTCTCAGAATCTGGATCTGCCTGATATGTCTAGATCAGCACTGTGGGTTTGCAGAAGGATGCCAGGGAGGTAAGTGAGCTCCTCACTGTATGCTATCAGTATCCACCAGGAAAGGCTGCCCTCGATAACTTGCTTGCTAGCTGCTTCTGTTTCAGACACTGACTACCTGTTCAGGTTTCTATCTTTTTACATTTCATTCTAATAATTTACATTTTGTTTAAGAAAGCGTCTGGGCCACTGATATGAAGGAACTACTATAATGCCACATGAGAATCCCACCTCAACTTTCTATTAAACTAGCTTTTAAGTGCTGGTCTATCATTTGACTAAATTTTAGAACTGTATTTATTACCACTATTTAACAGTAAAATATTCAGTCTTTACCCATTGATATATGTGAAAGCACCTTAGGAGATAATTTATTTTATGTTTCTTTGTATTCCTGAATGAAATAATACAGTAATATATAAGAGAGACACAAAATGACCAAGAGCTCAAGCGCCACAATCAGTAATTCAGTACAAACAAAAACAAACAAAATAACAGTTCTATTAAATAACATGAATGAGCATATGAACCTCATTATCTCTACTTGCAAAAGAGAATTAAAGACTACATTTTTTTCAGTATTATTATTAGTGATACCTGATACTATTTAGTATAAATAGTGCTAAGCAAACTTCTAGTAAGTTAAACTACAAACAAACTTTCAAATTTGATAAGTATATAGCACACTGGTAAGAAATTTCCCAAAATAGCGTTGTTAAACGTCACTTGCTTGTTGCCAGCTCTCTAGCTATCGTCCCAAAGAGACTGTTCCTGCCTAGGGATTTAGGCCTGTGTCTATCTAGCTTTCCCAGGGTCACACAGAGAGCATCTACCCTAGAACGTGGAAGAGACCTAGCTGCACAAACCCGCTATTCAAAGACCAACTCAGTATATTAACAAAACAACTAATGTTGAAGAATCGGCACAATTTTTTTTTTTAAAAAAAGTTGATTCTGTCTTCCAGAAAATGAAAAGCAGAGATTGAACTTTTTTTTTTTCTTTTACAAAGGTTACCACAGAAAGTGGTTCTGCTTCAGCACTCGCCTATTTTATACCACATTCTAATCCCAGGAACAGATGTTAACAAATCACACATTTGTTAAAAACTTTAATAACTACGCATAAGACGCAAATACAGTTTTAAACTCAAACTCCTAAACAAACTGATTTTAGAATGAAAATCAGAAATAGGTTTTGTCCATTTTAATAAAAAATTGAAACGACTACAGAATCTATGTTAATAAGATTTACTTATACATTGTTTGTACGAAAACCAAGCTCAACAAGATAGTGAACTTAACGCTATGCAGTGGTTGTGCATGCCTTTAATCCCAACACTCAAGAAGCAGAGGTCGGTGGAGCTCTGAGAGTTTGAGGCCAGCCTGGTCTACACAGCAGGAAAGCCAGGACAGCCAGGGTTACACAGTGAAACCCTGCTTTGAAAAACAACAACAAAACAAAAATAGAGAAAGATAGTGAATTTAGAAAGTTATAAACATTTCATCAGTTTAACAGGTAGAGAAAATAAGTATTTTTTAAACTTTAGTTGCTAATCATTTCATATGAATAAATGTTTCTTCTTTCTTTCTTACCTAGTTTAATTCAGCTATGAAAACAGGAATTCCTCACTACCTGAACAAAACAGACAGTACCCAAACAAGTTGATTACAGACTAAATATTCTTGTTTACCATGAAATACTCTGTTCTGCTCCTTTCCTACAATTTTCTTGGAAGTAAAATATTGTGAGAAAATGGGTTATTTCTTTGTAATATCTCTCCTTTCTCCCAAAGATCCAAGAACTTTTAATTAACTACGTAGTCATTCACTACACTTAAACACTGCAGAAAATTAAGAAATTAAATTATGCATAAAACAGAAATTCAAATCCTAATTTGATCCTCCTTAATTTTCTTGATTGAGTTAATTTCTTGATTAATTGGAAACCATTTGACTTCCAAAAGGATTTGAACCCAGACTAAGAATTATTTAGTTTCTATTTTTCTGTGAAGTATACCAAAAATAGCTTTTCAAAAAACCTTATGAATAGTAACTATGTCTGCTATCTTTTTAACCTACAGATAGCTTCTTTAATCAAGTATACTAAAGTAAGAAGCTAAAAAAAATTAATATGGTTAAATTTAAATATAATTGAAATAACTACGGAATCTTAGCACGCTAACAAAGATAGTACAATGAGATAGATACCTTGTTCTCCCCGGTGCTTACTTTTTACCATCACAGTCGGAAAAAGGATACTAACGTAATGTGCACATATACTTGAATGTCATTTTTATTACATGCATATGTATTTGTATAATGATCATCACAATTAAAAACTGTAACTATTTCATTACTCTGCAGCTCTGCCTTGTGCAGTTATGGTGTCATCTAATCCCATCCTCCCTATCAACACAATTCCTTGGCAATTATTAATTTGCTGACGACCTCTGTATTATTTTGAAAAAGCTTTATAAATGGATGCATACACAATATTTGAGATTTTAAGAATGTCCTGAGATCCACACAAATTATTGAATATATCAAGACTTCACATTACTTCTTGTTGCTAAATAGTATGCCACACCAGAGCTCATTTCAGTTTAACCTTCCAGACGCATAGAGAACATTTTGCTCCCCTGATCTGTTCAAAGGGCAGAAGGAAGTAACAAGCCAGGTCTCAGCTGAAGACTAGGGAAGGAGGAATGGCATGGCCTGAGGGGCAGGCAGAGATTAGGGCTGATGCCAGGGCTCAAAGCCTGCTGCAGAGCTTTATCATGGCGCACTTCTGTAACGGTTACCCATCTTACCTAACAAAGAGGCTATGGCGCCCGTCAACATCTGCTAACTTCCTATGGGGAAAGTCTTTCTAACGTCACCCATCAGGATGAACCTCATTCTCTCCCAAGATCAATCTCTACCCTGGGTGCATCTACCAGCTGCCCAAATACCTCTACTGAAACTCAGTAACCAATCAAAAAGAGATTCCTGTCATGCCTCTGTCACATGATTTGTGATCTCATCTAGACTCCAAAAAGTGCTTGCCTCAGGAAAGACTGAATGCTTTTACCACAAAGAAAAATATAAATGAATGGGGAGACAGAAATGTTCATTTTCTAAATAGACTGTTCTAGTATTACTGTTTTCAAAGTTGATGTTTAGTTTTTAATGTATTTCTAAGTCTTTTGTTAGGTATATGATTTGCTACTATTTTTTCCTAGTCTTTTTTTCTCATCATCGGATATTTTAGGACAAAGTTTGTTTATTTATTTACTTACTTACTTATTTAGATGAATTGAAACTTAACCATTTTTACTTTTACGGACCATGTGTTTTGTTCATCAATGAATTCTCCAAGTTTTAGTTCCCAAAGATGTTCTGATTCTCCTAAATGTTACGTAGTTTTACATTTTGAACATCAATCAAAGGTCCATTTTGAGTTATTTTTGTAAAAATCATGTATTTTAGGATTAAGCTTTGGGAGGGGATGGGAGATGTCTACTGATATCTAATTGCTCTCAGCTCCACTTCCTAGGAACATTTTTGCACCTTTGTCATAAGTCAAGGGAGCTATAATTGTACATATTTTTGTCAGTAGACTGTATGTAAGTATGTATAAACATATGTATATATAAACATATATAGTGTGTGTATCAATGACATATGAAATATATATTTAGTATACTAATTACATAACCAAAGTAGGAGGACCCCTGGGATCTGGTGGCCAGCCCAGTTTAGCCTATTTGGTGAGCTCCAGGACAAAACAGACCCAGTCTCAAAAAGGTATATGGCAGTCCTGAGAATGATACTCAAGATTGTCTTCTGGCCTCTCCATGGCACATGCAAACATGTACCCCCCCACACACACACACACATAAAAAAACATGAAATCATAGTGACACACCTATCCAGCTCTCCAACAAGATTCCTGACAGATGTGTCATCTCAAGTATAACCTTAAAAACAGTTACCATCACCCTTATACAAAAGTTGCATTCACCAAGAAACTATGCCATTAAGTTTCTACGCCCAAATCTCACTTCTTGAAACATTAGATGTGACACTCAGCTAGGAAGAACTACCCATCTTCTTTAATTTTTAAACTTTGCCAACTCGGCACCTGCTCTTAAAAACATAAGTCCTTCAAGATTTCAGTCTCAACTTCTTTTACTGTTAATAGTGAAGTTTGGAAAAGCAAATGTGGACATTATTAGTTGTAAAAGAGTAACATATGTCACATATATAAACAAGACTATCTCTGAACATTTTAGATATTTCGCTTAGCAAAACGACTAGATCTAGATAAGCAATGCTAAAACATAAAATGGCAGAACTTAACTAATTACTTACTACACATCTGCCATTTATACACAAATTTCTGTATCTGTGGTAACAGAATTTACCTTTGGCTTTTTCAGTATTTAAAGGAACTATGCTATGAAATCCTCCTACAATGTGAAACAAATACAAAGCCGAACTCCCACAATTAAAAAAATCAAGATCAAGGTAGAAAGTCTCCTATATAACACAGAAGTCACAAATTCTAAGAATATCCTTGCATTTCAAAGTTAGTATCATTGACCCAAAATATTCTCTATCTACCCAAATACCAAAAGTTGTGCTTTGGTATTTCTCAAAAAAAGTAGAGCCTAATGTAGTGAATATGAAATCACTGTTCTTTATAGGTATTATTTTTGGTGATTTATAAATACAAATCACTAGCCATATGCTATAAAACCAGATTATCAACATGTCCCCCAAAATGTATTAAACTTGCAGACTGATTATAATAACCAATACAATACATAGTGAAAGTGCGAGGAAGGTTCATACTCAGAATTTCTCTTCAAACTGTTCGTAAGCAATGATGTCTCCAAAAGAACAATAGTCTAAAGAAAGGTGCTACCTTACACTGTAATGACAGCATGTGTAATAGCTGACACCAGTGTGCTTAGGGGTTACTGCAAATTGAGACTTCACAAAGGAAGTAACTCTTATATAAAGTATATAACAAATATATATCCAAACATGAAATATCCTATCGACAAAGTCAGGAGGCTTGTAAAGCATCCCTAAATTTTAAGTATTATTCACTCATAAAATATTGTTTGGGTATCATTTTCTGTTTTTAATTAGGTGTTGTCAATGTCAATCAAGTATGTTGATTTTTGCCATAAAAGGGGGTCAAAGAAAAGTACAGCAGAGATATTCCCTGACCCCCTGAGATTTAATCTTCATGAAACATAACCCAAGAAAAGTATTACTAGTTACTACTACACTGCTATGAAATAACCCATAAAAGCACTAAAAGCACTAAGTCATATTCGTATAGTGGTAAAACAAACATTATTATTTAATCTTAGCAATACCTTAAAATACTGCTTCTGCACAAAACAATAATTTTATATTCACAAAGGGTATGCTTGCATAGTCAAATGTGCTATTATTATTATTTGAAAAGCTCAAGTATTTTCTAAATATGAAAGTTATAAATAAAAATGTAAAAACAACAACAAAAATAAGTTACTAGAACTGACAAGTGGCATTAACAAGGTTGCAGAATATCGATAAAACAACTATTAGAAATCTAAATGAACAGAAATCTTTGAGCTCATGCATTGGTACATCAATATTATTAATATTTTAATTCTCAGGACTGGAAAGATGGCTCATGGTTAAGAGCACATACAGTTCTTATAGAGGATCTAAGTTCAGTTCCCAGCATCCACATCAGACAGCTCACATCCACTTGTAACTCCAGCTTCATGAAATCTTGTGCCAGCTGGACGGTGGTGGCACCTGCCTTTAATTCTACCACTTGAGAGGCAGAGGCAGGTGGGTCTCTGAGTTTGAGGTCAGCCTGGTCTACAGACTGAGTTCCAGGACAGCCAGGGCTATACAGACAGATCCTAATCTCGAAAAACAAAAAAGGGAGGGAGGGAGCAGAATCTTGTGCTTCCATGGGCCTGTAGGTATGAACATTCTCATGCACACCTACACACAGATACATTCAAGTACACATAATTAAAATAAATCATTAAAAGTATTTTAATTCTCCTCAAATTGATTTACTGAGGCCAGGTGAAATGAACTACGGCCCCTGAAACCATGAGCCATAATAGACCTTTCTTTTTAAGTGGCTTCAATCTGGGGTTTTGTCCTAGTGATGAGAAATTGAACTGATCAACATATGGTTAAAGGGTTCCAAGCACAAGAGACATCTGTGTCACTATTTATGAACTAGCCTCAAAAGCCTATGTTCTTCTGCCACAGGCAGATACAATACCATCCAAAGTCAAAGAAGAAAACTGTCAAAGAACTTCAAGGCCATTGTTTTTAAAACCTACAGGTTACCTTAATTAAATAAAATTTATATCTAGGAAAAAGTCTTCACAAATGATTCCTAAGCAGAATTATGTTCTCCAGATTTTTTCAGTATTTGTCACTATTACTTAATAAAATCTTTGATTTGATTGAGAGTCCCTAGTAGACTTAATAATTATGCAATCCTTTATAGCCTCCAGAATACTGTGCTGTGCCAATGTCATTGATCCACCTGTCCAATATTTATTCTGTAACTACTGCAGACTATCATAGACGCTGATAATATACAACAGTGAATTACAGCTGATTTTGCTTCCTAAAACACTACGGTCTACAAGAATGAAATCAAACAAGCAGTTATAAAATAATGCAATAAACAGCATTACTAGAACAAGTAAATTATAATTATAAATCTTCTAAGCACTGGATTCCAATTCTCTGAAATATAGATGACAACATTTAGTTCTAATAAGTAACTAACTATAAAGGGTGAAAGAAGGTGGTAAAAGTGCCTAACATATCACAAGTAAATGAGAAGTGCTATTTCTAAACAAGCACAAACAGCATTCTTAATCTGCAATGTCAGTTTATATATTGATCTAAAACACAATATTTACTTTGCTGTACAAAATAGTATAAAGTTCACTAGTATGACAAATAGCACAACTCTCAATTTCCTTCCTTAAATATGTCAGTCATTCATGATGGGGAGGGAACAATTATTACAAATACTTTTTATTTGGTCATTTGGGGAATCCAGGACCAAAAATCCTATGAGACCTAGAATTGAAGATATCGGGACAGGGAAAATAAATCAAAAACCATACTCTATCTTTGATTCAAAATTACTTCTGTTCATATTCGACTGACAAGAAAAAAATCATATGATCTCACCTCCAGATTAGGGGAACCTACATACATAAATGTATACATATACATTTATATGCCCCAGAAAACAAACAGAAAAGCTGACTGGTTTGGGCCACATTTGCCAATTGACCTTTTCACACAGACCAGGGTGGGGTCGGGAGAAAGCTCCACAAATCTCACACACAACAAAATGTCTTCATCTCATGTCTGTCATACTTTGACTAAAATATTTTAAAATGTTTTAAAGAATTTGTCTTAAATATATTATTCTTTTTTACATTTATCTTTTAATATATTTTATTTATATTAATTTAAAACATATTTACATCAAATTTTCAATATTTTCTTTATTTGATCACTCAGTCTGTTTTACTGAATGGGACAAAAGCTAGTTTTTAAGCTGTTCAGCTAGAAATGCTCCACCTAGAAACAAATGATGACCACCTGCTTTAGCTCTTCCTGCTGTGCACCTGAGAAATATCACTCAGATCTCAGCACTTCAAAGAAGTTTTTAAAGGCTTTCCTAAAGTATGGCAGCCATGAGATGAAGGCGTTTGTGTGTGGGGTTTGGGGATCCCCCTCCAGTCTGTGTGAAAAGGTCAACTGACAAATACAAACAAGAACAGGCATGCAATGGGAGGCCGCATGGCCAAGTAAGGGCAAAGGACTAGAGCAATTACCTAATAATCACACATGACTTAAACCTCCTGGAATTGGGGTGAAATCATTACAGAAACACCAGTCAGCATTTCTTGTAAGACTCCTACATAACTAAAGGGTTCCTCCCAAATCTCCATGCTAAAGGTTGACATTTATTTTCCTTAGAGGAAAACACATTTACATGTTATCACCAACCTCACATTCTTAAATATATTGTTCTAACTTTCAAGGACCCAAAAGAATATGAAGATTTCTGTGTGCATTCTAAATGCCTGTAATATGGTACAAGTAACCTAGCTGTGCAAAGGCTCCGCACACATAAATACCCTGCACTTCTCTGCTTGCTTAGCCACCCCTTCTTTGGATCCTTCTTTTCTACTGGCAGAAAACCCATACAATTCCATATATTCACTGATATCTCTGACAGGGATTCCCTTCCTTGAAAAGTCAATGAAAGTCAAAAGAATACCACACTGCAAAATATCTTTGCAAGCAGCAAGGTGGTATTCAATCACGTTACACACACAGACAGCAACTCCCATTCACAATTCTGTCTAGAGAGCAGAATACAGAACGGAGAACTGCCAATCAACAAGGTGAACAAAGCAGAGAATCATGTAAAATACCTTTCCCATTTCATCAAAAAGCATAAATAAACATAATTTTGCAACAATGAGGATTTTTAGGTTGCTTAAAAGAAGTATGATTATCTGTCAGATACTTGTTGCTACTTCTTAATTTAACTTGAATTCTTAAAAATAAAATCATAGGCAAGATAGCTGTGGGTATCACAGAAGAAATTTCTAACTTTAGGGGAAATCTGAACTCCTCTTCATATTAAGGTTCGTTACTGTCACTATGTGTATGCTTTCTGAATCATAATGTCATTTCAACTAAGCAATACTAATTGACTATTACACATCTTCCTTCACTAAGAGTACATAATTTTATAAAAATCATTCAAACTATTTTCAGTGTCTTTTCTATAGTTCATTACTTTTATAGATAGGTCATATTCAGTCCTTGATTAATTCTTCAATTTTAGTAAAACTGAGCAAGCTAGGTATTCTATTGGTAAGAATAATTCATAACGATGTACAGAATCTACGATCTTAAATGTATTCTAAACTAAAATGTAACTTAAGGATCAGCAAGATGGCTTTGTGGGTAAAGGTATGTGCCACCAGGCCTGATATCCTAAGTTCAACCTCTGGGACCCACATGGTAGGAGAGAACAAATTTCTACGAGTCATTCTGACTTCTGCATGCATGTTGTGGCTGTGTGTGTATGTTAACATGTAACATAAAATATGAAAAATTTAAAAATAAAATAAAAATTTTATAATTTCAGTATCACTAGCTTTATCTATGTACTGTATTGCTGGACTACAGATGAATTTATTGGTTAGAAAATATACTGTCAGCCAGGAAGTGGTGGTGCATGCCTTTAATCCCGCACTTGGGAGGCAGAGGCAGGTGGATTTCTGAGTTCGAGGCCAGCCTGGTCTACAGAGTGAGTTCCAGGACAGCCAGGGCTACACAGAGAAACTCTGTCTCAAAAAAAAAAAAGAAAAAAAAGAAAAAGAAAATATACTGTCTTAATTTCTCACAACTGAGAAGTGAAAAAACTGTCTGTTATGTAATAAAATGTTTAACAGAAAAACACTCAGTGACAAGAATGACGCCAAAACCAAAAACAGGAGAAATATAAACAATGAACAGTGAAGTAGATTCTAAGTGACAGAATGAAAAAAAAAAGTTCCACAGATATGAAAATTGGCCAATGTGGGTTTGCTTGATTGCTTTAAAGGCAAGAAAAGGGACACAAAGGAAATTGCAAGAGAAAGGAGTTGTTTCATAAGAGACGGAGCCAGAAGATCTATATATTTGGGGGGGGGGGGGGGGAACCACCAAGGTCTGCAAGGTGGAAACCAGACTCTTTAAAAAAGTGCAAGCTGGTGTTTGAGAGAAGAACTTGGATGTCAGTAATGACAGACTTTGTTCCCATGGTAGAGAATGAATTTTGCAGAGAATGGAACTTCACTTGAGCTTTCGAAAAAAGGGGAGGGATGATGGAATATAACTGGTTTAGGAACAACACCTCTGCTATCGGTGAAAGGGAAGCAATGCTAAATGAAAAAAGATTTCATGGGGATGGGGGGAGAATAAAATTTAGAATACCAAAAAGTCTGCTATAAGACTGTCTCTCTGAAAAATGACTGCATAAGCAAGGCATGAATAAAGACAATAATATCAGTAGATATGCTGCTACAGAAGGCAGAAAATCTTACTTGGTCCTGTCCCTTGACAAGGAACAGGCAATGACTGCTCAGACAGGGCAAGTTAACCTCCCCCAGGGATGAGCCCCATAATTAGTTATCCAATACAAATTGTTAGCTCTAAAACCATAAACACAAACAACAAAAAGAAGCTCAGAAGTTGTATTTTCATATGTTTTACTACTTGTATGTGTATGAATAATGATAATAATCACAGAAAAAGAGGCTATCATTTGATAGTTGGGTGGGGGTTCTCAATGAAGTTGGAGGGAAGGGAAAAACAAAAAGGAGAAAGTGACATAATTATATTTTAGTTAAAGTGTATTAAAATAATAAATTCTACCTAAGGTGGACAAAACAAAGCTAACCAGAAAAGAAACAAAAACAACAAAGTACAACACTTGATAGGAGTTGTAATCACCAAAAGAAACACAATAGAGGCCAAGATAGACCATATTCTAGGCCACAAAAAAAACATGTTCAAAAAATTTTTAATCCTAGCAGCACAGTAAAGAAACAAAGAAGTAATTTAGGTCACACACTGCATTCTCTGATCACAGTGGAATTAAATTAAAAACCTATGAAAGGGCTCTAAAAAAACTTATGAGACCCTTGAAAATAATTCTAAATAATACATGGAAGAAAAAAATTTCAAACTATAGATTTATAAACATTTTAGTGGAATAAAATTAAAACAACTTATTAAAGCTTGAAAGACTGAATTAAAACTGTACTTGAAGATTAGCTTATATTATCTAGAGCTAGAGACAAAGGTCTGAAGATAACTACTTCAGCTTCCACCCTTTAAAAAAAAGCTAGAAAATGACCAACAAATTAACTCTAACATAATCAGAAGTAGGGAAACAAAAATTAGAAATGAATAAAAATGATTATATGACAGTAGAGAAAAATCAATAAAAACACAGCATGACTTATTGAAAAGGTAGATAAAACACAGAGCAAAGAAGAAAACATAAAGTATACTTTAGAATTCTCACTTAAGTCTATGATCCACTGTTACAAGAGGGATGAGAAAACAGAATGGAGGAAACCTTGTCAGCTATTAACAAAGAACTTAAAAAACAAAGGAAAAATAATCCAATCAACTAATGGGCAAACGAACTGAACACTTTAAGAGAAACAATACTAACAATAATAAGTCCATGAAAAATGTTTAACACCCTTAGCTACTGGGAAAATCCAAATCAAAACTACAATGAGATTCCTGCTGATATTATCTCTCACGCCTCGAAAATTTTAGAATTAAAGAATACAATAAATAAAATGAAAATGTAACACCCAACTAGGTCTGTGAATTTCAAAATAGAAAGAACATTTGAGCAAGAAGAGAAAAAATATGTATGAAAAAAACCAAACAAACCAAAAGTGTATGGAATGTATGCAATACCCTTCAGAGAAAAGATATAGATATTACAGAATCACAAAGAGTGGTAGACGCTCTGGAGTCATCTTAGAAGGGGGAACCTCCATTGAGAAATTGCCTCTAAGATCAGGTTATAGACAAGGGGCATTTTTAAAGCTAGTGATCAATGTGGAAGGCCGAGCACACTGTGGACGATACTAACCCACGCCAGTGGTTATAGGTGCTAAAGAAAGCAGCTGAACAAGCCATGGAAAGCAAGCCAACAGGCACTGCTCCATGGCCTTTGCATCAGCTCCAGGTTTCCATCCAGCTTGAGTTCCTGCTTTGGCTTCCCTCAAACTAAGATTCAGGATATATACGCCAAATAAATCCTTTTCTCCCCAAGTTGCTTTAGTCATGGTGTTTATCACAGCAATAGAAACACTAAAATACCTTCCCAAATAGTTCCACCAACCGGAGAGCAAACATTCAAAAATACAGAAGTCTATGGGAGCCATTCTCATTCAAACCACCATACATACTTAACAGGAATATTACGCACTCTCTACCTTATATAAGTTTCAGAACATCTAATGCCACATACAAACATTTAGGACCTGCAGTTCTTAGTAATAAATATTTATAGGACCAGAGAGCTGTCTTAGGTAGAAGCACATGTTTCAAAGGCTTGATAACCTGAGTTAGATGCTTGGAACCCAAGCTGGATTTAAAAAAAAAAAGAAGCCAGATGCAATGGTGAGCACGTGTCATCTCAGCCCTCATACAGTAAAATGGTAGGCAGAGGCAGGAAAACCACCTGGGGGTTCAAGGGTTTAATAGCCTGGAATACCCAGCACAATACAAACAAGACCCTGCCTAAAAACAAGCAGAAGGAACTAACTCCCCCAAATTGCCCTCTACATACATACTGCCCCACATACACACATTATATGCACTAGAAGATTTTTAACACACATTTTAATTCAAACTTTGCAAATTGTTATGTGGAAGAAGATCTCATTCCATGGTACTTTTAAACACATAAACAACTGAACTTTTAGCATAAGAATTGGACTTTTAGCCTAAATTAATGCTCAGAAATTTGTGAAAATTCAAAAATCCTTGAAGGGCAGCAAATGTGACTATGTGACTACAAAATTGAACATACATACAAACAACTCACTGCTACTATGAAAGCACTGCTAGAATAAATGTACAAGGTCACACAGCCCAGCTAGTGTTGTATATGTATGTGGATGTGTATATGCAATATGTACAGGTACTGTCTTCAAGAAACAAATTTAGCTACCCAAAAAAACTGACTGTTGGTGGATGAAAATCAACTTACTAAGCAAACAGAAGCCATGTATGTATGTACATGGGTGTTTTCTTGCATGTGTGTCTGCATGCCTGAAGCCCACAGAGGGCCGGAAGAGAGCATCAGATCCCTTGGAATTGGAGTTACAGATGACTACTAGCCAATATGTAGGTACTGGGAATTGAACCCAGGTACTCTGGAAGAGCAGTCAGAACTCTTAACTGTTGAGTTGCCTCCCCAGCCCTGACACATCTGTTTTTATTTTATTTCTGTTTGTTTTCCTTCCCTCAGGGGTAAGCACACTCTATTATAAAAAGGACCTTCCGAGAAATGTCTATCAAAAATAAGTGACTGCATCATAACTTACCAGCTGCTTTTTTATTCTTTAGTTAAAAGAAAAGAAACATCAACAGACTTTCCCAGCTGTAAACTGCATAATGACTAGCTTGCCAAAATATAGTCATGGTTACAATAGGGACATGAGTGTTACGGGGGTAACCATACTGTATTTAAGGCTAACTCCACAGGAGGAAACACTTGTCTAATACTGTAAACCTGGGCGAGAACTCATCCATGGCTGACGAGATCACAGGTCCCAAGCATAAACCTATTATTTTGCTAAATGGACAAAGTATTAAAATGCCCTCTAAAGACATGCATTTCTACCAGTGGATTAGTATAACTCTCAGACTTCATCAGAGAAGCTTCTTTGGGCAGTGGATAGTAGTGAACATAGAAATTCATGACTGGTAAAATGCAGAGAATAAGTGAGTGCTCAATCATAAATGGGACATCTATATCACACTCATCCCCAGGGCTCAGGGATCATAGCAGAAGAGAAGGCAGAAAAATTAAAAGCAAGAGGCTGAGGGAAAGACCACAGTGAAATATTATCCTCTGGACATGTAGAGCTGTTGCACTCATGAACTCAAACCATAATAGGTGCCTACAAAAGACCTGCGGAAGAACAAGTCAACATTCTAGCACGGAGAGGGAAGGGGTTCATCGGCTCCTACCCCTAACTGGGAAGCTATAGCTGATGACTTATGGAAGAGGAAGAATCAGTTTTCTTTGAGAGGACAGTTCCTGGTACATCAACCATGCCCCACATCTAGAAGTATACAGACAGGACAAATTGGAGTCAATGGGTTATTGATTTTTTTTTTCTAAGTACACCAAATTGGGGCAAATAGAAAGTTGGGGTAGATCCAGAAGGTATTAAGGGAAAGAGATGGGGTGAACATTATCAAAATACATTATATAAAATTTTTTTAAAGAAATAAGAACCAACTATGTACTGTACTGTCTTTAGGAAACAAATTTAGCTACCAAAGATGCCCCAAAAATCTGACTGTCAATGGAGGAAAATCAACTTACTAAGCAAACAGAAGCCATAAACAGGCAACTGTAGCTATTTAACTGTAGCTTATATCTGGCAAAATAGACTTCAAGTCAAAACTAGTCAGAAGAGATAAGGAGAGCAACTAACCCTTAAATGAAACAATCCAAAAAAGAGTTCAAACAAATGTAAACATTTACACAGTAAATATCAGAGTCTCACATACATGAAACAACAAAAAACCAAACCAAACCAAACAAACGAACAAAAAGCATGCAAACTGACTGTGTAAGGAAACAGGTTCCCCAGAAAGGAAACAAAACAAGTCCACCCTACTAACCAGGAAGCTAATTTCACCTGATCCCTGCCGGCAAAGGGAAAATTAGTTTTCAGCAACAGAGCATCACAGAACCTATCAATCACACTCCAGGGGAGACCCCAAGACTAGGAGTAGTTGGCCAACACAAAACAAACTCGATGGTCTTTTGGGGGGGTGCTTTTTGCTATGTCTTGATTTTTGGGGGGTGTCTTACTGGGTTTTTGTTTTGATTCTTCTCTCTCTCTCACTCTCTCTGTAAAAGGGAAGGTGAGTGGAATCTGGAAGAAGTTGGAGGAAAGGAAAATGATCAAAATATACAAAAATGTTTAGTGCCATAATTCCCCAGTCCACAAACCCCAAGGATAGTTCTTGTAAATGAGGTCCACCTTGGAAAATAAAAATAACTAGTATCCACCAACTCTGTAAATATCTCATTAGTCTTCAAATGTTAATAATAAAATGCTTTCCTACTACTGTTATTATTATTTATTATTTTATTGTATGAGTGTACTATCTACATGTATGTCTATGCATTATGTACCTATCTGGTGTCCACAGAAGCTGGAAGAGGGTGTCAGATGCTCAGAAACTAAAGTTCCAGGAGCTGTAAGCCACCATGTGGTGCTGGGAACCAAACCCGGGTCCTCTGGAAGAGCAAGCAGTCAGTGATCTTAACTACTGAACCATTTCTCTGCCCCCTACTACTGTCTTTCTAATGTTTCTTAATTAACTCTTCCTAGTAAGAATTAATTCTGCTTTTAACAAAAATAATTAAAAACCAGCTTGCTCTATCTATTACAATGAATGTCCAACACACATACGCCAACCTCAGCAATGTGTGCATGCTGGGCAAATGTGCAACTGCTGAGCAACAGTCTGAGCACATGGAGAATAATTAATTTTAATGAAGTCAAAAGATCACAGTTTTATTATCTTAGCAACTAGCAAATAGCTATATGGTACAGGACAAGCTATTAAATCTCTCTAGATTTCAATGGCCAATTTTTAGAATGAACAGAAATTAATTTCACATTTAACTGTCCTAAAAGTGTCTGCGTTCTCCATGGCTTTCCAAATATTGACTTTATACAGATTTCTCAATTTTTGACATAATATATCTAAATTCTCACATATGGCTCAGATTACAGATATTCTTAAACAATTTTAGAATATCTTTAAGCTAGTCACAATTACCCATCTAAGGGCATAAACTCTACCAAGGGCTAATTATGTTTATGACTAATATATGTAAGATACATGCCTCTTTCTAGTTTGCATTATTTCTATGGTTTCAGAAATTATCCCTGTTACCTTCCTCCCATCACTGACACATCGCAATTTAATGCAATATTAAACATGAAATATAATCTACAGAGAAATACTTCCTGATTAAGATGCAATGTGAAGCCCAGCAGACTGATGCACGTCTGCAATCCCACCACGGAGCAAGTTGAAGCAGGAAGACTTCAAATTAAAGGCCAGTCTAGAATACAAAGCAAAATTTTATGGAATGGGAAGAAAATAAAGAGGAGGAGGAAGAAAGGAAGGAAATTTCAAGCCTTTCCTTAAAAAGGAATTAAAAGTAATGATCATTAATTAATAATCATTGTAACTGATATAGCCACATCACTGATAAATTTATAATTGACTCATAAATTTTAAGTTCTCAAAAACAAAAAAATGTTCCAATAAACGTACAAATGTGTTGATTCTGCCACTTTAATAATCCTCCCTATAAAATCTTATATATTGAGATCAGTGACTTTCCACAGACACATAGGTGCCACCACTAGAGGCCACCAAATACTTCTTTTTCTTAAACCAACACATTTGTAAGTCCTTACATCAATCAGTTCACATTATGATCAAATAACTATGAACTGTAATATCCATAACTAAAAATGTCACACATGAATCTTTAAATAACAATACAAACTCCAACAAAAGAGGAAGCATATTTCACACAGTGAACAGGATGTCTGGATCAACAGAGAACTTTTCCAGATAAAGAATAAAAAGGAGGTGGGGCTACGCAGTATACAAATATCACTAGGTAGATGCCTTTAGAAATAGTGTATGCGAACTAGAGAGTTCATACTGTCTCTGAACAGTGCCTCTTGTAAGCAAGTGAGTGATAGCTATGTGTATATACATGAACACATTATAACTGATATGTAAATTACCAGAGTCCTTTGTTTCATATTACAAGGTATTTCACTTATTTTTTTTAACACCTAATATGCCACCATCTACAGTAGTGATACACACAAAATTCCAGATTGCAGAAGATTCAGTGTTAGGCAGATGATGTTAGTTCCTGAGAAAACTCTGCTTTGAGTTCTTAGTAGGCTGCTGATAAAGTGTTCTGAGTCCACTTGCTTCTGGTACCCTCCTTCTCACTAAAAGATGACAAACTATAGAAGGTCCAATCAGCCTCCGAAGAACTCATAGGACCAAGAAAAACTTACAAAAAAAGATAAGGCTTCATCTTATCTGATTAATCACCATTCAGTATATAGTATTTTCAAAAGTTTTCAAATACACCAGAGAAATATCACTGTCTTTTAAAATCCTGACCTGATTTTAGAAGATCATAAAAATGCTTAGAGTTTTATTTTTAAGGTTATAACTTTGGCTTTTACACTGAGTCTATACCGGGTTTTAAATCTATTTGTCTATACAGTATAAAAACAGATCAAGATTACTTGCTCAGATGTATACTCAGTTGTACTCCTATTTATCTACACTGTCTCCTGGAAACTGCTCCTTGGTCTATTAACACATGTCTATCTCTAAGCCAATACCATGCACACCCTGTTGACTATGAAGCTTTATAGTGTGTCTTGAAACAAGGTAGTATAAACACAGGTTTGTTTTCTCAAAACAGTTACAAACTGCTTTGCCCATTTGCTATACTGTCTGAAGACACATGTCTCCAATGTCTTAGACTGTGTTTGACACTATCTCAGGTCTATACATCAACTCTACATCATACACTTTTCAAAGTAACTAGTAAAACATGTAACATAAAACCAACTGTCTGAACCATTTTTACATGTACAGTTTAGTAGTGGTAGGTACATAAACATTATTGGACAGCAATTTCTAGAACTTTTCAATCTTGCCATGCTGAAAATCTGACCGAAAACAATTCACTTTTTTCTTTTCTTTTAATCTTTTCCTACACATGAAAACCTTCATTTTACTTACTGTTTGTATAAATCTGGCTGCTCTAAATGCCAACTATAAATGAAATTATACAGTATTTGTCTTTTAGTGACTCATTTGTTTCCTACTGCACAATGTTTTCAAGGTCCACTGATGCTTTTATCAAATGTTCATATTTGTGACTGAATAATATTCCATTGTCCTACTAAATGTTCATTTATTCATCTGCCTCTGGACACTTGGGTTCCTTTCACTTTGGGGCTCTTGTGAACAACACTGTTAAGGGACTTGTAAGTACAAATACCTGATTCCTTGACTTCAGTTCTTTTGAACATATCCAGAAATGGAATTACTGGTTCACAAAGTACTTTCACTTTGCTGAACAACTGCTAAACTGTTTTCCACAACAGTGGCATCGTCTTACATTCCCACCAACAGTGCACCAGATTTCAATTTCCCCTACGCTGACATTTATTTTCTGCTGTTTTGTCAGTAGCCATGGGGGCTGAAAAGATGGCTCAGTAGTTATGAGTGCTCTTTCAAGGACTTGAGTTCGTTTCCTAGAACAATCGCCTGTAACTCCAGCTTCAGGAGATCTGACAACTCTAACCTCCAAGGGTTAGAGTTGCACTCATGAATACATACCCATACACAAACCCACACAGAGACATAGAGACATCATCATCCATAATAATAATAATAATAATAATAATAATAATAATATTTTAATAGTAGGCATGGCTACTATCTACAATGGTTTTTATTTCATTTCACTAATAAAATAGCGAATCTTGTCTTAGATTTGAAGCCATCTGTAGATTATATGCTATAGTTTCTCCTTCATAACAGTGGTGTTACAGTCTGACAAACAGCAGTTGGCAATCCTAATTAAATAAGTCTCTACTAATAGATTTGTGTAATTTCCAATCTTTACCATGAATGACACATACACATAAATATACAGCTATGTATACAAGTAACTGTAATTTATTTGTTCAGAATAGCCCCAGTTCTGGCATTTTTCCCAATTCCCTTTACTCTCAGAAAATATTCCAGTTTAATTAAATAGTTACTCTAATTTTAGTTTTAAAATTAGGGAAAGATGCTTTAAGTAAAATTAGGCAAGAGTTGCCTTTGATTCAAGAGTTCAATCTATCATCAGAACTCACCCACACTGGAAACCTACTACTAGCTAGACGAAAATATAAATTAACTCTCACTGAGATATGCAACCAACACGATTAGGTTACAGGGGATGGTGATATACAGAAAGGAGAAAAGCACAACTAGGAATCAAGCATAAAGGACTCGCAGAATGACGATGACAAGTCAATGGAGCTAAGAGTAAGAAAACACACAGGCACACATGGTGGACACATATAGAATCCCAACACTTGGGAGTAGAGGCAAGAGGATCCGGAGTGTAAAGTTATCCTTAGCTACGGAGCAAGTTTGAGGCCAATTTGTGTTACATGAGCCCGTTTCAAACACATAGAAAAGAAAACTCAAACAGACTAACTATATGTAATAGGACAAAAATTGTGTTATGATTTCTCTGATATCCAACGTGTGTTTACCAATGCCAATTCTGACACCAATGGTGTATCTAATCATTTAACTCAATACTTTATTACCCAGAGTTAGCACACACTCAAAAGTCAAGGGCTCAGGCCCAAAAGACCCATTTTAAAAGCAAGCCACAAACAGGGCATCAAGGCTACTCTCACATCTGCCCACAAATTCAAGGTCCTGCAATCCCCTGCCTCAGGTTCAATAATTTGTTAGGGCAATTATAGAACTCAGAAAACTGTTTTGAATACATTTAATAGTTTATTATGTAAGATATAACTCAAGAACCTCATACCACAAGGACTAAATTAAATGAGTCCAAAGCATACATCTAGGTTTTATCTGTTATCCTTTACTACAGCTAATGGTATGACTGATTTCTGACCAAAAGAATATAGGTACAAGTGATTGATACACTGCCTTCAAGTAAAGCCCTGAACCCACTTTTACCCCATGCTTTCTTTTAGACTCCCACAAGATGAACTGTTGATGGCTGAAATGACCCAAGAACTTCATTCTGAAGATGGAAAAATCTGTTCCGAGCTATCCTGTTAGTATCCTTCATATATGTAAAAGGGAAAAAATTGCCATGGCGAGCCATTACAATTTCCAGATTTTACTTTTAGGTCACACTTTGGTCAGAGTTAAGATCAATGAAAAAGTACAGAAAAGAACTGAGGTTACCCAAGTGCGGAACGGCCCGCACCGACGAGATGGCGGTGACTGCAAGGGAGACTCAACAGTGCGGCCCCACATCAGGAGAAGGCTGATTACAAACACAAGTTTATAGTGGGCCAGGCCTATGTAGTTCTGCATCCTTCTCAGCAACAACTCTCTGGCTTCAAAGCATCAGGATCCAACATGACAACCGAGCTCTGTCAAAAGGAGGTCTGAGGGCAACACTGAACCAGCGACAGCAGGAAGACTGCCTCCAGCACAAACGACTAACTACTCCTTAAGCAGAACTGAAAGCAACTCAAATTCCACTAAGGGTAAGCAAACAACTTTAGGAATCTGTAGGCGTGTGAGACACTGATCACAAAGATGGGCTATAATCTTTTCTTCAGAGATTCTTACAGAAAGGATTAACTACCTAGATGCACCACCTAGACATCATTGGGTTCCCCGCCATGTTGCTTTATTACTTCAAAGAAAAAAGGGGGGTGGAAAACAAAACTGTGAGCTACTACTACTGCTACTACTTCCTACCCACTTACACTCAATACATTTGCTGTAAACTCTTAAAATTCTTTTTGTAGGCCTTTTATATGTTCTAAAGCCATGTCTTTCTACTTCACACCCAAATTCCTACGTCTGCACCCCGACTCTAAACAAAATCAAGTACCCTGCTGCACGTCCTTCACATCACAATCTGAACCACCTCTGACATCACAGTCATCACCTAGACCCACCCTAACACACAGGGCTTACATGAAACCAGACTATATTTTTTAATTCTTTAAAGTTGTTTCCTGTAGTTCTCAAATCCCCTTTCAGTCATATTACCCACCTATATTTATTCTAAATAATGATATGCATACCTAGCTCTTTATACCTACATGCAAGAACCTATGTATGTTTGCCTACAACACTATATTTTCTTTGATGAAAAGGTTATAACTCCAAATATTGGTAAACTCTAATTCTGAGATATAGTAAGTTCTCATTCTTCCATCATGCATATTTCTTCACAATAAGAAGAGAACATTAAAATTTGCTTATATTCTGTTTTCACTTGGTTCCCTGCCAACAATATCAACACTAAGATATTTACTCAGTATTTACTTGCTCCTCTGCCCTTCAGAAGCATTGCACACTGATCTACTTCTATGTTACAGCTGCAGAATGTTGAATATGGATTTTATTTCTCTTTTTCTCCAATGCATACTTATAGAACACGAAATTTATATTAGCAAACCACTGGGGAATAATTTT
This sequence comes from Uromys caudimaculatus, assembly GCA_028551405.1. Taxonomy (NCBI): domain Eukaryota; kingdom Metazoa; phylum Chordata; class Mammalia; order Rodentia; family Muridae; genus Uromys; species Uromys caudimaculatus. Next base: position 85,909,081 of record CM052703.1, on the reverse strand, counting down.
AATAACTGAGTTAATTTTTTTCAAAGGCTCAAATTTAGAAATTTTGGTTGCTTACTTTTCAAGTCACAATTTTTCAAACACTTTAATCCTCAAAGAAAATGAGATACACTACAATACCCACTAAAGGCTTTCTGTGACTACTACAGTGAATTTTCTGAATTGCAGTATAAAAAGACCCACTTCACAAACAAGGCATCTTAAAAGGGAGCTAGTGCCAAAACAATGCTATTTTCCTGATGTTCAAGACCCAGCCAATAAAAATATTTGTTCCTATAATTTTAAATAGATTGTTAGCCATAGAATTCCTCTGAAAAAACAATTCTCTAATGTTCTTTGAAATACAGTCACTAAAATTAACTTTCAACTTTATTTATATGACTGTCTGTGGCTTTGTGCATACCTAAAAAGCACAAAAAAAGACAAAAATATCCCAGAACTGGAAAAGCAGTTATTATGTTTGGTTTAGCTTATTTTCATATTTTTTATTTTTAAATCTATCCAAATTAAAACTCATCATCTCTAAACAGAAGACAAATTCTTTATGAAAAAATGGAAAGAATAAATTCAGCATCCTCTACATTAGAGATTTAATTTCTTAATGAGTAACTGTGTAAAACCCTTTGGAAATTAAAAAAGTTTAGCGTTCAGGATGAACATGCAAACTTTCATTTAGAATTTAAATACATCATGTATGAGCTGCATGAGAAGTAGATGTAGCAACAAAAAGTTTACACAATGTGCTCTGACCCCACACTTGCCCTTAAACAAGGTAGGAAGCTGCTCTCTATTCAATAGCATGAGCTATGCTTTGGACATAATCCAGCTGTCCCCCAAGGGTTCATTATGAATAAGGCCTTGTCTGGAAGGTAGTAGTGAGACTTTCAAAAAGTAAGGCAGAACAGTCTTTATAAAGGCCAACGGAGGAATGGTATTTCCTTGTAGTTAGGAAAGAGCTGTTATAAAAGCAGAGGACCCGGGATCTCTGATACCCTCTGTACCTAGTGCTTGCTCCTGCAGATATTTCCACCATAGCACTCCACACTACAGAGTACTCTGTTTAGACTTTCAATTTCCAAAGCTATGAGTTAAATAAACCTCTTTTTCTTCTTGAGCAGTTATCTTTCAGATCCTGCATTTCCACTAGAATAACAAATACTACCATAGTTTAAAAATGTCACTTCCAAAACACTATGCCCTGACGGAAACTGATCAACAAGACTGGCACTGAGCACTAGCTTTGCTGCATCCTACCTGATAGACTTTGTTGAAATTATATAAATTTCCTAAACCTCATCTTATTTGTAAATTAATACACTAGCACCAATCATCTGGTTTTCATGAGTTCCTCCAAGTATTTATAACTGCTAGATAATAACCTTATTGTTACATGCTCAATGTCACTCTAACTTAGAAATGCTATGAAAGTTTTTTCATATGGATCATCAGGAAAGGGACTATCACCCTGGACAAACAAACTTAGAAACTGAGATAGACCACTTTTGACATCTATCTTTCTTTTTACTATTAAGAGTTAAAATCATACAGTATGTATCAGTTACACAAGTTTGTAAAATTTAACTTTTATTCCCCTGAAGTAATTGTCATCTCCAAGGCTTACTGCCTCAGTCTGCCAACTTAGGCCTCGTCCTGGAAGCTTCCAGCCCCTGTACAATCTAATCTAGGCCTAGAATGTTTTCAACCTCTGAGACTATTGCTGAATAAGCTCACCCTTTGTAATTCTTTCTGAGCTCTGGATGGCTGGTCCAACTCGGGTGTTCTGGCTCAAACTCCTCTACAAACTGACTGACTCAATCTAACTTCTCTCTCAGCTTCTCCTGAATCACTTGGCATGACCTTACATTAACTCTAGTAATCTGTTCTAGTCTTCTGGCTCCTTCTCATTCTCTGGCTCATTCTGCCTTCACTTGTGTCTAGCTTGTTTTCTCTCTGCAACTGTCTCTGTACAACCGTCCCAGTAAAGCTGCCTCCTCCTTTCTTTTTGCACTGCTCTGAAGTAGACTCTTTCCTGTCTCTTCTCGTGAAAGTTGGGCGTATCCTATTCTGTCAAATTTTTCTCTGATGTATCACTTTGTCTGCCACTCAATTAGACATCACTCAAACATGGGAACTTCTTCCTACAAACTTCATTGTTTTGGATTAAAATAATGTACTATAGATGTGTCTCTATCCCAGCCAGAGGGGTTAAAGGTGAGTGCTAAAGGCTGGGCCACTCCACAACCAGGAACATGGTTTTCCAGTAAAAACACAATTTCAGGGACAGTGAGATCAAATATCCTGTAACACAAGTTACTGCTGCTCATGTACAGAATCATAGATCTAATTTATGCAACAACAGCATAAGGCAATAATAGTTCAACACTTTTATCAAAGATTAACAGAAGTTTATTCAGTTTTTAAAATGAGCTTCAATATATGTAAGTTAAATTTACTTTGTAAGTACAGGCACTAACAAATCAAAGTTGCTATTAAGTATAAAAAGAATGTTAAAGAATAAGAAACTACTGGGTTGTGGGGATGGCTTAGTGGGTAAAAGTGTATGCCACGTGAACCTGATGATCTGAATTTGATCCCTAGAACCTAGCTAAAAAGCCAGATGTGGTAGCACACATTTATAATCACAGCACCAGGACTCTGAGATGGAGACTCGCTCGAGGCAGAGTCTTACTCTGAAGACCTGGCTATGCTGGTAATCACATAAATCAGTCTGGCCTCAAACTCACAGTGATTCACCTGCCTCTCCTTCATGAGTTCTAGGATTAAAACAGTGTGATGCTTTGAATATGGTTGGCCCATGGAAAGTAGCACTATTGGGAGGTGTGGCCTTGTTAGAGTAGGTGTGGCACTGTGGGGATGGGCTTTGAGGCTTAAGTTCTGCCCAGTGTGGATGAGAGTCCCCCTCCAGGCTGCCTTTCTATAAAGATGCAGAACTCTCAGCTCCTTCTCCAGCACAATGTTTGCCTGGATGCTGCCATGCTTCCCACCATGATGATAATGGACTGAATGAAACTGTAAGTCAGCCCCAATTAAATGCTGTCCTTTATCAAAGTTGTCTTGGTCATAGTGTCTCTTCACAGCAGTAAAACCTTAATTAAGACAAACACTAAGGTGGAAAGTTGAAAAGAAACGGTACTTTTCTGGTGACTGTGCTAAGATTTCTCTTAAGGAATCCGAGAAGTGCCTGGAGAGATAACTCAGCAGTTAAAAGCACATGTTGCTCTTAGCATCCACATTGTAGATCACAACTATCCATAACTCCAGTTCCAAGGGATCTTGTACCTTCTTTTGACTTCTGTGGGCACCAGGCACACATGTGGTGCACATATATACATGAAGACAAAACACTTTCAACAAAACAAAAAATCTTTTAAAAAACCAACTTTTTCTAAAGAATCAGAGGATTTCTGCTTTTGGATACATAGAGATCATTAACCTGTAATGCTAGCAAGTATTTTGAATGGGGGGAAAGAAGAGCATAGCAGATACTCCATAATTCATGTAATAAATTATTCCTAACAATACAATGAAATAAAATTATTAAATAGGAAAGATATAGTAAAAGCTAAAATGTAGCAATTAAAAAAAAAAAAAAAGACATCAGGATAAAGGCACCAACTTACCAATTCGATTCCCTGTGGGAAAGGTGTGTCATCCCAGTCTTGCTGTGGGAATCTCTGAATTATTTTCCCCAGACCTTCTCCTGGCCCTGTTGAGAAAGATCAAAGTGAATCACCTATTAAATACTATAAAACCTGAATGAATTCTTATTATATTGTGGGGGCAGTGGTCTGTAACAGGCAGTCTGACCTGGTTGAGCAAAGGCTGAAAATTCTGGGAGACCCCGTGAAATATTCACGAAGGATCGGATTATATTTTTAGCCAACACTCCCGGACGACTCCTGTAAAATCAGTCACAGCCTTTACAGCCCCTGTATAGAGAGAGGCCTGGCGTGTGAGACTTGAAAAGCAGCCCTGACCCCCCCATAGGCAAATGTGGCACTAGAGAGCTCCCAGACCTAGCCAATAGAAAGCACCTGTTGCCAATCCCGACTCCTCCCAACCAGTATATCAGATTGTCCCACCTGCGTAGCGCTCTCTCGGCTCAGCTCTCTCTGCCCAGCTCAGCCCGCCTGCTCTCTCTCTGCAAGGCTCTGCCTGCACGCGCTCTCTGCCTGCCTGTCCTCTGCATCTCTCTACACTGCTCTCTGCCCACCCCTGCCCGCCAGCCTGCTCCATCCCCACTTCCGCCTGCGCCTGCCGCCCGCCATCCAGAAGGAATAAAGCTGCAAAACTACTTTGGCATCGGAGAACTTTGTCTAAGGGGCAATAACACTTGTGCCCGTGAGGAGATGCGCTCTCCTGGCCTAGCGATGGGACACGCGTAGACAGCGGCTGGGGAATCTCCCGGGAACCGCCAGAAGTCTCCTGCACTCTGTAGGCTAGCCAGCCTCTTGTAGGTCTAGCCCCTGGCCGACTCAGCAGGGCAGCAAGCGCTGAGCGGGGTCTGTCCACAACGCTTGGTCCAACATTATATTACTACTTTTTCCAAAAGAAGATTTGAGTAAATTGATAGAATAAACATTTCTTAAGTTTTAAGAAAGATAGATGTGTGCTTCTAAACATAATACTTGAAACAGCAGACAATCCCTCCCTAGCATGGACTGTCAGAGAATCACTGACACATGAACAGCTAGGCATTTACCATTTCATAGCAGCCACCTGTGTCCCAATGAAAGGAATTTTAAATGACAAATGGAAAGGTACTGTTAGCACCAAATTTCAAGTACTGGTTAGAAGTAATGTCACATGTTCATGTTTTAGTCTAGCCTGAAACCTTACCACAGTCTAAGCAGAGCTTCTCAGTATAGTACTAATGACATCTTGGGGATGGGGGAATTTGGTGTGTTAGGTGAGGAGTGTGCTACCTGGAGTGCTGTGGTATGTTCAGCAGCACCCTCAGCTCCAACTCACTGCAACACAGCACTGACCACCGCCCCAAAGGACAAGGAAGTTGTTACAACCAAGAATGGAATGTTTCCAGACATTACCAAATATCTCAAGGTTAAAATGAATATCTATATATCATTTGTGATAAAATTAGCCTGTGATATCAGAGAAAGGATCCATTTAAAATTGAACTTTAGTTGTCTTAATTTATAAGACAACTGGAAATTAAAATATATGTAAGATCTAAGTTGATTTTGATATCCTTTCCCAAAGTCTTGGGTGATTGAACCCGGTTGCCTCTCACATGCCAGTCAAATACTATCCCACTGACCTGAATCCCTAAACCCTGCTTTTCAATCCCCAGCACTACAATAATTAGCTGGTTAATTAATACTAATTTGTTTTTTGAAAGAGAAAAGTTCCTCCTTGGTAGAGTGTGACTTTCAAAACCTTTCCAAAAGCAACATATTATTTACTGATTTCATAATATATAGTGTTTCAATAACATGATGGCTTAATTTGAAATGCTGACACATTTATAAATGCACATGAAAATGTAAACTATGAATGTTAAGACTTGTTATTATTTGAAGATAAAAATTTGGCTAGAAAATATAAAATCAAAGTGGGGAAATCTTTTATTATAAGCAAAATATACAAAGAAGCCAAGTAAGTAGAAACTGCCTTTAATTACAGCATTCGTGAAACTGACACAGGAAGAGTACAAATTCAAGGCTAACCAGAACTACGCAAAGAACCTTGCTGCCCCCCAAAAGAAAGAGCTATAATGACTTGCTTTCCAAATATCAAATATGTAAATTGCTGTCATTAATGACATTTGAGGAACTTAGAATTCACCTATAAAAAGTAAACAAATGACCTTCCGGTTTCCATCCGTGGCAGGAAACCTGTGCCTGGGCCACCAGGGTTCCATAGCCAAGTAGTGCCAGGAGAAAGCTACCCTCCCAGGAGCGTGGAAAAGCCATGAGTGGGGATAAGACCAGCACCACTGCTCACCGGGACCCACCCAGAACCTGCGGGACACAGGGGCTGAGTTAGAGTCAGGCATAGGAACCTTCCGGTTTCCATCTGTGGCAGGAGACCTCTGCCTGGGCCACCAGGGTCCCACAGCCAAGCAGCACCAGGAGAAAGTCACGCTCCCAAAAGCGTGGAAAAGCCATGAGTGGGAATAAGACAAGCACCAGTGTTCACCGGGACCTGGGGACCTCAGCCTGGGCCACAGGGCTCCAGGAGAAAGCTGGTATCCCAGGAGTGCTGACACACCTTCGAGCATAGGCAAAATCACCACTTCTGTTCAAACTCACTGGATCTAAGGGGACCCTTGCAAAGCCATCAGGACACAGGAACCAAGGCGCCGCTGGGGACAAGAT
>CM052703.1:85812910-85902225 GCA_028551405.1 Uromys caudimaculatus | reverse complement strand
TAATAGGACTGGGGTATAACTTGGGACTGGGGTATAACTTGGGACTGGGGTATAACTTGGGACTGGGGTATAACTTGGGACTGGGGTATAACTTGGGACTGGGGTATAACTTGGGACTGGGGTATAACTTGGGACTGGGGTATAACTTAGGGCTGGGGTATAACTTAGGGCTGGGGTATAACTTGGAGAAGATCCCTTGCCCTGGGGCACAGGAAGCCCTGGTTAAGCCCTGCCAATGCAAAAGACAAACAAATAAAAATAAATACACTATGATTCACCAATTCCACCACTGAGTGTATATCTAAAGGAAATGAAGACTATCTCACTCTCATTTTCACTGCAGCCACGGGATAGGACCAACCTAAGTGTCCACCAACAAATGAGCAGAAGACAGGAGTGGTGGGAGAGGTGGGCTGGAATTATATTTGACTTTAAAAAAAGAAGGAAATCTTCATAAGCAACAATGTGGATCAATCTGGTAGCTACGTTAAATGAAATAAGGCACAGAAAGAAAAATATTATAAATGCACTCATATAAGAGGTTGAGCTCAGAGAGGCAGAAAATAAAAGGATGATTAATGAAGACTGAGAAGTAGGAGACATTGACATGTTGGTCAAATGATAGAGAAAAAGTTTAACAAATTTATTGTGTATCATGTCTTCTTGAGTTAAAACAATGTAATGTGTATTTGAAAGTCACTAAAAGAGGCCAAGTGTGGTGGTACATGCCTGTAATCCTGACATTTGGAAGGATGAGGAAGGAGAATCAAAAGTTCAGGATCATTCTACATAAAAGTATAAGCCCAACCTTATTTAAAAAAAAAAAAAAAAAAAAAAAACTATTGGAGTGGGTGTGATCCTTTCTGAGATCTGCTCCACATAAAAGAATTCATTTCTGATACTTTAAATCTGGTCAAAAGCCCATGGCTGGAGAAATCACAGGCTCTACAGGACAACCTACTTACTGTAATTTTGCTAAATGGACATGGTATCAAACTGCCTTTGAAATATGTGTGCCTATATCCATAGACTTGCTCTCAGCTTCATCATAGAAACGTTTTACAGTGGACAGCTGTTAGTGCCCAAATACACAGCTGTTCCAAGTACAGAGAACAAGTAAATGTCGAGTGCCTGACCATAAAAAGTGTATTACATCACGTCATGCAAGTCTCAGGAACATCTTAGAGACTTGCAGCTGGGGAGGCATGCTGTGAAACAGTGTCTTCTGACATGATGCAGCCATTATACTCAGAAACTCAAGGTAACTGCTTACTTGCACAAGACAACATCATCATTCAGCATGCACTGGGAAAAGGCTCCAAAAGTCTCTTCACCCCTCAGTGAGAGACAATGGCCATTAACTGGTGCTGAGGAAAGGGTGTCATTTTCTTCAGTGTAGTCACTTATGACTTGTCTATGTTCCAGTAAATAACTCTAATCCATGCTTATGTAAGCAACCATAATTAACTCAGTGGGTCAAAAACAAGAAAAGACATCAAAATGGGAAGAGGCTTATTGAAAACAAAGGTTCAGAGGAAATGGGAAGAGAAGATAGTACAAGAGTTAAAATGCCCAAATTTGGTATGTACATAAATAAAATTATCAAAGAAAAAATGTAATAAAAATTTTAAAGATCTTATTTTTAAGAAAGAGCATGTGTGTGAGTGTGTGTGTGTGTAAGTTCATACACATGTGAGCAGGTACCCAACGAAGGTATTGGATCCCCTGGAACTAGAGTTACATGAGGCAATAAGCCATGGACATGGGTACTGGGAATCTTTGAAACAGTAGAATGAATTCTTAACTGTTGAGCAATCTTGCTAGTCCTTTAAATAAAATTTTTATATCATTGAAATGATAGACTTTAAGTGTCCTCACCACCAAAAAAAAAAAGATAAGTGAAGTAATACATATGTTAAGAATTATGATTCAGCCATTCTACAACATGAACACATTTCAAAATGTCATACTTTGAAATACTCGATAAATGTAATTTTTATGTGTCAATTCAAAATGAATTAAAGGGCTGGAGAGATGGCTCAGTGGTTAAGAGCACTACCTGCTCTTCCAGGGTCCTGAGTTCAATTACGGCAACCACATGGTGGCTCACAACCATCTGTAATGGGATCCGATGCCCTCTTCTGGTGTGTCTGAGGACAGCAACAGTATACTCAAATACATTAAAAAAAAATAAAATCTCTTTTAAAAAATGAATTAAAAATAAATCTGTCCAGTTCTATGGAGGAAATGGTTATAAATATTTGAAATATAAACATTTCAGAAAAAAACAAAACCAAACAGGAACACATGGTCACAAAAACAAGCCAGTTAAAATTCCATCTGTGAAGACGTACCCTCCAAACAGCCCTTCGTCACAGACTCACCGACACTGAGCACTATTACGCTTTCCTGGCACACTGTATCAGTATGTCAGCATTTATACAGACTGACTATATATATTCTCTCATATTTTTAAATTTACTGCTATCCCTGACTATTTCTGAATGCTTATAATAATGATACATACTGTAACTTATTGGACCCAATCTAACTAATTCCAATTACAAAATGAAAAATGTGACCCACAAATGAAGATCATACTTAGCTAATGGGTGACAAAATTGAAAACACAGGTATCTTTACTCCAATTATGAGGTAATTATATAAAAACAAGAAAGAAACACTTCAGTCATGCCCAGGTCAACAATGCCACAAAGCAAAATCCCTGTTAGTCCCATCTGCCTATTCAATCAGTCCAATCTTGTCAACTAAGATTTTTTGAAATCAAAGAAATGAATTATTAGTAATATGCAGGATGAGTTACTTCAATTGCTAAGAGCTACATGCACAGTTATGTGCTACTGTACAAAAACCTGACAGTAGGTTTTATAGGTCAGTGTTAGAGCACTTGCCTAGGAGATACATTGGCCTGGGTTCCAGCCTGCCAAAAAAAAAAAAAAAAAGGTCAAGAATGTGTAAATGAATGTCATGGTGTGGTGGTTTGAATAGGTTTGGCCCTCATTGATTCATGTGTTTGAATACATGGTCATGGGGAGTGGCACTATTAGGAGGTGTGGCCTTATTGGAGTGGGTGTGGCCTTGTTGGAGGAAGCAGGCACTGTGTAGGTGGGCTTTGAGGTCTCCTAAGCTCAATCTCCACCCAGTAAGAAAATCCCCTTCTGCTGCCTGTGGACCAAGATGTAGAATCAGCTCTTCCAGCACCAAGTTTGCCTGCACACTGCCATGCTTCCCACCATGATGATAATGTGACTGAACCTCTGTAAGCCAGCCCCAATTAAATGTTTTCCTTTATAATAGTTGCCTTGATCATGTTGTCCCTTCACAGCAAAGAAACCTAAGACACATGGTTTCCACGACTAAGTGTCACTGAATAGGAAAACTAGTCAGGGTAAAAGAAATCTAGTCTTCCAATAGGGGCATTAGCTGATCCTTGTCACAGCTTCCTGACTGTAGTCATGTTCTACTTTCTAACATGACTGCTCTCTCTACTACATGGTTTCTACTGTTCTGTGGTGTTGGCTTACTACCTTCTCTGCAGGCTGGCATTCAACTTCTCTAAAGAAGAGATCACGGTTAACTCATCATTTTGTAAGAGTTCTTGAATTGGGCCAATTTAAAAGCAACTGGCTTACTTGTACATCATTGGTGGCAGTCCCTATCTATCATGGTCCTGTGACTAAACAGAGAGGGCCTATAAAAAGTGTAACAAAGGACTAGAGAGGTAGCTTGCTTACCAGGTAAAGTGCTTCTCTTAGAGATATCAAGACCAGCATGGCATGGTGGCATATTCCTTTAATGCCAACCCTTGGGAAGCAGAGCCAAGCAAATCTCAGAGAGTTTGAGATCAGCCTGGTCCACCTGGTGAGTTCCAGTCAGCAGGGGATACACTGTAAGACCCTGTCTAACAAATAAACATGCCAAGGCCTGAGTTCAGTCCCCGAACCTGAACTTTTTAAAGCCAAGCATGGCGGCATGCGTTTATAGTCCAGTGCTGAGGGGGCGGAGAAAGAAGCCCCAGGGCTTACAGGACAGCCGGTACAGTCCACTGGGCACACTCGAAGACCACCAAAAGGACACATCCAAAAAAGCGTGCAGTGCATGAGGAACTGGCAGAACATAACAACTGATTCAAGATCTTGTAACTACATTTTTCAGAGATAGAGTATGGTTGTAGCTCCGTCTCAGAGTTTATCCACATATATATTTGGCTTATAAAACAAACAATATTAGATAAAAGGCTTAAAACTCTAGCCAACTCACTCCAGAGCATAATCTTCTATTGTCACCCGATCCCCTTAAACTCTAACAGAGCAGACCCCAAGCAGTAAACTCATTCTATATTCTAATGCTGGGTGTACAAAACATAATAGCCTTAAGGAAAGGGGAGAAGGGTGACAACACAGGCACTATCAAAGTGCAAAGGAAGCTGGGTGTGGTGGAGCATGCCTTTAATTCCAGCACTCAGGAGACAGTGGTGGGCAGGGCTCTATGAGTTGGAGGCCAGCTGCTTGGTCTACATAGCAAGTTCCAAGCAAGGCAGAGCTATATAATGAGACTGTCCTGTGTCTCAAAAATAACTTAAAAGTAAAGTAGAAAGGTGGACTATTGAAGGTGCAAGGATAAAAGGGGAGACAAAGAAGTGAGAAAAGTGGGAGAAGACCAACAGAAACAAACTATATATGAAAATACCACAATAAGATATTGTATTAATTAAATATATATATGAGATAATAATGATAAAGTATATGTTTCTGGCATGTTTTCATGGCATATCATTTGCTCTAACAAATGATTTAAATTATAATTTAAAACAAAAGAAAATGTAATGGGCTTCCATCCACCAACCAAATCATACTTTGAACTCAGAGTCTTCTTTGGCCTCATATTTATTCCATATTCATCTTAAAATAAAGTCTGACACATAAGAGAAGATTTCCTGTTACAGAAGAATGCCCAGCTACACCCAAATGTTTTCCAGTAGAAACAAATCTCTAGCAGAAATTCATATACATTGGTTTTTTCAAGACAGGGTTTCTCTGTGTAGCCCTGGATGTCCTGGAACTCACTCTGTAGACCAGGCTGGCCTCGAACTCAAAAATCCACCTGCCTCTGCCTCCCAAGTGCTGGGATTAAAGGCGTGCGCCACCACTGCCCGGCAGAAATTCATAGTTTTAAAAGAATTTTTATGTCAGGCTCTGAGCTAAAGCTCTTGACAGAAAAGTCCACAGATTAGCAAACTGAAGCTTTGAAAGGATAAGTTCTCACCCATTATCACGTGTAATAAACAGCACAGGTAGAAATCAAACCAAATAGGCATGAGGGAAGGGCCCAGGTTTCAACAAGCATACCACACTGTCAATGACAGCCAGATGTACTTTGAAACATTAACTAATCCTTCCTCCCTTCCCTTCCCTTCCCAGAAGAACATTTATGCCACACACTAATGTAATGTTTCTTAAAACAGTCAACAACGAAATATCTGTGATCACATGAGCTCATTGGGGCTGGGGATACAGCTCAATGGTAGAATACTTAGTATATAGTCAGTAACTAAAGCTCACACAACATAAATAAGTTTAAAGAAAAACTAAACCTGTATAAAATAATTATTTATTCTAAGATGATTATATTTGGAGTGAATATACAGACCTATTATAGTAACAAGAAATACAAAGCAGGTAGCTTCTATCAAAGCCTTTTAATAATAATTTCAATACCTCAAACAAGTAATCATATTAGCACTTACTGCTTTTAACTAAAATACCCAATTCGTACTAAATTTACTCCATATATACAAATAGTTATTTACTTGATAAGGATAATTTATAATTATCTTTTAAAGACTGATTTTATTTTTAACTATGTGTTTGTGTGCCTGGTGTGTGCTTATGTGTACTTATGAGTTCAAGTGCCACTGAGGCACGAAGACAGCATCAGATCCCTGAGACTGGAATTAAAGACATTACTTTTGGAAATTATGTATCTGTTTCATCCTCTTTTCATTGGAATCACTCAAGTTCTACTTGACAGCAAAAAAAATTAGTTCAACTTTAGAAATTTTATAAAATTTCAAAAGTCCACAATTTTTTAACTAATATGCCATCAACCATTATGTACTAATAAAGTTAATCTACATTACTGTTGTTTCAATAAGACTAAATTATTATGCATCTTTGAGAAGTAATTTTCTGAACACTAAGGAACACTTTGGTATGGGAAGAAAACAGCCAATATTTGGGGAGTACCACATATAAAGTAATGATTCAGTAATAAAATCAAATCTTACAAATTATCAACACAATTAACCATAGGAGAAATCTAGAAATTTAAAAGCAAAATGAGATGCTAGTGTGCATTCCAGAAATGGTAAAGACTATCAACCATATCCTGATGAGATGACAGTGTTGTTACAACTCTTATATACTGTATGAAATGGTGTAACTACTCTGGGAAAGACATGGTCATTCCTTATCAAAAGAAACCTATACAGTGGCCTAAAACCAGAAATTCAATGGACAGGTTACTCAGGAGAAATTGAAAACTTTTTGCTTCACAGGAAGAATATTAATAGCAAGATTTTAAAATTCATTTTAGCCAATACTAAAAGCAGTTTATAACCAGTCTTTTGCTACTTTGCTGGCTCTTCTTTCTTCCGCCCTTTTCCACCCTTTCAATCCCCTAACACTAGATAGGAGAAAAACAGGATAAAAAGGAAAGGGGTGACAATTATCATTAGACTACTTCCTGCTGGCTGCGTGTGTCAAGTTCCTTGGGTCAAGTTTGATCTTCCCAGTCAGGATATCTAATTTCTTCTTCTTTCTTTTTTGCTCAGGACTACTTAACAAACTGCAACCAACAGCAACTAACCAACAACTCACACAGCCTCTCCGGGCCCTAGCATTACAATGCCCTCTGAAAAGTCACCAGAATCCAAATGTCACGCAATTGAAGAAACTATCCACTGAGGAAAACCATAGTCAGGCGCTGTGGACAATTTGAAGCAGCCCCATATCCCGTGCCTGGGATTAAAACGGGAAAAAAAAAATTAAAAAAAAAAATGTGTGTGTGTGTGTGTGTGTGTATATATATTTTTTTTTTCTTACAACTCCCTCCCCCCGTTTTAAGATTCATTTATTTATTTTATGTGTATGAGTACACTGTAGCTGTCTTTGGACATATCAGAAGAGGGCATTGGATCCCATTACAGGTGATGGTTGCTGAGAATTGAACACATGACCTCTGGAAGAACAGTCAGTGCTCTTAACTGCTGAGCCATCTCTCTAGCCCCATGTCTTTTAAAAGAAACCAAAATGCCAAAATTGTCACTATAGCATTTCAGTTGTCTGCCAATAGAATGGATAAGCAAAACTGGCTTATTCATATAATAAAATAACACAAAAGAAGGGGAGACAAAATTCTAATAAAAATGGATATATCTAAAAAAGGGGAGGAGTTGAGGGAAAGAAAAATCTTGCAAAAAACAAGTATATGTCATGTGATTCCTTTGATGTTATATTCTAGGATGAGTAAGATCAGTATGTGGCAGGAAAAAATTCAGAACCTTGACTGCCCATGGGAAGATAGGAAATGAATGTGAAAGACTAGGCTTGATGGGGTTAAGTTGCAGGATCTGTTATTGATATCACCAGTACCAGCTATAGAACTTTGAGCAAGTTATTTAATGGTTTCAAGTCTCATTATCTTCATCTACATAGTGGTTGTAAAATTGTAATTATAGACCAGTTAGTCTGTTATGCAGTATCTGATACTATGCATTTCTAGTTGGAACTATGCATTCCATCTTTCACACATTTAAAAAAGACTAAAAAAGGATATTCTGTAATCTAATTCATACTGTGACAACTTGACCCAATGCTATATTTACTCTTCACATTTTCTTCCCTTTTCTACAGTCAAATTCCTCAGACATGCAATTTGAATATGAGACAGCATTCTGAGAATAGTTTTTGTTGCTGTTGTTTGTTTGGTAATAGCTAACTTGTATTTCCAATATTCTTCTGTTTTTCACTATCCTAACCAAAGTTTGTTGTTTCTTCTTGTTTCAAAAGAGAAACAAAGTTTTACTACCTTTAATATTCTATGGGTTTGTATTGACTTGATCTAAAATCATTTGATAGAACATCTGTCTCAAGATGAAAACAAGTAACATTCTTTTCAAATTCCTGGGCAGACCATGTGGGATAATTACATAAAGCATCCATAAAATCCACTCCAGTCCTAACTGCTACTTTCCACCGCAAACTAATTTTCTTTCTGTTATTTTCCAAGTTTGTCCCGAAACTTGATTTCTCTCTGAATGTTACTAACGTTTAGCTTTGGCTGAGAAAAATACAAAAGGTGCACTTGTACCTACAAACAGGTATCAATACCAACAAGCAGGGTTGTTTTCTACTTAAAAAATTGCTCTGAAACTATTCATTTTCTTTAAATAATTTTTCATTACAAATCTTAACTCTGTACTTTAAGTGAATATTATAATAGATTATTTGGTAAGAAGAGAAGTAACCGTGTCAACTAATAAAGTACATAAAGAGCAATCACAGATCAAAGGAAAAGAGGGCATGTGTGTAAAGGTCTCATCAGTGGAAACAAGCATTTCTTTAGCAGGGAAAATAAAAATTCTGTCTGTTAATCTGTTAAACAAATCACTGGGGAAAAAAAAGCTCTACAACTAACTACTCAATAATCAGTCTGCTAAAATAATAACAGTAACTCTTGAAAAAACTAGGTTTTTTTTCCAGTTTCTCAAATTTCTTTAGTCAGGGAATACTGGGATATATCTGGACCATGTCTTTTTGCAATCTAAATAAATTAGGCAAATACTTTGAAATTTTCATAATTCATAATTCATATTTCTGTTTACAAAATTGGATACAATGAAGACCAAGGCAAAAAACAATTTTTATTTTTTAAATTTTTTTTTGAGACAGGGTTTCTCTGTGTAGCCCAGGCTGTCCTCAAACTCATAGAGATCTGCCCGCCTCTGCCCTCCCAAGTGATGGGGTCTGAAGGTATGTGCGACCACCACCACCCAGCTACAAGTACTGATTTTTAATGTTTCCAATATAAATATGAATTAAATATAAAGTCTGATCTTGAACTAAACACTTATTGTCCTTATCTTTAGAAATCCAAGTTCTCTATGCTGTTGCTTACTCATTAGCTCCTTTTTTTTTTTGTATAGAAGCTTTTATTTTTATTTTTTTGATACTTTATACATTTCCAATGGTTCCCCCCTTCTAGGTGTCCTCTTTGGAAACCACCTATCCCCTCCCCCTCCCCCACCTCTATGAGGGTATTCCACCTCCCACCCACCCGCCCACTCACTCCAGTATTCCCACCTTGACATTCCCCTTTACTGGGGCCTCTAACACCCTCAGGCCCAAGGGCCTCTCCTCCCCCTGATGGCCAACAAGGCCCTCCTCTGCCACATATGTGGTCCAAGACATGGGTCCCTCGATGTGTATTCTTTGGTTGGTGGTCCAGCCTCCAGGAGGACGGGGGGGGGGGGTGGGGGGGGGGAGTCAGGCCAGTTGACACTGTTGCTCCCTCCATGGGGCTGCAGACTCCCTCAGGTTCTTCAGTCCTTTCTCCAACTCCTCCATCTGGGACCTCACTCTCAGTCCAGCAGTTACTATGAAGTGAAACTTGGGTATTCCGAACGTTTGGGCTTCATTAGCTCCTACTAAGTGGTGGTTTTTGTTTGCCTAATTAAAATCTCCACAAAGGAAATAGGCATATTCCTATACTGCTAAATTAGCATAATCTTTCTGGCTGACAATTTAGTGTAGACCTAAAAACTATTGAAAATATTCTTTTGGTTTTCAGACACAGCTGGAACTAAACATGTAAAAGTTATTTCCAAAAGTCTGTGTCCATCTTCATTCTAACTTAGACTCTGTGGTTATTCAAAGTCCTGAAATGCAGCAGGGGAATATTCCTTGGCAGTCTCATCTTAGTATTACTGTCATGCCAGTGCAAAGAAAGAGTCTTTGCTTGCTCCAAAAGAAGAAACCAAAGGATGGCAATAATCATCCTTAGCATTTGTTGCAAGAAGTCTTTCTCTGGGGAGGCAAAGAGATGTCAACCCCCCATAATAGAGCACAAATGACAAACCGAAGTATTACTCCACCGAAGTCCAACCTGAGGAACAAGTAGGTTTATTGAGCTGACTTACAGAAAGCATGGGTGACCCCAAAGCAGCCAGCAATGCCAAAAGTCTTACCCCATAGCTGCACAGATGGAGTTCCACCTTCAGTTAACCTTACACAGTCTCTATATATACATACACACTTGTACCTCAGAATAGAACATGCAGTTAGGGTAGAATCACATACTACTACTGCAAGATGCAGACGTGAACAGCAAGAATCTCTGGAAGGGCCCAGTGACCCGCACCACCCTTTCTATATCCTCTGAGAGAACCTCAACAATCAACAAGCCTGATCTTAGGGGTCTTTAGCAGTCATAGCTGCTCTGATAAAAAATAGTATCTGTTGTGCTCAGAGCACAGCACTTAGCAGTCATAGCTGCTCTGATAAAAAATAGTATCTGTTGTGCTCAGAGCACAGCACTGTACAACAATTTAATTACTTCCATGTGACCCAGAAGTTCCACTTCTATGAATGAATGCTTACACTGTAATTGCGCTACAGACATGGTTTTAAGCACTTACAAAAATTAACTCACTATCCTTTACAGCAAATCTAGGAAGTAAATATTACTAATCACTATTACCTCATTTTGTAGATGCAGAAACAGAACAATTAGCTAACCTGTCTATGGCCAGAAGTATTTAGAGACAAAACTAGAAATCAAACTCAGACCACATGGGTTCACCCCACATTTTCAACTTCATTAGACCTAACTTTATATATTTTAAATGATAATCCAACACTTAGCTAATAAAACTTAAGCTGCTGTATAATATATACAATGTCAAAAGTAGGTATTAAGTATGCAGTTAGTATAGACTGCATAAAGGAGCAGATTCTATGACCTTGTTTTATTAGAAGTAACAACATACATATATGTCCACACAAATGTATATATGTACAAACATATATATTTGAAAGCACACAAAAATCTCAGAAAAGATCTTTTAAAATGTCAGCAGGTACAATGTACACCACTTTATCTCCACTGGGATAGCCATGACCATAAAAGAAAAAGGCAATGTTTCTAGCAAACCCAGGGTGTGCACTCTTGACTCCTTAGAAGGACAGCAAGGCTCCAGCTGAGGCTTACTTACCGGCCATTATCAACTACTCATACAATTTCTTTGAGTCTCTTAACAATGTCTTAAATAGTTTCAAACCTCATGACCATAAGTACAAACAACCCTTGGTAAACAGTGATTTTATCATACTATTTCATCAGAATTATATATTTAACATTGCTTCTGAGCCTTTTGGATAAGATGAAGTATAGAATTATACATTTAAAATAGCCCGTACAATGAATCTATGCACTATGAAAACAAGAGAATGCTTTGTTTGGGCCTAACTATTCTGCTTAATCATTACAAGCAAAAAAGAAAAATAGAAGAAAAAACCAGGCATTTATTTTTTCCTGCTTTACAGGAGTAAAGCAGAAAGGATATGTCAGCTTTCCAAAACCATTGAAACTTAGCTACACTAACCAATCATTCCATAATCTAGATGCTTCTAAATTCAAGCTATTGTTTTTAAAAACTGCATCAACTAACTTCATGCATACAGAGTAATAAAATGGTATCATTATTTTTTCAGATTAAAATTAAAACAGAAAAGATTATATCAATTAAAAATAAATGTAAATTTATAGTTTTATAAACCCTGCTTTTCCTTTAAAAATAGGAACTATGATGATTGTTCAGCTGAACTGTGATCTGTACATAAAAGTTGTGAGCATGTTTCCAGATAACACCAAAGTTTTCTCAGTGCTGGGACAATGGGTGGCAAACAGGTACAAAAACAAAGATGTTCCATCCCATTCCACCGTATTTGTGTGTCCCTTTGAGTGCTAACTTTCAGACAGCCCAGTTGGTACTGTTAAGAGTAAGGAGTAGGGGCTGGAGCTACAGCTCAGTGGCAAAGCTCTTGCCTGGCATGCACAAGGCCCTGGTTCAATCCCAGGTACTGCAGAAAGAGTAGGGAATGAAATATCTCCTCGGGCATAGTTCTGACAACTATCCAAAAATCAGACTGCTCTTTGACCAGAATATGAGATCCAGAAAAAGGACCTTAGATAGACCTGACAATAATGGAATGTTCTGCTGGCCCCATGTGAGGTCTAGATACTGTCAGACATGTCGAAATATGACTTTTGTCATATGGTAACAGAAAATAGAGCAAGTAGGATAATACTCCCTTCAGAGACCCCGTCCTGGAAAGGAGTAAAGCAGACCTAACGAACTAGGCAGCTGCTTAGAAGGTATCCTCCGGCGGTACCGCCCTTGTTTTCACCGTTTAGAAAACTGTATTTCAGTGTTCCAGCCTTGCTTCAGCGCTGACTCAGAAAATAAAGGGAAGAGTATTTGGTTCAGGGAGACTTGGGACAGAATTAAAGAAATGTGTTATTCTACAAGATCACTGAAGAAATGGAACTGAAGCCCTGAAGTCAAGCCAGGCTTTTCCAAGCAGGGGCTTCCCTTACACTGTCAACTTTAGAGGCCTGGTGTTTCATGTTACTAAAAGAACCAGAAAGTACCTGTAATTACTGTGTCACGTTCAAAGGCATTCACCTGTTTTCCAGTAAAGCTGGCCTTTCCCAAGGGGTCACCTCTCTAGTAGGTGTAGCTGGGAAGGAGTAACAGTCTACATGTTAGGTCTGCTTTACTCCTTTCCAGGATGGGGTCTCTGAAAGAGATATTATCCTACTTACTCTATTTTCTGTTACTATATGACAAAGGTCATATTTCGACATGTCTGACAGTATCTAGACCCCACATGGGGCCAGCAGAACATTCCATAATTGTCAGGTCTATCTAAGGTCCCTTTTCTGGATCTCATATTCCCTAGACACTAAATATAGTGTTTACTCCCTGAAAGCTAATCCTGGTGGACATGGTGATGTGTTTATAAAAAGATAAAGAGATATATAAGTTCTATGGGTATGGAGTAGGGAGGTGTGGAGGAAGGGTGTGCCTCAGCTGGCCCAAGCCCAGGCATCCCTTCCCCCAGAGGGACCAGACACAAGACGGTATAGTATAGAATAGAGTTTATTTAGGGCATGGGGAGGGGAACTAAGAGGGTAGTAGAGGCAGAGAAAGGCAGTGAGGGAGAAAGTAGAGAAGTAGAGAGGTGGAGGCCGGCCATGACCACGTGGAGAGGGGGGGGAAGAGAATGGGGAGAGGTAAGAGATAAGAGGTGTAAGAGAGAGGCAAGAGAAAGAGATAAGAGGGAGAGGAGGGGCAAGCAGCCCCTTTTATAGTGGGCCAGGCCCACAGTTGCCAGGCAACTGTGGGGAGGAGCATACCTGGCTGTTGCCAGATAACTGTGGGGTGGAGTTTAGACAGAATGCTAACACGTGGTACTTACTTCTGATTTCTACTTACAGAATACAAAGAGAGCACGCCTCTGGTTTTAGGAAATACTAAACACTGGGTTAAGTTAAAACACTGTGTGTTTTCCCTCCTAAGGCAGCACACACACCTTACACACTAAGACCTGTTTTACTCATGTCGCTTCGTTCACTGTTTTTCTATGTACACTTTAACGTTGTCCTGGTCTGCTGCTCTGTTGCTGTGATAAAACACTGACCAAAAGTAATTTAGGAAAGGGTTCATATGGCTTACAAATTACAATCTATCATCAAGGGGAGCCAGGGCAGGAACTCAAAGCAGGGACTGAAGCAGAAACCATGAAGGAACACCTCTCACTAACTTGTTCAGTTACCTTTTTTATACAGCCCAAGCCTACCTGCCTAAGACTGGTATGGTCCACAAAGGACTCAGCCCCCCCACATCAATTTGCAATTTAAAAAAACGCCCCCCCCCCATAGACATATGCCCACAGGCCAATTTGATGGAAGCGGTTCTTCAGTTAAGGTTCCTTTTTCCCAGGTGAGCCAACCTGACAAACAGAATTAGCCATCATAACAAGTCTTTGGCTAAAGAAAAAACAGGGCTGGAGATACAGCTCAGTGTTAGAATGTTTGTTAGCCCTCAAGGGAAGGAGTGGGAGGAAGGCAAAAGATGGAGGGGGGTGGAGAATGTGTTTTCCTAGGTACAATCCCTAGTTCAGGGAAGAAAAAGAATGGAAGGAAGAGAGGGAGGGAAGGAAGGAAGGAGGGGGAAGAAGGGAGGGGAAAAGGAAGGAAGAGAGAAAGGGTTGAAAGAGAGGGAGGGAAAGAAGGAGGGAGGGAGGAGAGGGAGGAGGGGAGAAGAGATGAAAAGAAGTAAAACAAGGCCTCCTAATCCTCTCCAACACCCAGAACTGAGAATCAAACCTGGGGCCTCAAACATGCTTGACAGGTGCTTCACTCTTCAGCTCTGGCCACAGCCATTTTTTTATTTGTGTTAGTCTGTTTGAGAATAAGTTGCCTAGCCAGGCCTTGAACTCATTCTTAACTCATAAAAGCCGTGAACTTGCCATCTCCCTGCTTCTGTCTCCCAAGTGGTTGGGATTACAGACATGTACCACCAAGCTGAGCAAAGAAATTGTTTTTATGAAAAAAAGGAAAAAGATTCAAACAAAGAAAGCCATGTGAAGAGAGGGCAAAAAGTACAACTATGGTCCCATAAGCTGCAGAACACCAGGGGCCATCAGAAACTAGAAGAGAAGAATATTCTTCCCTAGAAGCCCACAAAGGAAGTCACCTTCTGACACCTATACTTCAGAGCTACCCACCACAATTATAAAAGAATAAACACCTGTTGTTTTAAACCTCCAAATTTATACTGTTACAGCCGCCCCAACGGTGGAAACTAACTTCTACCTACTTATTATGTAATACATCATTAAGAAACAGAATTAAGCCAGGTGTGGTGGAGCATGCTCTAATCCCAGAGCTCTGGGGGCAAAGGCAGGCGGATCTCTGAGTTTGAGGCCAGTCTGGTCTACAGAGTGAGTTCCACTACAGCCAGGGCTACGCAGAGAAACCCTATCTCTAAAAAACAAACAAACAATATAGACTGCTCTTCCAAAGGACATAGACAGGTTCAATTCCCAGCACCCAACTAACAAACAGCTTCAAGGAGATCTGATGCCCTCTTCTGGCCTCCACATGCACTGCACACACACACAGGCCAAAAAAAAAAAAAAAATACACATGAAATATAAATCAATCTGGCTGGAGAGATGGCTCAGCAGTTAAGAGCACTGACTGCTCTTCCAGAGGTCCTGAGTTCAATTCCCAGCAACCACATGGTGGCTCACAACCATCTGGAATGGGATCCGATGCCCTCTTCTGGAAGTGTCTGAAGATAGCTACAGACACATACATAAAGTAAATAAATAATTAAAAAAAGAAATATAAATCAATCTCTTTTTTTTATTATTTAAAACAATCTCTCTCTTCTGCACTGCCAGGTAACCAGACAAAAATGAGGGTTCACACCACCTACAAGTAAAATAGCATCTATTAGGGAGCACTGGGTATCTCTTCCAAACACACCACACCTTCTGTTGCTCCTTTCTTTTCATCCCCTAAGCAATGGTGTTCCCCAAGCCTGGCCCCTGGTCATTTATTCCCATCTCCGTGTCCACCTTCTGAGGACATCTACGCAACTGCCACAGCTCTATCTGCTCTAATGACTCCTGGATCTTTATGCTTAGTCTCCACTTGCTCAGTCTTTTCACACTTCACTTGGATGGTATTATGGAATTGTCCTTCAGGGCATGATGTAGTTCTTAGCATCTTTGTTTTGTTTTGTTTTGTTTTTTGGGTTTTTTTTTTTTTGGTTTGGTTTGGTTTGGTTTGGTTTTTCTTTCGAGACAGGGTTTCTCTGTGTAGCCCTGGCTGTCCTGAAACTCCCTCTGTAGACCAGGCTGGCCTCGAACTCAGAAATCCGCCTGTCTCTGCCTACCAAGTGCTGGGATTAAAGGTGTGCGCCACCACTGCCCGGCTAGTTCTTAGCATCTTAATGAGAGCAGCTGTAATTACCCACACAAGACTCTCAAAAGGAGTCAGGGGAGCAGTATTAAATCCTCAACTGAAATGACAGCCACTTCCCCACACCCTGTATGAAATTTTGCTCAAAAGTTATGCATTCTTTTCTTCCTGCCTGACAAACACCTGGCTATTGATAACTGACAGATAAATGCCTGATCTTCATCTGTCTTACTCCTGGCCCAAGTATTTAAACACCTAAATAACAGTTCTATCGTGATTAAAGACAGTCATATTTAACATATCCAAACTTAAGTTTGGTATTTCTCCTCGTTTGCACTGTGCACCAATTACTCAGGTTAGAATCTTTGAAATTCTCAACTACTTTTCTTCCTTCTCCTCTCACAGTAATTTATCATGAAGTTTTACTACTTTCAGCTTTGTAACTCAAGCACTCATGCCCTTCTTTCCACAGCAAGTGCTTCTGAGCTCCCTCACACCGGTCCTTCTGAGTCCCTCACACCGGTCCTTCTGGCTCCAGCTCACTGCCACGTGAGCCACATTTCTATTAATTCTTGCTTCTCAAGAACTCACATTCTTGAAGCCAGTGAGATGGCTCAGAAGGTGCCACCAAGTCTGATGATCTAAGTTTAATCTACAGAAAATACTTTATAGGAGAGAACAAATTCCAGGAAGTTGTCCTCTGACCTCTAGACATACACCGTGGTGTGTATACACACACACACACACACACACAAATTATAACAGTCTCAAAATATGATAATTCCCTTATGCAAAAATTTATCTTTTATTTATTTCACATGCAATACATTGCTTAACTTACAAAGAATTTCAAATACTTTCTCTAATATATTAAAGCAGATTGATTTTTAAAAATATACAGAACTTTAAATGAGTATCAAACCTAAAATTAATCTAGTTTAATAACAGCTAGATAAATAATTTTGCCCGCAAATAATTTTTGCCTGCACCAATTCTTAAGCTTTAGGACCTTGTGCATATACAATCAAAGCTCTATTACTAAACTACATCCCTAGCTAAATGGATTATTTATAAAACAGTAGAACAAAAAATAAACACAAAAGCATATAAAGAACTCAGCATTCAAATTTACTTTCACAGTAAGAAAAGGATAGTTGGATAAGTAACTTCATCTTTTACAGAGAAATTATACTTCCTAATTATTCTGCCATCATCCAAGTATAAAGTTGTAAAATGAAGGTTGGGGGGGTATTGTATGTGTGTGTGTGGTTGTGGAGGCCAGAGGTGGACATAGCATCTTCCTCAGTTGCGACCCACTTAATTTCTTTACATAGGGCTTCTCACAGAACCTGAGGTACACTGATTCAGCTAAACCAGCTGGTCAGGAAGTGCCAGGACTCTTCCTGTCTCTGCCTCCCCAGCACTGGATTACAGGTGCTGTGCATCACTGAGTCTCACTATTTTTATGTGGGTGCTAGGGATTAGGCCCTCATGATTGTACAACAAGCACTTTACTAGCCGAGCTATCTCACTATGCCTGAAAAATATAGTTTTAAATAATGAATTACCAAAATCAAACTGTCATTAAAAAAATCAGTGATTTTTAAGCTATTCTTATAAATTATAGCATTAGTATAAAAAGCACATGGCTGGAAAACAACAAGTGTCCAATAATAATAAAGTCAATGAAGTTGATCCTCAAGAATATAATTCTATCATTAAAAATTATGTTTTTCTGAAATTGTATAAACTAAGAACTTCCTTATCTCATCAATGTTAAGAAAAATAAAGATTCTAAAGGTATATTTTTCTTCTTTATGGTTTCTCAACTTTTTAGGTTGACACAGTTGTAGATTTACCAACAGTTAAAGGAATAACAAACACCATGGACCCCTTTACCTCATTTCCCTCAATAGACAAGTTGCATCCTTACAGTAAGTACAGTGTCACTGTTAGGATGCTGGTCTCATATTAGAAGCCACCATTCTTTCTCAGATTTCCTCATTTTTACGTGTGTATGGGTGTGTGAGTGTGTGTAAGTGTCCTTTAATCCCAGCACTTAGAAGGCAGAAAAAAGTAGCTCTCTATGAATCTGAGGTCAGTGTCATCTACATAGATAATTCCAGGACATCGAGGGCTACATAGTCAGACTCCGTCTCAAAAAAAAGAAAGAAAGAGAGAGAGAAAGAAAGAGA
Organism: Uromys caudimaculatus; assembly: GCA_028551405.1. Classification (NCBI taxonomy): domain Eukaryota; kingdom Metazoa; phylum Chordata; class Mammalia; order Rodentia; family Muridae; genus Uromys; species Uromys caudimaculatus. Next base: position 85,883,953 of record CM052703.1, on the reverse strand, counting down.
GAGAAAAAGAAAAAGAAAAAGAAAAAGAAAAAGAAAAAGAAAAAGAAAAGGAAGGAAGGAAGGAAGGAAGGAAGGAAAGAAGGAAAGAAGGAAAGAAAGAAAGAAAGAAAGAAAGAAAGAAAGAAAGAAAGAAAGAAAGAAAGAAAGAAAGAAAGAAAGAAAACCCTGGGGTCAGCAATGTGGCTCCGCAGATAAAGGCTCTTGCTGCCAAGCCTAACAACTTAGATTTAATCCCAGGAACCCACATGCTAGAAGGAGAAAATAAACTCTGGAAAGCTGTCCTCTGATCTTTACATGCACACACATAACACTAAATAAAGGAAAAATATTTTAATTAAAAATAATTCAACTAGTTCGAGGCCAGCCTGGTCTACAGAGTTCCAGCACAGCCAGGGCTACATAGAGAAACCCTGTCTTGAAAAACCAAAAAAAAAAAAAAAAAAAAACCCAAACAAATAAAAATAATTCAACTAAAATTATTCTTAATGGCAAAGACACTTTAAAAATAACAGTAATATACTGGTTGAATAATACCAGACACACTCTAGTATTAAACACACAAATTTCCTATCACCATACATAAGCATCATATTATCATAATCTGATTAGCTTTTAGAAAGAGTTGGATTAATAAAACCTTATCAACTCCTGAAGGTAGTTGTATAATAAAGGTTTGAAAATCAATTAGATTGATTCTTCACTTACAGTTTAAAAAAATCAGTTTGGGGCTGGCGAGATGGCTCAATGTTTAAGAGCACTGACTCCTGAGTTCAATTCCCAGCAACCACATGGTGGCTCATAACCATCCACAATGTGATCTGATGCCCTCTTCCTGTGTGTCTGAAGACAGCTACAGTGTGCTCATATACATAAAAATAAATAAATAAATCTTTTTTTTAAAAAATCACTTTGTAGATTTTTATCCTATACAGCTCAGGTAGTTTGGAAAACACATTGACGATTTCATATAAACTTGCAGATACTTGCCCATGATCTAAGAATTTTTCAGTTCTAACCTAAGAAAAATGAAAATATGCCAATATTCAAAAATCCTCTCAAATATCCATTTTATTCATAAATAACCAAAATCTGAAAACATAAATATTCACCAACTGATGAATGAATGGACAAACTGTATTTTGCACAGCAATATAAAGAAACAATGAATGTCTAGGGCTGGGAACACAGCTCAATTGATAAGAGTGCTTGCTTAGCATATAGGAAGCCCCAGACTCCATTTCCAGGACCATATAAACAAGGCATGAGGTGCACATCTATAATCATAGCACTGGAGATAGAGGCAGGAGGGTGAGAATATCAAGGTCATCCTTAACTACATCCTAAGTTTGAGGTTAGCCTGAGCTACAGGGGAAGGGGGAAGCAGAGGAGGAAAGAGAAAGAAAGGAAAGGAACAGAACAGGTCAGCAATGAGTACAGTACAAGCTCAGCATGGGTGAGGTCCTGGGTTCCACACTCAGCACCGAAGGGAAAGGGGAGCAGGGCAAGGAGACAGTTACTAATAAATACAACATGGATAAATCTCAGTGCATGAATCTAAGTAGAAAATAAGCCAAACATTTTTTTTAAATTGTCTGATTCTATTAATGTGCCACTCTAGAAAGACAAGAGCATACAGACAGAAAGCAGATCTCAACCACCCAAGGCTAGGGAGGGAACAGACTGCAAAATGGCATAAGACGACTTTTTATAGAGAAGAAAATGGTCTATATCTTGATTGTGGTGGTGACTACACCAGTGTATATAGTTGCTTAAAACCACTCAACTGTTACCATAAATTTTTCGCATAAAAAAGTATGCTTGAATAAAATACAAATTATGCAAAAATATAGCAGAAAAAGTATATATTTCATACTTGAGATTATAATTTATGCAACATTCCAAGTTTCTTTTTTTTTTAAATAAAAAAAAAAAGGGAAACCAAGAACTCTTCCCTTTGTTCAGTGTGGGAAGAAGAGTAGTCATAGTAGCCAGATGATAGAGGAGGGGGTACCTTGAGGAGGAAATCCAGAAGGGCCAAAGCCAAACACATCCTCAGAGACCCTAGGTCAAAGCAGCAGGAGCAAACCGGCCCAGAGCATTAAAATGCAAAGAGACTGAGAGTGAGGAGGATGCCTTCACAGGGAGCAACCCTAAGTGGGAGATCAGAGCATGATCAAAAAAAAAAAAAAAAAAAGATTAACTCTGTAGTAGAAAGGCCTGGCAGACACTGATCACAGGCACTCAAAGGGAACGCATTACTTCCTGATGAGACACAGTGAGCACCACTGCTGTGATACACTGGCCCAAGCATATGTACCGAGCACAGAGGTCTTGAGTTGAGGGACACTATACAGAAGTAACTGACCTGTAACCACCAAAAGTGACAAGACCATGAAAAAGATGACAGAACTGATCCACATTGAAAGAGACTAAAAAGATAACGAAACATTGCAGCACTTAACTGTACTACTTTCATCAATCATGTAATTAATAGCATAATCAACAAAACCCAAATTAAGTAAAACACCGGGTCTGCATGAATTTCCTATTTTGATAACTGCAATGCCATTGTGTAGACCAAAGTTTTTGTTTGTAAAAAATTCACAATAAACCATTCTGAGTGACAGGGCGTAAGGTCAGCAGCTTCCTCTTAAAATGTCCAAAAAAATAAAATAAAACAACAATAATTATGTGCCAGACTTGCAACTTTTTCAAGTTTGTTACTGTTTCAAAATTGTTGTGGGAGTGGGAGGAGGGCAGATATCTGTGAGTTCAAGGCCAGCCTGGTCTACATAGGAATTCCAGGATAGCCAGGGCTCTGTAGAGAAACCCTGCCTCAAAAAAACAAAATAAAATAAAAATGTTTTGTGGGTGAAGAACGATGGTAACTAAAAATGGAACAAGGTGAAAAACAAAACTGATTCTCCAAACTGACAATCTTACTAAGAAAGGGCACGCATGACATTTTGGAGCAGCCAGAAGATTCTCTAAATACAGCCCAATGCCTTCTCTTTTTATTTATTGTGTGTGTTCATGGTGGGAGTGAGCAGGTATGCTAGGGCACACATAGGAAGGTCAGAAGACAACTCTGGGCAATCAGTTCTTGCCTTGCACCTTTTCATGGCTCAGGTCTCCAGGTTTGCCCAGCAAGAGCCTGCTTCTCTTAAGTGACCTCAATTAGGTAGTGGTGAGAAAAGAACGAAGGATCCCTTCTCTGAAATAAATTCTTAGAGATCAATAATAAAAAGAGGCGGGCAGAACAATGGTACGCTGGTGCCAACGACTAACAATCAGCAAAGCACAACCTAAGCACCTCCTGGGACATGGAAGGGGCTGGAGGGCTGGCATCTAAAATTCCTTGCAAGTGTGAGACTGGAATTACCCTGAAATAAAAGAGCTTCCCTGCTCTACAAATAACCTTGTTAATACACGCCGCTTATCTATATATATAGCAACACAAAGAGATACAAATACGAAAATAAACGGAATGGACCCTGTATACTCCTGGATGTGCTAGTCCATCGAAGTGTACAAAGCAATGTATCTGCCTAACTGTTTCTTGTGAAAAACTCTCGGACGAATAAAGAGAACAATCAAAACACGTGAAAGCTAAGTGAGAGCACCTGCAGTGGTTGCCTGGCTCTCTTTACTTCAAAGAGTCATTTCATTCTGGAATGCCGACACATACGTCCTGAACCAATTTTCCTAGAAATATTTCAAAGTGCTGGGATCCTTTGGCCTTTTCAAGTACCCGGCGTTCGGCCGGGATGTCCAAGCCTCCCCCTCCCCCACGAGGGCCGGCGGGAGGCAGCGCTGGACTCTCTGCACTTCCTTTCCGGGAGGACTGCCCCCAGCGTCACTCTTATTCAGGATGCAGGACATAGTGTATCCCTAGGACCTCGTACAGTGTGCTCCCGCCCTCCCAACCCCACCGGCACGAGGGCGCGGTCCCGGGTGTCAGCCGCCTCTACAGAAGCGCGTGGCAGCGCGCGGGCAAGCTCGCCACCAGCCCAGCCCGCCAGTCCCCGGCCGCACCGCCGCGGCCTAGCCCCGCGACCGCTGTCCGATAGTTCCCTCACACACGCCCACTGCAGCCAGGCTCGGCCGCGCCGCGAAGGCCGACACCAGTCGACCCGCCGCTCCTCCACCGCGGGACCCGGCCCTCCCGCCTCCCCGCCTCCCAGCCACGACGCCCGGCCCCGCCGAGCCCACTGGACGGCTGCCGGGGGCGGAGGCGAAGCCCGGGGGCGGCGCCCGCCCCACACCCTTACCTGGCTTCTCGTGGTCGTAGCCTACCACAATGAAGTAGTCGGCCAGCCGGGCCATGACCGCCGCCGCCGCGCCCGGGAAGCGGGTTCCCGTCGCCCCCCTCGCCGCCGCCGCCCACCCGGCCCGGGCGAGCTCAGCATTTTCCCTTCAGCGGCTGTAGCGGTAGCAGCGGCGCTTCAGCCATGTTTGACACCCGAGGCGCACACTGCGCCTGCGCCGCGACTCGCGCCCGCCCCTCCCCCGCCCCACCCGAGAGGGCACGAGGACCCGGTTCCCGGCGTTCGTGAGCCCACGCGGCGCCCCGAGGCCGCTCGGACACGCGGCTCGGGAAGTGGGCGGCCGGGCGCGGCCTTGCCACGCGCCGCCACCGAGGCTGGGCGCTTAGAGGCCCAGCTAGCTGCCTCAACGCCCCCCACTCCCGCCCTGTTCTTTATTTTCCTGGAGCAGGGGTCCTTCTTCCGCCATCTCCCTTTTGCAGTTGGGGAAAAGGGATTGGAGGGGCGCGGGGTCACTTGGAAAGTTTGTTCTTTGCTCCTGCTTGCTGCCATTGGCAGCACGGATGAGATTCTCCCGCCCTCGGCTGGAAGCTTGGAATTTGCACCGCCAAGGCTTTTTGCTGCACGTTTCCTGTTTATGTTGTGCAGATGGGAATTTTAGAAACATGCCACCGAGCAGGCGGGGGAGGAAAAGACTTGCGCAATCTTCAGAGGCGCCTCTGGTTTTAGAGCTGCCTGGGCTGGGGGCGGTCAGCTAGGGCTTCCCTCTGAGTGCCCTAGGGAGTTATTCCACCTAGGAACTGGGGCATCCCCGGGATCCTCCTGAAATGGGCCGGTCTCTCCCTGGGGAGCCCCGCCCGCCCGACTTTCACTGCCTTTTTCACTGTCTCAGGGCTCTTCAGGCTGAAGCAGGTGTTAACTTCAAGTTGCTCTACTGCAAACACGCATCAGAATGAATTCATAGGCTCTTCGTCCGGTCTAGAGATTATTCAAGTCGATTGCTACTGATGTTTTCTAATTTGGCTGGCACATTTAGAGGAGTTTACTTTGCCACTTTTTTTTACTTTGTTACTTCTTAATAGTCATGAAATTTTAGTAGTAGAATATATATTTGAACTAAGACTGAAGTTTTCAGAACCTGTGGTTTAGAAATGATCTTCGTGAGGCCATCATTCACTGAGGGTTTGATCCTTAATATATTGTATGTAGTAGGTTCTAACGTGCTTAGTGCAACACACACCCTCTGCCAAAGACCAGCAGAAAGCTAGTGACTGGCCCTGTGAACTCAGAGTCCAAAGGGTCACCATCTCAGCTGCTCTGTTTAACTAGTTCTCTTTTCTGGGCCGGCGTTTCCTTTCCCGCTTCCGTCTTGGAAATTGAACTTAGGGTCTCATACATGCTAGGCAAGCCTTCTACCATTAAGCTATATTAACAGCAAAAGGCCCGACCTTTCAGCACATATCTGAGAGGGTTGGGCTATGCTAGAAGAATTGAAAGTGAAGGGGGTACTTTGACTCAGGACCTCCTTTGTAATCAGCTTCTAGTCAGACAGAATCAGCATGCCTGCAGTGATGAAAACTAGGTTAGTTTTCAAATACTTGAAGCAAACAAAACAGCCTGCCACACCTCATACAGAAAATTTCCCAGTAACTTCCCTGGGAGCTCTTCCTCTACTTTTTCAGTAAAGAGTAATCTCACACTTCCTCTAGAGACTGCCCATTCCACTGCTTATCAGCCATGGTAGAAAGTCCTTCCCTATTATGGCAGAGTAGTCCTGTAACTGCCCTGATTGTGTTCTCTGAAGATAGCCGGTAGGGTATGGATACCATATGACTCTCTACGGTCCCTAAAACAATTATTGTGGGGATTTATTCCCTCAATTTTACCTTTTTTTTTTTTTTTTTTTGAAGTTTGGGATAAGGGTCTGGGGAGATGATTCAGCAGTTGAGAGCACTGTGCTGCTCTTCCAGAGGACCAGATTTGATTCCCAGCAGCCACTGGGACATTACTCAACCATCTGTAACCCCATTTGGACAGGATCCAATACCCTCTTCTGGCTTCCTCCAGCAACAGGCATGCATGTGGCACACAAACATGCGTACACATAAAATATTAAAAATCTTTTTTATACCTGGGATTTATATTTTGTAAAATAAAATATACACTTCAGTGGCATTTAATATATCTCACTGTTGGACAATGACCACATCTGTCTAGCTTCAAACATTTTCTTCAGACACAACTATTTCTCTCTCTAGGTCCTGGCAATAACCCCACTGCTTTCTGATTCTATGAGTTTGTCTGGTGTAGATACTTCCTATAACTTGAATTATAAAGTATGTGTTGTTTTGTGTCTGAGAATCTTTGTTATATTGTTTCCTAGTTCTATCCCTTTATCATCAGTACTGCCTTGTATTACATTGGAGCATCATTCATTCCCCCTTACTGCTGAATAGTCCTCCACTGTCTGTGTGACCCATGCTTAGCTCATCCACTGGTGGGTGGAGGCGTTGTTTCTAATTTATGGGTACTGGCACCATGACCACGTATGGAAAGTATGTATCAATTTGCAATTCCATCGGTATATCCTTAGGAACAGCACTGCTGGACAGTACTGAATTACATATGATAATTCTCTTTAATTTTGAGGAACCACCAACTGTTTTCCACAATGACTGAGTGAGAGGTATCTCAGCACTGAACAAGGATTTTAAATCTTTCTCTACACTTGTTTGCCTGTTTTTGTTTTTTGTTTTTAATATTATAGACATCTTAATAGGTATGAATTATTTTTTGTTTGGGGGTCTTGTTTTTTGTTTGTTGTTTTGTTTTGTTTTGTGTCTGCTTGCTTGCTTTTTTGAAGCAGGGTTTCTCTGTGTAGCCCTGGCTTTCCTGGAACTCACTCTTTAGACCAGGCTGGCCTCAAACCCATAGATCTGTCTGCCTCCCACTCATGAGTACTAGGATTAAAGGCATGCACCACCACTACTTGGCCCAATAGGCATGAATTTTAACCCTTGTTGTTGCTCTTGAGACAGGGTCTCACTAGAGACTTCACTAATCTGTGACCTAGATTGTCCTTGAACTCTGGGTCCTCCTAACTCCCACCCCCAGTACTGGAGGTAACAACATGAAATTAACGACCAGGCCTAGCTGGATGAATGTCTTACTGTCCTCTTGATTTTTATGTCTTTAATGACTCATGCTCTTGAGCATATTTTCCCGTGTACATCGGCCATTTCCAAATCTTCTTTGGAGAAATGTCTATTCAAGTCTTTTGCCTAACCACACCCTCACCCCACCCTACTGAGGGTCTAACCCTTGGCTTCCCCAATGCTACGGAAAGTGTTTGTATACTCTAAGAACAGATCCCTATCACATATAAATTCTACAGATAGTCTGAAGACTGCCATGTCGAGTTCTTGATCTTGTTTCAACTTTGATCAAGTCCAAACTTTCATTGGTTTTCTATGATTTTTGTATCATATCTAAGAATCCATTATTGAATTTAAGATCATGAAGCTCTACTTCTGTGTAGGCAACCCATAATTATAGCTTTTATATTTGGGCCTTTGATTTATTTTGGGTTGACTTTGTAATGGTAGGGTTCCCATTTTACCCTTTTTTTAGATCTATGTTAAGTGTGTGTGTGTGTGTCTGTGTGTGTCTGTGTGTCTGTGTGTCTGTGTGTCTGTGTGCACATGTATGTGTATGCCTGTGCTGACCAGAAGAGGGTGTCAGAGCCCCCAGAGCTGGAGTTACAGGCAATTGTGAGCTACCCAGCATGGATGCTGGGAACTGACTTAGTTCCCTGGATGAAAATCAAGTTCTCCTAACACTGAGCCAGCTCCCCAGCCCTCATTTACTTTTTTCTTTTTAAATGTATATTGTTTAAATTCCATTTGCAAATATTGGCATTTTTGTTCTGACACCAGGCATAAAATCTGATGTAATCACTGTTCCTTCTACTAAGCTACATTCTCACCCTGCAAGCTTAGTTTTTTTTATTTATCAAAGTTTCTTTTCAAACCTAGAATCAAGCACTACCTTCCCAGGTATATTTATTCTATTAAGGTCTCAGGTAGACTAGTGGACACTTAAATGGCTGTTTTGTAAATGAGGTTCCCCCACCTCATCCTGTGTGTTCCTATCTACACATGAACACTTTAGAATTCACTGAAGCTACTTTGCTTTCTCACCCAACAGCTGCCAGGCTGCTGAAACTGATAAGCCCGGACAAGGCAGCAGGATTGCTGCGGTTGGCTGAAGGCATCCTATCCCCTGAGATAACTACCATCACCTTTTACTACCAAGGGAGAGAACAAAGCAAGTCCAGATTTGTTTTACTGAGGGCTGTGAGCTTCTAGGGTGGAAGGCTTCAGCACAATGGCAAAGCTGTGAGAGAGATGACAGTCTTGTCTTGTCTTAGAAGACAAAATGGAGCCGATTACAAGTGAGGAAGATTTCTCACCCTGGTACTCCTCCAGTGGGCTGTGGTGGGGTAAGTGGTTTAACTGTACAGTCATTTCAAGTGCTTCCGGTGGTTAGCCACTACAGTTCAGGAGGCAGTATGAAAGTTGGATTTGACCATACATCCTGCAGGCACGACCAGGGGCCCCTTCAAATTGCTTCTACTAACCCTTAACAAAGGAGACTGAGAGCTGAGGTAGAGGAAAATTCCCTGATCCACTGCCACATCTCTAACCACTCAGTTACCTCAGCAAGAGTCTTAATGACTGCTAGCCTTGATACTGGTCTTTCTCTCAGCCCCACGTTCGTTTGTCATTCAGTCTTACTGCTCCTCCTTCCCACATCTCCACCTCACCCACACATCATTGTCATCTCCCATCTTGATAGGTACAGTATCTTCCTTCCCTGGTTCTTGTTCACTGGATCCATGGATGTAAAACATATATGGAAAAAATATATGTTTTCTACATTTTTTAAAAGATCAGATTTTATGTATCCCAGGCTAGCCTCAAACTTGCCAAGCACTCAACAATGACCTTGAACTCCCAATCCTCTGGACTACACCTCTTTGTTGGGATTACAGGTGTGTACCAAACTCAAGGTTTCATGTATATAAGGCAAGCACTGTATCAGTTGAGCTACATCCCAAGCCCCTATATATAAAACCTAAAGATAAAAAGCAGGCTATTGACCCTGTCTTAAAATTAAATTTGTGTACCAAGCACACTATTTTCACTTTGAACTATGTTTGGGGTGCAGGGAAGAGAACTTCAGAGATGGCTGACGGAACGTGTCCTAAGCCATTAAATCTTGACATTCATTTGAAGTACCCATGACTACAGTGGCTACAGTATAAATAGGTACTGTGAGGTCTCACAGGCTGCTTTTACTTAGATTGCATGTTTGGTGAACAAGCCTTGGCTACATAATTTGCAGAGTCCAGTGCAAAACGAAAGTGAAGGACTTGTTCAAAAGTTAAGACTTTCAAAAGAGCTTCAGGGGAAGATTAAAAGAAGGCTGGCTCTGCTGAGTGCAGTCCCATGAACCTGAACAGGGTGCATTTCCACAAAGCTGGCTGTGTTGGTGCAGTGTGTGTGCGCACTGGAGTAGGGCAGGGTGTAGACAGTGCAGAGGTCAGGTGCATGCTAATCTACCCCGGGCGCTACCATCCTCTTCCCTCCCTGTTCTCTAGCCCACCCACCACCTTCACTGGGCAAGATGATAGTCCACTTTTGTTGTTGGTATTTTGGAGCTGACAACAAGACCCAGAGCCTTGTGCATTTCAGCACATGCTGTACCACTGAGCTACAGCCGTCAGAAAACCTTTGGTTGTGGTTGTTGTCATTACTGTTGAGATAATCTCACTGTTTAGCTTGAGCTCACAATCCTCCTGCCCCAAGCTCCTGGGTGTCAGAATTACAGGAGTATACAATTATGCTCAACACTCAAAACTATCTTTTAAATTTTTGTTTGTAAAATGGATTTTTTTTTAAATTTCTGAAATCTTATTAGTTTTGCAGGACAAAAGGATCTTTGGGATAAGCGTGTATCGACCCATTTCTCCCCTGTTTTCAAACTCCCTTTTATCACTGTGCCAAGATATTATAACCAAGGCAATTTATAGGAGAAGCAGTTGGTTGGGTAGCTGGAGTTTCAGACATAACCAAGGCAATTTATAGGAGAAGCAGTTGGTTGGGTAGCTGGAGTTTCAGAGGAAAAGTCCACGACCCTGGTGCAGGGACCATGGCAGCAGCAGGCAGACAGGCAGGCAGACGCAGCACTACATCAGTAGCTGAGAGCTTACATCCTGATCTACAAGCACCAGGCAGAAAGCTAACTGGGAATGGTGTGGGCTTTTAAAACCTCAAACCCCACCCACAGTGATGAATCTTCAACAAGGCCACACCTGCTAATTTTTCCAAAACAGTCCCACCAACTAGGGACTAAGTTTTCAAACATATGAGCCAATAGGAGTCATTTTCATTCAAACCACCACACTCATCAATAGCTTCCTATGTAACCAAGAATTAAGTTCAAATTTGTTTGTTTGTTTGTTTGTTTGTTTGAGACAGGGTTTCTCTGTGTAGCCCTGGTTGTCCTAGAACTCACTCTGTAGACCAGGCTGGCCTTGAACTCAGAAATCCGCCTGCCTCTGCCTCCCAAGTGCTGGGATTTAAGGCGTGTGCCACCACCGCCCGGCAAGTTCAAAATTTTCCAAGTCCCAATGTATCCCAGGTACTCAGATTCTTGTAGTGCGGTGGTGGTTTTTTGAGACAGAGTTTCAGTTTCATATTCTTGAATTCTTGACCTTCCAAATGTTCTGTCTACAGGCATGTGTTGCCACACTTCCTTTATGACCTCTTTTTTATAAAGGTTTATTTATTTCTGTCTTTGTGTATATGAATATGTTTTACTTGCGTGTATATAAGAGTACCATATGTGTGCCTTATACCCCAGGAGGTCATAAGGAGACAGATGACCTGGAACAGGAGCTACAGAAGATTGTCAGCCATCATGGACATGCTAGGAACTGATCCCAGGTCCTCTATAAAAGCCATGAATGGAGCCGTCTCTTCGGCCCCTCGGATATTCTGCTTACTCTCCTTTTCTTCCTCTCTTCTTCCCTATATATCCCAAACAAATTCACCTCCTTTCATTTTCCCTACTGAACTAAAATTTTCTCACCTCTGGGCTATTGCTTTTGCATGTATGTTCTTCCCTCTGGGGCGTTAGGTCCCTCTTGCTTTTCTTTAAATGACTTGGTGGGGTTTATAGGGATGTACACATTTCTATGCGCCATCTATACATTTGTTTATGGTGGATTACCTCCCAAGACTGTAAGCCTAGAGAGAGAAAGAACTGTTTGCGCGTGTCATTACTGTGTGTCCGAGACTTAGCACAGTACTGGGTACCTAATTCACAAACAGTCACCCTCTAGGGAAGGGCAAATAACCTTTTAAGCACTGCATGCCTTTAACAAGGTCTTCATAATCTGATAGTAATACAGAATTCCCACCTAGAGGACAAGAGAAGGTAAAATTTTATTTGCAAATCCTGATCATTGTGCCATCTGTAATAAATTTCTCCTGGAGTCTTTTTTATCTCGTTCTGTTCCTGATGTCAATAGGATAGCCTTCTCTAGCCTGTTAGTAGGATAGCCATCACTATGCCTTTTGCCTTCTCTGTGTTCTCTTTCAATTATCCCATAACAAGTTACTTTCTTTAAGGTTTAGTGAGCTTTAGCATCTGGCCCTATCATGTTGCACAGACTATCTGTATTAGCCTGTGTTGTACAGAAGTTAGGAATAGAGATTGATGGTAGAACATTTGCTTCGCAAACACAAAGTAAAGGAGGAGGAGGAAGAAGAAGAGGAGGAGAAGGAAAGGAAGCAGAGAAGCAAAAGCATTACTTTTCTTATGTTCTGCCTTAAAGACAGGGGTTAATAGTCTTCCTGTTTCTGGCATTCCAAATAAGATAAAGATTACAGATAGAGTGCTATTCTGCGATGTTAGCTCTTAACCTAGCCCATCTTCTGCTATTCATTGTGTACCTACTTTATACTTAGTTGGTTTTATGTGCACATTCACTTTCTGGGAAGAATCTATATTTTCATTAGGTCTTGTGAGAAGTCAGATCCCTGGAAAATGCCCTGGCCTTTGCATCCTGCCTTACTTACCCCTAGAAGACCAACTCGGCAAAGCTGGTTGTGTCCTCTGTGTAAACCACTTGGTAGTATGACTTCAGGATGCATCTTGAACCTTGTTTTCAAGAGAATGTTGTAAACAAGCCCTAGGCTCAACACGAATTTTTTGTGCCTCATGAATAAAAGTGCAACATAAAATTTCCTGTCTGAAAAGAGGCATCTGAGAACACTGCACAACGCACTCAGTTGCTCTCATTTTACTCACTAACGTCATTAGTATTATTTATTGTTTCGCATTACTTTTCTAAAGACTTGAGTATAATGACCCTAGTGTTAGGGACTGTGTATATACTATAACTAAAAAAATAAAACCACAGTTCAAAACAAAACCTCCAAAGATTGCCAAGAATTAAGTTCAGATTTAGGGCCTAAAAATAATTCAGTTGGAATGTGAGGAAGACATTGAAATGCCATTATTCCATTATTCAGAAAGATTTTGAGAGCCGGGCAGTGGTGGCGCACACCTTTAATCCCAGCACTTGGGAAGCAGAGGCAGGTGGATTTCTGAGTTCCAGGACAGCCTGGCCTACAGAGTGAGTTCCAGGGCTACACAGAGAAACCCTGTTTTGAACACCCCCCCCCCAAAAAAAAGAAAAGAAAAGAAAGAAAGCTTTTGAAATATATATATACGATGACAGGATATACACATCAATACAACTTAAGAATTCTTGGGCACATGCACGCACGCGCGCACACACACACACACACACACACACACACACACACACACACACACACACACAGAGTGGCTTTTCATTAACCAGGATTGTTTCCTTTCTGTTTTCTTGCCAGAAAGGTTGTTTTTTTGTTTTTGTTTTTTTGGGTTTTTTTGTTTGTTTGTTTTTGTTTTTCGAGACAGGGTTTCTCTGTGTAGCCCTGGCTGTCCTGGAACTCACTCTGTAGACCAGGCTGGCCTCGAACTCAGAAATCCACCTGCCTCTGCCTCCTAAATTCTGGGATTAAAGGCGTGAACCACCACTGCCCGGCGCCAGAAAAGTTTTAAACATCTTCCTTCCTTCCTCCCTCCCACCTTTTCTTCCTCTTTTTACTTCAACATTTAAAAAATTTTATTTATTATTACTTTTTTTTTACTTATTCACTCTACATTCTGCTTGCCCCCCCCCTTCCTGGTTATCCCCTCCTACAGTCCTTCCCCCACCTCCCTCCCCTTCTCCTCTGAGTGGGTGGGGATCCCTCTGGGTATCACCCCACCCAGGCACATCAAGTCTTTGTGAGGCTAGGCACATCCTCTCCCACTAAGGCTAGACAAGGCAGTCCAGCTAGAAGAGCATATCCCATGTACAGGCAACAGCTTTTGGGATAGCCTCCGCTCCAGTTGTTTGGGACCCACACAAAGACCAAGCTGCTGATCTGCTGCATATGTGCAGGGAGGCCTAGGCCCAGCCCATGTATGTCCTTTTGTTGGTGCTCAGACTCGGAGAGCCCCAAGGGTTTTCAGGTTAGTTGATGCTATTGGTCTTTTGTGGAGTTCCTATCCTCGTAGGGGCCACAATCCTTCCTCCTATTCTTCCATAAGAGTTCTCAAGCTCCACCCACTGTTCAGCTGTGGGTGTCTGCATCTGTCTGAGTTAGCAGCTGGGTGGAGCCTCTCAGAGGATAGCCATGCTAGACTCCTGACTGCAAGCATAACATGGTATCATTATTAGTGTCAGGGACCAGTGCTTGTCCACAGGATGGGTCTCAAGATGGCCAGTTATTGGTTGGCCATTCCCTCAGTCTCTGCTCCATCCCCTGTCCTTTTAGACAGGATAAATTTTGGGTCAAAAGTTTTGTGGGTGGGATGGTGTCCCTATCCCTCCATTGGGGTTCCTACCTGGCTACAGGAGGTGGCCTCTTCAGGTTCCATGTCCCCGATGCTGTGAGTCACAGCTAAGGTCACCCCCCATTGATTCTTGGGTGCCTCCCTTCTCCTAGGTCTGTCTCTTCCTGGAGATGTCCTCCACCTCCCCAACCCTGGCAGTTGTGGATTTCCATTCATTCTCATGGCCTCTGACCATCCCTCCTGGCCCTCCCCACACCCGATCCTGGGCGCTCCCCCACCCCTCCCTATCCCCTCCCTCCATCTGCCTTCTTTCCTTTCTTGCTCAATGTGAATTTACAATCACTGAACTTGAATGGATGCAGTGCTGCTAATGCATCACCGAATGGACCCCTGCTGCCTTGCTTGAACTCAAAATTTGTTCTAGTGATCTCCTTTCCCCCCTGTACTGGTGATTAAGCAAGGCAACTGATTTTCACAGGAAGGGAAGGAAGAAGTACATACCCAGATGTGATGAATTCCTCATCTATTTCCCGCTTATGCCTTTAGCACTTTGGGGAGCACATTGGCAGAGGTCCCCACCCACGCAAACCACAACCATACACATGCTTTCTAAGATTTTCCAACAAAGTTCTCCAAGTTGCCAGTCTGGGATCTCACCTAAAAAAAGAATTGGCTTGGTTGTCAGGCAACAATCTCTTAAGTGCCACCGTGGCCAAGAGCACCCAGTCTGATAAGGCACGTGCCAAGGCGCTCAGGTGGGGATTCTTGGCACAGCGCCTTATACTGGCACATACACAGGGCCTCAGTGTAGCCAAGCCAGGGAGTCCCTCCTTCCACCTTTGGGTTCGGTTTGCTTCCTTGTTGAAGCAACCTGTGGCTCAAAAAGAATTTTGAGGAGTTGGGGTGTAGCTCAGTTGATTTGAGGTGGAACAGAAAGATTAGAAGTTCGAGGTCATCTACTACTTAGTTTCAGGCCACCCTGGCTACAGGAGACCCTGTCCTAACAATAATAGTAATAGTAAGAAGTGTCGGCTAAGAGCATATTTGGCGATCATGTCCCAAGCCAGAGCTAACCTCAGGTCACTGAGTTTCCTCAAAGAGGAAGCGGGGAGTCAACGAGGTCCAGCCCGGCCGGACTTTCTGCAGACAGACTCCCCCAACCCCCAGGCTAGTAGAGACTAGAGCCTAGAGCCGAGGAGGAGTCCAGTGCACGAGACTTGCCCTGGCTGTCGGCCAATGCCAGGCTGCCCTTGACTTGGACAGACTGGGCCAGGGAAATGAAAGTAAAACCTGATGTGGCCCGAGCCCAGCTGGAAGTTGGCGACAGGTATGTCGCATCCTCAAAGAGACTCTAACAGCCGCGGTGTCAACAGACAATCCGGGGATGAAATGAAAGGAAGGGTACAGAAAGGGACAGAAGCGAGAAAAAACTATGGTCAAGTTCTGGGGTTTCTGGGAACCCACACAGCGCTCTGTGCTACCTGCGCTTGTTAGTGCAGATAGGCTAGCGCCTGGCCGGGGCTGCTGCGGTGACTGTCCCGCGGCCCAGAAGGCCCTAAGGTGGGCCAGTTCGCTTAGCTGCAGCCCTTTCAGCATCCGTGTCTCAAGCCCCTACCAGAAGCAGAACCTAGGAATCTGTCACCTGCCCTAGGTGAACTCGATTTTGCAGTTCTAGGAGGATAAGTAATCTCAGTGCGGCCATTTCTCCCCCAGGTGCAATGTCCATGGTTGTCTGGAGAGTGACAAATGGGCTGAACCAGCAGTGCTCAGCACAGACCGCACTGTGAGCAAGGTCCGCGGGACTGAATGCCTAGCCGGTTTTGCGCTTTGTCTAACACTTAAAGGCAGATAAGGTAGGGAGCTTGGAGATCTGCCTGGGTGGCCAGGAAGAGGACATGAGTTGTCTGTGTCCACATCACCAGGGCTGGGGACTAGAAGCTGGCGTGGGTCATGTCTTTAGCTTCGGGACCTCCCTGGAGACCTGCATGCGGAGATGCGCCTGTTGCCCAGTTTGGCCCTAGAAGGGAAGAAAGTAAACTCAAGAATCTGTGAAGCGCACAAGTCGGAGGCAAACGTGTTCGAACTGATTCATCGTGAATTAGCACATATCTCTGGGCGGGGGCCGGCATTCTCCTCTCCCCCTTGATGAGAATGGCGACCCCAGCCAGAAAACTTCGGGCCGCTGCGTCCCAGTCTTTTGAGTCCAAACTCTATAGCTTCCTATCTTCAGTGTGACTGAGCCATATACTAACCCTCTCGGCACTTCACTTTTATTCAAGAGAACGCCAGCTCAGGAGTGTGTGTAGTGATCGAAAGAGATCCGGCTGGGATTTGCCAACTGTAAAGTGATTAACATATGTGAGGCATTAGTGTGCTCCCAGTCAGTCAATCCTCACGTTTACAATGGGTGAATGAAAGCATCCAGGCCGACTGGCAGGTTATAGCCTTATAAGGGATAATAGTGTCACAAGGAAGAAAACAAAACTATCTCTCTTCCTAACTTTGGCTATTCCTGTATTTCCAAATAGGAATGTGAGTTCTGAATTTTCAGATAACTGCCCTCTCCAAACCCCAATTTCCAATTCAGCTGTTCCCAGTTCTGCCCTTATTACGAAATCATACTAGTTAATCTATCAAGAAACCCCTCAGTCTCAGCCACTGTCAGGGAGACTGAGCCCCACCCTTCCAGGTGTACCCTGCGGGCACAGATGGGGGTCGAGGCTCAGTCAGGTGCTAAGCCGGCAGGGGGCGCGGCCCATTTGTGGTTACAGCTCCCCAAGTCCAGGGTTTTGGTTATCCATGTGTCCCACCCGACTCCCGATTCTTGAAGCACTATCCAGAAAGCTCAGATCAGCACTCCGGGTTGTAGACGCTATGGGAAAAGGATCCCCCCCACCCAAGCTGTTGTGGCTCTCCTTCCCTTCTCGCTGTTTGAACCCTATGCTGGGAAAGTAGGGCAAGGGAAGTCCTGCGCTAGTCTAATCTTTCACAGCCGACTCGGAGACGCCTGGCCACAGGGGACCTCTTACCCCCAGCCCCATACCCACAGGCAAGCTGCAGGGCAGGTCTGGTTTTAGAAGCAAGCGCGCTGGAGGAAAGGGAGGGCTCCAGGGCAGAGCAGGCCCCGCCCCTCCCTTCCCTGAGCGCTTATAAGACGCTGGAGCTGGCGCTCACTATTCAGTGGTTTC
The DNA here is from genome assembly GCA_028551405.1 of Uromys caudimaculatus. Taxonomy (NCBI): domain Eukaryota; kingdom Metazoa; phylum Chordata; class Mammalia; order Rodentia; family Muridae; genus Uromys; species Uromys caudimaculatus. The sequence goes on along the minus strand of CM052703.1, from coordinate 85,866,543 downwards.
TTGGTGACACTAGACTGAGCAACTCCAGCGTTATTGCTCCTGGTTTCTCGGCTTCTCATCGCAGTCAGTCTTGGACTTTGGGGTTTTGCCACTGTCAGAAGGACATCTCGGACTTTTTGCTTCAAGTGCTTGACAACTCACCCCTTCAGCAGGTAGGAACCGCTGGCCTTCAGCGTGTTGGGGAGGAGAACGGCTTTGCCAAAGCCCCAAAACTTGCAGTGCTGGACAAGGGGAACAACCCACTTTAGGGTGTCCACTGTAGAGTACACCTCATGTCCCAGGTCTAGCTCATGCGCATAGCTGGAGCTCTCCTGAGATCCCCCTCCTCCTTGGGCCGTGATCCTAGGACTTTAGTCGGAAACCTCTGGAAGCTTGGCATTTTGCAATGGCTTCTTTTGCCTTGCTTGTCACCCACCCGGCCAGCGCAAAAACCTCCGGTGCTTCTCTGAGCCGGGGGGAGATAAGCAGCTGAGCCAAGAAGAGCGCTGCCAAGCAGCTCCCCCTCCTGCCGCCACCCTTCGTGGGCTGCCAGGATTGTGCAGCTGGCCGGGTTGCTCACACTCGGCTTCTTGCTCCTTTCCAGGGTATCAGAGCATCACCACAGAATGAAGCTGGTTTCTATCACCCTGATGTTATTGGGTTCACTCGCCTTCCTAGGCGCGGACACCGCACGACTAGACACTTCCTCGCAGTTCCGAAAGAAGTGAGTTTGGGGCTGTGCTTTCTTTCTTCAGTCCGAATACCTGGCAATAAGGGAAAACTGAGGGATGGTCTGGAGGTGTCAGAAAGGAAGTAGAGACAGGAGCTAGCTGGACATTACTTGAACTTAGGCCAAATGCATCTGCTTGTGTTTTTCTAGGTGGAATAAGTGGGCGCTAAGTCGTGGGAAGAGGGAACTACCAGCATCCACCATCTACCCTACGGGACTCCCTGATGAGAAGACAGTCCCTACCCAGACTCTTGTTCAGCTCCAGGACGAGCAGAGCACATTTAGCACTCCACAAACCAGGTAACTTTGGTTTCTGCAGCGGATGTGCCCTCTCCCTGGGGATTGTTCTGGCTGGACTGCAGCTGCAGCTCCAGTGGAGGGAGCAGGTTCCAGGTCCCTCCGGTCCCAGGTGGTTGGGACCAAAGCCCTGGTTGATGAGGTGTCTGTCCTTCCTTCTCCGCAGCATTCAGAGCGAAGCCCACATTCGAGTCAAACGCTACCGCCAGAGCATGAACCAGGGCTCCCGCGGCAATGGATGCCGCTTTGGGACCTGCACAATGCAGAAATTGGCCCACCAGATCTACCAGTTAACAGACAAAGACAAGGACGGCATGGCCCCCAGAAACAAGATCAGCCCTCAAGGCTATGGCCGCCGGCGCCGGCGTTCCCTGCCGGAGGTCCTCCGGGCCCGGACTGTGGAGTCTTCCCAGGAGCAGACACACGCAACCCCAGGCTCCCGGGTGCACCAAGACATCTCCAGACTCCTTAGGATATAGGTGCGGGTAGCAGCATTGAACAGTCGGGCTAGTATCTCATTGGCGCCTGCGGAATCAGAGAGCTTCGCACCCTGTGCAGACTGAGACAATCCTGCAGAGATCTGCCTGGCTGCCCCTAGGAGAGGCAGAGGAACCCAAGATCAAGCCAGGCTCATGTCAGAAACTCTCCGGGCAGGGGTCCGAGCCACTGCCTTGCCCGCTCATAAACTGGTTTCTCATGGGGCATAAGCCTCATTACTACTTGAACTTTCCAAAACCTAGCGAGGAAAAGTGCAATGCTTGTTGTACAGCCAAAGGTAACTATCATATTTAAGTTTGTTGCAGTCAAGAGGTTGTTTTTTTTTTTTTGTAACTTCAAATATATAGAGATATTTTTGTACGTTATATATTGTATTAAGGGCATTTTAAAGCGATTATATTGTCACCTTCCCCTATTTTAAGACGTGAATGTCTCAGCAAGGTGTGAGGTTGTTTGGTTCCGTGTGTGTGTGTGTGTGTGTGTGTGTGTGTGTGTGTGTGTGTAAGGTGGGGAGCGCCTGATTACCGCCTGTGGATGAAGAAAAACCATTGTGTCTCCTATAATCTATTTACATAAAATATGTGATCTGGGAAAAAGCAAACCAATAAACTGTCTCAATGCTGATTCATTCTCGGTTCCTGCATTTGTGGAAGGTCGGCCTGGGAGTGCTGAGATTTTGCTGCTTGTCTTGAGAAGACTGAACTGCAGTGTGGGTGCAAAGCAACCTCTCTATTCAGGGCTTATCTGTCACGAGCTCTGGTGTCCATGTGGGTGCACAAAGCGCGTGTCCTGGGAGGGAGTCAAGATTTCTCGGAGAAATCGAGTTCACCTTCTTGCGTGGCAGCTAGACCGAGTAGGGTAGGGTGAGCCCTAGTTAGGCGAACCTGGGCTCCTTAGGTTGTGCAATATACTCCCAATTTTATGGGGTTGCTCACTGAACCTGAGCTAAGGCGTTCTTTGGAGATTTAAGCTGATATTCAAGGCTTTCTAAGAGAGTTTATGCTCCAGTTGCGAGTGTTAATACTACCGGAGCAAAACGTTCGCACAGCTCTGGGAAACCCTCAGGAGCAGCCCAAGTCTTTGCTGAACCCCAACGTCCATAAGCGGGGCTGTGGCGCCCCCTGCTGGCCATCATGCGTACTCCCCCAAGAGCGGTAGAGTAGTACGTGCGGTTTAATAAGTTCTTCTACGTGGGAGTCAGCACATAGCCTTAATGAAAGAGGAAAGAAGGGGGGGGCAGTTTGCAGATGCCAACTGGCCTCCCCCCTCCCCCGTCTTCTCTCCCCATCCCCGACCTGCACGAGGGCTTGCTGTGCCGGGACTGTGACTCAGCGCCCACACGCTGCGCAGCGAGCAGCTGCTGGCCGGAGGCGGGCGGATGGACGTGCAGCCGGAACCGTGCGCCTCCGAGGGCCTGAGACCTTCATTGTTCCGTCTCCCCTACCAGCTCTTCTCTTCCTTCCTCTTTCCCAAGCCTTTTTCATGCTCCCTTCACTTCTATCTAGCTTTCTCTTCCCTCTTTCCTTCCTCCTTGCTTTCTGTCACCTCCGTATCCGGTGAGGAATGCTAGACTCTAAGCTTGAAGGTCCAGAGCACAGGGACTATTAGAAAGGGAGGCTAAGGTGGCAGGCGCCATGTACCTGCCTAGCTAGGAGGCCAGGCCAATTGGCTTACTCAGCCAATCCCTGAAGATCAATTATTGTGCTTTCCTGAAAGTTTTGCTAGCCGTTCGGACATGCTGAATTGCCCGTGCCTCTAGCTGTTTAGAGTTTCTGGAAGCTGTTTGGTTTGGAGAATGGAAGTGTTTGGGGATGGTATTTCAGGACCCAAACCGTGGGGCCAGATGTTTTCTTCCTTTCAGAAGAAGCCTACATACATAATGAAAAGCACTGGTGCTGGGTCTGAGATACACACAACCTGATAGAGGCAGCTCCTCCTTCTGAAGAAAGCAGCCTGTAGCACAGAATCACCCACAGGGCCTCAGTTGTTAGTCTCTGGCTGTAGGAAGTATCGGTCCCATCCAGTTCCGTGTCCTATTTGATCTTAACAATGTCATGGAGCTCGCAGCACCAGTAGATCATAATTGCAGCACAGACCATCCTAGCCACAAGGACTTCTTGCTAAGTATTCACTTGGAACTTTGCCAGGCACCGAAAAGGCACAGGGCATGCATGAAAGAGGAAATGACTAGAAGCTCCAATCCTGCCATTGCTGTGCCCGTGGGTTCAGGGTGGTCTGCAGGGGTTGCGGAAACTGCTAAGAGCAGAGACCACCTTGGCCTCACCGACAGAGGCTCAAGCCACTCACTTGAGTGTTTTCTTTAAGCCAAGGTTTGTCCCACAGCCACAGAGCCCTCCAGCCAAAACCTCAGTCTGGCAGAACTTCAACCTACCAGACAAAGCTGCCAAAGACAGGTTGGGCACCGGCTTAGGGGCAGCTGGGAGCAGGCATCTAGCCTTCGTCTGAGGGAGTCTTATGACCTCGGGAATTCAAGGCAAGTATAACTAACTGCGGTGGTTCAGCCCGGAGAGGAACCAGACAGCTGCTCAGCTGGAGTCTTTCCCATTGCTAAACCTGTGACTTGAGACATTTCTGAGCAGACAGAGACCCTCTTATGACCAGCCTGGTACAGCATTTGGGATTAACTAAAGGTCACCACAAAGCCTTGGGCCCTCTCTGGAGGCTGTTCAACCGGCCTTCTGGATTTTTTTTTTTTTTCATAAGGTGCTGAAGGTTATCGGGATAGGGCCTCCTGATGCCAAGAACACATCATTTATCAACGGTGTTGAGTCATTTTGTGAGCTGATTTGAACCTGTCCACAGCTGAGAAATAGTCACAGGTTTCTTTTCTTTTCTTTCTTTTTTAAATCTGTAGCTACTGTTGCTGGCCATGGGAATGGTATCATCCATTGTAATCAACCAAGGGTACCAGATGATTTCTTGAAAGTTCAGCACCAGCAGGTTGTCTGAAGAGCTGAGGGTGGAAGGGAGAGATGGGGTGAGACAGAAACCAGTTCTTTTTTTAGTCCTTGCTTGGTGTCAAATTTTCTTCTAGCCACTTTACATACCTTACCTCACCAAGTTCCTACAGTAGCTTTATGAAGGAGTGTTATTATCTCTATTAGTAGATAAGGAAGCTGAACTTCACTGACAAAATGTAACTCAGACAAGGTCACACAGTGAGTAGGGGAACGTGGATTTGCACCCAAGTGCTACAGGCTATTTTGATGCTAGGAAGACCTAGGAAGTAAAATGAGATAATGTTAACCTTTAGAGTCTCAGGCCAGATGTCCCCGGTTGTCCTCTGACTCTGAGGATGGCTTCAGTAGGTGATTTGCACCCACCTGTGGTTCTGAGAGCTCTCGGGGGGGGGGGGGGGGGGCAGTAGGATTCAAAAGAAGAGTTGCTTTAGCACTGAGCTCAATACGCACAAAAGAAAGAAATGAAGCAAGTTTTCAATTCCTGGTCTTCATTGGAAGCAAGGATCACAAATCAGGATGGCCTTTCCCCATCCTGAGCTAGGCTACTGGGCTCTTTGGTTTGCATTGCCAAATATAGTTAAAACATACACTGAGGCCTCCAGAGCTGGCTGCTGAGAGAAGAGCCTTCTGAGAAGCTATTCCTGGCTGTGCCCAGTCCTGCACTGTAGTTCTCCAGTCGCCTGGAAGAACACCTGTGTCTACAAAGCCGCAAATAGCGTTTCCACCCTCGAGGTGGGACCTTTTGTTTTGGCCTCTGCTATCCAAGGTAGCTTTTGAAAGGAGGTTCTGAGTCTGACTCTGAGGGAGCTACATGGGCCGCCCCTCCTTTCCCCAGCAGAGGAGCAGGAGGCCCTGTTATCCTGAGTTCCAGGGAAGATTTTTGCCAAAGCTAGATTGGAGGGTTCATCTTGATTTGCAAGGGAAGAAGGGTGAGGCTAGATAGATATCTGGTGGTCCCACTGGTCTTGTTCCAGAGCTATTTTGGAACATTTTGGAAAAACAATAAAATGACTGGCCACACAGGCAGCTGAGTTTTAGTAGACTGTTATACATTTATCTATCTAACAGCAGGAAGTATTTGACTTATTATGTAATATTTATTCAGCATGGCAAAGACTCACCTTTATCCCCATCCCCGCCATAGTGATCATTAGTATTTTTCTTTTTTGTTTTTTTTCGAGACAGGGTTTCTCTGTGTAGCCCTGGCTATCCTGGAACTCACTCTGTAGACCAGGCTGGCCTCGAACTCAGAAATCTGCCTGCCTCTGCCTCCCGAGTGCTGGGATTAAAGGCGTGCGCCACCACTGCCCGGCCATCATTAGTATTTTAGTCTATACTTTTTTGGACACTTTTTAAAAATACATCATAGACACCTATATTATAGACACCTATATTATAGACACCTATATTATAGACACATAGACATATACATCTAATCCACAGACACATTCGTGTGTGTGTGTGTGTGTGTGTGTGTGTGTGTGTGTGTATGTGCAGAAGTCAGAGGTTGATACAAGATGCCTTCTCTAATCCCCTCCACTTTATATTCTGAGACAGGTTTCTCAATGAACCTGTTGCTTGACTTGTGATCTTTACTCTCTGGTCTGGTGAGGTCTTGAAAAGTCTATTCATCTCTGCCCTTCATTGGTAGGGTTACAAGAATATGCTACCATGCCCATTTTCATGGGAGTGCTATGGATCTGAAGGAAGGTCCTAATCCTTACATAGCAAGCACTTGACCCACTGATGCACCCCCTAAGCCCCAGGGGCAGTTACGTGTGAGAAAAGGACTGCCCGCTTCATGCTCACTCAACTCTTTCAATGTAGGGTACTAAGATTTATACCATCACCAACACCATCCACAGACATGTTCTTCTAAGAATGGAACTCTTGGGTAGGGAGAGCTGAATTAACATACTTGTCAGTTTAAGGCAAGTTGTCATTACTAGTCTTTGTAATAAACATGTATGTTATTATTTGTAATATTATACATTATGTTATATATAACATATATTAATTTTCATTCCCTTTCTTGAATCCTTGATAGCAGCCCTCTTTTATTTTTGAACACTAACTTTCTATGTAGCCAAGGCTGGCCTTGAACTCCTGGTCCTCCTGCTTCCACCTCCTGATTTCAGGTGTGAACCCCTACACTTGCTTCTCAACAGTCCTTGAAATGTTTGATGTACATACGTGTTCACGTAGGATTGTAAAATGCACCATTTTATACCTACGTGTTTAACATATGGATCTATCGTGTTCCATTTTTGTTGTCTCGGTTTTCTCACTCAACAAGCATAAGAAATTTTATGACATCTTGTTTTTCCTCTCCTTAACAAAATTGAGTTTTTAAGTTTACTCATTGTATCTTTGTGCATGCATGTCCCAGTCTATGCTCACCATATCCATGCAGATGGCACTGAGGCCAGAAAGCAATCGATCCCCTGCAGCTGGAGGGACAGGTGGCTCATAGCCACCTGATGTGGGTGCTGGGAACTGCACCCAGGTCCTCTGAAAGAGCACCAAGAGCTCTTAACCACTGAGCCATCTCTCCAGCCCCCTCTTTTATTATTTTTATTTTTTAGCATGTGTGTGTGTGTGTGTGTGTGTGTGTGTGTGTGTGTGTGTGTGTGTGGCACACATGCCACCACATACTTGTGGAGATCAGGAGAAAACTTTCAGTAGATGGTTCTTTCCCTTCTTCCTGGGACTATGTATGTCCCAGCCTCAGACTTAAGAAGTCAGGCCCAGTGACAAGCAGCTTTACCCACTGAACCTTCTCATGGCCTTTTCTTGTCTCTCAGTGAAGGATACCCGCCTTGCCTCTGCCATAGAAACATGCAGATAAACATTTATCCAGTTCCGTGACCTCTTCTGGAGATGAGTCTGCATTTCTTAGTCAGCTGTATCCAGAATGTCACCACTGAGTCAGGAGGCTTTGGCATGCAGATGATGCTAAATTGCAGGAACTGCATTTGAGAAGGCCTTGTACCCATTTCTAATCTTACCAGCAGTGTGTGAGACTTCTCATCTCCCCACGGCTCTACCAACCCTGGTATATGTGACGGTTAATTATACATGTCAACTTGGCTGGGCTGTGGGATGCCCAGCTAGCTGGTAAAACATCATTTCTAGGTGTATCATTGAGGGTGTTCCCAGAGAAGATTAGCATTTGAATCAGCAGATTTAGCAAAGGAGAGTCACCCTCACCAATGCAGGCAGCCATCATCTGGTCTGTTGAGACTGGTAATAGGACAAGAAGGTGCAGGAGAAAGGGGAATTCCTCTCTCTTCTGGAACCAGGATATCCATTCCTTCTACTCATAGACATTGGACTCCTGGCCTTAGAATGCCATCCCCAAAGACTGGGAGCTACACCTTCAATGCCTCAGATTTCCAGGCCTTTGGATTCAGGCTAAATTATACCTTTGGCTTTCCTGGTTCTTCAGCTTGCAGATAGCGGATTTTGGACCTTCCCAGCTTCCATAATTGTGTGAGCCAATTCCTATACCAAATATCCATGCATCCATCATCCTGTGTTAATTCTGTTTCCCTGGAGACCCTTACGAATACAGCATGAATCCTCTCTTCTGATTTTGCTCAGAGCTGGGGATGTGATGAACACTGACAAAATCCTTGCCTGGCATGTTTGAGGTCCATCTCCAGCACTGCAAATAAAGATCTAGAACCCAAATACAATACTGCTTACATTCCCACAACCCATTCCTAGTGGGTTTTAATATGCTCACATTTACTTATTTATTGGTTATGTGAACTTTCCCTAATGAGCTAGGCAATTTTAAAAGCAGTGGGATGTTTGCGTATTGCTGGCTCCTTCCCACTCATCTGTGTATCTTGGACATCTCTCAGTGCCAATAAACACATCTATATACAGCATCATTTTTACTTCCTGATGGCATCTCATTAGACAAAACCATCACAATCTGTTTAACCGTTCTTCTCTGCTGTTACACAACAGAATTTTCCTTTTTTTTGTTATTAAAAAATGCTCCTAATGTATATATCCTTTTGCATTTATTTTTGGATCATTTTGTGACTTGTTTTTGAGGATAAATAATTTGAAGTAAAATGATTGGAGGACAGAGGTAGGAGGATCTCTGTGAGTTCCAGGCCAGCCTGGTCTACATAGCAAGTCTCAAGCCAGCCAGCGTTCCATAGAAAGACCCTATCTTTAAAATATGTATATGATTTATGCAAGTGGATGTAGACACACAGGTGGGGGCGGAGGCGCACTGTTGGGAGTTGGTTCTCTTCTTCTATTGTAGACTGGGGTTCCCTGAGGAGAGCTTAGGAGGCCAGGCTTGTGAGCTCCCACCCACTGATCCACCTCACGGGCCCTCATGGTTCTGATATTGCCCTCTATATCGTGAGTTCTTTTAAGAAATACTTTCTAATCTTATTCTAATGGCATGGTTATCATTGTCAGCTGACTCTTCTTCACGATTCATTTCCTGTGACAATGTGAACTTTCTGGTTCATTTTATTAAAGCTTGATCTATGATGATTGTGCACTGGACTGTGGTAGTCACTCCACAGAGGCTGTTTGCTTCTTTTTGAGACAGGTGTGTGTGTGTGTGTCTCTGTGTGTGTGTGTGGTTTTTATACGTAAAATAACTTTTTCCGTCTATGGAGATCAGACTATGTCCTGCTCCAATTATCCTCTATTGTATGGAAGAGTAGCATTCAGGTTGTGTCTTACCTCGAGTGACTCCATTTGTAAACAGCAGTCAGCTGCATTTTGAGTGTGAAAGCTCAAACACAATGATTTCGTATCTTGTTTGTGTAAGCAAACAACTGGCACAAAGAATGAGGCAAAGGCATTTACATACAGAAACAACTGCCACCTGTGAAGTTATCCAAGTAAATGAGGCTATCCAAGCAAAGGAGGCTGTCAAAGCCCTGCCAGAAAAAAACAAAACAGACTTGGGAACTCACCAGCTGAGGATGCAGCCCCTCCCCTGGTTCATGTAACGAGAGGAACACCTCGCTCTGGGGACCCACACACATCAACCTGCACTACGCCATCAGGAGCATGTGTCCAGAAGGAGCTCCTGAATGCCAGACTCAGAGCTGAAGCTCTGTGAAGGATCAGCTTGCGGCTGCAGTGACACCAGCTCTTTGCATTGGCTCTAGGGTGTTTCACTAAGGTCATTAGAGCCTTGCTGTCCCTTTAACCCTTTATTTGTTCTGTAACATTAAGCTTGTGTGTGTGTGTGTGTGTGTGTGTGTGTGTGTGGTCTGAGAGTTAAGATCAATAACTGAGATTGGAATAAAAGAACTTGTGTTTGTCCTTTCAGGCTTCGGGTACCACGTGATAGATATCAGTAGTTCTTGGTGAAGTAAAGCCAATGGAAGTGATATAGCTATAAATTTGTTATTCAATAATTATGATGCATCATTTATTTATTTATTTATTTATTTATTTATTTATTTATTTATTTATTGACAGGCTTACTATGCAGGACTGGGTTGCCTGGAACTCAGAGATATACCTGCCACTGTCTCCCCCAGTGCTGGGATAAAGGGTGTGTGCTACCACTGACTGGCTCATGGATGTGTCTGACAGTTCTCCCCTGCCGCCTTCATAATCTACATCTTCGATGGCCAACATGCAAAGTCATTTTCTGCCTTAATATTCTAGCGCATCCATTCTCTTTTAATCATGTCATGATTTTTTTTTTTTCATTCCTTAAACATTTCGAATGTGATGGAATTTGTTTTGTTTATGGCGAGAGTCGGGGATTTAACTTTATTCTTTCTCCCAACTGTCAGCCAGTTGTTCAGCATGCATGCAAAATAAGACTCAGCTTGCAAAGTTGTTCTTCACGGGTCTCCAGAGTGAAGTCTGAAGTTCTCTGGGGTGACAGCAGAGAGAAGGCCAGCCTCTTTATCCAGCTTCCAGGGGGGCAGCTCCAGTTCCTTTTCTGTTTTATATGTTGGGGCTTCAGTGTCAGGTTTTATTTGAAGAAGAAGTTCATCTGCTTGCAGATAAATACCAGGATAACTTCCCAAAGAGTAAATATTTGAATGTTTCTGGTCCTTTCGTTCTTTTCTGTTGCTCGGTTTGTCATTTCCTGCACTAGCTTAGCAATATCTGGAAGCTTACTCTGAAACTGTTCAAACTCATGACAAAGAGAGAGATAATAAAATGAAGATTTTTAGATTATTAAAACCCAGCAAGTAAAGCTGGTGGTGGTGACACTGGCCTATATGTCATCCCATACTTGGGAGACTGAGGCAGAAGGGTTGCTTGCTCAAGGCTAGCCAGGAATACATATTGGGACCATGAATCAAGACAACCAAACAATGACTATGATTGGTATATATTCTGGCTTCTTTCTCCCCTGTTCTTTTCAGAAGCCCCTCCCCTTACTTCCTCTCTTCTTCCCTCTGCTACTTCATATCTTTTTACCCCAAATCTCATTATACATGCCTTCAAAAAATGAAAAAAAGTCCTCTTACATAACCACCACTTAACACAAACAGTAATTCTGAGGTACCATCTCATAGTCAGTCTGTAATCAAATTTGTCCCCAAAATACATTTGACTGATTTGTTCCAAACAGATACCAAACAAAATTGTTCAATCTCTAACAATTTCTTAACCTAGAGCCCCCCCCTTGTTTTCATGCCACTGACTTCTTGAAGAAAACAATGTATTCATGAGTATGATTCAGAACTTTTAGAACACAGACAGTTCTGGAGTCGCCTCTTCACCGCCAGCGAGGCCTGAGCAGAGACGGCCTGGCCTGCCGGGCATGGGTGGGGCAGGTGGCACATTGTACCAGTGTTGCAGTGTTTCTTACATAGAAAGAATCTTGCAATGTCGTTCCTCCTGCTTTTCCACGCTACACTTTTTCCACTTGACCTTTCCCCTAGTAAGTCAGCGGCATCGCCTGGAGGAGAATTAAGATTGGTACAACCGGAATGCAAGGAGAAAGAATCAGTCTGAACTGAACCGGTCAACGTTCAGTTTTCTGGCTTTTTAACCAGCCTCTTGAAGCCCACATCAAAAGCCATAGTTTGAAAGTCAAAGCTTTTTACTCGCAGAGAGGCGGGTTTTGTTGAGAGAAGAAAAGGCTCTTCAGAATCAAAAGGAGAAGCCGGAAGCACCAGGACTCGGGCTTCACCCACGTGGGAAAGAGGCTGCTGGAAAAGTATACTGGGCCCCTCACCCAGTCCTCTGTGGACCTAGGAGGTGGTGGGAGGTGGAGGGGTGGAGAGATGGGGCAGTGGTTAGAATGAGGAGCACCCAGCCTAGACATGGCAGCTCAGTCTAGCTCCCTTGGGGGGGAGTATATGGGGGGAGGGAAAGTGGAGTGGGGAGGGCAGTCACATGCCCATAGTCACTCCCGGCCATCTAAATGGGTCTAGCTGTTCTGAGCCAGAATCCTGTCAACCGTATTCCCTTGATTGCGGGAAGACTGCCATCCACAGCCTCTTGCAGGTCCTGCCCCAGCACAGATGAGCCCTGCCTATATCCAGAGTTATTGCTGAGCCAACCCTCCACCTCCCATTCTGATAGCTCCACGTTACAAAAGACACCCATGAGCCACCCCCAACTTGTTAGAACAAAGAATAGACTAAAGAGATGGTCACCTACCTCTGTGTTAGGCTGACACTGAGCTTGGGGAAGCTCACTCTAACCTGTACACAAGTCACACATGGTCCTGGATCCCCAGGCTTCAGTTGCTTTTGCATTGAGCCTAGTGGGTAACCTTTTGTCTCAGTCTGATGGACGCCAGTTAGAACAGGGATCCTTAACCTCTTTCACCTACCAAAACCACATGAGGAGCTTTGAAGAAACTCCTGATAGGAGTGCCACGCCAAGAACTGAACCAGGTGCTCTCTGGGCGGGGCACGGTGCCATTACTGTTGCGAGCAGCATTTATCTCATGAGGCTACTCCATGTTGCTCAGCTCACACATTGTTGTTCTTCCACGGTTCCAAAAATGGATCCGCGACAGATTAGAACAAGAGTTGATTGGTTTATTTGTTTTAGACTTAGTGATGCATCCAGTCGAACAGCCAGAAATAGAAGGGTTAACAGCAGCCCGAAGGGCAGGTACTTGGAGTGAAGACAAGCTGCAGCAGTGGGAAGCAAGCCAGCTGGCAAGGGGATATCACAAGACAGGTGCTGATGGCCCGTGTGCGCATTCAGGAGGAGCTGGGGTATTCAAGCGGGTACCGATGGCAGCGATCAAGGCAACTGTTGTGAACTCGTAGTTTCAAGCCTCAGGCAGGAAGATTGTGGTTTCAAGACCAGCCTGGGATACATACTGAGAGTCCACTGCAAAAATCAAAACAACAGCAAAAACCAGATAGTAAATAAATAAACAAATACATAAAAAGAATGAGGGAAAGCCTCTAGAAGCAAGCACACCAAAGAAATCCAGCTTGGAATTCAGAGGAAGAATTGAAGTTGCTGCATATTATGGGCTGACTTGTGCTCCTCATTCAGCTCTTAATCCCCAGAATCTGAAGAAAGTACTTTGAAGGGAAACTCAGAAAATTGAAGAGGGTTGAAGCAATGACTTGTTAGTTAAAAAAGCTGCTGCTGCTGCTGCTGCTGCTGCTGCTGCTGCTGGGAACCAGGGTTTAGTCTCCAGCATCCACATGATGGCTCAGAAACACCTGTAACTCCAGTGCTGAGACTCCGATGCCCTCTTCTGCCCCACCCCTGGAGGCACCAGGCATGAATTTGGTGCATATATATACATATAGGTAAATACACATACACATAAAATTAAAACAAACAAATGAATGTTTATAAAGAATAAAAAATAGAATAAGTGTGGGTGTGGAGCAATCTAATCTGTATCTTCTTATTTCTATTTATTTTTGTGGCCTTGAATTTAAGATTCTTTTCTTCAACCTCCTCAGTGCTGGGGTTACAGATGTGGGCCACCATGCTGGGATTTTCTATCTTGTCAAGAAGATCGGTCCCTAAGAACACAGAGAGAAGTTGGCTACATCCAGCCTGTGGAGTCACAAGAACACAGTTCCACTGCTTTATCTACCAGTCTTGAGTATTTCATTGTGGTCCCAAAAAACCAATACTGGTTGAAGGGATCTGCAGGAATAGGTCATGGCTGCCACCTCAGAGACACAGTACTGTGGCCAAGTCTCAGCCATTTATGTGACAGGGTCACTGATTCAGGGCAAAAAGAATTTCTCGTGTGTGTGTGTGTGTGTGTGTGTGTGTGTGTGTGTGTGTGTCCATGTACACCTGTGTCCATATGCATGAGCACGAGACTCCCCCGCCCCCATTGCTGGCCAGTGTCTTCCTCTATTGTCCTTACCTTATTTTCTGAAACAGAGTCTCTCACTGAACCTGGAATTTACAGATTCAGCTAGACTGGCTGACCAGGAAGCCTAGAGACCCTCCTGTCTCTACCTTCTCAGCACTGAGATGCCAGGTACACACACTGCTATGCCTGGCTTTTTATATGGGAGCTGGGAATCTGAACTCAGGTCTATGCTTGTATCACAAGCATTTTACCCACTGAGCCACCTCCCCAGCCTTTGGATTTCATTCATTCATCATTCATTCATTCATTCAATAATGTTATAGTTTTTTCAACTACTTTGTGCTGGGCCCTATTCCAGGCACCGGGCATTATTGCTGTTGGGATGGTCCAGATGAGAGAGGATGTTGGTGTGGATTGGAATTTAGAGAGAATGAGTTATTAACATCAAAACAACTAGTGGTGGAGATGCTCTTTGCGAAGTTGCCGTGGCCTTGCACATACCTGCTCACAGAGGGATTCAGAGACCTGCAAAGAGGAGACTGTGAGCGCTGGAGCCAAAGGGTCATCTGTACCCACTTCAAGCAGACAGTTCCTTCCTACAGGTGGAAACTGGTTTGCTTTTGCACCTATACATTCCACTGGCAGTAGGTGAACAAAGTTAAATGTCCCTCCTGAAGGCCCCATTTCTGTTCTTTGATTTAGTACCCAACATCCCGACTGTAAATTAACTTTGTTAATTTTTCTGAAATGTCAAAGTTTTTCCCCCCCTCAAAGTGAGAAGCTGGTGTTTCCAGGCAGTGACCCCCGTGCCACTGTAGACAACAACCAGATTCCCTAATTCAGACCACATTGGCTCTCCAGCCCTGTATGACCTTGATCGAGGGGGGAAAAGGCCAACAACAAAAATGTCCTCCAAACTATTATTTTTCTTCCAAATAAGTATCCAAATTCCCTCCACCAGTTTTTTTTATCGCATGATAGACAAATTATCAACACTGAGCCAGCAGACTCTCTCTAAAAGCTGGGAAGCTTTAGGAATAAACTGTCAGGTTGGACGTGACCAGCTGATAGTGGGACATAGCCGGATCTCTAAGATCCTGCTGCTCAGACAGGCAGCCCTCACTGCCTTATCGACATGGAGGACTCCTCACTCACCTCATTATTTGAAGTGATGTGAGAGTCCAAGATAGTCTGGCCAATTTATACTCTGGCCTTGTTTCGTTTGGCAGGCAGGAGAGGGGACAGTAAAGGACGTGGGCTTTGAAGTTAGGCAACCTCGAATTTGCACACTGACTCTCCCTCCACCCGGCCCTGTAATTGTGGGCAAACGTCTTAAACGTCAGTCTCTATTTCGTTAGCTAGAAAGCCGGGGTAATCATATTTACCTTATGGGCTTGTGAGGATGAATGATACAAGGCAAATGAAAGCTTCAACCCCTGGTTGGCAGCACAGTCAATGCTCATTAACTGGCAACTTTTAAAAATAGAAACAATTAAGGATGTCCTCATGTAAAACATAAAGCACCTGTTCTTTTGTGTGTGTGTGGGAGAGAGAGAGAGTGTGTGTGTGAGCGTGCATTTGTGAGTGTGTGAGAGTATGTAGGTGTGAGTATGTGTGAGTGAGTGTGCACGTGTGTGAATATGTGTATGTGACTGGGTATGTGTGAGAGTGTGTGTGTGAGTGCGTGAGTGAGTATGTGAGTGTGAATATGTGTGAGTGTGCATTGTGAGTGTGAGAGAGTATGTGAGTGTGAGTGAGAGTGCATGTGTGTGTAAGAGTGTGTGTGTAAGTATGTGAGTGTGTGAGTGTATGTATGTAAGTGTGTGTGTGAGTGTGTGTGCTTGTGAGTTTGTCTGTGAGTGTGTGTGTATGTACAAATGTGTGTGTGTGTGTGTATGGCATATGCCCACATGTATGCAGGTGCATGTGCCTGGTACACACATATGGAAGCCAGAGGGAGACTTTGGGTGCCTTGTTCTGTTTCTCTTCCTTAGTCTCTTGAGTCAGGGTCTCACTGAGCCAGGCGCTATGCTGGCAGTCAGCAAGTCCCCACTGCTATCCTGTCTCCTCCCACTTTCCCAGCACAGGCACACTGGCTTTCCACATGGTTCCTGGAATCTGAACTCAGGTCTTTGTGTTTGCTCAGCAAAGCCGTCCCTCTAGTCCATCCCTGGTCTTTCTCCAACCCAGAACAGAAAGCTGAAGCAGTGGATAAACTGGTTTGGCTCAGATAATTTACACAAGGAACCAGATTTGAGGATCTCTGATGCTCCACCCCCAACTCCAATATTCTAAGATATTTTATTCAGGGCAAGATGAACATCAAAGAGCCCCAGTAACACAGCCATCCTTTCTAGGCAGTTCCTCTGGATACGTGCTTCCCAGAACGTCCAGTTCTGAAGCTTACAAGACCCAGTTATTTCAAGTCAGCACAGCATGGAAAAAGAGGCCTGGACAGAGAAGACCAGTTAATTTCAAGGCTGCAAAAACCATTCTTTCTTCAGAGTAACAGAATGAGAGCAAGGGACATTTGACCCTTCCAAGATGTTTTCTTAATGTGAAATACAAGGTATGCACACAATCTTGCTTTCTGACAGATCCTTGAAAAAAAAATCTGGCGTCTTAACGATCCCTCTTAAAATACCAAAGACAGGGGCCAGAAGGAAACTTTTCTTTCTGAACAATGACCGAGAAGGGAATTCTAATGAATATTTTGGCACACAGATGTCATTTTCTGGCTCTTTCAGGACCCAAGAGCAGTGGGTCTTAATTAAACCTGCTGATGGCAACTCCAGACAGCCAATCCAAAGGTTTTCTCTGTGCTGTCAGTTCTCTGCACGGAATGATTTAACATCATGTTTGTGTAGTTGAACATACACACAGAGGAAAAATTAAATGTTGATATGAATTCTGGAGCATTTCTCCAAAAGATAGTGTCTATTACATCCAAAGGATTTGTACAATGCTTTCCTTAGCTGATAAATTGAAATGACCGTTTCCATGGAGAGAGCGAGAGGTTCATCCTGAAGATGTCAGAATAAGATAACATTGTCTGTTATCCTCCTCTCTCCCTCTCTCATTCTCTTTCTTGACAAGATCTCATGTAGTTCAGACTAGCTTTGAGCTCACCATGTAGTGGAAGGTGACCTTCAACGTCTCATCTTTCTGCCTCCACATCCCTAGTACTGGTATGGAAAAAATGTGCCACCGCTTTGGTAACACCAGGGTGCACTGCTGGTGATTGGCACCCTAGGCAAGCACTGAGCCACACCCCCAGCCCCAGGCAAGCACTGAGCCACACCCCCAGCCCCAGGCAAGCACTGAGCCACACTCCCAGCCCCAGGCAAGCACTGAGCCACACTCCCAGCCCCAAGATTATGTTTTCTGCAGGGAAGTAAAACCAGCTCATAATGTCTGAAGTCTAAGCCACACATTAAGTCACAGAATATTGTCCCCATCTGCTACACCACCTTTCCGAAGGCTCTCCCAGGCGCTGTGGAAGCTGCAAGTTCAATTATGTAACTTACAAAGGGCCAAGGCGGCTCATTTTTCTGTCAACTCAACTTTCAGAAAGAAACTCCACAAGTTCTGTTTGCAAGATCTGTTAGGATCTTAGGAACCAGATTTCCAAATTTGTCTTTTTTTCTTTAATAAATTTTTATCCTTTTACCAAAGAACAAAATCCTCTATCCTCCTCCATCCCTCCATATTCCTCTGTCTTTCCTTCCTCCTCATTCTTCCTCTCTCCCTCCACCTCCATCTTCCCCTCCACCTCCATCCCTCCACTATTCCTCGTCTTCCTCCTTGCCTCCAGCCTTATCTAAAAGATAAGTGTTTCAATAAGTGTTTCAGTTTCTCTTTTGATGGAGACAAAGCAGCTAAATCCAAGTGTTTCTGAGGAGCCCGCCAAGAGCACCATTTTGTAGTGAAATAAACTGACCATTCACACACACACACACACACACACACACACACACACACACACACACACACACACACCATGTTTGCATGCCATGGTGTACATGTAGAGGTCAGAACACAATATGTGGAAGTTGGTTCTCTCCTTCTACCCTATGGGCTACAGGGATTGAGCTCAGGTCCTCAGGGTTGGTAGCAAGTACGCTCATCCACTGAGCTGGCAGGCTCCAGTCACTTATTAAAGGCAAACTTGGATTTGCCCTGCAAAGCAATTCAGCAAAGGACTGGCCTGCAAGCTCCAGCACAACATGATAACGCAAACCTTCCAGCTGCAACTTGCACATTAGAAGCCGAGCATAGTACTATGTAAGGCAAGGAAGACATGGGGCCAAGTGGGGGAGTGATCATAACACTGTCAGCTCATGAGCCCAGTGCTACAGCAGCTGCTGGTGGTGATGGGACTTTCCGAGGTCTCTAACTTACTTGGGTACCTCAGCTTCAGGTTCTATTTATTCCCTGTCTCAGCCCCCACAATCTAGTTTTGGATAACATAATGGAGCAAACACTATGCTGTGGAAACTCACTTGCTAGGCACTCTTCTGTTTCATCATGGTCTTTGAGGGCCTTTCCTTTGTGAAGAAGCCGTGAACTAAAATGCCCTGACATTGGGCCACAGGATATGAAAGACTCATAGCTAGAGCTGGTGGGGTCTGAACATCCTGCCGGCAGTTGCTGTCCTGCTCGGCTCACAGAAATCAGGAAAACGTCTGGCTTTGGACGGGGGCTTTTGGGAGAGTTTCACTGGAGTGGACTCTACACTACTCACATGACAAAATGGTAGTGAGCCACCTCTAGGTCAGTGGGGTGACTCAGATGTGATTATGCCCTGACACTTTGTTCTCATTCCATGCCAAAGAGTAAAAAAATGTAACCCTCTGCTGCCACCTGCTGTTTCCTTTGTAATACATTATTGGAATAATTTTAAGCAAGTGTATTGGTTGATCTTTGCCAAATGCCTTGAGGAATTTGGGGGCTGTGAAATGTATGTTTATATAGTTCTGTACCAGCAGGCCTGTTATGTGCTAAGATAAACTGTAGGGTCCCGTGGGTGTTTGCTGTCTTTTAAGCTAGTTCAATGGCTGTCTGCCCCATCCATTAGAATAAGCTTGCTGAGACTCTCTGACCCCAGGGAGGACCTACAGGACCCTGCCCTGTGAGTCCCTTGAGGAAGGTCCAACCCTTAAGAGTTTGGGTATCTTCCTCATGGGGCAGTGCTGCCATATGAGCCATAGTTGAAGGCTGGTTCCTGCACAGACTGTTCTCTGAAGAGTGTGTCAATTGGTAGTATTCCTTGTAAATACCACCCTGCCCTGCCCCAGAATTGGAAATGTTCTTTCTAGTAGAGCTGGCCAGCAGGCTTCAGTTCACATTTACTTGTAACGTCTTCAGATGTTTTATCTTTGTCTTCTTTGAGGAAACTGAGGCAGATTAAGGAAGTGGCATTCCCAGGGAAGTGAAGATGATGCTCCTGACTGGAAGAATCTGAGCGCAGGTTAGATGTGGAGATAATGGTAGAGAGTTAACAGTCCTAAGCTTGGACGGCTCTGATAGGCGCTCTTAGTCATCTGATTGCAGGAACAGGGAACAGAGATCACCTGTCTTGACAGTTCTAGGAAGTGGGATTTTCCTCTTTGCCATCTTCGAGAAGATGTACTCACATGCAAAAACTTCTTCCTGTTGTTATCAATTCCTTTGGGAATTCTTTAAATAGTGATCTTTTTATTAGCAGAGATTAATGAGCCTGTTAGATATATTTTCGTATAGATCTGGTTTTTTAAAAGTCAAACCTCATAGTTTTTAGATGACATAAAGTATTAAGGAAATGACCCTTGATAGTTTCTCCTATCAGACTGTGCCTGATAAGACCAGGTATGAGATAGCTCATTACTCAGTGTCTTGCGCCACAGCTCCGAACTTAGGTGCACATTTGTTAAATGACTGAGCTTGATCACCTGTGTACTCATCTGCAAAAGTCCTGGAGAGGTAGGAGTGGGGGTGGGGAAGGGGAGGAAGGAGTAGGAAGAAGATTTCTCAGAATTACTCAGATGAACAGCTCATGGTAGACAAACCATATGTACTAAAGTGTGACGAGGAGACTGAAAGTTACACTATAAGAGGCTTCAAAATACAGATGTATTGCTTATAGAGTAAGTATGGCTCTTGAAAAATTAACAAGAAAGTCAAAACATGCGAACTTCCTTCCTCCCGTGTCTGGTTCTTTAACTCTTGCCCTTGTTACTGTAGTTCACAAGCCTGTGTTGTGTTTATGTTTCATGCATTTTCTTGTTTATGTCCAGTTGTTCTCTCTAGGGTTGTGTAAAGGCTTTGGGAATGTTCTAGCCTGGCTCAGCCATGGAAATAGGCCAGTCACTAAAGCAATATTTCCTTGGGGGCTGATGTGATCTTCGCAATGGAAAGTGAGGGACCCAAGAAGGAGGAGAACCCCTGCAGGTCTCGGGTAATGGTTTCTGCTTTCCCTTCCTCCCAGGATACTCTTGACAGTTCTTAGTTCTAAAAGATTCTGGGTCCTTTCACTTCTCATCTTCAGGCAGGGAAACAATGGTTCAGTGAATAATAAGCTAAGTGCTTACTGGAATAGCTTGGAGGAGTGTGGGAGCCCACCATCTCTTGCATCTGCTGTGTCCTTGCTCACCCCAGAAGCCTTAGCCCAAGCTCAAAGTTCCAGCCAGAAAGTCCGACCAGCTCCTTCACTCTGAGTTGGTGGAGAGAGTAGGAATAGCAGCCGCTGAGAGAACTCAAGATGATCAGAATATTGGACACCTAATTGGTCACAAGGCTACCATAGCTGCAGCCTGACAGATGTTCCCATACGAGGGCACGTGTAGGCTCCACGATGAGCATGTGGACAAGGCCACTGCTTCTTCAACAAGCTTGCCTTTTGATGAGCAAGAAGTGTGCCAGGTGGTGTCAGGGTGTGATTGTTTCCCATTGTTTTTGATACCAGCTTTTATGCCTTCTGTTGTGTCTGGTAACTACGATGCTGTCAAGAAAATACAGCAAGGCTTCTGGGAGCTGAAAAAGAGCACTTTTGCAATTAGCTTTTTGTCCCTTCAGTCTGTTTCTCTTAGAACAAATGTAATCTTAGTTGCTACAGACTGTCTAAAATAGCTTTTCTGGTGAGTCACCTAAAAGTAAAGTTGCAGATACCCTATTGTTTCAGCCATAGCAAGTCAACTACTAGTTATACTCACTGGGGGACTGCTGCTGTATTTTGAGGCCAGACTCAAAAACATCCAGAGAGCATGAAATGCCCCAGAACATATGTTGGTACTACGCATCTCAGAAGTTCAATTTGCTGCAGAGGCAAAGGGTCTCTGCAAGCTTCACATTCCTCAGGACCCAAGACACGTGAGGGTTTTGTCCTCAGTCATTACCAGCTCCCCTTTCCCGCGTGCACGGCCCCTTCGCACACACAGACACAGGCGTGTGCACAGAACCTTAGGGAAATCTCCAGGAGGCCACGCAGAAGGGTCAGAGGACTTTGTGGATGCTCTGAGGAAGAAATGAAAGCTTTAAACAGCATCGTGCCATGGCTTGAAAGGTCATTATCTAGTTCACACTTACCTCAGAACCTAAATATTGTCTGAAAATGGATAAGTTTGCCAGGACCATGAGCAGTGAAATCACTCAAAATAGCTCTTAGGAATCTTCAAGGCCAATGTGGCTCTGGCAGGCCATTGTCGCTCAAACCCATTGCTGCCTGTGAGGGAATTCAGCAGCAGTGAGACAGGGCAGCTGCTTAAAGGAAGGGTTTTACTCAGTAGCCCTTGAAAACTGCAGATGCCTCTCATTGTCAAGTGAGTCAACTTTGTCTCTCTCTTCCATCAGCTTCAAGTGTGGGGAGGGGACTGGTGCTCTTCAAGTGAATTCCTCAGTACTGCAGACCTCTGAACAGTCTGCCCTTCCCCCACAGCTGTGGCATTGTGTGGTGTCTTAGTATGCAGCAGCAGCTATCTGCTTTACTTTGCTCCTGGCCGCACCCTGGACTGGCTAAAGCCAGATTACCTCCTTCCAGGCAGCTGCAGTGTCAAAGTCCGGAGTAGTTCTTCCCAAATAAACAAGTCCGACAAAGGCAGTTCCCAGCAGTGCAAGAGGCTGCACTCCAGAATACTGCTTGCAAATCTGTCCTTTGGAATCTGGGAGGCTATTCCTCAGGAGGAACAATGTTACACATTGTGGCCACATTCCCAGGCTATCCATACCTCTGAATGGACCCAGAATGGACTTATAATGAAGTGTTCTGGACATAACATTGTAGGCAATAGAGACATTTACTTAGCCCTATAGGATACAGTGTGATATGTGAATTCAAAGTTACCTCAACCCCAGCTTTGTAGGGAGTTGACTTAGTGGCTTCCACTCTGCATTTGAGCAGCACCATCCTTTGGGCTCAGTTCCAGACTGAATAATAAGGAGGGAAAAAAAAAGCTAATCCCTGGCACTCCTCTCTGCTTCCTGACTTCAGATGCAATGTGACCAGCTGCCTTGTGCTCTGACACCATCAACTTCCTCATTACAATGGACTGTACTTTCAAACTGTGAGCAAAAATAGACCCTTCCTTCCTTAGGTTATTTTAGGTGTTTGTGAACTTTATTTTTATCTTATCCATGTGGATGTTTGGCCCACACATGTCTGAGTACCATGTGCATGCCCACAGAGGCCAGAAGAGGGCAGCAGATCACCTCAAGCTAGAGTTACAGATGGTTGTGAGCTATACCATGCAGGTGCTGGGAACCCACCCCAGGTCCTCTGGAAGAGCAGCTGGTGCTCTTAATCATCTGAGCCTTCTATCTCTTGAATGTTGAGATTAGAGGCGGATCCCAGACCTGGCTCCTTCCTCTCTTTCTGTTTTCTTTTTCCTCCTCCTTTCTTTGGTGTTCCGCCAACACTCTCTTCTCATCAGGACTGGGATGGAAGGGGAAGTGAGAGTTGGGATGGATCCCTGACCAGGAAAGAACTATTTACTGAAAGAGCAAAGAGGGACTTCTACAGTTTTTCTCTGATAATGTCTTTGCTCATAGCATCCTAGGTCTCAGATTGAATGGTAGATTTAGATTCCTACAGGAGTTTGGAACAACTGGTCTTTTATGTCTTTGCAGGAATAATAGGAATCTGGGAAGAACAACATACCTAGTTAAAATTAAGGAGTGGGAGATTGGAGTACACATAATGGCTGAAAATCAGATTTTCAGTTAGTCTGTGACTTCTAGATTTAGGCCCAGGTTCCCAATGAGAGGAGACTACAATAACAGAATAAGTTAATTCAGCCAGCCTGATGGAATTTCCAGGAAGGAACCGGGTTCCTTGATAGGGAACTTTGTTACCTTCCTCTGTACGGGGAGTAGAGAGCTCATTTGTCTTCTCACATACAGTATTTTAAAGAATATGCTAGAATAGAAGATGGAAAAAGAGTGTAAGAAAACATTTCACAAAAATGGGGTCAAGTGGGGGTGGTAGTAGGGGTAGTGGAGGGACAGTGAGATGGGACCATGGGTAAAGATGCTTTTAGCCAAGCCTAATGACTGGAATTTACTGCACAATGGTGGAAGGAGAAAACTGACTCTTGCACGTTCTCTGACCTCCGATAAGCTCCATGACACTTGTCTGTGAGTACACATATACTTCTGAAAAAAAAATATATGTATGTATGTATGTACGTACGTACGTACGTACATATGTATGTATGTCATGAATGCCATGTTCCAATGGGGAAGTGGATGCCTCAGTGTGAAAGTAGAGCTCTGGTGTGGTCTGCCTAGAACAGGATCAAACTGCCACCCTCTTATCTGAACAGTAGATTTATGACTGTGTTGAAGAATTGACCTAGCCTTTGTTTTTATCAGCTACATTCCATTAATGCCTCAGAATGAATCTGTGGTCAATTAAAAGCCTGATTGTTTTTATTTATTTAATTTTTTTACATGAATTGCTACCAAGCCAGGAGTCCCTGTGAATCTGTGCTCTTGAGGGTTTTTTTTTTTTTGTTAACTAAGGACAGAAGTTTATAATGATCCTCATTGACTTGCAGGCCAGTTTTCATCTTGCTTCTTTATCTAGCAGCTAAGACTAAACTTTGTGCTGACCTTCCTTCCTTTGTACCCTGGGGCTGGGTAAGACAGGTGACTGAGTCACATGCAGGTTCCTGTGAGGGACACCCAGTGTATCAGCCTCTGTGGGGAAAGAGATTCAGAAAGCTGGAAACCCATCTCATAATAGTCTTATACCATTTGTTCTCTGGAGCTCTGCCATCTCTGGCTCCAGAGACTTTGTGTGGTATTTTAATGAGATCAAGTTACACTGCCCTTGATGTTTCTACCTCTGGAATTTTGGCCCTGACTCAATACCTTGCACATGGTAAATGCTCAATAAAAATTTGTAGAATTAAATTGAATCTTGTGACTCATCAACCTCTTGACCATATATTTACAAAAGGAAGCTGAGACACATTTCAGCCAGGACTCCCTTGGTTTCCTAGTATTCTTCATAGTCATTTTACTTTATTGGTGAGATAGTCTTATCCTGCAGCCTGTGCCACAGGATGTAGCCCATGTTACAGGATGTAGTCCATCCTGTAGTATAAGCTGGCCTGTGATTCGACAAGGACCATTTATTATAGTTGAGGTTGGTCTTGAACTCTCAGTGATCCTCCTTCCTCTGCCTCCCAAGTGCAGGGTTAAAGATGTGAGTCATTGTACTTGACCTCTTGTTGTTGTTGTTGTTGCTTTCAATCAAAATGTAAAAATAGAGCTGGGAGTGTGACTCTGGTAGTGTTTGCCTAGCTTGTGAGAGCCTTGGGTTTGATTTTTAAACATTTTTTCTTTTATTAATCATTCCATTTGTTTACATATCAAATGATAACCCACTGGCTGGTTACCCCTTCACAAACCCCCATCCCACAACCTCCCTCTCCCCTTCTCTTTGCTTCTAAGAGGGTGCTCCCTCACCCACCCACCCTCTCCTGCCCTACCCCTCCAGCATTCCCCTACGATGGGGCATCAAACCTCCACAGGACCAAGGGCCTCCCCTCACATTGCTGTCAGACAAGGCCATCCTCTGCTACATCTGTATCTGGAGCCATGGATCCCTCCCTGTACACTCCTTGGTTGGTGGTCTAGTCCCTGGGAGCACTGGGTGGTCCAGCCAGCTGATGTTGTTCTTCCAGTGGGGTTGCAATCCCCCTCCAGTCCTTCAGCCAACCCCCCTCCAGGGTCCCTGAGCTCAGTCTGATAGTCGGCTCCAAGCATCCACATCTGCATTGGTCAGTTGCTGGCAGAACCTCCCAAGGAACAGCCACACCAGGTTCCTGTCATCAAGCACATCTTGACCACAGCAACAGTGAAGGGTTTGGTGTCTGCAGACAGGATGGATCCCAGGTGGGGCAGTCCCCAAATGGCCCTTCCTTCAGTCTCTGCTCCATTTTTTTGTCCCTGTTGGACAGGAACATTTCTGGGTTAAAAACTTTGAGATGCATGGGTGGCCCCATCCCTCAACCAGAGGCTGTGCCTATCTACTTGAAGGTGGTCTCGACAGGTTCTATCTCTCCTTCTCTGCTAAAATCATCCCCGTTGGGTCCTGGGATCCTCTCATTTCCCTGGTGTCTGGGATCCTCCAGTGGCTTAATACTGAAAGAAGAGAAAGAGGGAGAGGAGGAAGAGGAAGAGGAAGAGGAGGAGGGAGAGGAGGAGGGAGAGAGGAAGGGGAGGAGGAGAAAGAAGTCAGCAACTGCAGAGGCAAAGTTAAAATATTACCTATTATGGGGAAACAAAACCAGAGGGCATTAGTGTTGTGGATAGCCCTGGTGTTGCTTGTATTTGATGCTAATTTCGATTTCCCAGGAGGGGTTGTGGACAAGGAGTGAATCAGGTACACAGGTGACTTCTTGTGAACCTTCTTAACTTGTAAAATAAAGGCAAGAGCCGGTGATTGGGCAGTGGAAGGGAAGGTGGAGCTGAAAAGTTTGGGGGAGAAGGAGGGGAGTAGAGAAGGAAGGAGGAAGGAAGATGGAGGAAGAGCAAGACGATCCAGATTCCACGTGGCTTTAAATAGCCACAGGTAGCTATGAATATATCATAAAATGATAGAATAATCGGGATACTTGTCTAATCTAGGTGGGAAGCTTGTATCATTATCAATTGGCTCTGAAGTTATTGTGTGGGCATCTTGTGAATTGAGAATTTATTGATACATAAATCTGACTGATTAATTATAAACTTCTAGAGTTGTGATTTACTGGGTTAAGGAGATTCGTGACAACTAAGAAGGTACAAGCAGTTCTGAGGCAGGCAAACCAGAGTGGAAGATAGGACAGAGGCGGCAAGACTGCCAGGGCAGAGAGTAGCAGAGTATAGTGCCGGATGGTGCCATTTTAAAAAAATATTTCCCACAACACATTTATACAGAGATTTCTATGGAAAGTCTGTGTGGCTGATTTCCTTTCCGCCTAGTTTAAGGAAGAATGCCAAGAAGACTCCCACCAGTTCATGGCAAGAGAGCGTGGATTCGGGCTTAGAGATGGCTCAGCAGTTAAGAGCCCTGGCTGCTCTTCCAGAAGTCCTAAGTTCAGATCCCAGAAACCACATGGTGGCTCACAACCACCATGAGACCTGATGCCCTCTTCTGGCGTGCAGACATACATGATGACAGAGCACTCATATACATAAAATACATAAATAAATAAAGCTTTAAAAATGAGAGAGAATAGATTTAACAGGACTATCCTCAGAGTTTGCTCTATGTTGTATGTGTTTTTTAATGTATACACTTTATTTTATCATTTTAAAAATTATATTTGTGTGTGTATGTGTTTGCCTGAATATCTCTGTACCATGTACATGCAATGTCTGAAGAGGCCAGAAAAGGGTGTTGGATGTTCCTGGAACTGGAGCTATGGATGACTGTGAGCTGCCCTGTGGATGCTGAGAATTGAACCCATGTCCTCAGGAAAAACATTCGGTGCTCTTAACCCTTAGTTGTCTCTCTAGTCCCCACTTTGACATTTTATTTATTTGTTTGTTTGTTTGTTTGTTTGGGGTGTGTGTGTGTGTGTGTGTGTGTGTGTGTGTCGTATGCATGCATGTACACATGTATGGTGGTCAGGGGACAACCTTTGGGTGCTGGTTCTCTTCTTCTACCATAAAGGTATTGAGTTCAAGCCATTAGTCTTGTCAGCAAGCTTCTTTACCAGCTGTATACACTTTGTTATTATTTTTAAGTCTTTTTTTTTTTTTCTTTTGAGATTTTCTCCAGCCCTGACTGATGTGGAACTTGCTATATAGACCAGGCTAGCCTTGAACTCAGCCTTGAATGCTGGGATTAAAGGTATGTACCACCATGCTAGGTTCCTAAGTCATATTTTTATTTCATTCTTAGATTGTCACAATTAATGAGGAGGACTTATGTATGCCCATCGAACAAGACTTAAATTCTTCTTTAAAAAATATTTTATTATTTTTATGTGTTGCTTATATTTTATCTGTGTACAACGTCCTTGAGGATGCCAGAAGAGGACTCTGGGTCTCCTGGGACTTGAGTCAGACAGTTTTGAATTGCTTTGTGGGTGCTGGGAATTGAACCTCATCCGCAAGAGCAGTGCTCTTAGCCACTTAGCCATCTCATCTCACCAGTCTCCAGATTCAAGTTCTTTCACCCTTATGTTCCATTGGGCATCGATGCCTTAATTCTCTTCTGTCTTTATTAAAGAAGATTTATGGATGCACAGAAAACAGAGCAAACAGAGCAAATAGTGCTTAGCTTCCAGTTCTTCAATTTTTTTATTTAGTTTTTTTTTTTTTTGAACTCACTTAAGTCCTATTGTTTCCTTGAGGAGGTATAGAAATTTAAATGAGAATGTTCCCTATAGATTCAGATGTTTGAATATTTAGTCCACAGTTGGTAGCACTGTTTGGGTATGCGTAGGAAGTGTGGCTTTGCTTGAGGAAGTATGTCATCGTGGGCCAGCTTTGAGGTTTGGAAGCCTCACGACATACCCAGGGTGCTCTCTCTGTGCCCTGTCATGACTCCCCACCAGGATGGACTATTGTCCCTTTGGAACCACACGCCAAAATAAACTTTCTTGTATAAGCTGCGTTGGCCATGGTGTTTCATCACAGGACTAGGAAGGGAATGGACACAGAAGTGAATATAGGGGTTTGGTGGGATCATGATGAGGTCACAGGGGCATCCTGGAGTGCATTAACCCATGGGATAGCAAGATATTCTTGTCCAGGAGGAAGCTGGAAGCTATGAACCTTCATTTCTGCGTGGAGATTGGGAGAGGAGTAATTCCCAAACTAGAGATCACACTGGGCGCTCTATAATGGATTCGACTGGGTTAGACCCAAGGGGCACATTTGCAGTAATTTAAACCCTTGGCAGTAAATAATTGAATGTGAACTTCGGGTCAGCAGAGAAATGAAAATTTATTTTGGAGACCATGAGACAGAAAGAGGCCAGGGCTTTGTGGGGAGGATTTTGTGGTAATTCCACTCTCCAGGCCGAGGCTAACGACTGCTGCTTTTCTACTCAAATGAAAATTTGGGATTTGAAGAGGCAGCTGTATTAACCAATTAATACAACCTCAGGAAAAGGAGCCGGGATTTGGGGCTTGGATAGAGTCGTATAAATGGGAAATAAAGTGGTACAGAGTGAGGTCGGAATGAAAGCACTCCCAGATATTAGATGTTTTACAATTACAGCATTATTTTTACATTTTCTTTAAAACGTAATCCCCTTGTTCTTGGCTGACCCTGTATATTGGCTCAGTCAGGAACACTTCCAACTACCTCCTCCTCCCCTGCCTGCTGCAGGGCTTGCAGCACGTACAAGCTCCCAGGCTCCATTCCAGTGGAGATGGCTGTGTGGCACAGCTTGGGAAGCTGGTAGCCTCTGTCTGTGCAGGTTTCCATTTCTGCACAGAATTGCAAAGATCAGTGAGGAGCAGAAGCTGCTGTTTCCACCTTCTTCCAGTGTTGAGCTTCAACACAGTGCTTGTAGCAGGAGCTGTCCTGTGACCAAGAGCAGGAAAGCTGAAAGTCAGGGTGGCGGGGAACACATACAAAGGGGATCCCGGCTCCGCAGTGATGCCTATGAACAACTATGCTGTTCTAGGTCACTCATTTCTTCTTGCTTTTTTGTCCAAAGAGAAAAGTATTTGGCTGGGGAGATGGTTCCATTGGCAAAGTACTGGCTACCAAAATACAAAGACCTGAATTTGTATCCTTATTATTCATGTACAAAGCTAAATGGACAGTGCGTACCTATGATTCTAGTACCGGAGAGACAGACAGGAAGATTCCTGGAGTTTGCTGGCCAGCCAGTCTAGCTGAATCAGAGAGCTATATAGGTTCAGTGAGAAGCCCTGCCTTAAAAAATGAGGTAGAGAATGACTGACTAAGACACCTGATGTTGACCTATGACCTACATATACAAATGTACACCTACAGGAATATGCACACCTGCGCATGTACACACACACACACACACACACACACACACACACACATCCTACAGAGTCTTTATCTTTTTAAACTAGTAAACAGTCTCACTCTGAGCTTCCCACTAGAACAGCTAGTGGAATTTTTCAAATCAGTCCCCATTGCTTAGCTCACTCTGGAATTTCTGATGACCAGATCTAACTAAACCTCTGCCAATTCTAATGTACAGCACATTCCAAGAACCTGTTGGTTAAGCCAGTGTTTGTGGCTCTGAGTGTTCTCTTGCTTTTCTCGGCTGGATGTAACCGTGATTGATACGCCTCACAGCTCTGCTGAAACGGTTGAAGACGATCGGGTCTTCTACTTCCAAGGAGCTTGGTCTCCACTTCTAGGAGCACTCTAAGAAGCTGGAAAACTACAGATATATTCTTTGTGTTTTCTAATCCAAAAATCCTTCCAGGAGCTGTTCAAGTGAGGCCAGAGAAGTGTCATTGCCACCTGGCTTGGGAAAACTGGGACAAGGCTGGCTTCAGCTTTCTATCGCTATAAACCTCAAGAACACCTGGGAAATGCCAATGTTTTAGCAACCAGACTCCATCTCCCAGGTTATATTTTGCACTCTAAAATAGCACAATAACATTAATTCACTGATAGAATTTAATCTACTTCAAGTGTTTTAAAACTATATACCAGCTATTTGTCAATTAATTAATTAATTAACTAATTAATTAATTGAAGTAAGGTGTCCTTATGTAGCCTTGAACCAGGCTGGCCTTGAACTTACAGTGCTCCCCCCCTCTCAGCCTCCCAAGTGCCTGGTATTATAGATGTGAGCCACCGTGGGCAGCGACCAATTTTATCAGTGATCTATCAAGCCATCCACTTCCCTCCACGTCGGTTGCTACAACCCTGGTAGCCACAGAAGAATCATAAAACATGACACTGACCATGTCCTTCAGTGACTGTTGTCCTCGGGACAAACACAGCTTAGTCACCTAACCTTACCCTGGGCCCTCTATCTTTTTACCTTCTAAGCGTCACACTTCCGGTGCCGATGGCCACGGCCACGTCAGGGCCTTGGCACTTGCTCTTTTCTCTAACCACATTTACTCCTCTCGCCTCCGCCGTTCGCCCTGGCCATTCGCCCTGGCCCACTTTATCTGCCTGTTTTCTACTGAATCTTCTTACTTCAATGCAAATATAATTTCCTCTCAGAAAATCTCCCCTTTTTATTTTTTGAAAGGATCTCTTTCTGTAGATCAGGCTGACCTTGAACTCATAGAGATCTGCCTGTCTCTGCCTGAGTGCTGGGAACCACACCCAGAGAGAAGACTCCAACTCCCACACCATCCACACACTCTTTTTGTTGTTGTTGGTTGCCAGGTGGCAATGGCACTTCTCTGGCCTCACTTGAACAGCCGCTGGAAGGATTTTTGGCTCTGTTTATAGCCTTGACTGTCCTGGAATTCACTTTGTAGACCACGCTGGCCTTGAACTCACAGACATCAGCCTGCCTCTGCCTCCCAAGTGATGGGATTTACAGGCATGTGCCACCACACCCTGCTCCATTCATATCTTTTTATAGGACTTGATTTTTTTCTTCTTGCCTTTCCTAAGACTGTATTGTATTAAATCTATTCATCTGCATCCCACTCTAGAGAGAAGCCCAAAGCTTGTTAAGGACAAGGTCTGTATAGGCAATACCTATTCGCTTAGCTCAGTGCTCCTCCACATCTGCAAACGGCACCTTTTTGATAACTAATTCACACACAGTTGCTAAAGAGGCTGGTGTGTCTTTACATAGCAATTATGATATAGGACTATAGTAAGATAATGAAAACTACAGTGGGTGATGGATTCAAATCCTCGCTCTCAATGTGGGTGTGGCTGGCACAGGGGTTGTAAGCCCAGAGCCTGGGAGATGGAGGCAGAAGGTTCAGGATTTCAGGACCAGCCTCAGCTGCATAGTAAGTTTAGGATACCCACATGAGACCCTCAAACAAAGAAACAAACAAACCTCACCCCACCCCAACCCAACCAGCCAAGCACCGTCCCTCCCTCCCTCCAAACAAATGAATTCCCAGATATCCAAGTTGTTCACTTTATGGTGTGTGGACATCTTTGTGGGCTTGTCTTCTTGTGCGTGCCCTGTAATAGCTCTCTATGTCAGACGTGTTTTGAAGGAGGACTGTTGATGCTTGGCCATAGTCACCAAGTTATCACCGGATCTAAGTTCCTCATTATGAACTGGGTGCTGTCTGGTCCTTCAAGGCATAAAGTTGGCCATTTTCAACATTCCATCATTAAATGGAAATGTTATACATAAATCAGGCTCATATAAGTCCTGAAGGTATAAGAAACTTCACAAGCAAAGGGTACCAATGCCTCTTCCCCTGGTTGCATCTGTGGTCTCTTACTAGTTTTGTCTAACAGATTAGATGATGAGGAGAGACCCTAGGGCCTGTTTCAAGGCAGTTCTGCATACTATTCATGGCATTACCTAGAAGTGGCTTTGAATGACAGGTGAAGGAAATCCTCTCAGTTGCAGTATGAATATTGAATTAAGGCTAGTAGCTAACAGCTTGGCTGGACAGCCATGGCTCATGACTGCACAATGGAGATGACTATGAGGTCTGAGAAACACTCTGTGGGCAGAAACCTCTGTGTTAAAAAAGAACATGAAGATGTTGGTGGTCATCAAACAGTAGCCTCTCAAAAAGGCGGCTCAATAGACAGGTAGGTCAGGTGACCTGTTCCCTTACTTTTCCTGTGGCCACCCTGGTCTTGGGCTGATAAACAGAAGGACCCATAAGTTGTTCAGAGGCTCAGCTACATGGATTTCCAATCACTGCTGTTTAATAGGGGGCCAGAAGTGAACATCCACTCAGAGGCACAGGACTTAGCTAACTGGTGAGAAGCTGCTTACAAATGGTCTCCTATCATGGAGGGACAGACTTCATTCCCACTGGACTAAACTGCTGCAGTTCATAGCAGTTCCTTCAAAATCACTGTTCAGGGATGTATAGGTGTTACTGAGCGAATGAAGTCTCACACTCATGGAATTCATTGAGCTTGCCATGTTTCCCTGCCTCTTGGGAGCAGTTGTCTGGGACAGTGGGGGGTGACCTTTCAGAGACAGTGAAGGTTGGTCCTTCCGTCCTCTAGGATGTGACATATGCTCTAAATTAGACTCCTACAAATTGCTGTATTTCCCATCACCAGTTTTTATGGGTCCAAGAATCAAAGATAGAGATGAGTTTATTTTTAACTATTGCTTTTAGTAATCCACTGGGAATTTTTTTTTTCCTTCTTGTTGCCATCACTTTAGGTTTTGCTGGTCTCAAGGTCTTATTGGCAAGGCAAGAACTCAGAAGTGGCGAATTGACACATATGTGAAGACCTCTTGGGACTCCTCAGACCAGTGAATCAACAGGAAAACTAGCTCTCTTTCTTAATTTTTTGAAACAGGATGTCCTAGTTAAGGTTACTATTGCTCTGATGAGACATCATGACCAAAGCAACTTCAGGAGAAAAGGGTTTATTTGACTTAAATATCTTGAATTGTTCGTTTGGCCGTTATGTGTATATATGAATCCCTGCCGGCGAGTGGAAGTTAGAGAACAGCTTTCAGACTCATTTCTCTCCTTGCACTTTGGGATTTGGGTGCTGAACTCAGGTTATCAAGGTTGGGCCAGTAAGCGTCTCTATCTGCTGAGGCATCTCACTGGTTCTCTGTTCATTTATTTTTGAGACAAGGTCTCATGGAGCCCAGGCTGTCTGAGGATGGCATTGAACTTCTGATCCCCCTGCCTTACCTTCCAAGCTGTTAGAAACAGGAGTATATCCCTGTATTCAGTCCCTGTGGTGCTGAGGGTGGTACCCAGACCTTCATACAGCTAAGTGAGCCACAATCTCAGCTATAGACATCTCTGTAGAAGAGCGTCGTCAACAGTCTGTATGACTTGAGTCTGGTGGCTTCTACTGTGTTGAGTTAGGGTTCTTAATGTCAAGGGACAGAATTCCAGTCAAATCAGCTCAGATGCCGGCCTGCCCGGGCCCTCAGTCTTACACAGCAATCAGTTTATCTTTCAAGACATACCACCAGCTTTTGCCTCAACTTTCTGATTTAATAACAATGACAAATATAAATTAATGAACAAGCAATATCTACTTATATCACTATGTGCTACGCACTGTATACTGTGGCATTTGGCACAACTCTGGGTTTGAGGATCTTGTGAGTTGTATATGTACATGTATTATTTTTACAGTCTTACAAAATGGGCTAAATTTTACATTTTAATTGATATACATTAATTGTACAGAATAGTGAGCTTCATTATGAGACTATCATACACATATAAAATGTTCTTTGGTCATATTACTGTCTTGGAAACTATTTTTTTTTTTTTTTTTTTTTTGAGACAGGTTCTCACTATTTGCTCTGGCTGTCCTAGAACTCACTATGGAGACCAGACTGGCTTCAAACTCAGAGATCTGCCTGCCTCTGCCTCATACATATTTTATATATGAGGAAACTAAGACTTAGATAAAGTAACTGAGTCATGTGAGCATCTGACTTAGAACCTTAGCATACATTCTCTCCGGCTGTCCAGGGCTGTCTGTGCTTTCATTTTTCTTTCTAAAGCTGGATCTTACTACATGACCTCAAACTGACTTTGTAGCCACAGGCTAGTCTCTCAATATTCCTGTGCCTCCGTTGAGGTCGTAGACGTCCTTTTGTCAGTGAATCATCGTACTTGATTCCCAAGGACTGTTTGTTCTTGTGGTGTGACACTTGGCCCGCACATACTCTGTCTCTCTCTCTCTCTCTCTCTCTCTCTATTTCTGTCTTTCTGTGTCTGACTCTCTGATTCTGTCTCCCTCTCTGTCTTTGTGTCTCTATCTCTGTTTGTCTCTGCCTCTCTTTCCCTGTCTGTCTCTCTCCGTCTCTTTCTCTTTGTCTGTCTCTGTCTCTCTGTGTCTGACTCTCTGACTCTCTCTGTTTCCCTCCCTCTCTGTCTGTCTCTGTGTCAGTGTCTGTCTGTCTCTGTATCTCTGACTCTCTCTCTCTCTGTCTGTCTCTCTCTTTCTCTCTTTCTCTCTCTCATCTTCTTCCAGGGTTGAGGCATATACTTTCATCTCAGACCCTAGGGTTCTGGATGGCTCCTTGAGGCCTAGCTGGGATATGTCAACTACTCCTGGGCTGAATTTTACTCCAGTGTTCCATGTCTCTGTCTCCGTGGGATATGCTTATCCTGAACCCAATTTCTCACATCTAATATTTGACAAAGATGCCAAATAACAAACAAAGAAAAAGCCACTGGAGCATAGACAGCATTTTCAACAGACAGTGCTGGGAAAACTGGATGTCTACATGTGGAAGAAGGAAATTAGGATGGTATCTATCACCTTACACGAAACCAGACTCCAGATGGGCCAAACCTAAGACACAAAACATCTAGGAAAAAAGCCACAGACAGTAAGTACCATGCACGGCGGAGTCATAAAAAAGAACTTTCTCAGTGGGACTCCAGTTGCTCAAGAATTAAGGCCAACAATTAGTTTTATGAGTGGACCTCGGAAAACTCAAATTCTCTGCACAGCTAAAGAAGTGTGCACAGAGTGGGGATCTTGTCAGCTGTAACATCTGTCTGACAGGGGGTTAATATCAAGAATATATGAAAAACTCAAAATCGAAGAAGAAAACAAGAAGCAAAAACCAAGAAAACCAAAGTATTCAGTCAAAGACTGGGCTTGGGACCTGAACAGAGAGTTCTCAAAATTAGGGAAAAAATGGCTAAGAGATATCTCAAAAAACTATACATCATGCCTAGTAATCAGAGAAATACAAAAATCAAAATAACTTGAGGTTTCGTTTACCCCTGTGAGAATGTGTAAGATCAGTAGAACAGAGAGAGA
Organism: Uromys caudimaculatus; assembly: GCA_028551405.1. Taxonomy (NCBI): domain Eukaryota; kingdom Metazoa; phylum Chordata; class Mammalia; order Rodentia; family Muridae; genus Uromys; species Uromys caudimaculatus. The sequence continues at coordinate 85,831,433 of CM052703.1, read as the reverse complement.
TGCTGGAGAGGACACAGGCAAAGCGAGTCCTTATTCATTTTTGGTGAAATTGCAAAATGGTCCAGCCACTCTGCAAATCAGGGTGGAGACCCTCAGAAAGCTAAAGGTAAATCTACACTCTGAGTCGTCTAAGCCACTCTGGGACAGATGCCCACAGGAGTCAACATCCTATTCTGCAGATCCCTGCTTAGCCATATGCATTCACAAGAGCCAGGAAATGGAGCCAGTGCCATAGCCAGGCAGCCTTCAGCTCACGTGCTGGGATTACAGAGCGGTGTTACCACGCCTGACTTTTCTCCTGAGTACTTTCTATCTGTAGCCAGTTGGCTCTTCGGATATGGAGCACGTGAGTAGGCAGGCAAGCTCTTTATCATGTACAGCATAAAGTTTGAAACACCACACACACACTTCTGGAATTAGTTAAACGAGCTCATTAAAATAAACATTTCTTCACATATTCATTTATGTGTCTGTTTAATTATTAATTATTTCTTTACATTTATTTATTTATGGTGCATGTGCACAGGCAGGCCTAGAATCCCAAGGCAAATCATCTTGAGACAAGCAAGGAGTTTACTGACAGAATTCTTTCCTGGAATTCAAGGACAAGTCTGCACCAGCACTAGGCCCCAAGGTTCTGGGCCAGCTCTGCATCTCCTGCCTCCGGCATTCCCAGATGGGCAGTGGGCTGAAAATTTGTTGGGTTTTTCGTCTCAAGCTTGATTCAATTTGTTTCTTTTTTTCTTCTTATTTTTAAAATTTTTATTATTTGTTTTGTTTAAGGCAGTGTCCCGAATAGTCCAGGCTGGCTTCAAACTCTGTGTAGCCAAGGATGCTCTTTAACTTCTTGAATTTCTTGCTTCAACCCCCCCCCCCCAAGCGCTAAGAACACAGCTGCTCCACCACCATGTGGAGGTGCTGGGGATTGAACCCAGGGCCTTGTGCATTCGAGGCTGTTGCTCTACAGCTGAGATATATCTGCACCCCTGTTTCTTTCCTTAAAATTTATTTTACTTGTTGTGCATGTGTGCATGTGTGTGTGTGTGCATGTGTGTGTGTGTGCATGTGTGTGTGCATGTGCGTGTGCATGAGCATGCATGTATGTCAGAACACATGTGTGTGGAATTAACTTCTTCGGTTTGTTTGTGGGTTTTGAGGCTCAAATTCACTATGGCAGACTTGCACAGCAAGCAGTTAATCTTCCATGGACTCTTCCCTCCCTTGCTTTGCTTTTTCCACCTAACAATAAAGACAACAAATGTAAATTAACTACTAAGTGCTAATGCATTACTTATTCTGTGCTACTGCCACATACTGTGGAATTTGGCACAGGACTATGAGGATTTTATGGGTTGTGTATGCGAGGTAGGTTGAACTTTATATTAATTTATATACACTAATTGTACAAAATGTTTGGTTCCGCTTTGACATTTTCATACTTACATGTAATGCACTTTGATCATAGTCTCTTCCTGAACACTTTAATTTAAAAATTGTTTTCAAATTAAAATAATATAATTCTTTTTTCCTCATTCTCTCTCCACCCTTTCTCTTGTACCCACCCCTTTGCTCTCTCTCTCTCTAATTCTTGGCCTCTGTTTCTTGAATTGTTGTTAGATATTTGTATACACAGTTCTAAATTTATAAATGCAACATGCTTGGTCTGTATAACGTTACTTTCAGGACTGACCGCTCGTCATTGGGTAACCAATTTGGAGCTCTTCCCTGAGGAAGACTCTCTCTCCTGCTCTCAGCATTCCTCAGTTGCCTTTAGTTCTTTGTCTAGCACTGGGGGCCTGATGAACATTCCTTCTTCCATGTTTGCATGTTTACTTGTGTTGTCCTGGTTTAGGTCTTGTTAGGCAGCCATGTTGCTAAGACTTCATGGGTGTGGCATCTCTGACACTTCTAGGAAACTCCTTGCTCCTCCTGCACTTATGTTCTTTCTGCCACCATCTTCCGCTATGGTCCCTGAGCCTTAGGCTAGACTGGCTGCTTCCCAGATGCACTCCCCAAGTTACTTGCCAATAGTTGTCCTGCCTGTGCTGGATTTACTCCATCGGGCCATTTTCTGGTTATCCATCTTCTTTCGTATGTGTCTTAGTCAGGGTTTCTATTCCTGCAAACATCATGACCAAGATACAAGTTGGGGAGGAAAGGGTTTATTCAGCTTACACTTCCACACTGCTGTTCATCACCAAAGGAAGTCAGGACTGGAATTCAAGCAGGTCAGGAAGCCGGAGCTGATGCAGAGGCCATGGAGGGATGCTGCTTACTGGCTTGCTTGCTCCTCCTGGCTTGCTCAGCTGGCTTTCTTATAGAGCCCAAGACTACCAGCCCAGGGATGGCACCACCCACAAGGGGCCCTCCCACCTTGATCACTAATTGAGAAAATGCCTTACCACTGGATCTCATGGAGGCATTTTCTCAACTGAAGCTCCTTTCTCAGTGATAACTCCAGCTTGTGTCAAGGTGATACATAAAACCCAGCCTCTCTCTCTCTCTCTCTCTCTCTCTCTCTCTCTCTCTCTCTCTCCTTTTCTGTCTCTCTCTTTCTCTCTTCTTCCTTCTCTACCTCTGGCCCTTACCTGTGACCCCCAGCCCAGCTCAGTAACTAAAGCCCTGTCTTCCTCTACTCTCCCCAGTAATTGGCTGTCAGCCATTTATTTAACCAGTCAGAGAACACTAATGAGCAAACATCATTTAGTGTACGTGAAAATGTGCTTGTCTGGACTGCAACCAGATCTTGGGGTCCAGTATTTAGTATCTGAATACTTAGCAGCACCAAGTCAACCCACAACAGTATAAAAATATTTGTTTAAATTATTTTTAAATTATGTGTGTATGTTTGTGAGTTTGTGCACATGAGTGCAGATGTTTGTGGAGTCCCGAGAAGAGAACTGTATCCCCAGGGGCTTACGGAGTGTGTAAGCCATCCAAAATGGGTTCTAGGAACTAACTTGGATCCTTTTCTGGAGCAATGTGTGCTCTGAACTGCTGAGCAGTGTCTCTAGCCCCAATAAAGTATGATTTTAAAAAGGAGGCTATGTCCACAGAGAGGCCAAGACAGAGAGAGGTGGGGAGGAGGCTGTGGGTGTAGGGTAGGAGACTCCGGGGCAGGAAAGTTAGAAAGACTGGAGAAGGAGGGGATGAGAAGGCAGCAGAGACAATTTTTCTGATTTATTTATCTGAGAAATAATTTTTGAATATACAACTTCCTCTTGGTATCCACAGTTTAGTTCAAGATTCTCCCAGACAGACGTAAATCTTTGGATGGCCCTGTCCTCTTTATTTACTAAATGTTTAGGCTAGCATAAAATGGAATGGGTTTCATCATGGCATCTTCAGACATATCCCAACCTTTTACATAAAATGCTTTATGGGCTTTTAATTTGAGGTCATCTTTAGGTGTAAATATTGCATAAGTAGTTGCTAGACTCTATTGCTTAGGGAATAAAAAAAAGATTATCTGTACATACTCAGTATACCTGAAGTTAAAATGTGTCTTTTTTCCTCCCTCTGTCATCCCTTTCTCCCTCCCTTCCTTCCTTTTTTATTTTTACATTTCTTGTTAAACCCAGTCTCTTCTCACTTGAGCTCATGGTGTGGCCCCGGCCGCCTTCACCCCCAGGGCCCGCGTGCTGGGGTTACAGACATGAACCACCATGCCTGATTTTTTTGTTTGTCTTCTTCCCTCAGTATTGCCCATCTGTATTCAGTTGACTTTGAAGTTATGAAACATGTGGGCATGGAGGGAAGACTGTCTTTATCATGTACAATGAACGGCTAAATAAGGTAACATATGTGGTGTGTGTGTATCATATATACTTTTTTGTAGTGTTTAAAGGTTAAAAAATATATTCTTGCTGGATAGTGGTGGCGCATACCTTTAATCCCAGCACTCAGGAGGCAGAGGCAGATGAATCTCTGTGAGTTTGAGGCCAACCTGGTCTACAGAGAAAATCCCAGGACAGCCAGGGCTACACAGAGAAACTCTGTCTCGAACAACCAAATATACGCTATACCATTTTCTGATGACACTGTAGGGGAGCCTAGAAAAGCACTGTGAAGACATTTGTCCCACTTTGCTGTCTTCTGTCACATTACATGAGGCTAGGGCACAGCTCTCTCTCTCTCTCTCTCTCTCTCTCTCTCTCTCTCTTGCTCTCTCTCTCTCTCTCTCTCACACACACACACACACACACCCACACACACACACACATACAAGACAGCACTCTTTAGCCTGCTTGGGAGACTCCTGGTTAAGTGCTGATGTAATTTGTTTTTTTGTTTTTTTTTCAGAAATTATAACAGGCTTCTGAGTTAAGCATTTGTTCAGCTGGCCTTTGCCAAAGATGGCAGGTGCTTTGTGTCACTGCCTGTTGACAATGGCTGTGCTCATGTTCTGAACCTCAAAGGCATAGCCGTTCCAGGGTAAAATGATTTGAGGGTGGTGAGCTACACCAGAGGTCTGGAGGTGTCCTGGTCTTCCAGAAAATACATTTGGTAAATCAAGGAAATGACAGCCAGTTCAGACCCCAACTGTCCCCAGGCACACATGTCCTCAGTGTGGTCATAGATGATTTAATTAGGATGTCCTATTTGTTTGAATCAGAGGAATGCAAATTCTAAGTTTTCTTGTTTCTCTCTTTCCCTACAACATGAGGCTCAGGCAGGCAGGGGCCTCTGACTTACTGACAGCCATTTGCCTGCCTCTTAGCACAAATCTAGGCACAGAGGACCCAAGGGCAAAAGCTTAGGAGACAGACAAGTCCATGTGATGCCTCCCAAGTCCTCTTTTCTAATTCTTTACGCTCCTTGGCACAGGCGCCTGCTCACCACAGGTGTCTCCTGAGAGCTTATGTCCCAATGTTTCCTTCTCATCCTGGAAACGGAAGTTCACTTTGAAAGTGGCTCTATTGTTTGTCCGGTTTAATCTCCAGCTGAACAGGAGCAATTGGCTGCATGCTCAGCTAGGCTGCACATGGTGTGTTTTTGTGACCTGTAACATTTCCTTTCAGATCAAGTCTGGCCTGGCATGACAGCAAGAACCAGAATACCCAGAGTAGCTAGGGTCCCACGTTTCAGCCTTCCTACTTTCTATTGGTGTCATTTGCATTATCATGTCCACAGAACCCCACTTTTCTCTGTCCAGAAAGAATGTAGATGGAACAAGGTGTAGGCGGGTGAGACTGGACCTTAAGATGTTTGGATCTGTGTCTAGAGAGATGGTTCAGTGGTTGAGAGCCTGTACTGTGCTGTTTTTGCAGAGGATCTGTACCCAGTTCCTAGCTTCCATGTCAGAAGGCCCCCAACTGCCCGTAACTACAGCTCCAAGGGGTTTACTGCCTGTTTCTAGACCTTTCCGCAGACACCTGCATGAACATGTACATATCACCCCAATTAAAAATAATATAAATTAAAAATAAGATTTTTGGATCTCTTTGATGGAAAAAGTAAAATAAAGTAATCCTTCATTTATAATTTGCAAATGGTTTTGTCTCCTAAAAGAGGAAGTGTCTAAAGAAGTGCTTCTTATAGGAATAATATTCTTTATTATTAAAAAGCACCAATAAATAAAAGTATTTCATATCAAATTTAACCATACCTGAAGTCTATAAACTTGATGAACTTATATACAGGGTTGGCATTAAAAATGGAAACTCTGAAGTTTTGTGTTACATTTTACACTTTTAGCATGAAATATATTTTATGCACATATCTACCATCCAAACCAAACAGTCCATACAAATTAGATTTTTAAAAAAGTTTTATTTTCTTCTTTTTGAGGCAGGGTCTCATAATTTAGCTTTGGTTGACCTGGAACTTGTTTTGTAAACCAGGCTGGCCTTGAATTCACAGAGATATACCTACCTCTCCCTCCTGAGATGGGCATTAAATGTATACACTACCATGCTTATCTATTTGTTTTGATTTTTTAAGACAAAGCTAGCTGCAAACCATGAGCTCCTAATCTTCCTGCTTCTCCTTCCCAAGTGCCGGGGTTACAGGTGTGAATGAACCCATACCCAGTGTTTTCCTGCTGTGGGTTGAACCCAGGATGTTGTGCTAAGCAAACACTATACTGGCTGTACTCCAGTTTCAGCCATAAGAAAAACAAAAAGTAAATAAACAAACGAAACCTGAATTTGGAATGAGGATAATCTGATAACTTGATTCTAAGAACCTGAACTTTTTACTTTGCAAAATTAGGTTAGTTGTTGACATGAATTACAGAGTTGACTTTTCCAAATAGCTCTGGCCTACTTTTATTTTGTTGCTGCCATAAAACACTCTGACCCAAAGCATCTTAGGGAAGAGACAGGTTTATTTCAGCTTGCACTTCCAGATCACAATCCGTTATTGAGGCAGGAACTCAAGACAGGAACCTGGAGCAGAAACCATGAAGGAATGCTATTTACTAGCTTGTCTAGTTTCCTTTAACATCTCAGGTCTACCTTGTAGGATGGTGCCACCCACAATGGACTGGGCTCTCCCACATCAATCATCAGTCAAGACAAAACTCCTCATAGACATGGTCATGGGTCAATCCATAATTGGTAATTCTTCACTTGAGGTTCCCTCTTCCAGGAGACTCTAGGCTGTGTCAGGTTAACACAGGACAGGTTCCTTTTTGGAGCAGGGTTTATTTTCCAAGTATGTATTTAAAAAATCTGTTATCGCTCACTTTTAGAAATTTTCTAATGGATAAATCATCCTTTAGTCACAGGAGCTAGGATATGCACATGACTGGGAAAGAGTGTAACCCTGATCATAGACTTCTGTTAGAAAGAGAATAAGGAGAAGAGCCTAGCTGACTCTATTGGGGATTGTTATATCACAAATGTAGTGTTCTGTGTCTGGATGTCTGCTCTGATATCCTTTAGAAGTTGGATGTTTCCACGGAATGGACACTTCTGTTCTCAGGCCACCTGGAACAAGAAACAGAAAAAGAAAGATGTGGAATATGGACCTTAAGCTGGGGTGTGGAGAAGTTGCTGCCTCCTTTCCCTGAACCTCAGGATTTGGGGGAATCAAGAAAATTTCCACTTTTGGGAGGTGGTTGGCCCTTGCTTCATGTCTGGTCACAGCAGAAAGGAATGTGGGGGTCACTCTAGGACCCAGGGAATCTGAACAGAGGGATTTGTTGTGAGAGTCTCTGTGTTTTAATTCTCTCCTCTCCAATTGTTTACTAATGAATTGTTGAGTCTCAGCCCAGCGTGGGTTATCATAAAGGGAAGTGATGCAGTCTGTAGGGGCTCATCCCGGGGCAGGGAAGCGAGTTCAGGCAAGTTGGATTCTGAGAGGAGCAGGTGTTTGGACCTAAGAATCTGCAACATGGAGCCAGAGAGCTGGCAGAGGTGGAAAGAGCAGGAGGATTGTCTGGAGTTTGCAGGCACTCTCTAGGGGAGCTTGGTCAAAGCCTGCACATCTTGACACCAAGCACGAGGAGACTCGGGTTGCAGTGATGTGCAGTAGGTATATGAGTTTACAAGGTAATGAAGTCTGACTCAGTTAGGCTGCCCTGAGATCAACCCTACTGCTGATAGGGGATGCTGTCCACGGGCCCCCCTAACATTGCCACTGTGGTTACCCATGGAAGTGAATGGATGGATCTCTGAGGTGCCTGCTGCCTCAGATGTTCTAGAGCTGATGGGGTGCTAGAGGCAGTGCTAGAGTCAGCCTGGTCTGATTCCCTCTGGTCTCTCCCACCTCCCCCATTCTCCTCTCTCTGGTGTGTTTCTCTCCTCTGGCATGAATTGTGGGGCAATGTTGGAATATTTCAGCACATGTAGCCAAAGCAATGCTGTAATCCATTCGGAGTCTTTCTTAAGTGGAGAGTCTTGTATTTTAGATGGTCACATTCTTGGAAATTATGGCTCTGAGGTCTCTCTGACTGCAGGAGGGGAAACTCCCATTTAGATTGTGACATGCTGAGAAATTTTGGAACTTTTTTTTTTTTAAATGTAGGGGGAGACAAATCAGAAGGAATATAAACAAAACTTCAGTTTCAAAATAGAGAAAGAATACACAACTTTCTTGAAATGTATACATTGAACGGACTAGGCCATGCTAGAGGACAGGCCACAGAACTGTGTGACAGAGGTTATTTTCCAAAGATCATTAGTGTGGCTCTCTTCTGCCTCGTGCTTGTTTTGGATGACACTTTGACATTCTGCACTCCCTTTGAAAGATGGGGTCTACCATCCATCTTTTTTAAAAAAATTTTTCTTTATTTACATTTCAAATGTTTTCCCCTTCTCAGGTCTCCCCTTCAGAAACCCCCTATCATATCCCCCCTCCCCCTGCCTCTATGAGGATGCTCCCCCACCCACTCCTATCCTCCTGCCCTGGCATTCCCCTACACTGGGGCATCGAACACCCTCAGGCCCAAGGGCCTCTCCTTCCACTGATGGCCAATAAGGCCCTCCTCTGCCACATATGTAGCCAGTGCCATGGGTCGTTCAATGTGTATTCTTTGGTTGGTGGTTCAGTCCCCAGGAGCTCCGGGTGGGGGGGAGGTCTGGCCAGTTGACACTGTTGCTCCCTCCATGGGGCTGCAAACCCCCTCAGCTCCTTCAGTCCCTTCTCCAACTTCTCCATTGGGGACCCCCCGAGCTCAGTCCAATGGTTGTCTGCGAGCATCCGCCTCTGTATTTGTCAGGCTCTGGCAGAGCCTCTCAGAAGCCAGCCATATCAGGTTTCCATCAGCAAGCACTTCCAGGCATCCACAATAGTGTCTGGGTTTGGTGACTGTATATGGGAAGTATCCCCAGGTGGGGCAGTCTCTGGATGGCCTTTCCTTTAGTCTCTGCTCCATACTTTGTCTCCATAGTTCCTCCTGTATTTTGTTCACCCTTCTAAAAAGCACTGAAGCATCCACATTTTGGACTTCCTTCTTCTTAGGCTTCATATGACCACCCATCTTCTTGAGTCAGCAAGTTTGTAACTTTGAGGGAAGTGATATTATGGAGTGTGTGTGTGTGTGTGTGTGTGTGCTTGCTCACATGCATGCCGGGGACTGAACTCAGAAATTCGTGTATGCTTAGCAAATGTCTACCATTGACTTACATGCCCAGCTCTGTATGTGGTGTCTGAGTCTAGGCCACCAATGTGATGTGATAATATAGCCTTTTCCTGTTTTTCAAATTGAATTAATCCATCGAGTTTGTGTGTAGGTTTGTATGTGTGTGCATCCATGTACATATATGTGTACATGGAGGCCAGAGGTCAACCTCAAGTGCTGTCCAGGCAGTGTCCACTTTGTGCTTTGAAACAGGGTTTCTCACTGAGACATGGGGCTCCCCAGGCTGCTTAGTGAACAAGTGGGCCACAGAGTGCTCCTGTCTCTGTCTCCCTAGTGTAGCACCATGCCTGTTTTTTTTTTTTTTTTTTTTTTTTTTTTTTTTAAAAACGTGGGTACTTGGGATCAAACCCAGGTGCTCATACTTGGACAGCCAACACTTTGCCAATGGAGCCATCTCCCCAGACCCTCCTGCCTGCTTTCTATGGAATATTCATTCCTGGAGCCTGTATTAGATACCCGTTGCTCCATAAAAAGGACAGATTCCAAAACATCAGCTTAAGATTACATTTATTATTCATTTCACAGTTTGTCTGAGTTAGGAATTCAGCTGTGGTTCAGCTGTATCCTCTGGTTCAGGACCTGTTACAAGACTGTGATTGAAGGTTTTGAAAGAGCCTAGGGGAGGGGATCTCTTCTGAAAGTCCAGATGGAGACTAGACCCTCCCAAGGTTCTTTGGTTTGAGGGGAAGATTCAATTCTTTATGGTTTGTTCCCACTGGCTGTCAGAGCCTTTTCAGTCTGACAGCTTGCTTCATTAAAGCTAGCAAGAGTGCTGGAGAGAAATAATCCACCACAAGCCTTTGCTTGTAATTTAATGATGGGAAAATAATTCTCTCAATGTGGCCATGTTCTATTGGTTAGCTGCAAGTTACTCAGGGGATGGAATCACACAGGCTGTAAGTTCCAGCAGGTAGGGATCATTGGGAACGATCTTAGAGGCTTCTTACCACAGAAACTAGTCACTATGTTGTGAGAAAATCAGAGAGGGGGAGGGGCACAAATACTAGACAGATGAGAAAGAATCAGCAGTTAATTCCTGAATCCCGTCATGTCATTCGGTAATCCCCAGCCGCTGAGGCTCTAGACACTGTGGAGCAAATAACAGCTGTCCTTGTCATACCCTTTGTAATTCCTGACCCATATAACTCTTGAAAATAACAAACCTGTGTTGTTTTGCGCTACTAGCTAGTATCTGAGACAATCCACGTGTCTTGAAGTTTCACTGTTTACCTGGTTACCTAGTTGGACCATGAAATGCTCACTGAGTGATTTTGGCACTTGGGTTGAAGTTACAAGTCAGGCCAGTTTGCAGCCTGGGAATGCTTTGGGAGTTTACATAGGGCTGAAAACCTTGAAATTCTCTGCTTGTTGCAGGCACGATTTTGGCTCATCAAATAAAAGCAGTATTTCACGTTGGGCCTCTTGCCTCTAATAGCAGTCTATAAAATGCCTTTGAAGGCACAGAGCAGATCTAGCTTTCCTAGTTTGGTTCTGGGATTCAGCTGAGCTGTCATGGCCAGGGGCATACTTTTCGATGAAGTAGGATTTTCTAAATGTCTTCATTAGTCCATTTTGAATAAGGTGATCATTGCTCTTGGTCTGGCATGAATTATATATCAGAACAATTGTGTCTGCTTTCTGTGTTACCTTTTCTCATTCTTGTGACAAATACCCAATTGAATCAACTTAAAGGAGGGGACATTTATTTTGCCTCACAGTTTGAGGAGACAGTCTACTACAGGGAAGACATGGTGGCAAGAGGGGATTATGACTGTGCTGCCATGTCTTGTCACATGACACAACCAGGAAGCAGAGCTCTCAAACTGTCTAGACTGTAACCTTCTAGCTCTGCTTCTATGGCTCCACCTCTGCCAGCCAGGCCTATGTTCAAGGATTCTACAGTCTTTCCAAAGAGCTACCAGCTGGAGATGCAGTGTTCAAACACATTACCTGTGGGGGACATGTCACATTTAAGACATAACATTTTCTGTGTATTCATATGTACCTAAGTGGAAGAAGGCTTGAAGAACCTTAACAACTGGCATTCTTCTATAGGAGGGAAGAGGCTTTGAAAAAATATTGATAAAGAAGCATCGGGGCCCAAGAATGCCCAACTTCTGTAGCTTCTCTACATGTGTTAGGAAAAGAATGTGTGTCTGACACTGGAGAGATTAATAAGAGAAAATAACAGGAGGGAGGGAGAGAGAGAGAGAAAACGAGGGAAGCAGAGCAGGAAGAGATTCATGTGGGCATGGCTGCCATGGTGGTAGACAGCCAATAGGGAAGCCATCATTGGGGTTGCTCACAAGACCTGAAGAGAACAGGAATGCATAGAAGAACTGTGGCTTGTCTGTTGTCTAATGAATGGGAGGACACCCTGCACCCATCATTTTCAGCAGTCTACTTATCTAATATTCAACATGCTAATGTTTTTTATTACGGGGCAAAATTTGGTGCTTGGGTTGATTTAGTGAAGAACAGACACACTACTAAAGGAACACCATTCCTGGGAAACCAGCCCAGGAGAAGATACGTGTCCTGGGTCTTAGAAAGAAACATTGAAGGAAGTGTTGTTAGACTTCCATGGGCCGTGGAGCATCACCACAGTGTAGCCCTTGTGATACATTGTGATACAGGAAGGCTTTGGGTGATGCGGAGGCTCTCCCAGCAGTGGATGCAAGCGAGGTCCAGACCTGGCCCTTATATTTTCTCACTTTCACACCTATTCTTTTCCCTTGGACCCCATTTCTGACCTGCGTCTATTGGCCAGTCCCTACGCCAGGATGCTGGGACAGTTTGGTGATACAAGCAGTTATTTAACTAAACCCAGCCCAATGATCTAGGGACTCCACCAAAAATTAGCCCCTGATTTTATTTTCCTGACTTTAAATTCAGGTCTTGGAAGCAAGACTTGTTTTGTTCCTGAATTTCAGACCATCCCTCTTTCTCCGCTCTTCAGGTCTTAGAACTTGTTGAATTTCTGATTTAGAATAATTTCCTACATTTCTTCTCTAATATTTCACCTGCTCATTTCCTCCTGGGAGTCAGGAACTGCAGGGTCCATGCATAGATATAGCTTGTTCTTTGACTTCTGAAAAGTCATATTTACTCTCTGGCCCTTGGATTGCTAACCTTGAAAACACTGTGATTGCTAACTCAGCAAGCTTAGATACAAGTTCACTGGCAACAAGGATAGTCTTGGGAATTACCTGGTTGTGACAGGGGCTATACAGACTATGAAGGTTGGGACGGCTTGCGATTGCAGGCTTCATTGAGTAGGAAGAATGGCCATGGAGCACAAAGTAGAGACATGCCTGACATCTTGGCTTTCAGCCTTAGGTGATCAAACACAGAAACTCAACACGTTGTAGAGTGGAATCTAACTGTCAAGTGGGGAAGTACCTACTAGGATAAGCAGAGACTCAGAACCACAGCCAGAACCTGAACCTGAAAGATCTGGGTTTAGACCAAGATTTAGTTTTTAGGAATCTTGGAAAGTTAGGTAGAGGTAAAAAAAAAAAAAAAAAAAAAAAAAAAAAAAAAAAATCAGGCTGAAGGTTAAGTGTGGGCCGAATTCAGATAATGGGAGGGTTGTGACTGGATCACTAGGCGGCTATTTCTAGATCAGCAGTTTACTGGAAGAATAGTAGTAGGGTGCTCTTATGGGTCAGCTGGTAAAGGGGGGATTGCTCAGCCTCCTCTTTCTCCTCAAGGCTAGGCTTGGATGGGCTTATACCCGCCTATGGAGAGGGCTAGATTGCTAACACCAGATCTCTCTAGCAGAAGAGTCTAGGGTTCTCTAGACAGTATCAGCCACACTGTGGAGAATGAGGGAGCTTCCCTGCAGGCTGCAGTGCACCTCTGACCTGGTCCTCTTGGCATCATACATGTTGAACCAGTCGTTGGTCAGAACAATGTACAGAGTTGGGTTCACTGCAGTGAGGCAGAGAGAAACGCCAGTGGTTGCTGTAGAGCAGGCACTCCATAAATGTTTCCAAAAGAGGAAAGCTGAATGAAATGAATAGGGGAGTACGAGAGCTGGGAGACAGGACACATTAGCAGTGACTCTGGGAAATATGGCTTCCCTTGTGGCCTCCTCACCACTGACAACCAAGCCTCGACTTTTGCCCTATAATAAGACAACTAATTCTCAAAACACATTTTCAGATTATAAACTGCTGGAGTCATGGAGATGCTCCTACCCTTGACCCAGTCATCCCACCCATGGGATTCTTTCATAAGGAAATAATTCAACAAAGCAAACAGCCAAGCACACAGAGATATTATGACATCATCAACTGAGGCAGCACATGCTCAACAATAAGGAGCTGCCTGAATTTTAATATATTTATTCAGTAGAATCTCCTGAAGGTGTTAACATGGCCACTGTGAAGGTTGTGTACCAAATGTGGACATACACAATAAGTCATTTAGTGAAAGTGTGATTCAGCCAATATTGAGCCCCTTGTTTCAATGGGTTAATTTAAAAAATATTGATTTTACTATTTTTAATTATATGTGCACATAAGCATAGGTGTCCATGAAGGCCAAAGGTCTCAGCTCTCCTGGAGTTGAAGTTACAGAGAGTTGTGAGCCCCGAAACATGGGTGCTGTGAACAGAACCAGGGTCCTTCTCAGGAGCAGTACATGCTCTTAGCTGCTGAGCCATTTCTCCAGTTCAACCACACTCAAATGACTAATTTTTAAAAAAGTATGTTAAAATCATATGTATTTATTTATTTGTGTCACAGGGCACATATGGAAGTCAAAGGATAACCTGTAGGGGCTCTTCTTTCACCATGGAGGTCTTGGGGATAGAACTGAGGTCATCAGACTTTGCAGTGAGGGCTTTACCTGTTGAGCCATCTCGACAGCCTCTGAACTCATTAATTTCTTTCAATTTTCTCATCACTTTGGTTAAATTCTGTCTTAGTCAGGGTTTCTATTCCTGCACAAACATCATGACCAAGAAGCAAGTTGGGGAGGAAAGGGTTTATTCAGCTTATACTTCCACATTGCTGTTCATCACCAAAGGAAGTCAGGACTGGAACTCAAGCAGGTCAGGAAGCAGGGGCTGATGCAAAGGCCATGGAGGGATGTTACTTACTGGCTTGCTTCCCCTGGCTTGCTCAGCTTGCTTTCTTATAGAACTCAAGACTACCAGCCCAGGGATGGTACCACCCACAAGGGCCCCCCCCCCCCTTGATCACTAATTGAGAAAATGCCTTCCAGCTGGATCTCATGGAGGCATTTTCTCACCTGAAGCTCCTTTCTCTGTGATAACTCCAGCTTGTGTCAAGGTGACACACAAAACCAGCCAGTACAAATTCCAAACGAAATATAAAAGATACTTAAAACTATGTAATGTTTCCTTTTCCTGATGTGACTTAAAAGATCACACACACACACACACACACACACACACACACACACACACACACACACGTGTGAATTCTAGTAAGACAGCTGGTGCAGGGCTGCATCCTGTAGGATCGTTCTTGAATGGCCATAGAAGACTCAGAGCAGCTGACTGATGAAACTAGGCACCTGGGACATTTACAACAAACCTGGGGAAAGTACCAAAGTAGGGAGTACCAACAACCTCAGTGATGTAATGGGCATCTGTGTGGGACATTGAGAAATAACAGGGCAGCAGGCCAACCTGAGAGATGGCGAGAGGCAGGGCAGAAGGCATAGATGCTCAATTTGAGAGTAGCAGGGGAAGCTGAAAGTCTTGTTATGTCAAGGGATGATGAGAACAGAGAGCTGCAAGGAGACCTGAAGGGATGAGCTGCTCTGGCCCCTTTGTACATGAACTTCCAAGGTGGAGTGACCCATGGGTAAGGTGGAGTGACCCATGGGTAAGGTGGAGTGACCCATGGGTAAGGTGGAGTGACCCATGGGTAAGGTGGAGTGACCCATGGGTAACTTGTGAGACAGGACTTATCCATCAAGTAACAGTCTAGGAGAAGGCTTGAGCTTTAATAGGGTAAGGACAGAGGAAACTAAAGTAAGAGAAGGCTCAGGTCAACATGGGGCAGGAGAAAAGAGTCAGCAGAAGAAAACAGTAGTAAAAAATAATACTTTGATTTTAGAATGTGAGCTGCCATTTTTGACACACAAACAGCAGAAAAGCCCTGTGAGATTACAAAGGCTATCTGGCCTCTCCCCCTATCAGCAATGTTATTTAGCTCTTCTATAATCAATGTAACCAACAGAAAATATCAAGGTGAAAGGTCCTGTAGAGAAAAGGAATAACAGTATTATCACATGCCTACAGACAATACAAATATGTGTGCCAGGAAGATCCACTCAACAGGGCTCAGAATACAGCACAGCATATGTCTAGTGGGCAGAGTACACACTAGAACTAGAAAACCTCAGAGGAGAGCCAACGAGTTGTCCAAGAGATAAAAGCACCTGCTTCTGCCAAAGCAAAGGCCCGATGACCTAAGTTTGATCCCCAGATCCCATGCTGGGAAGACAGAGATGACTTCTGAGAGTTGTCCTCTGTGCTGGTTCAATGAGAGAACTTATCTCAAAAACTCAGGTAGAGGGAATTTGGAGAGATTACTTGGTGTGCTTTCTGTACAGTATGAAGATCTGAATTTGGACGCGCCAGCACCCTTGTGAAAAGCCAACTGTGGTGGCATGCACTTGCAACCCCAGAGCTGGAAGCATAGGGTTCCATGGATCCCAGAGGCTTACTGGTCAGCAGTCTAGCTGAAAGCATTGAGAGTAAGGTTCAGTAAGAGACCTTGTTTAAAAACCACAGCAAGGTGATGGTGGCACCTGCCTTTAGTCCCAGCACTTGGGTGGCAGGGGCAGTCAGATCTCTATGAGTCAGAGGTCAGCCTGATCTACAGAGTGATTTCTGGGACAGCAAGAGATACATAATAAAACCCTATCTAAAACAAAAAACAAAAAACAAAAAACCCAAACAACAACAACAACAGAGAGAGCAATAAAGACAGACATACGATATCATGGCCTGGCCTCCATATGTGTACATGTAGGTGAGCACACACAGAGCCACATACACCACTTTCCTACAAATCGTAACATAAGCCTTTTGCAGGAATAATTATAGATTTATTGAAAAACTGCAAAGACAGTACGCTGAACTCCTATACAGCCTTTACCTAGCTTATCCCACGGTAAACATAACCATGATGCATCTCTCCAGATTGAGAAACCAACACCACAATGCTATCATTAACTAAACTACAGACTCTATTTAGCTTCACCAGTTTCCCCTCCAATGTCCCTTTTCTGTTGTAGATCTAAAGCGGTTGACATTGGAAAGCAACAGGCAGAACTATGTAACAATACAATCTTCACAAGGCCCAGCATTAAAAAAATTCCTGTTTGACGCTTTCTAAAATATAAGGATATGTGTAGGGGAATCTAAATGAAATTACCAAATAATGGGAGAGATGGAGCCCCGTCGGACATTTCTCGTCACCAGATGAAGCTCCCTGTACCAGGATTGGGTTACATATAATTGAATTTTTAGTGTAAAGGGTCCAACAGAAACCTCCAAGTAACCCAGGCAGTTGCCAAGACTATAGGTTGCTCTCCACAAACTGACAGCTGAAGACAACAGTGACACAATTCACTGAACACGAAGAGATTCATCTGGTGTCTACATAGAGTCTTCGTCCCTACACTCAACAGTCTTGATATAGGAAGGCACACTACTGAAAAAGAAACATGACTACCAACCCAACTACAAATTGCTCTATAATGGTGCTCTGCCTTCTAGATATGCTAGGGCAAGGGTGGCACAAAGCTTGTGGAACAACCAACCAATAACTGATTTGGCTTAAAGTCCACTCTAGGAGATGCAACCCATACCCAACACTGCTTGGGTGACCAAGAACCTGAGACTGAATAGTCCAGGGACTTAGGGTAAAACAAAATAGTACTGTTAAAAAAAAAAAAGATTCCTAATGACATTCTGTTATACTCAGTACCTTGCTTAGTCATGCCGAAGCTTCCTCCTGCAGCAGATGGGAACAAATGCAGAGGCCCACAGCCAGACAGTGTGCAGAGAGTGAGAGATCATAGAACACTCATCCATAAATGGCATGTTTCCATAAATCTCTCCCCTAGGACTCAGGGAACCCTTCAGAGGGAGGCAGAAAGAGTGTGCATGTCCTCCAGGGGGCATGGAGGACACCAAGGAAACCAGGCCCTCTAAATCAATAGGCTCAAGACTCATCTGAACTCACATAGACTGAAGCAGCATGCACAGGGCCTGCACAGGCTGCCACCAGATCCTTTGTGCATAGATTATGGTTTCCAGTTTAGTGTCTTTAAGGGATTCCAGAGTGTATGACCAAGTGGGTCTCTGGTTTTTTTGGGCTGTTTCTTGGGCTCTTTTCATTCTGCTTGTTTGTCCTGTTCAATTTTCATGTGGTAGGGTTTTTTTTAAATCTTATTATTTTATTATTAGTCTGTAGAAGCCTCTTTGTTTGCTAAGGAGAGACAGAAAGGAAGTAGATCTGAATAGGAGGGGAGGCAGGGAAGAACTCAGAGGAGCAGAGGGAGGGAAAACCACAGTCAGGATATATTATGTGAGAGAAAAAGGCTAGTTTCAATAAAAGGAAAAAATTACTACTCACAAGAAGCAAGAGTATGATTCAGAATCAGAGGGGAAAACCCCTACCAATAGAAACAGGCATAGATATTAAGGATTTGATATGATTAGCAGGAAGGGATACTTGAGGATTTAAATGTTCATTAACTTAACAAGGAAAGGGGTAAGAAACATAAACATAGAGTCACGGAAATGCCAGGACAACAGGTCATGAAGAATACGGAGGAGAGCAAATTCTCTGGGTGGGCATCACTAACAGATGAGACACTGTAGAAAAGATTGGTGAACTTGGAAACAAAGTAGTAGACGCCATTCAAATTGAACTACAGAGAAAAAAAAAGACATGAAAAATTGTCCACTACCTCTGTCACTTCCAGGGCATTAACATATAACTGGAATCCCAAAGGAGGGCACAGAAGAAGTCACAGTAGAGAATTTTCTACATCTGATTAAACTACAATTCCACAGACTCAGAGAGTTCAACAATCCCCAAGTAAGATAGCAAAGACAAAGTAAACCATTCCAAGGAACAACACAGCTAAACTACTAGAACTCAATGATACAGGAAAAAAAAATGAAATTCAGCCAAACAAAAGACACATTATGTACAGGGGACAAAGATGAGAGGGACCGTAGAACAAGTCTTTGTTTTTAACATCTTTAAAGGGCTAACAGGAAAACCTGCCAAGGTAGAATTGTCTGCCCAGGAGGGTATTCTTTAAGGATGAATGTGAGGCGGTAGCAGGCCACTTGGGAGAGTACTTGCCTAGCACGCATGGCCCAGGTTCAATCCCCAGCACCATAGAAACCTGGCTGGAATCCCAGCACTCAGG
>CM052703.1:85761861-85812810 GCA_028551405.1 Uromys caudimaculatus | reverse complement strand
AAGAGAGGAGGGGGAGGGGAGGGGGAGAGGGAGAGGGAGAGGGAGCAGGAGAGACAGACAGAGACACACAGAGGGGCATAGGACTTGCAGTTAGCTATGTAGGACATGGAAGCAGAAAGGGTAAGACAAGAAGGGAAGAAAAGATTTTAAGAAGGGGCGGGGAGAAGACATTAATGGAATACATGAGATACGAACCAGACAGTTTATGGGGAGGAAGGGAGAGGAGGGAATAAGGGGAAGGGTATATGGGAGGGCAGTGGGGGAGAGGTACAAATAGAACCAAGTACAATGACACACACATACAAAATTGTCATAGTGAAGCTCTTCCTTTGTATGTTCAGTTTAAAAATGAATTAACAAAACAAAACAAAAACCTCAGAGAATCAACTTGGAGTTGTTTACAAGAGGAAGCTCACATTAAACTTAAAGACCCAGATGGGTTAAAATAAAAAAAAGAAAGAAAGAAAGAAAGAAAACTTGTACCTTGTAAACACTAAATTATATTAGAAAAGTGGAATGGCTATATTAATACAAAGCAAAATAGATTTCAAGCCAAGAAAAACTACGGAGGCTGTGAGGGACTTAGCCCGGTACTGAACAGATTGCTTAATGAAGACCTTAAATGCGTACACCCAACAGAGTTTCAAAACACATTTATCAAAAGCTGACAAAATAGGGAGATAGCTCAAAAGCAAAAGCAGAAATGGACAAATCACAAGTATAGTTGGAGATCTACCATTCTTTTTTAGTAACAGAGAGAGCAAACAGATGGCCAGTAAGAATTAAGAACCTAGGCTGGACTGGAGTTCAGCTGCTGGAGCCAACAAGCCTGAAGCTCCTTGGTTTGATCCTTACCACTGCATAAATCCAGCATGGCAGCCCAGCAACTTGGCAGGTGGGGGCAGGAAGAAGTTTAAGGTCATCCTTAGCAAGGAACCAAACTTGAGGCCAGCCTGGGCTCCAAAACTAAAACAAAGGGCTGGGTGTGGTGGCAAATGCCTTTAATCCCAGCACTAAAGAGGCCAAGGCAGATGGATGTCTAGGAGTTAAAAGCCAGCCTGCTCTACAGAGTGAGTTTTAGGCCAGCCAAGACAAAACCAAAAACACCCCCCAAATAAAACCAATCAAACAAACGAACAAACAAACAAATCCAAACAAAGGATTAAGCGCCGCCACTGACCGACCTGTTAACTATTATGAACACCAGTGCTCAGCTTCAGCAGAGCACACATTCTTTGCAAGCCCATGTGTAACAGTCTCCAAATAGAACACATTAATGGGTCATAAAGTATGTCTCAATTAACTTGGGAGTTGAAATTACATGGACTCTGCAAATGAATTAAGTTGGAAATTAAATGGGAAATCGTCACCAACAACAAAACACACAGATATCTAGACATTAACCGATAGTTCTCTGAATAACTCACAGTCGCAGGAGGGAATGTACAGGCTAATCTGAGAGGCGATGAAAACCAGGACATCAGGCCTGCTGGAAGGAGCCGACGACACTCCCAAACACCTTTTCACTTGAAGTGTTTGTATTAGAAAAGAAAGCTTCCACAGCCTGCCCTAAAAACACCCTCAAAACGCAAACTAAATGATAAACAAGGGATTTGTAGGATGGAAGGAGGCAGGAGTGGAAATCGGGGCTCGGGAGATGGCTTGGGGGTTAGAGCACTTGCTGCTCTTACAGAGGACCCCGGTTTGGTTTTCAACACCCACATGGTGGTTCATAACTATTCAAAACCCTAGTTTCAGGGAATCCAATGCCCTTTCTGGGTTCTGTGGGCAAGAAGCACGCATGTGGTATATATGCATGCATGGGTAAACAGTCATCCACATAAAATAAATACATCTAAAAAGAAAGAGTGAAAATCAATGAAATACAACACAGGAAAATAGCAGTCAACAAAGCTGGAAGTTAGTTTTTAAAAGGCTGATAAAATTGGCAAGAAAGGGGGAGGGGCTTTAGAAATGCAAAAAGAGCCATCATACAGACCCTATAGGTATTTTAAAAAGAAAATACTGTGAACAGTTTGTGCTCAGTGAGTGAAGTCTATGATGCGTTAGAATGGAATACTGCCAACTCACAAATTCACCTAAAACAATATATAAGGGGCTTCGCTTGGTTTATTCTAAGTGAAAAGCCAACTTTATCCTGACCCCACAGCTAGATAAAGATGTTACAAGAAAATAAAGACCAACATCCTCATGAGCTCTTAAAATAAATACCAGTAAATTGGAAACAATAGTATCTGAAAAAGAACACAAATTATGACCAAATGGAGCTTATTCCAGGAATGAGAGGCTGATTTATAATTCAAAACAGAAAACCTAACAATATGTGGAAATTAGTTGATTACTCACAGATTTTTACCGTTTTGCTGAGTTTAATTTTGTATATTTGAAAAATTGAACACCGGAGATGGAGAGATGGCCCAGTGGGTAAGGGTACTTGCTTTGCAAATATGAGTTCAAATCCCCAGTCCCCCAGTAAAGGCTAGGAATGGCCATGCATGCCTGTTACCCCAACATTGAAGGCAGTGGACACAAAGGAGAAACGTGGCTTCTGAGAGCTTGGAGGCCAATAACTCTAGAGAAAATCAGAGTTTTCATGCTCAGTGAGAGACCCTGCTTCAAAGAATACAGTAGAGAGTGACACAGGAAGACACTGGGACTTCACGCTGGCCTCTGTGTACATGTGCTCACACTTGCACACTTAGGCCCACACATATACACATACACATACATGCATGCAATGTTTTTTTAAAATAATGTAGAACTTATTTGGATATGCAGTGCCAGTGACAATATCTTTGTCAAAAGAGCTAGTTTACCAAATGATTTGCTGAATAATTTCATAGTTCTTTTTATGTTTATTTAGCCACATACTAAGTTACTGATTTATATTTTTGTCAAGTACTCTTTCAGTATTATCATTTAATAATGTTTATTAATAGTATTTTAAATATTTATTTATTTTGGAGCTGGGTCTCATGTAGCCCAGGCTGGCCTTGGACTTTGTAGCTCAGGGTGGCCTTAACTCCTGATCCTTCTCCGTCTACCTACTGAGTGTTGGGATTACAAACATGTGCCACTATGCTTAGTTTACAGTTGACTTCTTTTTTGATACAGGATCTTTCTGTGTTGCCTTGGCACACTTCAAACTTGTGATTCTCCTGCCTCAGCCCTCTGAATGCTGGAATTACAGGTGTACATGTCAACTGCAATAGTTCTGAACTAAATTATGTATATGTGGCAAAGCAAAGGGGAATCTCATCTTTTAAAAAACCATTGCTGTAGCCGGTGGTGGTGATGTACACCTTTAGTTTAATCCCAACTCGAGAGGAAGAGAGGCAGATCTCTGTGAGTTCAAGGCCAACCTGATCTCCAGAGTAAGTTCCATGACAGCCAAAGGCTACACAGAGATATCCTGTCTTGGGGTTTGGGGGCAGGAGCATTGCTGTAGATCTTATTTCCTTAAATAAAAGCAAATGTATCTATTAATAGGTAATATATTCACTTGGGTAAAAACTCAAATAATAGAGTATCACAGATACAGTAGATATTACTATACTAATTTCTTGCATATTCACCATAGATATTTTGTGTATAAATGAGTGTTGCACAGGCTGACCTTGAACCTCTGCATTTAAATGATTCTCTTGCCTTAGCTTCCCAAAAAATTGGAAATACAGGAGCATGCCACCACACCCATGTGCACAATCTTCTTTACTAAAGTTTCTATGGCTGGTACCTCCTCCCTTTCAGCAGACAGATCTTTCCTCCTTATCCTTCTTCATAGATGCATAGTGTGCCAGCAGTGGAGACTGTTTATTGGTGGTTGTTTAGATCATCTCTACTTGTTAAAATGTAGGATCAATAGATAGAAATAACATTGTACATATGAGTATAAAACATGGATCCAAGGTTATTTGTAGGCTACTCTTGTACATTACAGTGCATGTTGCATACATTCATTACATAATTTACTATCTAAAAGAGAAATTAATAGATTAAAAAGATGCATAGTTATGATTGTAAAGTATTGCCACACTGTTTCCATTGGCAGTACAAATACACACTACTGTGGAATGGCGAGGAATGTGTATCTGCAGTTGTTTAGTCCCAGACGCAGATCTAAGAGCCTTGGAAATGTGCTGGAAGCATCTTTGTTCTAACACAAGGACTGTTGGGGGACTCCTGGAGGAGGGCTGGCCGTTGTCTGATCTAACCTCACTCTTCCCAGGAAGGGAAGAGGAGCTGGAGGTGGACAGAAACTCTGATCAGGCTTCTGTGAGGAGGTCCCCACAAACCCCCATCAGGTCCAGGCATGGCTGTGCGGCTGTGTGAATGTATCCAGGGACAGAAGCCCTTGAGCCCTGCACAGCTCCGACACCACTCTATGCACTCCTCTCTACCTGTCTCCTCTGTCCTATCTATCATTAGATAAAAACCAGTAAATGTATTGCTTTGAGTTTTTTGAGCTATTGCAATAAATTATTGAAAACAAGTGGAGAATTGTGGAAACTCCCAAGCCATAGCTGATGGACAGAGAGGGACAGGAAAGCTATTTGCTCTTAACCTGTGGGGTCTGCACTAACTCTGGGCAACAACTCTCAGAATTGAGTTAAATGGTGGCCCACTCAGCTAGTGTCTGCAAAGGGTTAGAGGGGTAAGAGAGGCAGCTGGCTTTCCCTCTAAGATGCCGTCAGTAGTGTATGAGATACCCACATCTTCATCATGGTCCCAAACTTTTTGATTGTTAACATTTTATCCTGTTAATTGTTTTAATTCATATTTATTCTATTCTTAGTGAGTTTCAAAGCTCTCCTTAATGACTATTTTGTTTCTAGAAGTTACAGTGGAATTTTAATATATAGCATTGATAACTAAGATCTTACTGACAATTTTATTTTCTTAATAGATCATGATATATATATATATATCATTTAATATATATATATTAAATTTTGTGTTTTCTTTTATAACATTGGCCTTAATTTCCAGAGCATATTAAGGAATAACACTGAAATTAATATCCTTTTGAGTTACTGATTTTAATGAACAAACTATAATTTTTCTTTTATTTCTTTTTCATTGTATTTTAATTTTAAATAAGATATTACCACTCTTTATTATGCCGAGAGATACTGACCTATCCTTCCTGTGTTTTAAAAGTAAAACAAACAAACAGAAATGGATGTGGGTTTTTAACCAGTGTTTTTCAGATTGTGGATCTGAATGATTTGCTTTCTTACTGATGAGCTGTAGAACCCTCTATGTGTGCACAGTCATGTGTATGCATGTCTGCGTGAACCCTGTATGTGTGTAGTCATGTGTATGCATGTGTGTGCCTGGTGCCTGCAGAGGCCAGAAGAGGACATCAGATCTCCTGGAACTAGAGTTAGAAATTGTTGTGAGCTGCATGTGGGTGCTGGCAATCATAATTGGGTCTTCTAGAAGAACAGCCATCTCTCCAGCTCCATCTTGTTTTTTGACACAGGGTCTCTCCCTAAGAGCAAGAGCTTGCCAATTAGGCTAAGCTAGCTGGTTATGAGTTCCAGGGATCTGTGTCTGCCCCCCACCCCGTCCCCTGTCCCCCGTGCTTCAATTAATCTGTTCCTTTGCATAATTGCTGGCACTCCAACTCTGGTCCTCAAGTTTGTGAAGAATTTACCAACTGAGCCATCCAGCATCTCCTCCCTCCTTTGACACAAGATCTCATGTATCCCAGGCTGGCTTTGAATTTTCTATATAGTAGAAGATGGTTTTGAACTTATGATCATCCTGCCTCTACCTCTCAGGTGTTGGCCTGTGCTACCATGTTGGATGTCTGTGATGGTGGGGATCAAACCCAGGACTTCGTGCGTGTTAGGCAACCACTGTATCAACTGCACCACACCCCCAGCCCAAGCCGTTTACTTTCAATCACTAGAGGAAGCCCCATCTCACTACTGTGGGTGCTTCTTTTCCACATGTTTTATTGACCTTGTTAGTGTTGTTTTTCTCTCCCTGTTGCTTCCTGTGTGTGTGCTATTCCTGACAGGTCTTGTTATCAGAGTTTTGATGAGCTCATAAAATGAATGGAATAGCTTTTCTTCTTTATTCCCTTCCCAAGAAATTCCTCTCTGCTCTCCTGAACTGGAGAAGCTGGCAGAGTGCAGGCACGCTCCAGGACCTTCAGTCAGTTCCTGACTTTCTTCTTGCCTCTCACAGTGTTGTCTCTGGCATTTATGCCTCCCCTTGGGTCTGGCTTCCCCCTGTTCTCTGGCATCTTTGCCTCAACCTGAACTGTCCTCTGAGTGAACCCAGGGGAGGGGATTTCCTTGCAGATGGAGGCTCTCCCTAAGCCCTGCTTACTTCCTGCAGGAGTCCTCACAGCTGGGCTTCCGCCTCTGGCTCTCTGCAGCCCTGGCCTGCCCCCTGGCCACCATGTGTATCCTGGTTGTGGCTTCTCATAAGCCACAAACAATGAGAATAGGACCCACTTCCCCAGGCTCGCTGTTCAGGGATGTACTGAAGATTCAAGAAGTCCCTGAGAGCAGGTGCTTTGACGGGGTTGTTGTAAGGTTGCAGTGGGCTTGTTCTGGCTGTTTCCACGGCTGCTTCCAAAGGAGAAGGATCACACGGCGGACTCAAAGCTGGACTCCACCTACAAGGGAAATAGGAATTGGATGTCTACCCACAGAGTTTGAGGGTCTGGTGTAGCCTGGCTGTGCAGCTCTGCAATTCTTTGTCTTGCTCTTTGAAACAACTTGTATGTCCAGCCTTTCTGTCCAGCTGTCAGTGAACAAAACCAGATGCTGAGGCCTGAGCCTTGCACTCCAGTTCCTTTCCTTGTCACTCTAGGACTCTTTCCTTGCCATCTCTCCTGATGCCACCTGAAGCCAAGTCCACAGCATCTACAATCTGATCGACTTGGGGTCTGAATCCTGCACGTGTCACTAGCTGTGCAACTTTGGTCACACTGACTTGGAGGCTGGAAAATAAGAGATCGGGGTTAGATGATGCTGGCTCCCCTAATAGACCATGGAGGTTTACTTGTCTGTGAGCGAGCACATAGAGGCCTTAGGTCTGGACCATAACAAAACATGTTCTAACCATAGCAGCCAGGACATATGAGAACACGAACAAAAGTGCACTCTCCTATGGAGTGTACAGCAAGACAAGATAGTGTTACAATGCACCATGTCACAGCCACCCCCAGGTCCCTTGGGGAAGGCCTTCTGGGGAGATTGATGCTTTGGCCTGGATAAAAGAGACTGGGCCAAGTAGTGTGCGTAAGTACTTGAGATTCCTAGGAGTTGAGCATCTATTCAAAAGGGAGAGAATTGAGGTCAGCAGGTCTTCAGGCTGATGTGAGCTTGGCTCAGCTGGGCCTACGAAGAACCAGAGTCAGTGATCAGGCGAGGGTTAGAGGTTAGCCCATCTCTGTGCAGTGAGTTGGGGGCTGCCTTTAAGAATCCCAGGGGATTGGGTGGTTCTCTGGAAGATGAAATTGATGGGGCATGTGACCTCAGATCCATAAATTCCTCAAGTCCTCAAATCACGCTTACCATGGAGAGGTAAGGGAGGGGTGTGGGGTAAAGAATGAAGGGAAGTAAAGGAGCGCCCCAAACTTGAGGCAGAGCACTCAAGCCATCTTGAGTCTTTGGACTAGCATGTGAGGAGGCAATAGAGAATGACCAGGGAGAGAGAGTCACTGGCAAAGTTTTCATTAATTATTAATTAATTAGCACAGCCTTGCAGAAGTCTCTTCCTGCCTGGGATTTAAGTCCCAGGCTCCAGTCCCTCCTTTGCCTCTCTGCAGTTTGTTCTCTTAGGCTGAAGAGTCATGAGCCCCGTTTGCCAACTATTTCCAGCTTTCTCCCCTTCCAGGCTCATGATAGGATTGCTCTTCTTGGCTCACTGTGGCTAGCTGGAGACAGAGTGACAATTTATGGCCGGTGGATTGTGCACAGGAGGGACATACATCATCTCTGGGCCAGAGTATTTCATCACTACTACAGGGCCTTCCAGGACTCTCTTCCTACCAGTGGTGTGGACAGCATTCAAGATGGCGACTGCTCTCTCACCAAAGAGTCGAACAGACCTCTAGTATGGACAGGGATGAGGAAAATACCTCTCTGCTGTTATAATGCTATTTCTAGTCACACTATGCCACTGCAGACCTGGGTCTTCTGTCTATTTCTACAATCATGCAGATTTTCTTTCTTAAAGTTCTGGCCTTCTAGTAAATTTCTCCCTCCCGCCCTCCCCCTCCCCCTCCCCCTCCCCTCCTCTCTTCCTCCCTCTTTTTTTCTTTTGCAGGTACACATGGATGCCCTAAACTGAAGTCAGGTTTCTTCCTCAATTGATGTCCACCTTATTTATTGAGGTAGAGTCTCTCACTGAACCAGGATCTCATAGTCTAACTAATCTAGCTATTCAGCTTTCCCTGGGGGAATCCTATGTCTATCTCCTGAACAATGGGATTATGGGTGATCACGACACCTGCCTGACTTTATGTGGGTGTTGGCATCCACACTCTGCTCCTCATATTTGTGTGGCAAGTGTTTTATCCACTGAGCATTACCTCCCTCCACCCCACTCCCCATTTCTTTACTTGGTTATCATCATTCAAGCACACATACCTGGGCTTTTTTCCCATTCTTGAGACCTTTAAAGTTCTTTCTTCTTTGAATATGGAGAAAAGTGGGTTCCTCTCAAGCAAGACTGGAGGGTGGAGCTGGAGAGACATCCAAGGCGGCTCATGTCATCTCTCCTCTTTATCCATACCCTGTGTATGCTGCTTTTCCCCTGGTAGGGCTAGCCTCTGTAATGGCTGTGACAGAGTGTGACAGCAGTGGTGGCATGTGACTTCCAAAAGTAGGTGATGAGTGTCATCACCTGTTCTGGTTTTGGTCATTCTTTCCACCTCGGATGATTGGCTCTGTGGGAAGCCATGTCATAAGAAGCCATGTGAACCATCTTAAGATAGGTGCTTCAGATCCAAACAAACCCCTGATGATTCTAACATTGTCTAACCCTTGGTGATAATCTCAAGAGAGACCTTGTGTTAGACAACCCTGCTAAGCCACTCCTGAATTCCTGACTCCATAATGAATGTGTGTTATTTTAAGTTACTGCGTTTAGAAGGAACCGTCATGTAGCAATAAGCAACTGATACAGGGAATGTGGCTGGGAGATGATGTTTGGGACATCAAAGTGTGGAAGGATAATGATGACGAGTCTTTGCTTAGCCCAGACGTATCTCTTGTTCTGGGATAGCCTTGGCCACTGTGGCATGGCTGGTGGTACCAAAGGCCAGATTTCCCAGATGCCCTTGTGAAGAGCTGTTGAGGGGTTGCACTTCTCTCAGGAAAGAACAGAACCAGCAATATTACATCTTAGCCCTTAAAAATACCGTCTGCTGTTGCTAACATCTCATGGGAGCCAGGCTGGCCTTGAAATTGCTATGTAGACAAGGATTTCCTCAAACTTCTGATCTTCCTGCCTCTACCTCCCAAATGTTGGGATTTCTGCGTTCTGCCACCATACCTGATTTATGCCATGCTGAGGACAGAGCTGAGGGCCTTGTGTATGTGGGTCAAAACTCTCCAACCGAGCTATAGCTGCAGTACCTTCAAGGTGAGTTGAGAGACTTGCTCAAGCCTGTCCTATGTTTCAAGGACTTTCAAGCACAAGTTGAAGCTATTTTACAAAGAAACATCGACACGACAGCCACATCCCCTGAATATTGTTGGGTGTGACACACAGAGACAAAGCCTACATGACATCATCAGTGTCTCATGTGCCAGTGATGGGGCTGACAGGGAAGACCAGCCTCTGAACTAGAGCCCCATAGAGCCACGTACATCCATACAAGTAAAGACAGCCAGTGGGATACCTCCCACTGGAGTGACAGCTTACCATGTTAAGGGGGAGGGTGAGCTAGAGAACCTGGAATTATTGTTCTGCTTGAGGCTTGCAGAGCATAAGAAACCTGTCATCTAGACAACCGTGAGTACTGTCTCCCACTGCTTAAGTACTTCTCACGTCAAGGACAGATAGATATGGGTCAAAGGGTGTAAGTTCAGTTTCAGCAGGGGGTTATGGCACATGCCATTCATCCCAGCACTTTGGAGGAAGTGGTTCTCTGTGGGCTCAAGTCACCCTGTGCTACATAGAGTTTCAGGTCAGCCATGGCTACACTGTGAGACTGTTTCATTTTTTTTCTCCAGCTAGACAGGAAGTTCAAGAGGCCTAGTATATAGCATAGTGACTATAGTTAACATGACATATTGTTTCAAATCACTAGGACAGTTTTCACATAAAAAAGTAAATATATAAAGTAATGGATAGGAAACTTACTTTGATATAGTCATTCCACAACACCCTCTTAGATCAAACATGCTATGTGGTATAAGTACATAAACTTTTTATAGATTGAATTATTTCATGATAAAGAGGTAGACATATGATGAAATATCGAATGCTGTAAAATAGAAATAAAACATTATAAATACAATATAAACATAAAAATAAATATAAATACATTAAAAATTGAACAACAAAAGGTATCTACTATACATCTGACTCTGGAGTAATTAACACAGGCATACGATATTTTGGAAACTTTGTAAAGTGGATATTATTTGAATTTCACAGGTGAGGAGCCGGGCATTACATAACTTGCTACTTCTGAGGTGGAAGCAGGGGCCACACAGGTAGGTGTCAGCCACCCTGGAAGGCACAGTCCTCTAGTGCCCCCATCCGATGTGGAGCATCTAACTTGGGTTATATTGTGCACTCCTGAAGCTCCACCCTTTGCTGGGCAGGTCCCCTGGAAGGAAGCCCTTGCCACGGCTGGGCCCAAGGCTCTTGGCTGAGGGCGCTGACCTGCTTTTATCCACAGAGTCAACAAATGTGGGTGATTTATAATAACCATTAGTGGGGTGCATTTGAGGCCAAGCGTGAACCTCTTTCACTTCAGCTCTGCCCAACTCCGTGCAGGAGCAAAGAGGAATCGTATTCCTGGAATCAATCTAATCACAAAAGGTGACCCTGTCACTTTAAGACTTTTATGCAGTTGCAGAAAGGAGAGATGGTGAAGGATAATATGAGTATACTTAATTCTGTTAGACTGTGTTTTTAAAAGCAACTACAGTGTTTGTTGTTGTTTGGTTGGTTGGTTTGTTTTGCATTTTGAGACAGGGTTTCTGTGTAGCCCTGGTTGTCCTGGAACTTACCTTAAACAAAACAAAACAAAACAAAACAAAAACCATTGTTCATTATTTACTGTGTGCATACATGTTGGAATGCAAGTGCTTTAGTTTTAGGTGTGTGTGTGTGTGTGTGAGTGTGTGTGAGTGTGTGTGAGTGTGTGTGTGAGTGAGAGTGTGTATGAGTGTGTGTGAGTGTGTGTGAGTGAGAGTGTGTGAGTGTGTGTGTGTGAGTGAGAGTGTGTGAGTGTGTGTGAGTGTGTGTGTGAGTGTGTGTGAGTGTGTGTGTGTGAGTGAGAGCGTGTGAGTGTGTGTGTGAGTGAGAGTGTGTATGAGTGTGTGTGAGTGTGTGTGTGTGAGTGTGTGTGTATGAGTGTCTGTGTGTGAGAGAGTGTGTGTATGAGAGTGTGTGTGTGAGTGTGTGTGTGTGAGAGAGTGTGTGTGTATGAGAGAGTGTGTGTGAGTGTGTGTGTGAGTGTGTGTGAGTGTGTGTGTGAGTGTGTGTGTGAGTGTGTGTGAGTGTGAGTGTGTGAGTGTGTGTGTGTGCATGTGTGTGTGAGTGTGTGTGTGTGAGTGTGTGTGTGTGCATGTGTGTGTGAGTGTGTAGTTCAGAGGACAACCTTAGGGAGCTGATAGTCTCCTTCCATCATGTGGCCTTGGGGACTCAGTCATCAGGCTTGGTGGCTGGAGTCTTTACTTGAATCATCTCACCAGCTCCATGTTGATAAATGCTATGTTGTATGTATGAATTTTACCACAAGTAAATATTAAAGAATAAAAAGAGGGGACCTGGAGAATCACCATCATCTAGGAAACGGGACCCATGGAGGGCTGTGCCTGTTCGAACTGAGGAGGGATAGGAGTGTGGAAAACTAGGGGGCACAGGAAGGAAAGAGGCCCTCTCCGGGGCTTCTCGTTTGCCTCTCCCGCCTTGCCTGAGAGCTGAGAAACTTCAACACAAACGATACAGCCAAAAGCGCCTGCAAGATTCATGCTTTCCTAGTGACATGTCAAACACGGATGTTACAAATAACAAGTGAGCGTGCTGACTCAGGGCCAGAATGAGTTTTACAGTATCAGCTTTGCTTGCTCATCTCTAAATCTAAACATGGCTCTTCATAAAACTGCCTGGCAGTTTCATTCACAGAAGGAAATTCTTTAAGATCAAAATGAGCTTAAGCCAGCTCATATTTATCTTGTTAGGTTGTCTCATGTGGCCCAGGCTGGCCTCAAACTTGTTCTGTAGCTGAGGATTACCTTGAACTTTGGAGTACCCTGCCACTATCTCCTAAGTACTGCAATTACAGGTGTGTGCCCCTTGCTTTCGATATCACACTATTGTAACAGAGACCCCAGGGAGCTGGAATTTCCCCAGGAATCTCATGCTGGAGAAAGAAAAGGCCAAATCCTGGTGCCAGCCAGAAGAGGAACTTGCCTGCCAGGAAGAGATTTCACACAGGGGTGACGTCTTGTCAGACCACCTTGCAGGACAGCCAGCAGTTGAAACAATAACAGACTGACCCCTGGGCCAGGATTGCTGAGTCTGCATACCCAAAGCCACCGATTAAAATGTAAGCCACATGCCGGGACCCTGACCACAGACTAGGGTGCTCTCTGCACCCTTTTATTTGCTGTCTTCCCAACTGTAATGAATGACTCTCACTTTTTGCTGTCATTTTTGGCCTATTAAGGACAAGTAGTTGATCCTAGCTTGTTAGGGCTGCCAGTCTAGGCTCTGTCCCCAACTGTTCTGGCAATGAGTGGACCCAATGGCCTTATAGACATCATTTTTTGGCCAAGGAGAAATCCCAAATGAACTGTTTGAGCTACAGCAAATCACAGGAAGCCAACATGGGGTATCTGCCTAAGACCTGACAACTTAGAACAGGGGCCTCTCTTCTTCTCCTGATGGGGCTCACCAATGGGCTCCCAGGCTCTCAGAGAAAGCTCTGCCATGAGGCTTGACGATAGTGTGGGAACGAGTCGGGAGTCGACTACTCCTGAAAGGTGGGAGGATTTGAGTGCTGGCTGGGGAGTTGGGAGGATGCCATGGTCCTTAGTTTCAACCAGTGACAAGAGAGGGATCTTTGAGACCACCCCTGAGAAGCATGTGATTTCTAGAACTTTGGGAACTCCTATGCCTTTCCAGGGCTCTGAGATGTATTTAGTGGTTCCTCTTATTTTTCAAACCCCCAGACAAGGCATGAGACATGCCCCCTACATACCTTTTAACATGCTGTCCCATCAAAGACTAAAAAATGAGCCCTTGGGCTAGGAAAATGCTTCATTCAGTAAAGTATTTGCTGTGTAGGAAGGAGGACCGACATTTGGATTCCCAGCACCCACGCAAAGAGCCACGCAGAGAGGAACATTACGGGTCTTCTGTAACGTAGCACTGAGGAGATAGAGACAGGAGGATCTCTGGGTCTTGCCGACAAGCCAGACTAGCTGAATCAGTAGTGAGCTGCAGATTCAGTGAGACATCTTATATGCTGGTTTGAGTGAGAAATGTCCCAGATAGTCTCATTTATTTGAACACTTGGTTCCAGATGGTGGTGCTATTTGGGGAGGTTATGAAGTCTCTATGAGGATGTACTTGCTGGAGGAAGTATGTTCCTGAGGGCAGACCTTGAGAGTCTATTGCCCTACCCAACTCCCTTTTGTGTAGATGAAAGTGTGGCTTCCTGATACATTTGTCATGTCTTTTCTGCTCTGGGAGTCTGTCTTTCCATAACTGGGAGCTAAAAATAGACCTTTCCCTCCCCTAAGCTGTTTTTAGTCATGGTATTTTATCACAGCAACAGAAAAGTAACACACCCTAGCTCAAAAATAAGGTGGGAGGGAATTGAAGGACTGGGGAAGACAATATCGACCACCAGCCTCCACGTGCACTGCATACACGAGCACACACACACACACACACACACACACACACACAGAAAGAGAGAGAGATGCACGCACACAAGCATATGCTTACGTACCTAATTAATTAATTAATTAATTAATTAATTAATAAGGAGTAATAGGCCTCTTTTTGTTTTTACAGACCTAATTACTCCCTTCATCCCTCCCTTTGCTTAGAGAGGACAGGCTTCCGTATTACACTGCTAGACTGCCATTTGCATGAGGGAAGACCCTGACTTGCTGAGTTTGGGTTCACACATTCTCTCTTCCCTTCAGCTCTTGGTGATTCTTACATACGAACTCCAGAGCTGTCTTCTTGCCTTTGTCCTATAAATGAATCACCCTGTTTCTGTCACCTGCCCTTTGCCAAGGTTTCTCATATTCCAGTTTGTCTTAGTCTGTGGTCTCTAGGTTCTCGCTGGATTCCTTTCTCTGAAAACTCTCCCAGATAAATCACAGCTATCATGTCAACCCTGCACCTCTCCCAGAATAGCATGAGGCTGAGTTAGCCAGGCCTTGGGAGAGCATCCAGGAAGCCTATGTGTTATAGATGAGAAAACAAGCCTTTCTGTCCAGCGGACAGGGGCTCATCCAAGGTCCTGGCTTTGAGTTGGGGCCAGAAATAAACTCTTCTGTCTTCAGGTCTTTCTGCTTTTCTAGTACTGGCCTGCTGCCTCCTTCTCCAGGCTTCCAATGAACTCTTTGTTGGCCTTGATCTTTCAGGTGTCATATCCATAGAGGCAGGCTATCGGCTCAACTTTGCCTGGACTGTCTGATCCAGGGCTGTAGAAGAATGCAGATGATAGCCAGCGGCCCTCTTGATAGTGCCCAGAGGAAATGACTTCTACTGTCAAATCAGAGTTTGAGGATGCATCATGTGAACAAACAGTATCCTGGTAGACTTCACTCCGAACCTGAACTTGGTGAAGGTTCACGGCTATCGGAACTGCTGTCTTCCCCTTCTGTCTTCTGGCAAGAAAACTGTTTTGTTTTTGTGGCTTTGGGTGGTGTTTTTCTCATCAACAGGGGCTGATTCCTGACTGAGTTCCAACCAATACTACCGGCTGTGCCCTGAGAGTTCTGGAGGGAAGAAGATAATGACGCCATCTACTAAGCTCCTTCCCAGGCATACTCAGTGGAGTTCTGGTGACAGCAAGGAAGCCCTTATTAGTCTCTTGTTTATGAGGATACTAGGTTCCAGAGAGGTTGAGTGCTTAACTCAAGGCCACACAGCCAGTAAGTTGTTGCAGCCAGGGAAGATGCTGAAGTGCTTGCCACACAAGCATGACACCCTGAGTTCAGCTCCCCAGCACCCATGTTTTCTGTTTTTTTTTTTTTTTTAATTGTGTGCAGTGCCCTATGTCTCATGATCCCAGCACTGGGGAGGCAGAGAAGAGAGGTGGGTCCTTGAGTCAGGCTCACAGAACTTGTGGATTTTATGTCTACTGAGAAACCCTGTTTCAAATAAATGAAACAAGCCAGCCAATGCCAGCTCTAGCCATGCACACACAGGTGCATAGGTGTACCCACAGTCACATGCTCCCACAAAAATACTTATATCTCCCCCACATAAAACAGCCCTGTCTCACTATTAAGCACATGGTTTCTGTCTCTGTTACTGTGACAGTCTGAAGTTATGAGAACTCGATCGTTCCATGACCCCTCTTTTTCTTCATGTTTAAAATTGGAAATCAAGTGAGTTTATGATGAGAATGATGGGTGATTAAATGGGTCATTATATGTAAGGTTCTCAACCACATGTCTGATGGGCAGTGCGGTCTCAGTATGGCTGGCACAGTGCTCGGTCAGTCTGCCCTCATCTTCAATGGGAATTTCCCCCAGGAGACCGCTGAGGAGATTGATTTCAAATGCTGTCATGCCGTATGGCCTTTTGAGATTACCCAGGTTGCCTGTTCACTTAATTTCATTTAAGAAACCATAATACTTGAAGATAATCCTACGCAATCATCCCTATGACTCATGGTAATTAGGCACACTAGGTCAGTGATCCGTATAAATAGTTGAATTTATTATTATGTTTGTGTAACCAAGAGACATTTGAAGATGGCCTTTTTTATTGGTATTCTTCAGTGTTTACAACACATCTATGCCATTACATCTCTGTTACAGGCACCATTTAGTTCCGATCGCATGCCACGGCAGTGACTCACAGTGAGAGACAAAAATAGGAAAGAAATATATTAGACATGGCGCTTGGGAAATGGGGAGGGGAGATGGGAGGCCATATAGAAGTGCTAATTTCCTGATTGATATTGATATTGCCTAAAGCTGGATTATAATAAGATAAAAGGGGGTTTTGGTCTCGAAGTAATATCCTAAATAAAGTTTGTTCTTGTTTTGTTTTGAGACAAGCTCTTCCCATGTAGCTCAAGCTGGTCTCAATCCTGCTTTGGCCTCTTGAATGTTGGGATCCCAGGTGTATACCACCATATTAAGAAACACTTATTCTGGAGAAGAAATGAAGTCAAGAAATTCTGTTACCTTAGCGTTTTTAATCTGTTAAATAAAGATTAATTGATTTTACCATATACATTGCTATGTATATTATATATACATTTATATATAATATATATTAAAGTAATGACAACTCTTTCACAGGGTTTGCATATCAGATATTTACATTACGATTAATAATAGTAGTAAAATTACAGTTATGAAGTAGCAGTGAAAGAACATTATGGTTGGGGTCACCACAACATGAGGAACTGTATTAAAGGGTGACAGCATCAGGAAGGTTGAGAGCCACTGCAATAAAGTATGATCCCTTTATGATATCTTCCATTCATCTATCAATTAATACTATATCCACCCATCTATTCATAATGCATTATCTACTTTTTCTTTCTTAGTCACCTACCTAGTTGTCTATGCACATAAAGAAAGACACCCACGACAATGTTTTCTTATGCCAGCTATGTTACTTTGCAGTGGTATTATAGTGAAGATTCAAGACTTTTTCTTGGTGTGCTTTAATACTCTTAGAATTCCTTATAATAGGTGTATAATGCTTTTATCAAAGCAGGGGGAGAGAGAGAGAGAGAGAGAGAGAGAGAGAGAGAGAGAGAATCAATGCTCCCGAATTTCCCACAACATCATTTGGGTCTCCCTTTTGCACAGCTCACATTGTCCATAGCCAAGGCCTTTAGGCTCATCCAATACCTCAGTAAGTAATGGCCCTACCGCTGGACCCTGCTGCAGAGGTCACACAGTAGTTCTCAGTGATGGAGACCTTGAGTGACAGGCTGTTGCTGGCCTACTGGGAGGCATAGGACTGAGAGGAGAAGGGAAGAGGGCTCAAGGACAGGAGCACATAAAGACTCCGGGTCCCTGGCATTCCTTGCCTTTATCAGGCTATCAAGCCTAGAGGGAAGAACAACTTGTTTAGAGTCACCTTATTGCAATCATCTTGTTTCCCCCTCTAAAATATAATCTTTTTTTCTACACATCCGTTAATAAGAAGAAAAGAAAGGTAGGCTGTTAGGTCCTTAGCCTTGACATGGAAACAGAACAGTAAGGCCATCAGGAAGGAGAGAGAGATTGGGTGCACACCCGTCCCATCCTCAAGCAGCGGGTCCTGCCTTCCTATGAGGGTCACCAGAATGAGCATCCATAGTGACTGCTAGAACCTCTAGAAGCATCTCCAGCATGGATTGCAGTGTTCAGAGGAACCCCATGTGGGCTGGCTGTAGCCAGGTTTAGTGGTGTGGAAAAGATGCCGGGAACTCTGGAGGCCTGTTTGCTGCATAAGGGGGCTACGGAAAGTTGCTTTAGGCTCTCGTGGTACTTTATACTTTCTGGTAAGATGGTGCTAGGGGTGTGGAAAGAACCCTTTCAGGACCCTGGAGGGCAGCCCCTGTTCAACTTCAGCCAATTGTCAGCACCTCCATAGTGGACAGCTCCATACTTCCCAGCAGTGCCGGACTATCCCCATTGGGCCACCTTGTGTGCTGTGGGTGACATTCTTTCTCCCTTTCTTTCTTTCTTTCTTTCTTCTTTCTTCTCCACCTCCACCCCCTCCTCCCTCTCTAATTCATTTTGATGTAAGGAAGTTTCGATTCAAGTCTTTTTTTTTTTTCTAAACAGGCATGATGTATAAAAAAGGAATACACAGTCCTTTGGCTAAATCTAAGAGCTGAAGTGCTTAGTTAGGAACAGTCAGGGGATGTGTTTGTCATTGTTCAGGAATGTTTTATAACAGAATTTTTTTTCAGAATCAAACCAACTTTAAGGACACATCATCTTACAAAATTGTTTTGGGCTATTTCCCAGTGTTAATGCAATATGGGCGGGGTTAGCCGGGCATGGAAACCTGAGAATTCCAAGTATTTTTTAACAGACTAAGGCTAAAGTTCAGAATATTTGAAATCTGGGCTGTTTCAGAAAAATCCAGAATTAGGGCGACCATGTCCATAGCCAGCTGTCTAGCATGACTCAGGTAAAAGAGAGAAATCAAACAGGAAATGGAAGTCTGTCCTGGCATCATGAACACGTGCATAGGAAGTGAGGCTGCCTGGAAAACTTCCTACTGACAAAGAAAAGAAGGATGAGGAAACCCATGAAGCCACCCATTGTTCTGCTTAATAGGAGAGGAACGCTGGCAAAGCGTCCTGTAAGGAAGCATGTGGCCAGGCTAGCTGCTGCCAGGAGAGTCTCATCCACTTTTGGTGGACGGCTCACAACAGTCTTTGCCTTGGGAAGTGTCCTTGGCTGGAGCCTGGGTCTCAGCCAGGACGGCTCAGAAACACAGTTTTGTTAATGCTTGAAGTGGCCCCATCTAAGCTCACAGGCCCCTGTTGTGTGGGCTATAAGTCACTGTTCATGGGAGACAGAAGGACTTGGGGACTGAGGCATTGGCTACCTCTTTTTCTTTAAGACAGTGTCTCACTATACAGTCCTAGCTGACTTGGAACTCTCAACAGACCAGGCTGGCTCTGAATTGACAGAGATCAGCCTACCTTTACCTCTACCTCTGGAGTGGTCTGTTAAAGACAGGTACCACCATGCCAAGCTATCCCTTTTTTCTTTTAAAAAAAAGATGATTGGGGTCAGAGAGATGGCTCTGTGGTTCAGCCTGTATGCTTGCTCTTCTAGAAGACCCAGGTTCAATTCCCAGCACCTATGTCAGGCAGCTCACAACTGCTTACAACTGCAGCTCCAGGGGGAGCCGATGCCCTGGTCTCAGTGGGCACTATCGCCCACATGCACATGCCCACCCACATACATACAATTAACAGTACAAGACATATTTAAAAAATGATTAAATCTAATCAGAATGTAGTGCTTTGCACTTCTCACTCCTGACCCTAAGAATAGCCTCTCTGCGTGCTTCTAATTTTATCAAATGAAAGTTGTCAGAGCTCAGTCCTCAGGGTGAAGGGAGGATCCTGCTGAAGCCCTGTTGTGCTGCTCAGAGGAAATGGGGGCGGGGAGGAGAAGAATCCGATTAGTAACTGGAAAAGGAGGAACATTCAGAAAACAAGGTATTTGATGAGTTCTGAACTTTTTATGACTGCTGATTTCTGGAGTTCATCTGGAATAGAAAGTAGACAAGCCCAGCCAAGAACATTTTGAAAAAGAAGAATTTGCTCTATTTGATATCAAAATCTACACCAAAGCTACAGTGTTTAAAACATTGTAGGACTTGCATGGGAATAGACAGATATTTCCATGGATCACAGGAGAGAGCACAGAAGCAGGTTGGTCTCCATGGTGGGTATTTCAAATGAGAAGCCAAGGGGTAGAGAATGGGGAGGGGATACTCAATATTTGGTGTTATTATAGGTGCCTACTTAGAAAAGAATTACACTGAAATTGTCTTCCCACACATACAGAAAAACAAGCATTCAAACAGACTATGGAAATAACACTAAAGAACAAGGCCAGAGAAGTTCAGAACAAAGCTTAGCAGGCTCACTCCCTTACCCAGAGGGTTAGTTACATTTCAAGACATTTCATGGATGCTTTAAATGGAGGATAGCATTTATCACCCCCTCCCTAAATGCACACACACATGCCTCCAACAAAGTCTAATTTATAAAGGCACAGTGAGTTGACAATAGCAGCAATAAAGTGGAATAATTAGAACAATATACTGTAAAAATGTTTAGAAATTCTGAGTTGATTTTTTTCTGAAATTTTGTATCTATGTTTGGGGACCAAGGTTGACCACAGGTGACTGAAAGTGTAGAGATAAAATGGAGGTACAGAGGGACCCCATAAAGGGGAATGTTATTGGCCAGGTGTGGTAGCCAATCCCAGCACTTGAGGTGCAGTAGCAGGCACATATTTGTGAGTTTGGAGCCAGCCTGGTCTACATATCAAATTCTAGGATATCCAGGACTACATAGAGAGAACTTATCCGAAAAACGAAAACCAACCAACCAAACAAAAAACACTAAGATGTCAGAACAGAAGTCTTGAGGTGAACAGGACCACTCTAAAATTTGAAGGGAAAGCCCAGCAGGCTTGATTCTCTACATGGACAACTTTTGTGTAGATTAAGGCATTGTAATCACGGTCTCATGGGAATTCTCCAGGGTCCCAGTCTCCCTTTCTCAGGATTCTGCTTCTCCTTCTAAGTCACTCCTGTTCCTGAACCATGTCAGCCTGTTTCTGAGTCTCAGCTCCTGCTTCTGGGTCTCTTGAGGTTTTCTGTCCACCTCATCTCTGTCTCTTTCCCTAGGTTCATCTCACAGTCTATTCCTAGAAGAGTAGACCGGTCCTGGACAAACAGTGAATTTCATGGATAGTCTGAGGGGAAAGAAGCATGGAGGAGACCTAGGGAAAAGAAAGGCAGAGGGGGAGGGAAAGTGTGGGCATCAGAATGTCAAGATCTGTAAACACACAGTGGCCGTAAACCACAGAGGGGTGAGGCTGCTGTCAAAGAGGGAAATGGGAGTGACTGGGAGCTCTGGTGGACCCAGGGCTGTAGGGGAAAGGCTATCAGGGAAAGATGCTCACTCCTCAGAGCATCTGGGCAGCCCAGGGCTCTCCAGGATCTGCAGATCACTCTCAAGGAATTGTCCTTAGTCAGAACAAAGGGAAGGAAATCCTGCCATTCCTTGGAGGCACTCGGAACACTGAAATTCACTAAAATTGTGTCATTATCTGAAAATGATCTTTGTAGCTGCCATAATTGTGTCAACTTTCTGTCTTTTAAATCTGAAGTCTAGATTTTCTTCATTTTAAAAATACTCAATTCTCCTTCCACACAAAACAAGGCACAACTTAATAACCTGAGTGAGTGGATGCAGATGACATTTTATCGGCTAGAACCTCTTCTGGTCTTTGTTTTTACTGAAGGGCCTACTCTGCCTCCCCATGCTCCCTGAATGAGATCTGGGCTCTGTTTCACTATATAATGACATAGATTTCAGGCCAAAGGCTTCTGGGCGAGGGACAGTGGCTACATGCCTCTCTCTGATGTGACTATCCTCAGAACATGACACCGAGTTCTGAGGTGTGTTGGTGAAAGGGAAACATTTCTGGTAACAGTTGCGTGGGATTGTCATTTCCTTGGAAGCTATCTGAGTCCTTGTGCTCACACTCCCAACACAAGCCTCACCCCTGGGCATGATATGACAAGATTTTCACTCCTCACCATGGGTGTGGTAGCTGAGGTCCAGCGAGACCCAAAACATTAGCAAGGGAGACACTGACAGGACCTGAACCCAAGTCGGGACCACATGTCTCTGAATAATACTTTGGCTCCTCTCAATTGCTCTCCCCTACTCTCTGTGCCTCTGGAGGTGCTGGTATGTCCTCAGATGTGCCAAACTGGAGGATGGCTATAATCCTTCCACCATCCTCTGCGCCACTGTATACCACTGCCCGTCAGGTCTGGAGGGTGCCTCTGACACTAATGTCCCCACCCAATCATTCATCAGTGTCTATCTGAGGTGCTTTGGAGAGGTGGCTTTTGTCACCTTCCTCATGGTCCCATGTTTCCTCTGTGTGCTCCTTGGCCTCTTCTGAATTCCAACTTCATTCAAGACTCTTCGGTGTGATAACCTGATGTCCTCAGGTCTTGATGTCTCTCAAAACAATCAGAGAGAAGGAGCCACAAGACAAGTCATTCTCCCCGCACCCCCTCCCCCTGCTTAGTGCTCTGGTCCAGGGGCTGCATCTGGTGCTGGGTGATGGTTTCCCTGCCCCTCCTCTCCTTCTTTCCCAAGGCTTTGCACACACTAGGCAAGAGCTCTCCATCACTGAGCTACAACTCTCTCATTCTCTCCCCCCCAGTATCAATTGCCCTCCATGGTTGGGGGTTTTATGCTAACAGTTTTTTTCACTCACTGGTGACTATTGAGAGATCCTCTTCACAAGGATAGTGGGGTGACATGAGAGAAAAGAAATCCCCTTTCCTCTCATAGATGGCGGTACTCTGGAGGCTGGGATGTGTGATGATCCCTTGATCCCCACACCCAGCTTAGCCTGGAGGACACTCAGGGCACATTCTTGAATCTCGTGTCTCCCTCACGGCTTCAGCTAACATGACTCACTTTTATTCTCTCATTCAGCAACATTAGCCACTCTGTCCACTCTCTTGTGCCAGGGCCATTTCTGGCACTGCATGACAATATGTACCAGGCTCTGTTCCTAACTTCAGGGAGCTTCCTTGGAGGAGGCAGACACACCTGGCAAAATGAAGTATGTAGTGTCTCCTTGTGCCCAGATGGAGTTCACAAAGGGCATGGCAGGAGGGCAGAGGAAGGCCTTTGATTAAGACACAAGAATAGAGTAAAGCCCAGTGTTCTTTCTAGAAGCTGTTAGATTCCTGGCCAGAGGCAGGAGAGGACAAGAAGAGTCAGCCGGGAGGGCGTTGGCCTTCAGTGGAGCCTCTGGCCAGGAAGGGGAGTAGAAGCTTCGAATGTAGTGTTGACACTGTTTTTCTTTCTTCTGGAGAGCTGCCACGTGCCGCCGCAGAGAGCATTTCACGGGTAGATGCATATTATCGCAATGTGTTTATCTAGGAAACCAGAGCCCAGATCCAGCATCTGGTTTGCAGCACAGCCCTGAGTGGAGTCCAATTTTCCAGTTGGGTTAATAAAAATAAAACTTGGGAAGCTGTGGGCTGGCTGCACCAGGGGTTGAGTCCTGGCCTTATGTGGGGTCATGGATCCATTGTGGACAACCTTGCCCAGGGAGAGAGGAGTAGTCAGCTAGCTCTGAAGAACACACCTCACAGAAGAATGATAGCTTTAGGTTTTCTCTGTCTCAACCTGACACAAGTTGACAGAACACTTACTGTGTCAAAACCCTGGACTGAGATGCTTGGTGGGACAGGACTAGGAAGCTAGAAGGACCAGCAAGACAGGCTTGGTAATAGTCACTCCCTTGAAATTGTCAGGAGGATCAGAGCTCTCAAACCCATTTTCAAAAGCCAGCTCGGGGGTTGGGAGAGGGTGGTTTAGATGGTAAACTTAC
Source organism: Uromys caudimaculatus (assembly GCA_028551405.1). Taxonomy (NCBI): domain Eukaryota; kingdom Metazoa; phylum Chordata; class Mammalia; order Rodentia; family Muridae; genus Uromys; species Uromys caudimaculatus. The sequence continues at coordinate 85,789,252 of CM052703.1, read as the reverse complement.
TACTCTGAAGCATAAGCACCTGAATCCATCACCAGTGCCCACATAAAAAGCTTATATCCCAACATTGGGGCAGGGTAGGTACCGGGATAGGAAAATCTCTGCAACCTATTGGCCAGCCAGTCTGGATGAATTGGTGAGCTCCAAGCCAATGAGAGACCATGTCTCAAAAAGAAGATAGACTGCACCTGAGAAACGGCAGCCTAGATTGTCCTTAAGCCTCTGCATGTACACATGTGCCTTCCCCTGCCGTGGACACGTTCACAAGCATGAATACACACCACATGCGCGCATGTGCGCACAGTGCAAACACACACACACACACACACACACACACACACACACACACACACACACACACACACACACACACACGAAGTCCTAGGTTTCAGGGAGACTTGAAATACAGAACTGAAAGCACCCAGACTCTCTGCCCCTCCTGTCTGCCAGGCTTTCTCGTTAACTTCCCCCACCGCCATTCCTTGCAAAGGGTTTTCTAACTCTCCAGATGGCTTAGTTGAGAACATGATTATCTCCAGCGTTTGAGTTCTCTCTCTCTCTCTCTCTCTCTCTCTCTCTCTCTCTCTCTCTCTCTCTCTCTCTCTCTCCCCTTCTCTCCTTCTCTCGTTCTCTCTCCTTATCCCAAATTACTTGGAGGAAAGGTGCTCATTGGCCCTATTTGGGGTTTGGACAGAGACTTGGCACCATCAGCTGTGGCTAGAGGTTCGGAATCTCAGGTATAAGCGTAGCTAAGGGAAGCTCACCCTGAGGCACCGCGCTGGGGTGTATGTGCTTATCCATAGCATGTGCTTATGAGTAAACACAGTTCTAGACGGCTTCACTCTCACCTAGCCTCGCCCTTCGGAAGGAGGATAAGGAAGGGAAACAGACTACTTTGTTAGGGTCCAGAGGGCTGGCCCAGGGCTCCTGCCTCTTAGCCTTGTGCTCTTTCCACTACACCCTGTTCCTCTGGTCCTGATGTAGAGCCAGTGATTGTGAAATAGACTGCCTAGCAGCAGTCCCCTGGGAGGAGCTGCAGGCTGAGCAGCATTGATTAAAGATAATTTTGCTGGTGGAATTTGAGCTGGGAGCCAAACCCCAAGGGTGTGGCCAGTGTGGCCCTTAGGGAAATTATCAGAAAGCATATGTCATAGGCCCTGGCAGGGTGGTCTCTCACAGGGCACAGGGTGCATGGGTGAGGATGGACCCTCAATCTTGTTGGCAAACCTGGGGCTGGCAGTGAGGAGGCACCTCACCCAAGTCTCAGCTCAAACTAGGGAGTTTGAATCATGGAATGGGGTTTGCAGAGAATCTTTTCCTCTTCTGGGGATAGAGAAAAGGATCCTTAAAGCAGGCCTGAGAGGTCACTTCTAAAGGATCCAAGGGGAAAGAGAGACTTCATGTCTCTTCAGTCATTCTGAAACCTATTGTCTTCATGTTCTATTGCTGTGAAGAGACACCATGACCATGACAACTTATTAAAAAAACATTTAACTGGGGCTTAGTCCATTATCCTCATGGTGGGGAGTATGGCAGCACACAGACAGACATGGTGCTACACAGGTAGCTGAGAACTCTATATCCGGATCTACAGGCAGCAGGCAGAGAGAAACATTAGGCCTGGCTTGGACTTTTGAAATCTCAAAGCCCACCCCTAGTGGCACACTTCTTCCAACAAGGCCACACCTCCTAATCCTTCCAAATAGTGCCACTCCTTCGGGACTAAGCCTTCAAATCTATGTACCTATGGGAGCCATTCTTATTCAAACTACCATACCTATTGACATTGCTCTTAGTTCACTGTCTTGGGGTGGGGTATAAAGCTCACATTTCCCAGGATGCTGTCTTAAGTATGTATACCTTGTAGTATCTGTTTCTTTCTCCAGTACCTTGTATCTAGAGTTACTCTTACCTCCAGTCTGGAGCCCATCTTGACCATGGCTTCATCTGTATTCCACTGGAAGACTCATTGTAAGGAGCACTGACTGAGGGCACTTGAGTCCTCCCTACCTTGCTATGAAATGTGTCCACCAGCCTGCACTTGGCTACACCTTCCTGAACTCAGCCAGTTTGGAGCTCCATGTCCATCTGCAGTCTTTGTGTCTGTTCCCTCTTAGGCATCACAGTGTAGCTTCTCCTGGCTCTATGACCCCCTTCCTTTTTGTCACTGCTGCTGATTGGCCTGGCTGTCGGTATTAGTTACTTTGATATCACCGAGAGCAAATCCCTGATAGAAGCAGCATACGGGAGAAGTTTACTTTGACTTGGTTCAGGGTTCAGTCCATCCTGACAGGGGAAGCATGGTGGCTGAAATACCTAGGCCATGCTGGTAGAAACTTACAGCACAGCTTGTTCACATCTCAGTACACCAGGAAATAGAGATCTTAGGTACAGTGCAGGGCCCAAGAGGCTCATATCCACCATCTAGGCCACGTGTACCAAAGATCTTATCATCTCTCCCTAGACAGCACTACCGGCCAGGAACCAAGTGTTCAAACCCACGAGCCTGTGGGAGACATGTCAGTTTTAAACCACAGCACTGATATCAAACAGATATGCACTTTGCAGAGTCTGCCCCCGCAGTTTGCGGCTGGGCTGGGCGTGCAGCTCAGATTCGGTAAGGCTCTCTCCACTCTCTTTCCCCCCTTCCAGTCCTACATGCCTGTCCCATGACTTCATTCTCTGTTTACGTTTTTATTTTTAACTTCACCATGTACGCTGATGTTACAGTTTGATTCTAAAATGTCCTCTGTTGCTAAAACTCCTTTCAAGGGGAAGACGTCAGCAAAGTTCAACCTTCTCCTAAAACTAAGGTCCAGACAACCAACTGAGGCAGATCTCTGCTGAAGTTCACTCTGGGGGAACCAATGAGTGTATTTGGTTTCCTTATAGAACATGAGTACGGGGTGTGGGTGCTCCTTCCCCAAGAGACCACATCTGAAAAGCCTTACCCAGTAGGGATGAGGGCTTTCCCAGAGCTGCATGAGTGGAGCCCTTCTTCTCCCCTAGTGTCCCTCCCCCCATATACTCCAGTCCCTCCCCAAGGTCATGTACAATTAAGGCAGAGGTGTATACAGTAGGTAGTAAGCAGTGGCTGGCTAGGGCTTTGGGGCCCTTCCCACCTCTCTCTTCATGGGGGATGTAAACAGTCAACAAGCCCAGTTGGCTAATCCTTTACAGAGGTTTGCAGCTGAACTCAATAAGATAATGGCTGCTTGGCTCAAAGGACAGTCACTAACAGCATCCCCACAGGATCGTCCTGTGAGTACTTGCTCCACAGCTGCTGACACTACTTTGGAGGTTATGAAAGCTTTAGGAGCTGAGGCCTACCTGGCAGACGTGGGTCACTCAGGGTGGGCCTCTGCTCTATTTTCTTGTCACTGTGACGACATGTCTGGCAAAAACAAGCTAAGGGAGGAAGTGTTTATTTTGGATCACACTTTGAGGGGAAGTCCACGGTAGAGGGGAAGTAGCAGGAACATGAGGTGGCTAGTCACATGTCCATAGTCAGGAAGCAGAGATGAACACTGGTGCTCACTGTAGACCATTGCATGTTGCCGCCCATATTTAGGGTAGATCTTCCCTTTTTTGGTTAAACCGTTCCAGAAACATCTTTCTAGACACACTGAGAAGTATGTTTCTAAGATGATTCTAAATATAGTTAAGTGGTCAGTGAGATGGCTTAGTGGGTAAAGGTGCTTGCTGCCAAGCCTGAAGACCTAAGTTCAGTCTCTAGGACCCACATGGGGTAAAGAGAGAACTGACCCCCATAAGCTGTCCTTTGGCCTCCATATATGTGCAGTGACAGGCATGCACATGAATACACTTTTACATATGAATAAATAAATGTAAAAAGAAAATCCAGCTACATTGACAGTGAATATTAACCATTGTAACCTCTGAAGTTTATACCCATGATCCCTGCTGCTCTGTGCTTTCTAATCCACCTTGGTATGAATGGTCTCTGTCACATGTTCCCATACTGTCATGAACTGAACCATGCTACTATGCCTGCCCTACCACATGGACTGAAACCCTTTGAAACTGTGAGCCAAAATATATCTTTCGTCCTTTGAGCTGCTTCTGTCCTGTATCCTGTCACAGAGAAGTGAAAGTCTATATAAATGAGGTCACTAAAAACATTGTGCAAAGTCAAAGCTTCTATGTTTGTGTTTACTCTTCACTTTAGAACACTTCTGTAATTGGATAGCAGAACAACACAATAGCAAGTGATGATTACACTGATTCGCTCACTCACTCCTGCACGGAAAAGTCAGTCGGCCAAGGTGTTCCCCCATTAGGAGGCCTAACAGTGAACACCATTTGTCCTAGTTTGTCTTCTCTTGCTATGAGAAACTCTATAACCAAAAATAACTTGGGGACAAAAGCATTTTTCTTTTTACATTTTATAGTCCATCATTAAGGGAAGCCAAGAAAGGATTCTAGAGGCAGAAACTAAAGCAGAAGCCAAGGAAGATCACTACTTACTGGCTCGTTTCCAGGCTTATATTCATTTACCTTTCACATCCAATCTAAGGCCACATACCCAGGAGTGGCACCACCCATAGTGGGCTAGGCTCTCCTCCACAAATTAGCAATCAAGAAAATGCCCCATAGACATACCCTCTGATGGAGACAATTCCTCAACTAAGTTTCCCTCTTCCCAGGTGTCTCTAGTTTGTGTCAGGTTGACACAAACTGACCAGCACACCAATCTAGGAAGATGGTCATTGCTCCCAGATGCTTCTCCACTACGATGTCCCTGTTCTTCTCAGTTTGGATCAAAGACCACCTATTTTACCTGCCCTTTCTCCTGTCTCTTCTACTTCCTTTTCCAGAGGAGGGGGTTTCCTAACAAAGGAAGTATATCCGAAGAGAACATTTTATGGGATTTTACTTTGTACTAGATGATTATGTAGCTCCATGTGGGCAGATAATATACTGACACACCTTCATTTAGCACAGGCTTGAGGCTTCCATGTTTGACAATCAGGCCTCAGCAAGTGATGACTGAGGTTTTATTGTCAAGAGTGGACACTGTCTATGAGAACACAGACACTGCTTCAGTCAGCTGTGTGTCCATCCACATGGCAAGGTCTTCCTGTTGGGTGAGATTAGCATGGCTCTAGTCCTTGCTCTTGGAGATTCTTGGTCTCTTGCCATTTTTATATTTCTTTGTCAATTTATGTGTCCTGGTTTGATTTCTACTGTTCTGTTAAAACACCACGACCAAAAACATTGAGGAGGAAAGAATTTATTTCACCTTACAGTTTGTAGCCCATCATGAAGGGATGTCAGGGCAGGAACCCAGGGCAGAAACTCAAGGCAGGAACCTGATGGCAGGAACTGAAGCAGAGACCAAGGAGAAGCATAACTTAATAGCTTGCTCCTTTGACTTGCTCAATTTTGTTTCTTACACACCCCAGTGCCCAGGAATGGCACTGCTCAGAGTGAGCTTGACCCTTCCACATCAATCCTCAATCAAGGAAATGCCCCACAGGCCAATCTGATTGTGGCATTTTCTCAATTGAAGCTCTCTCTTCTCAGATGATTCTAGCTGGTGTTGACAAAAATTTCCAACCAACACAATCTTCTAGAATCTTCTTCCAGTCTTCTTTCTATTGCAGCCTTTACATCTGTCTTTAAGAGGGATCAATAATCTCCATGGTCCTGGAACTTCATGCACACAGACTGAATTTCTGGAACCATTCCCCATTCTCTCTGAAAATCCAAATTTGAATCCCACTGCCTCAGCAGTTGGGCCAGCATGCTACAGCTCCTTTAGTGCCACCGTGGCTTCATATCAGTCATAAATCACATTCTTTTGCAAAGCCAATCTTGTTGCATCCTTGTATAAGTAAGGTTATTGAAGTTTACACACAACATGTTTACCTCTCTTTTCTCTCTGTATCCTCTCTTCATCTCCCCCAGAAAACATCAAGGATATCTTCAAGGGACTCTTCAGCACCACCATCTCTTCCTCTAAATTACCCCTCTTCCTCCCTTGTTACACAATTCTCTTGGTATCAGAAGCAACATTTTAGCTTGGGGGTCTTTCTCAATTCTTTCTTGATGGTGTTGGGTTTGATTTTCCAAACACCATAATAACTCATTTCTTTCACCATGTTCTACAGCTTGCGAGTGAGCTAGGCATGCTAAGTGAATGTAGTAGTGTGCAACTTAGGCAGCCACCATCCTCTGCCTCTCACTGACTATTCTAGAAGGTTCCATGTGAGTTCATTCTAATAACATTTGGCACAGGCTGACTTGTCTGCTCTATTGTGTTGATCTGTCATTGTGTTGATCTGTGCCCAACAGTCAGCTGCCTCTTTCATTTGTGTTCCTTTGGTCGGTTGTATGAGTCACTGGGAATCCATAGATAGCAAGCCTTCTCCTCTGGAATTTGTCCCTGATGTTCTAGGGAAGGATGCTGATATTGCAAAACCAAGTCCTGTCATATAAACATGTCCTAGGGTATTGTGGGTCATCCTTCCTGCATCATCTCGTCAGCCCGTGACCCCATCCAGTCCAAGCAGCTCTGCCCCAGTGAAGAGCAAGGGAGGCAGACAGTATTCCTCAGCCATTTGGTTTTCATTTTCCATCTCATCACTCAGGAAGGTATTTCCTGAGTGTCCTCATGGGTGAGTTTTCTCATCCAGGGGCTGAAATGACATTGTCCACATTTCTGAGATGGGTCTCCAAGGTTACTGTAGGTACAAAGCCTGTTCTAATGACTCCCTATTTCTTAGGCATGGTTTCCATTACTTTCTGCTCAAAGCTAAAGTTATCCTATCCAGCCATCATTCATCCATCTACCCATCATCCATGCATTACCTACACATCATCTATCCACCCATCTAGGCAGTCAGCATCCATCCATCTATCCATCCATCCATCCATCCATCCATCCATCCATCCATCCATCCATCCATCCAGGAAGATTCTCTGCCAGGATCTGAGATAGTAGGAACACAGCATGAGAAATGGCAACTTCCCTCAAGGAGTCTAGTTCCCTCCAATGAGCTCCAGTTCTGTCTCCCAGGGCTCTCTGAAGTTCCTTCTTCCAGTCTATGCTCATGAGAAGCAATAGCAGGGGAGACTGACAAGAAACATGCAAGCATATAATTATTGTTAAAATATGCCTAACTTGAGTTGGCTAAATGCTATGTAGAAAATAAAGGGGAGACCAAAAGGGAGCAAGAAGTTAGCAGGAAGGACCTACTTTGGAAGGATGTCAGCATAAGCTCTCTGGGAGGTGACCCTGAGATCTGAGGACTGTGCTAAAGGATCAACAACATACCCACAGTCACAAAGAAGGAAAAAAAAATGTTAAGGCCACACCTACAATCCCAGTGCTTAGATGGTTGAGACAAGGGGCTCAGGAGTTCAAAGTCATCCTTGCCTGCATTACATTTGTGACTAGCCTGAGCTACATAGTGAAACACCCTCTTTAAAAAAAGCTAAGGCCCGCTGGGCAGTGGTGGTGCACACCTTTAATCCCAGTACTTGGAAGGCAGAGGCAGGCGGATTTCTGAGTTCGAGGCCAGCCTGGTCTACAGAGTGAGTTCCAGGACAGCCCGGGCTATACAGAGAAACCCTGTCTTGAAAAAAAAAAAAAAAAAAAGATCACTAGAGGCAAAATGGAGCTCTGACTTGGAGCTGGGGCCCAGGTCACATAGGTCACATAGGCTTTCTGACTTCCACTTTCTAGCTGTATGGCTTGGGTGACTTCTTCCCTGTATCTTGGTATCCTTTATAAAGTGTAGATAATGATAAAAATAGTAGTACCTACTTCATAGGATGTCTAAAGGATTAAATGGTTCATATATGTGAAGTGCTTATAGCTTTAGCTTTATAATTGCAGAAGAAACCGGGCAGTGGTGGCGCACGCCTTTAATCCCAGCACTTGGGAGGCAGAAGCAGGTGGATTTCTGAGTTCGAGGCCAGCCTGGTCTACAGAGTGAGTTCCAGGACAGCCAGGGCTACACTGAGAAACCCTGTGTCAAAAAACCAAAAAAAAAAAAAAAAAAAAAAAGCTAAGGCCCTGAGGGAATAAAGAAAACATGTTACAGAAAGACCAGTTGAAGAACAGCCCAGAAGAGAGTCGAATGAAGTGGGGTGAAGGTTGAATGCAGGAGACGCAGCTGAGGCAAATCTAAGGGAAGGTGAGTACCAGTCAGAAAGTTTCCACTTAAGGGCCTTAAGCCGAGGTCTATGGGGAAGTAGATGGTGGCTTGATCTCATCTCACAGGAGATGCTTCTGAGTATAGAGCTGGAAGTCCAGTTTAGTGGGCAAGGGGTCTTCATGCCTGACTCCCAGGTTGCTCGAACCTGAAGCCGTTAGATGGAGGTAGCAAGAAGAGAAGCCTTGCAGAGTGGGGTCAAGCGTTCAGAGATCAGCTTTGGCTGCTGTCTTTTAGACATTCGAGAAGCATCTCTAGCAGATAGGAGCAGCGTGGGGGAACAGGAAGTTGGTATCAAAGAGCTGCAGGCTGGGATGTACGCTCTTTGAGAAGAGGCAGGGCAGCGGAACCCTTCTCATCCCATCCCCATAAACTCGGCCCTAGCCTCCAGGCCCCGTAAAACTTCCAGAGCACAGGGCTCAGGGGTTGGGGTTCTCTGCTGTTCTCCTTTGAGGGTTCCTGCAGGCTCAGGGCTGCTCGCAAGTGATGAGTCTGCCAGGGCAGGGAATTTTCCCTTCTCTAGGGGACTGACTTTTCCGAGGATTGTTCTAAATTCCATTGGTGAGTCCGTGCTCTGTCCTGGAAACAGCTCCTCTTTATGTAAGCCCTCTCAGAAAGTGACGAATCCTGAAAGAATGCTTCAGTGTTCAGATGTAGCCCAGGCAGAGGGCACTGCTCGCTGGTGGCTTGGAAGCAGGAACAGAGGATGTGCCACAGGCAGAGCTGGAAAATGGATGCAGGTGGCCTCTGAGTCACCAGCTCTAGTTGGGGGTGAGGGGCACTTGTAGTCCTCCCCATGTTCCAGACAGAAAGGGGACATTGGAAAGGAAGGGGCACGTCACTTCTGAGGGGTAGAACACAGCGTGCAGCTCTGACTTCCAGGTCAGGAACGATTTCTTGCTGAGGGCTCTCAATTTGCTTCAGGGCTGAACACAGGGGACCTGGGTTCTTGCTGCCCCCATTCTTGGCTTTAGAGGACATACTGGGGAGGGGCAGAGTCCTTTATGACTAGTTACTTGTCTCTGTTTACTAAACACAGAGATCCCCAAGCAACTTCTTCAGGGAGGAAGGCTCCACATCCCGATTGTGGGTAATCCTGATACTTGAACAGGGTCTCTCTCTTTCTTCTCTCCACCATATGGAATCAGTGGTGGATAAGGGACAATAGTGTTGTCCATAGCTATAGAATGTTGTTGGAGGGATAGAAAGATGATAAGATGTGGAGACAGGAGGATCACTAAGAGTTTGGGTGCTAGCCTGGGCTATATAATAAGCTCAAGGGTAGCCTGGGCTACAAAGTGAAAACTGTCTTAAAAACCAAACAAATACCAACCAATCATTCAAACAGACAAATAAACCCCAAAATAATACTAATATCAACTTGTAGAGATGGCTCTTGGTGGCCTTTTCCCTCATCAGCCTTTCTCCCACCCCCAACTACTTCACCTTGGAGTTAAATCCAGTCCTACCTCTGGGGATGAGGCAAGACAAAAGAGGCAGGAAGTTTAGCCATGGGCTTCTCTGGGTACACCGAAGCTCAGGAATGGTGAGCCCTAAGTCACTGTCTAGGAAACCCCACGCCTTCCCTGTCTTCTCCCGTTCTTGTGAGCTGTCTGTTGTTGATGGATATCAAACCCAAGTCCTCAAAATCTGAGCTACCTCCTCTGAGGAGTCTTTCAGAGTTAGGACACCTCTCCTGGACCAACATTTAGTGACTGCCTGTTCTTCAGCCCATGCTTGACCTGCCTCTGCCACTTCTCTGTCCTCCCTTCTAAGTGTGTCCTGGCTCTGCTGGCTCTTGCCGCTCTCCCAGCGTCCCTCTTTGGGAGCTCTGCCTTTGCTGGCTCCTCTCTCAGACCTTCCTGGCCTACCTCCTACCTCCCTTCAAACGCCACTTTAGAGGCAGCCTCTGTGCATCTTACACCAGTTAGACCCTCCCCACCTGCCTCTCTTGGTCCACTCTCCTGGATGGGCTCAGTTTCTCTCAACACAGAAGATATTAGATCTCAGTCTGCAAGTTGCCTGTCTCTCCTGCTTGCATGCAATTGCTTCCTTTGTTGCTGCATTCCAGCACCTAGAAGAAAGCTTGACCCATACACACATTCAGTAAATATTTGTTGAATGATCAGTGAGTCACTGTGTTCAATGGAAACCGGGATCTTGGTGACTCTTTCCTTCTGATATGTGATCTTCGATGTGAATGCTTGCCATTAGTGTCAATGTTTTCTTTTAATCAAGTCCATTTTCCAGTAGCATTCTCCCATGGCTGCGAGAGGCCCCCTCAGCACTGGGTGTGAGCCAGGCTGTTCCTGGAAGGACTGCAAGGAGCAGATGCTCAACCTGGTACCCAGGGCTCTTGATGTCCTCGAAGTACGCCATGCCACTGAGGGAAGCTAAGGCTGTACCCTTGTTTATGGATGAAGTAGAAGAAAAGACTGTATTAATCAGGTTATTCAGGGGTATAGAACCGTGTGTGTGTGGGGGGGGGGAGGAAGATGAGTGATGTAGAATGCTTATATATACATCTCCTAGGGACTTTCACAAGGAGAGATTTGTTCCAGGGGGTTGACATACACCACTGGGGAAGTTGACACATCTGTAGTTCTTGTTTTCAGGGCAAGCTGGTAGGGCAAAGATGGAGGCAGTCCTTGTGTTGTAGTCTCAAGGCCAAACTCCTACTCTAAGAAGCTTAGTCTTTGCTCTTAGAGACTTTGGCTCATCAGAAAAGGCCTACCCCATGATGGCATGTGATCTGCTTTATTCAAAAGTCTGCTAGTTTAAAGATTTATCTATTTATGTTTTGGGCATGAGAATTTTGCCTGTATGTACATATGTGGACCATGTGTGTACCTGGTACCTGAGGGCATCAGAATCTTAGGGCATTAGGTCCCCTGGAATTGGAGTTACAGACATGTGTGAACTGCCATGTGAATGCTAGGTCCTCTGAAGAATCAGCTAGTGTTCACAGTTGCTGAGCCATCTCCCCAGACCTGAGTCTACTGATTGAAATACTAATCTACCTCTACAGAAATATCTAGACTGGCATCTGAGTCTCCTGGAGTCCATTCCCTAGCCTACAGAACTAGTGGCCCTGGGGCCCAGTCTGGCAGCAGTGCAAGACTGAGTGGTGCCATGTGTTAGAATTAGGAGTTGCTGCTAAGGTCCTTCTGGGGCAGTGACATCAGTCTTCAGGAGGGTCTAGCAAGGGATGAAGAACTCCTATGTGGTTCTGGCTTAAGCCCTAGTGTGGCCCCAATCAACAACTTCTAGCCTACATCCCTCAGAATGGAAGTCCTTACCCACAGGGAATGGAGTGCCGAGCTGCTCAGGGCTGCTGTGTACAGAGGACTGGGGATGAGCAGGACCTGAGGGTCACCCAGAGCTCAAGGGCAGGCTAAGTGGGAACAGGGATGTAGGAGGGTAGCCTGGAGGCTGTGCTCATAAAGAGAGCTGCTTGTAGCTGATTCTTCTTGGTGACCTTGTCCTGGGCCCACACACACACACACTGGGCTGCCCTGCAGGCCCCTCACCTTGCATGACTTTCCAAAGAGAACACTTCCTTCCTGCTGTCATCTCTCCTGGGCTTGTTTCCTCAAGGTACATTCCAGGCTGTATTGAGGGTGCTGATGTCGGCTCCACCACCTCCAAGAGACTATGACTTATTAGGGACAGGTTTGCCTTTCTCAACCATGGGTCTCCTGGGTCTGGCATGGCTAATTCCAGATCTCTGTGGGTGTTGAATAGCAAGGCCCTGAATGAGGCACTCTTGCCTGGGTGTCTGGGACTCCCAGAGAGTGATGGGGAGAAGATGACACGGGAAGCTTTTTCCTATTGTATGAATTGAAGGTGTCCAACATGACATTTTGTTGTAGCTTTATTTATATCTAATATATTAATCACCTCACAGTTTACATATTTATTAACTAATTAACATATCCACCATCTCCAGCCTTTCTTTCTCCTTCTAATTTTAGGTTAATACTTAAATCCTACTTTCTCAACAAATTTACAGTGTAGCATATTGTCAACTACAGTCCTCATGCTGTATATTAGATTTCCCTCTATTTGTCCCATAAAGTCACAACTCTGTACCCTTTGACACCCCCCCCACTATTCTCACTCACTATTCTCCTGTTGCTATATGTTCATTAATTGCATTTGTTTTTTTATTCAGAATATGTGTGTGTACCATAGTGAGCACATAAGTGTCAGCGGACAACTTTTGGGGTCAGTCTCCTCCTTCCGCCACACAGGTTCAAGGAGTAGAACGCTGGTCACTGTGCTTGGTGAAAAGTGCTCCTAACCAGCGGAGCCCTCTTACCAGCTCTATTTGTTCAATTAAAAAAAACTGGCTCCCATATATAACTGGTATCATAGAATATATTATTTCACTTGTCTGGCTTATTTCATTTAGCTCAATGTCTTCTAAGTTCACCCATGTCATTTCAAATGTCAAGATCTCCTTTTAAATTGCTGAATAATTCCACTGAACACACACACACACACACACACACACACACACACACACACACACACACACACACACTATTTTCTTTATCCAGTCATCTGTGGATGGGCACTCAAGCTGTTTCTGTGCCTTGGCTATTATGAGTAGTGGACACAGGGATACAAGTGTCATAGTGAGGTGATGACTTCATTCCTTCCCCGTGGGAAAACTCTGCTAATTAAGGTTGAAGTTCACCATGACTGGATAGCCTCTGAGATCTGCACAAAATGGGAGACTCCCTTGTTTGCAGGTTTTCTCCTTCTCTGACCTTGTCCAGGAGATTCTAAGCCCCAACACATGCCTCTACGTGATCCTATAAACGAATCAAGGAATTAATTAGTTTATAGGATCAATTCCCTTTCTCCTGACAAAACTTGTTCAGCCAGCACCTGAGATTCCGGAAATGCTTTCCCATGCTAATGAGGTATGCCAGGTATCCTAAGACCATAGCCAATGACCTTTGCCAATCCTGGATGTCCCTACCCTCAGTCCCCCCAAACTTTTTAAGCCTTCAATCACCCTAAGTAAAGTTGACCAGCCTACTGACAAGCTGTCCTGGTGTGGTCATTTGCAGGGCTTCCGGACACCCCCCCCCCCCGTTCCCACTGCCCTTATGGAGCAGGGAGACCCACACCTCTTGGTATGTACCCAGAGACTGGCAAATTGGAGGCTATGGCAGCTCTCGTTGTAGTCTTTGGAGGGATCCCCATGTTGTTTCCCACGGTGTTTGGACCAGTTTTTCTTTATGTGTGAAGGGCCCCCCTTCCCTCAGTTCCTTGCTGACCTGTGCTGTATTTTATCTTTTAGATATTAGCCACCCTAGAGGGTATGAGCCTCTACCCTATTTGAGTTTTGATGACATTCTCCTGATGATTAGCGATGGCAAGCACACTCACACACCTGTTGGCCATTTATTAGTCCTCTTTTTTTCCCTCCCTCTTCTGCCATCTTGACATTCCTAACTCCTCACTTCTACTGAAAAGCTGTTCCATGCTGTGTTCTAGAAAAAGATCAAAGGAAAGTCCAAACTAGGTGAGGGTGCCAGGGCCCAAGTACCCCCCTGACAGCCATCTTACCATACTCAATCTGGGACCCACTGGCTTCCAGTGTGGGGTAGGTAGGAAGAATGGCTCATTTATAAATGCTGGGAGAAGGACTGTGGCTCAAGAGTTAGCAGGGAACACCTCAGAGTCCAAGGGTCCGAGGATGTGCTACCATGCTGCCTCCTGTGTACACTGCAGGAGACTCAGGACTGTCTTCAGGGATCCAGTCATGAGATACTACATGCCTGTACTGTCAGTCACGGCTGTATGACCTGTGACCAACCACAGCTATCTTTCTATCTATAGATGGGGACAGTCACAGAAGGGTCAATGTGAGAATGTTCTGAGCAGTGCTTTTGCACATCTGTCCTTCATAGATGTTGGCTGTTCTTAAGACCAAAATGTCCTGGTCTCTGACCCAGTTCTTTATTTTGTTTTGGAGCGGGGGAGGGTATCCATCAACATGTTTGATGAAGCAAAGGATGAAATGTTCTAATTGGGGTGGCAGTAGCTCTGAGGACAGCAAGTTCTTAATCAACCACTATGTGTTGACTTGACATTTGTTATATGAAGATGTACAGTACATTGTGAGAACCATAAAAGAAATTGCTCCCCTGCCATCACAGGGACAGATTGACTGGACTTTATTGGGTACCTGTTGCATATCTGTTTGTGTTCTAGACACTGGGGATATGTGATGATCTAGACAGCTAGAGTCTTGCTTTCATGGAAAGTCTGCATCTTTTGTCTGATGTCCTGGCGTATCTTACATGAACCTTGTTTCAGAATCTCCTAAACCAGGAGCCAAATGGCTTCTCTCCCTCCATCTTGGATGCTAGCATCAGTGTTGCTGGCCTTAATTCAGTTCCATGCTGTGAGTCAAACACCAGGCTTAGCAGGAGCTCTGCCAAGGCCTTTGGAGACCAGAGACAGGCCACATCTGATGTAGGAAAACAGGGAAAACTTAGCAGCCTGGGACTCTGATTGGCTTGGGCTATTTATACCCATACCCTTCTGTCAATGTATTTGTCAGCCTGGGACTCTCCCCTGCACTGAGCCACATACACTGCACCTCACAGTGCAGTGAGTTGCTTTTCCCTGGCAACCCTATGGCAATGTCTGATTTCCATTCAAACATGTACCAAGACCCATCCGGGAATGGGAGGCAGCGTCTCATCCTGCCTAAACTCATTTTTGGTGCATACACAGCAAGGCAAACTGGGTTCTCCGAGGGAACAGGGAAAACCATTATTTGTTATGCTATGCCTATGCATAATCAGGCTTGCATCTGCTTACAGTCAGATAAATCATAGGAAAGGGCATACTTAGTGAACAGAAGCTTACGCCATGGAGTATCGGGTACTAGATGATCAAGGCAACAAAGGCTTACATAATCTATGCTTGCCAATCAAAACAGAAAGAACAGTCATCCCCTATCAATCAACTTCTCCTCCTGAACCCATAAAAGGATTCATAAAGGACTTAAATGTGACCTGCTGCTCTTTTGGGCTCTAGCCAAAGTGGCCTGTGCTCCCTTGCAGTGTGTCCTGTACTGTCTCTTCAGACAAAACTTCTTGCTACTTCACTGTTGTGTGCTCTTCAGTTCTTTCAATAACATACCAAGAACCTGGAAGTCCAAGTCTAGATAGCTAGTGGCAACTAGCAACACATCCACCCATTTCCTCTTGGCTCTCCCTCTACATTTGGGCTCTGGGCTTTGTCAGGGATGGGTTCACCCAGAGCCAAGTGTGCCTGAGCTCAGGGCTGGCTCCTTCTGCTTCTCTTCTGCATTGCTCTACAAGAATTCACCGACAATGAACTCCCCAACCTCAGTTTCAAGCACCAGTGTGAGTCTTCCTGAAATTTCCCAGGTGCTGGCTCTGTCTCACTGTGTCCAGTATTCTAATCCCCAATCCCCTGCTTTGGCTCAGAGCTCAGAGTACAGGCTTGGCTCCACTGCAGCATGGAGCTAAGGTTGATAATCTCCAGGATTCCCAGATGACCCTGCTGAGACAGTGGCTGCCTAGGCTGGCTCCTGGATCCAGGATGGCAGATAGAGGTGTGGAGTAAGAGGGCTCTGTGCCTGCCTCTTGTTTGCTGTGTTATACGAGCCAAGCCATTTATATCTCTGGGATCTTATTCATCTACCCAGGAGCCTTTTGGTGACTCTCAACCTCTTATTGAGTGAAATCTCAGAATCAGTGCAGCCTCTACAGTCAAAGCCAACTAGGATGGAATTGGAAGAGAGGTTTTATCTTCCTAATGGCTCTTTATCCTAACCTGTGCCTCCCAAGTTCATATCACACCGGGATAAGCAGCAGATGCCCTGCATCTGCAAGTTGCAGTCATCAATTAGGAAAGCTAGCACCCAGAGACTCTAGTGTTCTCTTGGAATTGGGCTTGCCTGGAGCTATAGGGTCAAGGATTTTTGAAGGCAGACTCCCCATTCCTGAGTTCTGGTGTGACTCTGGCAGTAGTGGTGGGAGACAGTGACGAGCTTGTAGCCGTGAGAACTGGGGAGGACCAGCAGGTATCACGAGGATTAGTGGAGAGTCCTCTGGGTGGACATCCAGAGAAGAGGAGAGATCAAAGGAGACCTGGGAGAGAGATCATGGATGGGGGTTGGACTCATATAGACCAGAGACTTCTTGGCACAGAGGACAGCACAAGCCTAGCTGCTTTGGACCATATCCTGCTCGGGTTGATGGGTACGTTGATGGGTTCAGAGACATGCATGTTCCAGTAGTGGTCTTCCCTCAATCTCCCTCAGGTGTGTGCATGTGTGCGTATGCCATACTGCAACATGTGGAGGTCTGAGGACAACTTGTGGAGCTGGTTCTCTCCTATGTCCTTCACACAGGTCCTGGGGATCAAAACTCAGGCTGCCAAGTTTGTGCAGCAAGCACCTTTACTTGCTGAGTCATCCCACCAGCCCAACACCTTGATTGTTAAGACAGGTCTCCCATTAGCCTGCATCTCAAATAGGCTAGGCTAACTGGCCAGGGAATCTCAGGGATTCATCTATTTTCACCTCCATGGTGCTCAATTACAAACACATGCACCATGGTTGGCTTTTTCTTTTTATTGATTCTTTGTGATTTTCACATCATTCACCCAACCCTAGTTGTCTCCCTGTCTCTCCATATCTGCCCTTTGCCATTGTAACCACTTCCTCCAAAAGAAAAAAAAAATCCCACCAGTGCAGTGTGTCACAGTGTGTCCCACAGTTTACCCTTTTGCCCAAACTGCTTCACTTGCAAATGTCCGTTGCAATGAGTCATTGGTCTGGTTCGAGGACTCTGGCTTCTGCTGCACCATTGATACTGGATCCTCACCAGACTCCTCTCAGATACCCTGTTTTTGTCCTGTGTCATGGAGATCCTGATGCTTTGGTTCCAAAGGACCAGTCTCTTCATGCTCTTCAGCCTAGAGATGGGGTAAATGTTGGGCTGGGCCAACTCTAAGTCCTGGATCTGGGCCTGGGTGGTAGCTGAGTTGGTCAGCTCACCAGCTCTCCTGAGGCCACACCACCAGGGCAAGCTCTTCTGCTTTGCCCAGGTGAGGGGCAAGGTCAGCTCTCCTGCCTGCAGCAGTAAGGCTGACTTTTAAAGAAGGGGTTCTGGGGACAGAACTCAGATCGTCTTGCTTGTGTGGCAAAGGGCTTTAGCTATTGAACTATTTCCCAAGCTATCAACATTGGTCTCTCAAAGAGAACTGCAAGATTTGAGCATTGGACTTGCATCTGGGAGATGAAGCATGGAGTTGCCAGTAGCCATTTTCCTTAGATGTGCAATTGAGATGGACGGAAAGAGAAGAGAGCTATCTCCACAGTCTTGTGTGTAGGTTGGCCGGAAGCTAATTATCACAGGGCCTTTTTTCCCCTTTATTATTTTATTTTTTAATAAGCCAATTTAGAATTTGTTGATTTCTTATAACCAGAAAATTAATATGTGATAGAGAACCCAGGATAAAATTCATGTCCTGAAAGACCAAAGTAATAGATTAAGACCCCTTTGGATCTCCTCTGATGCTCACAGTGGTCCCTGGGATCACTTGTAGATGGCAACTATGCGATTGGATAGGACTTGTGGATCCTGATACTAACATTCTGGTGACCCATGACAGCTGCTCCACAACTCCAGGTTGTGACCAGAGCCAGTGCCCCTGGACACTGGTGCCCTTACCTTGTCATAATACAGGCTAGGAAGAGATTGGCTAACTGTTGCTAACCTGGTGGCCCAAGATAAGTCTGCTCACAGTTCAGGGAAGGGGGATTAGGTAGATACCAAGACTTGGACTTGCTGAGTACGCTGTGAGGAGGAGTTCTTCTGAAGTCCCACTCAGAAACAAAGGTTAAGTGAGAAACCCTGAACACCTTGACATCCATCCTAGAATACAAGCTTCCCTTCACCGGTTCTAACATACCCTCTGACAT
Source organism: Uromys caudimaculatus (assembly GCA_028551405.1). NCBI lineage: Eukaryota > Metazoa > Chordata > Mammalia > Rodentia > Muridae > Uromys > Uromys caudimaculatus. Next base: position 85,771,087 of record CM052703.1, on the reverse strand, counting down.
CACTTTTCAAATAGACATATGGGGCTCTATATGGGAGAAGAGGGCTGGATGAGACAGGGAGTCTGGGGCCTCTGGCCCAAGAGCCTCAGAGCAAAGGAGGACAAAGATGAGATGGACTGGAGTACCAGAACATTCCGTGTAGATTCTGTAGTTTGCTCAGTTGTTTTTTTCAGAGTGGAATCTACTGTCCTCATTCCAGACGCACATTCGGTGTCCCCCAGTTTCCCGCGTGCACTAATGACCATCAACTTTGACTTGTTCTGATTTCCACACAGGTTAATTTTCTCATAGCAACACTTGGCATCCTAGTCTGTTTTCTATTGATGTGATCAACACCAGGAGGGTTTATTTGGCTCACACATCTGATCACAGCTTATCATTGAGGGAGTCCAGTCAGGAACTCAAGCAGGAGGAGAGGCAGGGACCATCCAGGAGAGCTGCCTATAAGCTTGCTTCCCATGAGGCACTCAGCTTGCTTCTTGTACAGTCCAGGGCCACCTGCCCAGGGGTGACCTTACTCATAGTGGGCTGGATCCTCCCACAGCAAGGATTAACCCAGTCAGTGTCCTATAGACTTGCCTGCAGTCCAATCTGACGGAGGGTTTTTCTCAGTTGAGGCTTCCTCTTCTCAGATGACTTTGGTTTGTGTCAAGTTGACAAAAACTACCCAGCATACATAAATACCTTGAAACTGATGCTTGATCTATGAGCTGAAGAGAAGATGATTTTTTTTTTTTTGTTCTCTTTCTATGGCCACTTGTTCTGTGTTGCTGCTGGTGAAGAAAAGGCTGGGTCTCTGCCTAGACCAGGAGGGTGCAGCAAGTGCTTATGGTCCAGCATGGCTCTGTCCTTCTTATGTTTCAAGGGAACCCCAAATTCCTTGAGTGCCTGAGACCTACAGTCTGCCTGTTGGCATCAAATAGCCAAAAAGGTGGGTATGTTCCTTCCAGGTCCACTCTGCCTTCTCCCTCCTGAGGACCTTATGTCTCTCAGGTTTTGGAAGGGGTGTTTAATGACCAATGTCAAGGGTGGCCTCACTGGCTAACACAGGTGGAACTTGGCTCATGATGTAGGTAATGAAGATAAAGGGAGAGAGACAGATGGGATCGCTGGAGTGGAGCCGCAGGTTAGACCTCCCCAGGATCTGCAGGATAGCCATGTTGGGGGGATGCCTATGAAGGTGTTCATCCCAGCCAGGACCCGTGGTAGGCACAAGGCCGGAGTAACAAGGATGAGAACGTTGCCTGTATCACATTTTCCTCTTAAGAGGCATGTACAAAAATGACCACTAGGGGGCAGGAGGGCCTGCTTTAGCAAGACAGCTTGCTAGTCAGAGCTGGAATTTCTCTCCTGGTCTCAGGGCCTGTGAAACCTCACTGCTTCCAGTTCATAGCTCACACAGTAAGAGAATATAGGTATGGCACATGGGTCAGCTGAAGGGAATTTGGAGGTGCCTGTATGAAGCTTAGTGAAAAAGATTCCATTATGCTTATAATTAAAATACAAAGTAAAGGAAAATTTTAGATACCGAGTTTGTAGAAAAGTCTAAATGAAAGAATTACAATCATTTTACCACTAAACACGAGCCTGTTACAATCCAAACCTATTAGTATCTAATTATATGCTTGACATGGCAATGTGATTTCTTCAAAATATCCTAAAGCATCATTGACAAGGAATTTTCTTTGAATAATTTGATGAAACAAAACTTAGAAGCAGGGACTGGAGAGATGGCTCAGTGGTTAGATCATGATGTTCTTGCAGAGGACCTACGTGAGTTCGGTTCTCAGCACCTCTGTCAGGTGACTCACATCTGTAATTCTAGCTCTTGAGGGACCCTGTGCCTTTGGCCTCCATGGGCACCCTTACACACATACACATAATTAAAAATTAAAAAAAAAAATAACAAGTAACTCTTTTTTTGACAAAGTGTCACTGCATATTCTTGGCTGGACTGGGACTCACTGTGTAGACCAGGCTGGCCTTGAACTCACAGAGATCTGCCTGTCTTTACCTCCCCAGCGCTGGGATTAAAGACTGTGCCACCTGCTACAAATCTATAGTGGTTGAGGTTGTTTTTGAAGATTATTAGAGATTTCTCTTTTTATTTCATCAAACACACACACACACACACACACACACACACACACACACACACACTTGACATCTCTTGTGAGAGGCATTGAGTATTTGTCCATCAAACCTTTCCTGTTCAAATTCATAAAATGGTGGTCATGTGATGACTTGTGGAATACACGTGTGATTGTAGAAGATCCACCTTGAGACCAAAAGCCCGCCTGAGCTGGGAAAGACCACACAGCCGAGCACCTAGAGTAATTCTCATCCTGCTGGTCATGTGGAGTTCTGATTTGTGCCTTCAGACCTGACACGGCTCTGCCTTTCACTCACAAACAAAAGCAGATGTGTCCGGTCTGGTATTGATACAACATGGGTGAATCTCAAAAAACATTATCCTGACTGAAAGAAGCCAGACACAAAAAGTGCAGGCTGTGTGATTCTATTTACTTGAAGTTTGAGAAAAGGACTAACAAATCTGTACTGATAGAAAGCAGATGAATGCTCGTCTGGGTCGGAGGCATGGGAGGCGAAGGGGTGACTACAGAGAGGCTCAGAGGGCACGAAGAGAACACAATAGCCTTCTTTCTGAAGGCTGATTTCAATTCATGGAATTTCCATGGGTCGCAAAAATCTTTATTCTTTTCCTTCCTTCCTTCCTTCCTTCCTTCCTTCCTTCCTTCCTTCCTTCCTTCCTTCCTTCCTTCCTTCCTTCCTTCCCTCTTTTCTTCCTGAGAGAATTCCATGTGCTCAGCATGGCCTCAAACTTGTGCAATTGAGGATGATCTTGAATTCTTCAATTTTAAAAAAATTTTGTGTCTGTGGATGTTTTGCCTGCATATGTGTGTCTCTGTACCATAAACACACCAAGGCGGCTAGAAGAGGGCATCGGATCCCCTGCTCGTGCAGTTACGGACCTTCATGAGTTGTCATTGGTGCTAGAATCCAGTCTGGCTCCTCTGGAAGAGCGGGGAGTGCTCTTAGCCAACTCTCCAGCCCTGACCTTGAACTCTTGGCCCACCTGCCTCCACCTGCCACAAGCTGGCTTGGTTCCAGGAGTGCACCACCACACTAGGTTTAATTGATTCGTGCAGTGCTGGGACCAAACCACAGCTTCCTGTAGGCACTCTTCAACTGAGCTACATTCCAAGCGCCTAACTTTTTTTTTTCTTTTGATCTCCCCTTCAACAATTAAAAAAAAAAAACCTATAAAAACCATCTTTAGCCCATTGACAGGCATGATTTGGTTGGCAGGGGTAGCTTGCCAACTCCTGGCTTAGAAAGGTATATCAGTATAGGAACTCTGAGGGTGGAGGGCTCTGGAGAGGGAGTGGGTCACGGATGTCTGGCTTTAGGTATTGTAAAGAAGCCACAGCCTTTACATTTTGTTGTAGGTGCTCGGCTCCCACGTGCTTTGAATGAAACCCAGCTGTCCTCTCAGCATTTAAAGAAGCTGAGTACTGTTCTTAACCGTTGGACTGTTTGACTTCAGTCTTCTGAATTTGACTTTCAAATTAGTTTTCAGAAGCCATTAGGGTCACGGCACAACTAAAACAGTAAGAGAGGGCATAAAATCGTGTCTGGAGCTGTGTTAGTCAGGCTTGCGTTACTGTGACAGGCTAACCTTATGAAGGAAAATAGGCATTTATCTCACATTCTGGGGTGGAAGTCTAAGACTGGGCCGTCCATTGAACGGTATCAGTGGAAGGAGCATGTGGAAGGAAGGGCTGGATCTTAAACTAAGAAGTCGGTTGCCTAAGGGCCAAGCTCATTCGTCCTGCCTTTGCTTCCTGAGTGCTAGGAGTCCAGGCGTGAGCCACCATGCCTGGCTCAGGCTCGTTCTCCTAACTCTCCTGAGACCCCAGGGGTCTTACTACCTTAATCTCTTTTAAGGGCAGCTCCCCCAGAGACCTAAGCATCTCCAACTAGGCCTCACATCATAAAACATGACCTCCTCTCAGCTGCCCCAGCATATTTTGGACCCAACTCTGAACACAAGAGCCCTCGAAGGCACACTAGAACCACATGCAAACACAGCAGGCTATAGGCATGAAGGGTCATAGTTAACTAAGCTCTGATTTTGTTGTTTCCTTTGTTTGAGACAGTTTCGATGTGTTTCCCAGGCTTGTAGTGATATCCTAGAGTCAAATGATCTTGCTGCCTCAGCATCCTAAGAACTAAGATTACAGACACAGGCCAAAATGTGTAGTGTCTTTATTTTGTTGTTGAGACAGGGTGTTGCTTTGTTTTCCAAGCTAGCCTGAAACCCTCTGCCTCTCCAGTGCTGGGGTTCACCAGTGTGTGCTACCACACTGGCTACCAAATTTGCTTATGGATGAGGTCTGTACAAAGGCATCTGCTGGGTGACTAAGAGTCAGAGTAGGAGCTCTTCAGGTGCCGCATCCAGGGAGGCAGTTTACACATCCCTTCCCCAGGATGAAGGGCTGGGGAAGTATCACGCTTTGTGGGATGCTTGGGCAGGTCTCTGAGATTGCATGGTACTGAGTTTCTACACATCAGTTACAGCTCCCACTTGCAAATATCCACAGACATCTCTGCTTTTTGCTTGTTGTCTTCTTTGTGAGCCCCATGTCCCTGAATTCTGGGATTCACCTTGTCTCATTCCCATCTCTCTCCCTGTCTAGAACTCATGTGAGGCCTGTTGGTCTTGTGACTGGGGATTTCCCTTCAAATCAGAAACTGATCCCACAGAGAGATGTTGGAGTGTCAAGGCCATAGCAGGGTGGCCACCCTGATTTCTTCTCTCCTTTCTTTCCTTCCCCTTGTCCATTCTCCAGGTGCCTCCGTGCAGCCTGCCCATGGCACTTTCAGCTTCTTGGACCTGCCTCCTCTCGGGGAATGGGCCATGCTGTGTGTATCCTGAAGCTGTCCTAGAACCTCACAAGGGCATAGTCCAGAGTAGATGCTGATAGTGTCTTTAGTTCAGTAGGGGGACCACCCAGGCCTGACTGGAAACTAGAAGCTATAGATAGCCAACTCTACTACTGCCTGTCCTCAGGGGCCCTTGACCATTTGGGATACTGACCTGTTGTTATACTCCAGAACAGATTGTTGTGTTTACTGACAGGAAACCAGGGGTGGAGGGAGATGGAAACTGAGGGAATCTTGTAACACCACAGGACAGAGAGTGATGAGGACCAGGGCAGGGACAAGTCAGGGATACAAAAAGGGACTCTGGCCCAGGACAGAGGCAGAGAGCAAAGAGCAGAGGGAGTGTGATCTCTGCCCTGCCCTAGCCTTGACCCTGAGTACCTGCCTTGGTCTCTGCTCTGGGGAACAAGGAGAGAAGCCAGCAACCTATCTCAGGGGACAGCCATGAACACAGCATGCTGAGTTCTTGAAGCAGCCAGGGACTACTTATGGAGGTCGGCTAGCCAGGCTTGTTCCTCTGTGGGCTTTCACAGCAGGGAGTTTCAATTCTCAGGTTTCCTCTGCTGTGTCTCCAGAGGATAAACACTGTGGGGAAGGACAGTTTGAGGTCCAGGAAGGGGACCTCTCTCGAGCCCAGGATTTTGTGGCTGCTATGGAGCTTCAGATAGCTGAGTCATGCAGCATGGGCCTCTGGGGCCCTGGCCTGAGCTGCTAATGCTGCAGCTTCCATCTCTCTCACACACAGGACGTTAGGTGGCCTTCCAGTAGCTGGGTATGCCAAGATAAGTAGTTAGGATAGAACAGACTATGTTCCTGGAGCATCAATGTGACATGAACACCACAGTAAAATGCTATCTCCATTTATGTTTATATTAAAACAAATGTGTAATTAGGAATAAAAGCCATTTTTACAGATTTATTTAAGAAAACATTGAGCCCTTACAGAAACCACACATTTAAGAGGCGTGTCCAGAGACCAGACCTCTGTGCTTTTTCTCATGCAATGCTCCACACTATGCAAAAGAGGGAAATGAATCTGGGGGAAGGAAGCAGGCCTGGCTTCTGAGAGATGAGGGTGTGCTGGTCATGCTGCTGGGCTGTGCTTGCAGCAGATTGTTTAGGACAAGGTAAAGAATTTGAAGTTGTAGGCAGTAAGTTAGACACTGTTCTCATCGCTGTGGTAAAAAACTTGACAAAAGCAGCTTAAGGAAGGAAGCGAGCTGGGGGGACTGCTCAGTGGGTAAAGTGCTTACCATGCAAGCATGAGGACCTGTTTCAGTCCCCAGTTGACTGGACTCAGTAGTGCCAATCTGTAATCCCAGCATGCCTTTGATGAGATGGGAGGCAGAGAGGGGAGAAACCCTAGAAGCTGTCAGTGAACAGGAGACCTTGCTGCAAGCAAATACTGCTGCTGTGAAGAGGCACCGTGACCACAGCAACTCATAAAAGAAAGCGTTTGATTGGTGCTTGCTTTCAGTTTCAGAGGTTTAGTCTGTTCTTCTCACGGTGGGAATTATGACATGCAGGCAGACATGGTGCTAGAGAGGTAGCTGAGAGCTCTCTGTGGATCTGCCGGCAGGAGAGAGAGAGAGAGAGAGAGAGAGAGAGAGAGAGAGAGAGAGAGAGACACTCTGGGCTTGGATGGGCCTTTTGAAACCTCAAGATTCTTTCCCAATGACACACTTCCTCTAACAATGTCACACCTCCTAATCCTTTTAAACAGTGCCACTCCCTAGGGATCAAGGATTCAAACACACTGGCCTCTGGGGACCATTCTCCTGAATGTAGGGAGTCAAACTGACAAAGATTAATCATCACAGGTGGTTTAGTTTTTGCTTCTGGACAATGAGGTTGGTAATAACAATCTTTTGGACACTACACTGCATTTCCAGCCACTCAGTCATGGCTGCTAACAGGAAATGTGGGCAGTGGAAGGAGTTAGGGGCTAGGAATCAAAGGCCTGACTTTAACCAGCTCTTTTGATAACAGAGCACTGAAGCATCAGACAAACTACTACCTCTGGGTTTTACTGTCTTTACCTGTAGTATGTAGTAGTCACACTAGATCTGCTCTAAACCCTTGGCTCCTGTGACATGGGTGGGGTCACAGTTTGTCTTTTCAGGACCTCTAGATCAGTTGGGCTTTACCAAAACATTCTAGAGTCCCTGAGAAAGACACAGCCTGTAGCTCAGCCACCTACTTCTGCATAACAGAAGACCTCAATGAAGGCTCCTACAGGACTTTATTGGGATTACCAGGTGTGACAGCAGAGGCTGCTCTAGGCAGGATATGTGTGTGTGTGTGTGTGTGTGTGTGTGTCTGTGTGTGTGTCTGTGTGTGTGTGTGTCTGTGTGTGTGTGTGTCTGTGTGTGTGTGTCTGTGTCTGTGTGTCTGTCTGTCTGTGTGTGCATGTGTGGTACTATAGCCGACCTTTAGCCACTAGTTGGGAAGAACCCCCAATCCTGCCTGGAGGTCAGTACTCAAGGGTAGCTTTATCTCTAACAGCCTCCACTTCTGCTGCTTTCTCTCTTCCACTGGCTTCTTTGCCAGCACTGTCCCACCTGGCCACTCACCTGAGAGAATGTCACCCCAGCTTCTCAGCCTCTTAGTCAGAGGGTAGTCAGCTTCTGCAGGGGAACACGGAATCTCCACGGCGCATCCCTATTCTCTCCCTTGTACTAAGTGTGGATGATCTTTGAGTGTCCCTGGATGAGTGGGAGAAGAGGTTACTGTCCTCTAGCATAGTTATCCAGAGAAGTGGGTCAGGGAGGGACTCAGGGGAGTTATGTGTCCTTCTGAGGACTCTGGTCCTACCCTTCTACCCTCCAGGCCCATCTCTTATCCAGGCTCAGCTTTCACAGGCCCCGGGTAGAGCCAGCTTGTTTGTTGTCAGCACGTCTCTTTGTACTTGCTTTGGTTTCAAGCCACTACTCTCTGGCCACTCGCTCTTCCAAAAATGATCAACTTCTCCTATCTGCCCTTGACCATCATGGTGTCCTCTCTCTCTCTCTCTCTCTCTCTCTCTCTCTCTCTCTCTCTCTCTGTCTGTCTCTATCTCTGTGTCTCTATGTATCTCTCTGTCTCTGTCTGTCTCTCTCTTACACATTGAATATCATTTATCTTACTTTAGTGGGTGTCAGGAATGAATGGGAGCACCATGAGTGTTTGACAGAAGCCATCTAGGAAAGGCTATGGCAAAGCAATTGAGTTTTCTGGAGATGGCCCACCATTTTGCACAGCTGCAATGGGTGCTTTCTGAGAGGCAAAGACCCCAGAGACTTCATCCCAGGATTGCTTCTTGCTGCTGAGATGCCTTTCCTATCACCGTTACACAGCCTACTGATTCCTGGGCATCAGCTCACCCTCTTGGGCAAATTTCCTGCAGATCAATATGAAGATGTATGTTCATATAATAATGCCGTGTAGATGTATCAATGATTTTATAGAATTCCTGATTTGATTCAAATAATTTTAAGAAGAAAGTTTAAGGAGGTGGTTTTAGTTGTCTTGCCAGAAAGACACAATAAAGTTAGAATCAAGTGTAGCATGTGCCTCCTCCTTGTAGAGTAGTAAGTAAAGGCTGCATATTAAGGAATACAATATGGAGCTTTCATAAATTGCACTAAGAGAAATAGGCTTGGGATGGATTTGTGATCAAGGAAAAAAAAAATGTTCATTCTAAGTCAGGTCCAAGGATGAGGCCACAGGCGTGCACTCTGATAAAGCAAGGCCAAATGAAACGGTTGCTTTGAACTTATAATCTACATTCTGCTGTAGCTCCCTTTTGTATAACATTTTATCTGAGGTAATTTTTTTCTTACACAGCAAACTTTTTGTCTAAAAAGCTATAAAAATCTGAAAGCAAAAATAAAGGTTTGATGTAGCCCCTTTCTGCTTCATCCAGCGTGCGTGTGTCTGTGTGTGTACCTAGCTTTCCTTCCTTCCTTCTTTCTTTCTTTCTTCCTTCCTTTCCTTCCTCTCTGGCTCATGAAGAGTTAATGAGCTCTGAACCTCTTGCCTGGTCAGTGAGAGTCAAAGAGTAAAGAGTACAAGTAATCCCCAGCAGTTCTTTTATTGTTGAGAGAATAGTTTTTGCTATCCTGGGTTTTTTGTTATTCCATATGAATTTGAGAATTGCTCTTTCTAGGTCTATGAAAAATTAAGTTGGAATTTTGATGGGGATTGCATTGAATCTGTAGATTGCTTTCAGCAAGATGGCCATTTTTACTATATTAATCCTGCCAATCCATGAGCATGG
>CM052703.1:85716242-85761361 GCA_028551405.1 Uromys caudimaculatus | reverse complement strand
TAGAAAAGGCATTCCTAAGTGTGTCTCTGACCATGCTGAGACAGTGAGTGGGGAGTCTGACAGCTACAGTGACCATAGTAGGGTGCTGTCCTGCAAAGCCATTGCTGTTCCTGTCCCCAACAGCCCAGCTCTTGTACTGTAACACAGTAAGTTTCCATGACTCTTTACAACCTAATGGGAGTAATTTTCCACATGACCAGACAGCTCCATCGAGAGTGGCTGTGCTGAGAGAGCCCTCCAAACAGCTGGGAGGGACAGAGAGACCAGAGAGGGAAGACTTGGTGCCACTGGCTTCCAGCTCTCCTTCGTGTGGGAGAGTCTTGGTAGGTGTCACAGTTTCCCTTCGTGGCTCCTTAGAGAGAAAGGTTGAAGAGGCTGTAATACTGCCTCACCCGCTCACTCACATCCGTACACCTAGGTCTGTTTTTGTCCAATCTGTGGCTCATAACCCATAATATTCCACAAGTGTCTAAAACAGTAAGGTTAAAGTACTTGGTCTTTGGTCTGGCTCATAAAGCATCTTAAGACCAGATGCAGAATGTTGAAGGTTTTCACTTTCAGTCTCATTGGAGTGCTGAGGAAAGCCACACCCACAAGCATCCTCACAGATCAAGCTCTCTCTGACCTCTTCTTCTCCCCAGGTTAAGCCATAGGATCTAGAATCGCTCTTCCTCAAAGCAGGGTCATGAGAATCTAAAGTTACACCCCAGTCTTCCCCTACCCCACCCTAGGAGCTGGCCACAAAGAATCCCCTGACATACTTCCCTACTTCAGTTTTCATTGCTGAGATGAAACAAACAACCAACAGGACCAAAGGCAACCTGGGGAGGAAACTAAAAGTGGGATCTCAGAGGCAGGAACTGAAACAGAAGCCACAGAGGAATGGTGCTTACTAGATTGTTCTCCACGGTTGATCAGCCTGCTTTCTTTCACCATCCAGAACTACCTGTCCAGGGTGGCACCACTCACACTGGACTAGGCCCTTCCATACCAATCACAAATCAGGTAAATGTACTACAGACATATCAATCTGACCAGGACATTGTCTCCACTGAGTCTTCTTCTTTCTAGATAACCCATGCTTGTGTCAAGTGGATTAGAACTAACCAGCACACGCCCAACACGCACCTACTTAGTCTGATGATGAGCCTCGAGACCTTACACCAGTTGATTTTCTCATTGCTGCGACCTGACAAGAGGCACCTTAAGAGAGGGATGGTCTATTAGGGTGCACAGCTGAGGCACAGTCCAGCATGGTGGGAAGGCATGGTGCTGAGGGTGGCTTGGTCCACAGTACTGACCAGGAACCAGAGAATGGGGGTCCAGTGTTCAGCTGGCTTTCTCTTCTGTTCCTTTTGATCTTGTCCTGGGCCCCAGCTCAGAGTGTGCTCAAGGTGTGTCTTGCCTTTCCAGTTAAACCATTCCAGAAACACCCACGGGTCTGTTTACATGGTAATTCCAAATTCAATTAAATTGACAGTAAAGACAAATCATAATGTATTCCCACTTCAGAGGGTGTCTTGTTTTGGGGACAAGGGATTGTTGCTGAAGAGCCAAGAACACAGCCAGGACCAGCTGAGTCCACACAGAGACTCTAGCACCGGAAACTCTTCCAGACTGCCTTTGTATCTGCTAACACGTCTTTTATAATAAAAGGAACGTAAGATGTGTTCTCTAAGTTCTGTGCCCACACTCCTGCCCCAAGCAAATTAGTTGAACTAAAGGAAGGGATTTGTGGAGCCCCCAATCTTTAGCCAGGCAGACAAAAGTTTTAGAGGCCCAGACTTGTGAGTGGCATCTCATTGGTGGTATAGCGACACTGACTGCAGGTGGGTGGTGTCAGTCTTGGGGTGGAGGGTTTAAAGGGTGAGCATCTGCTGCAGAGCTGATTACTCCTTTGCTGAAGAGGAAAAGCCCATGATTTTCAGGACCACAGAAATGGTCTGTGTTGTGAGTATACACAGAGTTAAGTTTCTGCTTCTGTTTTTGTTTGTACCATGTGTCTGTAGAGAAGGCCCCCCCCCCCTTTTTTTTGCCTCTCAGTTAGAATTGAAATGTGTGTTTTGAAGCTCGGAGCTGATTTTAAGAGACATTCTCCCTGGGAGTTTGGGCTGGAGCCTGGGACATGACTATTTATCATGGTTTCCTTTCCTTTGTGATTCTCTGTGGTTATTGATGTCTTTGGCTCGGGGCAAAGAACCAAAAACAAAAATAGCAACCTACTCATGAAAATAGAAGGAGCCAAATTGTGAACGTTGTGAGGATGGGCAGAGAGAGGACCTGAGCCCCTCGGAGTATTTTCTTTATCTGTGACTAGGGAGGCCCCAGTGGGGCCTCAGCACTCCCACTGAGCCAATTCAAAGCGAAGTGGGCTGGCATGGGTCAGGCTGGTTCTGTACCACTCCCAAGGCTCAGCGGGAGCCACTGATGAGTGACAGCTGTCCTAAGGAGAGCAGGAGCTGGCTGTGTCCTTGCAGCCCTTGTGCCTAGGCTCCCACCTCTTTGCCAACAGCCTGCAGCCTGGGGCTGGGGCTGTCACTCTCTTAACACTTTTGGGAAGAGGCAGTTTGAGAAACACGCTCACTCATCCTGCAGTCTTGGCATTTCTCAGCAATGCATTCTTATAGACTTAACAGCCCAGAGGCCTGCAAGTTCTCCTGCTGGTCAGGACTTGCCTTGTTTTGTTTTGTTTTTGTTTAAAGAAAGCTACAGGTGCTCTCCCCCACCCCCATTTCTCCTAAGATTTATTCATTTTATTTCATATGTATGGATGTTTTGCCTATATATATACATGTACAAGCATCGTGTGCATGCCCGGTGCCACTGAGGCCAGATGAGGTATTAGATCCTCTAGATCTTGAGTTACAGACAGTTGCAAGTTTCCAAGTAGGGGCTGAATACTGAACTCGGGTCCTTTGCAAGAGCAGCAGTGTCCTTAACCACCGGCCACCTCTCCAGCTCCGTCTGTCACGCTGAGTGGTTGCTGCCTCTTAGGCCCCTTCATCCGGTTTTTCGTTTAGATCTCTCTCACAAACCCATGGACTTCTGCACTCCATGGGACACCTATAAAGCAAGAAGCTATGTGCAAGTTGTTTTCCAACATTCTGGCTTGTTCTACCATTTTTAAAATTAAATTATTTATTATTTATTCTCTTTACAACCCAATATCAGCCCTTCCTCTCCTCCCAATACCCCCTCACACAAGGTCTCCCCCCATTCCTCCCTCTCAAAAGACTCCTCAAACTCCATCTACTGTTTGGGTGTGGGTCTCTGCATCTCTTTCCATTGGCTGCTGGGTGGAGCCTCTCAGAGGACAGTTATGCTAGGTTCCTGTCTCTGCAGGCTGTCCCAGGTGGACCAGCTGCGGTGGCAGGCAGATCCAATTAGGATGGGTGGTCTGGCAGGGTTCCAAGAAAGTTTTTGGGCCCCAGAAGGTTTCCATGGGGAGGCAGGACTCTCTTGGGGTCCCACAAGACTCCTCCAGACTGAAGAGCAAGACCAGAGTTAGACATGGCTGCCCCAGGAGGACCACTGTTCTACCATTTTAAAAGGGTTGGAAAGAGTGCCCCCCCCCTCCATCTGAGCCTCAGGCTATAATTGGGCGTCTGCTTCTTGGAATGCATCTGGCTTGCTCAGGCAGGAAGTTCCCTCTGTAGGCTCCTATGGTGAAAGGTAGAAGCTGGCCTCATAAACGTGAGAACAAGCCAGCACCGGTTAATTCACAGCAGATCTCACCACGGTCAAAGGCCAGCAACACCTGCACGGTCCCTGGCCAGCAGACAGTCAACACCAATAGGGAACAGAGCAGAAGTCAAAGAGGAATAGATAGGGCACCGGTGTGTGACCCCCCCCCCCAACTGCTTGAATAGCCTGTGAGTAGTGCATGGTCATGTCCACAGTTGGGCCACAGGAATAGGCCAAGACTGTACAGACCCCAGTTGGTTCTGCCTGCAGAGGATCCAATACCTTAGAGAATTAACTGATTTCAACTGAAACTTACTTCAGCTTTTGCTCAGTCCCAACCATAATGCTTATAAAAAGCCTCTTAACAGGACACTTTAAGGCAACTCCCTCAGGTCCACTCTCACTTTCCACAGTTTCTTTCCTATTTCCTTAATGTCCTACTTTCAGTTAATTTCCATAATAAAGCCTGTACATGCTGCAGTTTTCATCATCATCTTCATCATCACCATCACCACCATCATCACCATCATCACCATCACCATCACCATCACCATCATCACCATCATCATTATCATCATCATCATCGATGAGAGACAATGAGCAGCTTCAAGTCACCTTTTGGTGACCATCACTTGTTTGGTACCTGGGTCTTTGAGTTATGCACCCCTGAGCCCAGAAAGGCCTGCCACCCCCCAAGATCTACATCTTAGGTATCTTTATATAGTAACAGGTGACTCTCCTTATCCTACCCAGGACCCACATGGTGGAAGGAGAGAACCAACTCCTAAAAACTGGTCTTTGACCTTCATATGCACGAGTGCAGACACACACGCACACACACACACACACACACACACACACACACACACACACACAAAACCAAACAACCAAACAAATGTAATAAAAATCAAAACATTAACCAAATAAGCTTCCTTAAAAAAAGAAACACTGAAAATAAAAGAATCGTGTCTTAGTTTCTATTACATTGCTGTGATGAAACACCATGGCCAAGGTAACTTATAAAAGAAATTATTTAAGCATTTATCTGGGGACTCTTTACAGTTTCAGAGAGTGAGTCCATCACCGCCACGGTGGGGAGCATGGTGCCAGGCAGGCCTGGAGCTGGCACAGTAGCTCAGAGATTACATCTGATCTTCAAGCAGGAGGCAGGGTATGGAGGGAGAGACACCGAGACAGAATGACTGAGCCTGGACCTGGCAAAGGCTCCGAACCCTCAAAGCCTACCCCTTTGCATACTTCCTCTAGAAGACCGCACCTCCTAATCCCCCCCAAACAGTTCCTCCAGCAAGGAACCAAACATTCAAACCTAGGCGCCTGTGGGGGCATTCTCATCCAAACCACTTCAAATGGGAAAAGATACACCATGCAAACAGTAGCTGAAAGGAAGCGATGTGGTTAATATCGAACAAAAGAGGTTTCCAAGCAAAGATTCTTAGAGGCAAAGATAAACATTTTTATAATCATAAAATAGTCAAAGTATCAAAAATATAGAGATCTTTGATCATATATGCATTCAATAACACAACTGAAATGCATGAAGCAAAACTAGAAACAAATGAAGAAATAGACAATAATATTTAAAGAATTTAACACCCCAGTTTGAGTGGTGCATAGAGCAACTGGACAGATAACAGGGACAGGTACAAACAACAATGAACTTGAATAAATAAGGCTTAATAGCAAGAGAGCGTTCTAACCACCTAGGCAGAATAAAGACTCTTCACAAGTGCGCCTGGAACGTTCTTCAGAACAGACAAGATATCAGGTCATAAAAACAAAACAAAACTCTCAATACATGCAAAAGTGACAGCAAAAAGAATGAACTATCTAGGGATAAGTTTAACAGAAGAGGGACAATAGGCTGACATCCAGAGACCAGCAGGGCAACCTTGAAATCAGAGAAGACCTCAACAAACAGAAAGGTGTTCTGTATTCATGAAGTCCAAAGCTTAATACTGTCAAGATGGCTGTGCTCCCCAGACTGTTCGGCCCAGCCTCTATCAAGAGCCCAACGGGATTTTTACAGATTTGACAAGCTAATAATAAAATTTATGTGGAAATATAGAAGATCTGAGATAACCAGAGATATCTTGAGAAATAACCAATCTGGATGGCTCACACCCTCTGACAATGCTCACACTTCCTGACAATGACCAAGAGCGTGCTGTGCTGGCATGAGGGTAGATAAAGCAGTTAGTGGACAGAACAGAGTCTGGAAGTAAGCACATGTTCGTATTATATTTAATTGATTTTCTACAAGGATGCCAACAGCATTCTGGGAAGGATGAATAGAGTCTTCTATAAATGGAGAAAGAAAAACTGAATAACCATGCAAAAGAATAAAGCTGAACTCTCATATCACAAACAAAAATTACCTTAAATTTTATTGAAGACCTAACTGTCAGAGCTACAATAATAATACTGTTAGTTAAAAACAGGGGTGAATCCTCATAGCCTTGACTGAGATCACGGTTTCTTTAAGAGTTATTTGCTTTATTTTAGCCTATGTGTGTTTTGACTGCATCTATGTATGTGCACCACGTGCATGCAGCATGCATGGTGCCGTGCATGCATGGTGCCAGCAGAGACCAGAAGAGGGCATCAATCAGATCCTCGAGGGCTGGAGTTACGATAGTTGTAAGACACCATTTGGGTGCTGGAAACCAAACCTGAGTCCTCCGCAAGAGCAGCAAGTGCTCTTAACTGCTAAGCCACCTTCTACCTCTACAATGCTTTCTCTTTTAAAAAGAGAAAAAGCAGACTTTCTTAAAGTCCAGGGTTCCATAAAAGACACTAACAGACAAATAAAAGGAAACACATGGAATAAGAGAAAACACTTGTTAAGTCTGATGTATAAATGATGTCTGATATGGGCCAAGTATCCAGAATAGAGAAAACTATTAAAAACCAGCAATAAAAAGAAATAATGTAAAATTTAAATGGTCAAATGTTTTGACACAAAAAGATGCTTTCTCTGTCTCTTCAGTGGGATGCGAATCAGATTCACACTGAGATGCCACTTCTGCTTCCTACCCACTAACAGTGATACAATCAAATAAAGATGATGAGAAAGGCTCTGAGTGTATGGGGCGGGTGGAGTCCCCGTGCATTATTGGTGGGAATGTCAAATAATATGACCACGTGAGAAGACAGTTTGAATGTTCATTAAAATGCTAAACAAGGAATTACTGTCTTAGTTATCAATTTTCCTCCTGTGTAACAGCCTCTGTGTGATAGCAATGCTACATACATCCACAGTAAAGCTTGCACACAAAGGTGTGTTGGCAGAAGTGTTCATATTAGCTTAAATGTGTCAAGGGCTCTACTGCCAGAGCTAAAATGATGGGATTTCCAGAAGGGAACTTGCATAAATCTCCATGGCTTTGGATGGGACAATGGTTTCCTCTTTTTTTCAAAAGAAAAAAAATAGACTCCCTTGAAGTTAAAGTAAGCAACCTGCATATCCAAAAGCAGACAAGTAAAGTAAACTTGTGCAAAACAGTGTCATTCGGCTTCATACTATCCCATGGAGGGACTTGGAAAATATTAAGTGAGAGAAACCAAACACAAGAAGCCATATGCCAATACAAATTCACTGATCAGTAGTAATGTCTAGAACAAGGTTTCTTGGGGGTTGGTGGAAAGGTTCTGCAATAAATAAAATTGGGAGCTGGAGCAGATGGTTCAGCAGTTAAGAGTGCTTGTTGCGCTCACAGAGGACCAGAGTTCAGTTCCCAGCACACACACTAGGCTGTTCACAACCACCTATAACTCCAGAGTATCCAAAACCCTCTTCTAGCCTCTGCAGGAAATGTGCACAGACAGACAGACAGACAGACAGACACACACGCAGGCACAAGTTCTGAGTTCAGTGGGAGACTGTCTTTAAAGATGGGGTAGAGAGTGATAGGTGAGCTACCTGTCCCCATCCTCTGGCCTCCACAGGCATGGACACACTTATGCACATGTACCCCCCCACATTTACACACATATGCACCACACACACAGTAAAACATGTTATCTACATACAATAAGATACTCTAGTAAGAAAGAGATACCAGCGGAACAGCAGTAGTTAGGATATATTAAACACATTTTGCAAGTATTTTAATTTAAACAAAAGGGAATAAACCCAGAATGTTGAAGTCAGCGAAGTGGAAAGAGATGAGTGCTTCTCGGTCCTAGACAGGAGGATGCAGGAAGTGTGAAGGCTCGGCATGAAAATGCCACAGGAAGAGCTGCAGGTGATTACGTGAATCATGAAAAATACATGATGTGGTGAGCTCCAGCTGCCGCTGCCCCTGGGAAGGATGCGAGGCTGCAGGCAAGAGGGCAAAAGGCACACGAGAGACCGCCACCTCTCCCAAGCGGGGCTGAGTACAGTCACTGGTGAATGGAACCCACTAGATACAGACCCCTCAGAAGCTCCTGGAGGAAACGGTATTGTCCACCTCCACCCCCACCTCCCAGAGTCCTGGGCTCTCCCCTGTTTCCATTTTTCACATGGCCAAGAAAAGGAAGGTCCAGGGGGAAGCTGCTCAGAAAAGGGGGGAGCAAGGATTGCAGCAAACAATGGTTACAATGTCTGTCAGAGGTACCTCAGGATTGTTGCAGGCCAGTGGCTCCATGGACACCACAGGCTTTCCTTTCTAAGTGTTTACATCCTGTTTCTATGCTGTTGTTTATATATTGCCACGAGTGTCTGACAATGGGTAGCCTGCCATCTTGTTTTCAGACAGTTTCTCACATATGGATACCACGTTCAGACTTACTACGTAGCTGCGTTTGACCTTGGGCAAGTCTTCCCACCACCTCTCCAGTGCTGCAATTCTAGGTTATGCACCACTACACCCAATTTTACATGGTGCTGGGAACAGAACCCACGGCTTTGTGCATCTCGGGTAAACACTCTGTTAACTAGGCCTGCACGCTGCCTAGACTGCAGTATCGTCTTTTTAAAAAAAATTTTTTTTATTATGTGAGTGTGTGTGAGTGTGTGTGTGTGTGTGTGTGTGTGTGTGTGTGTGTGTGTGTGTGTGTGTATGTGTTCACAAGAATGCAGTAGCTGCTAAAGCAAAGAGAGAATTTGGGATCTCCTGGAGGCAGAACTACCAGTCTTTGTGAGCTGCCCAGCACAGATGCTCTGAACTGACTGAGTTCTAGGCCTCTGCAGAGACAGCAAAGGCTCTTAAGCGTTCACCCATCTTTCCAGCCCCTTGCTCTCTATCTTCTAATAAACTTTAAAAATTCATAAATAAATTAATTTTAAACTTCGCTTAGGTATTTATGTTTCTTGTTTCTCCTTGAACCTGCTAGGACTTTATGACTTATATTAAAACCTTTAAAATATCACTTAGACTGTGCTAACTTTTTCTTTGGAGGTCTATGTTTTCCATGTCTGATCCTCATTCTTCCCTTTGATGTCGTTGGAATGTAACTGGCCTGGCCTGCCTTCCCTTCATCCCACAGGGAACGAGGGAGCCATGTTCCTCCTTCTTCTCTCCTATTCCAGGGCACTCACAGCTCCCCAGCTTTGGCATGCTGCCTCTTCCTTAAAGAAAAGGTTTGATCAAAGCTCAAATTTTCTACTCCTATTACATCACTTTGGCTGGCCTGGAACTTACTATGTAGCCCAGGCTGGTCTTGACTTCAGAGATCCATCTGCTTCTACGTCCCAAGTGCTAAGATTAAAGGTATATGCCACCATGCCCCAAAGCACTTTTTAAAAATATTCACTTGTTTTTCCTTCTTAAAAACACAACTTAAGATTCCTTTCCTTACCCCTCCCCACCCACAGCACAGTAGAGCTGAGGCTAGTGGCAGGATGTAAGCAAGCTGGTCCTGAGTTCATGAGTGTGGGAGAGCCGCCCCCTCATCTGCTGTGGGGCAGCACGAGCAAGGAAGAGATGCCCTCCCTTGGTAGGTGGGTGAGCTGGCCCTGAGATCATGAGAGTGGAGGTGCTGGCCCAACCCCTCATTGGCAGCGGCACTTAGGAAATTGGTCTTTGCATCCCATCTGGTCAGCACAGCAGAGGTGACCTGGTGGCGAAGGTGCTGGTGAGCTGACCCGGAGGACCCAAAAGAAGGAGAGCTGACCCTGACCCTTGCGGGCTTTGGCATTGGGTGAGTTAGCCAGGGCAGTGCTGGTGCTGGCCCCTGACAAACTCAGCTATCTTCCTGGCCCAGATCCTGGTCTCTGAATTGGCTCATACTAACATCAACCCCATCTATGAACTGTTGGAATCTGTGAAGGGGCGGGTCCTACACATCCAAAGCTGCAGGATCTCCATGGCACAGGGCAACAACGGGATATCCAAGAGGAGTTCCTGTAAGGATCCAGTATAGATATAGTATCCAGTATAGATACAGTATCCAGTATAGATATAGTATCCAGTATAGATACAGTATCTAGTATAGATACAGTATCCAGTATAATGTAGCAGAAGCCAGAAGTTTTGAAACAGACCAATGTCTCATTGCAATGAACATTTGCAAGTAAAAATGTGTGGACAACAGCTTTGGGGGGAGCCCTCTCAGGGGAGAAGGGGAGGGGGGAATGAAGGGGAGAGGACTATGTGGCGGAGGAACCAGGAGGAGAGGGGACATCGATTGGGATGTAAGGTGGAAAAATAAATTAATGAAAAAAAAAGATGTGTGGACAAAAAGATATACTTCGGGACACACTGTGATACACTACAGCTTCCATGACAAGACATTTTTTTCTATCTTATTTTCTTCTTTGGGGGAGGTTGCAAGGGCAGAGGGCAGATATGAAGTGACAGGGAAATGAATGGAATAGAGTGCATGCTCTGAAATTCACACAGAATTGATAAAAAGGAAAACCACACAATTTAGGTCAGTCCTAAAGGGTTTAAGAATGATGTGCTGGCTATTTTTCTGTCAACTTGACACAAACTAGAGTAACACAGAGGAGGCTCAATTGAGGAAAACGCCAACTTATGATCTGGTTGTAGGCAAAACCTGTAGGGCGTTTTCTTAATTAGTGGTTGATAGGGGAGGGCCCAACCCATTGTGGGCGGTGCCACCCCTGGGCTGATGGTCCTGGGTTCCATAAGAGAGCAGGTTGAGCAAGCCATGTGGAGCAAGCCGGTGAGTAGCATTCCTCCATGGCCTCTGCATCAGCTCTGCCTCCGCATCTCTGCCCCGTTTGAGTCCCTGTCCTGATTCTGATGATGAACAGTGAAGTAGAAGTGTAACCCAAATAATAAACCCTTCTCTCCCGTGGGGTTTCATCACAGCAATAGCAACCCTAACTAAGGCAAATGACTCACTGCTCCCTGGAAAACTGGATGCTGTGATTTCAGCTGCTGACAGCTGGTCAGAAAGGAGGACATTACTGAGTACTTTTGTGAGGTGACTACTTGGACAAAGCTATCCCTTGTATTAGGGCCACCCTCCTGCTGGGAGAGCCTGGTGCCTTCAGCACCAGGGTTGTAGACCCAGGTGCATCTGGGTGTGTCTGTACCAACTGTGTAGAGCAGGCAGGCTACAGTCTACATGCAAGAGGCTCTAGGACCTATAGGTTCTTAACCTATAGGTTGCTACTCCCAAAGGCCACTGAAAAACACAAATATTTTATACATTACAATTTATAACAGTAATAAAATTACAGTTATGAAGTAGCAATGAAAATATTTTATGGTTGGGGTCACCACAACATGAGGAACTGTATTAAAGGGTCGTAGCATTAGGGAGGTTGAGCACCATTGTTCTAGGGGGCCCTTGAAGAGCATGGTTTTGCAGACACTACTTGCTCTAGCTCAGCCACAGGGGAGGCCGCTGTAATGGAATTGTTACACAACATGAAGCAGTTCATGGAAACTTCTATGGGAATAAATGGCCACGCTGCTGTGTATTCCTTGTAAGAGTGACCACAGGAGACCGGGAAGCACTGGGGGAAGGGTTCCTGCTCCCCTCCCCACCCCCTATGAAAGACTCTGGGAAATAGATTGGAAACAGCTGTGTAAACCTTGCACTGGCCTGGGCCAGGTCAAAGGCCTTCGAACTGGGCTGCCATAGGAACTGTCTGTGACATCAGTGTTCAGCCTGACTGGATACCATTCACCAGGTATGAAAAGGGCAAGGGAGGTCAGAGGGCAAAGGTGGTGACCCTTAGGACTGTTCTGAGGTCCTCGGCGAGGAGGGGGAGGAGATGATAGGGGCAGGTGGGTTCAGCTACAAGGTTGCTGCTGTAAGGTTTATAGTTATTTTCTCATGGACGGTGTCTGATACCCCACGAGAGGCAATGTGAGGAAGGAAAGGCTGTTTTGACTCATGGGTCAGAGGATACAGTCTATCATGGAGGAGAAGGCGTGGTAGTGGGACCAGCTCCTGTCCAGAGTGGTGGGAGGCTACTCACTCACATCTTTGCAGGCCAGGAAGTAAAACAAGAGAACTCCTTGTACTCAGTTCCTGTTCTATTCTCTTTTTATTCATGGGCTCCAACCCTGGGAATGGGGCTGGCTACATTCTTACCCTCTCAGTTAGGATTCTCTGGAAACACCCTCAGAGACCCAGTTTATTGATCCTGTCAAGTTGATGGAATGAACCCTCACAGATACAGTGGCAGTATTAAGAGGCAGGTTGCTACAGAAAGACCACAGCCCGGGCCAGTCACCTCAGCTAGATCCATGGCGTTTACTCTCTGGAGAGGGGCTTAACTGAAGGCCAGGTTCAGGGGGAGCATGGGTCATTGTGGGTGGGGCCCACTAGGGAAGGTTGAGGGTGTATCTGACCCGGGAGCATTTTTATAAGTGGACATCTCTATAGCCACAATGGAAGAACTGGGGTGCTTATAAAATAGCTCTAAGCATGAGGGCTCCCCCACTGACTTCAGTGACTGCGCACATGGAAGGAATGCTTCAGTCAGAAGGAGCTGCAAACATGCAGAAAACACCAGGAGCCCTGGGGAGAGTGGGCGAGAGGAACTTAAGAGGGTTTGTGAGAGATCTAATAAGTGCTGGAGGAGTGGCAGGGTTTGGAAACACTGATTTCAGAACAGCACTGCCCTGGGGCACTAAATGTGGGCTTGCTTCCCCAGGCTCTGTAGGATTTCCTCTTAACAAAGCAAGAACTCCACACACCAAAACCCAGCTCTGACAGGAACGCAACATTGTCCAGTCGAGAATACATAGGAGAAAGAAAATGAGACCACGTGTTGTATGCATGCAGTGTCTCAGGGCCTCTGCACATGAGCTTCTCCTGCCCGAGCCCACGCTCTTGTATTTTTGTTCATGGCTCTCTCCCTGTCACAGTTTGGGGTGACTGATGAATGACATGTCTCAGACATTAGCTGACAACCCTGACAAAGGCGAGGTCTCCATTCTACTCTTCATTGCTCCTTTAGGTCCTAGTGCCAGACACGAGCTGGGTGCTCTGTAAATGCCTCACAGATGATGTGTTTGAGGGCCTTTCCAAGTGTTGGGTTAAGACGGGCCTCCTCAGTAAGCGAAGGTGAAGCATAGAGTCTGATGGTGGTGACTATGGGTCTGTGGGATCTGAATCCTTCTGCCATAGCTATAGTGCAAGGGAGTGGTGATGCCAGTAGGGTCCCTCCATTCCTCAAAGCTTCATGAGGAAGTGTAGTGAGGGCTTTGACCACCTCAGACCTTGCCCTCATAGCATGAGAGAGACCCCCAGCTCGCTTTGATGTCCTTGACTTTGGATCTTATGGTGGCACCTACACCTGTGGACACAATGACACTTAGGTTCACTGGGAGGAGCTGGGGGGTGCGAAGATAGCTAAATGGAATGGGGTTGGCATTCTTCTCTGCCTTCTTCAGTGTGAGCCTCTAGGTCTGGTGCAAGCAAATTAGCAGGAAATCAATGGCAGTTATATTTGGGGAGGAAAATGCCTTGATGGAGTTATAAACGAGAAAAGAAACACAGATGCCATTGGTTAGTGATGTCACAGAGTAGAAAGTAGTGACATTTGGTCTGGAGCTGGGGACACTGCTCCATCAGTAAAACACTGTCCATGCAAGCATATGGGTGTGAGTTTGATCTGCCAGGGCATATGTGAAAAAGCCAAACAGAACTCACCATGAGCCTGTCAACACAGCACTGGGGATTTGGAGACAGGAGAATCCCTGGAATTTCTGTCAAGCCAGTTCAGTCAAACTGGTGAGCTCTGGGAATCTCAAAACATAGGTGGAGAGACAGGGCAGGAGGGATCAGCCATTGACAGTGGCTTCTGTACATACACACACACACACACACACACACACACACACACACACACACACATGCACGCACGCACACGCGTGCGCACACACGGCCCATGCTGTCTGTCTCCAAATCTCTACCCCTCCTTTCTTCTTGTTCCACAGAACACAGCTGCAATGGCTAAAAGTTCCCCTGTTGACATTTCCAGAAGAAAAACTTCTGTTTGCTCTGAGGGTGAGCAGGACAATGGGTTAGAAGGAGCCTGGGGGTTTGTGGAGTGGTATGCAGTTTTCAACTCTTAATTAATAAAAGAAGGTTTTCTTTTCTCGTTTAGGTCATTATTTCAGGTCTGTTACCCACAATTGAAGCTAGCTGCCAAAGCTTATTGTGAAATACTAAATTGTTGACGCACAAATATTCACTGTGTTTATTTAGAAAGGACGTGAGCTGGGCATGGTGGTACAGTCCTTTAATACTCTGGAGGCAGAGGCAGGCGGATCTCTGAGTTCAAGGCCAGATTGGTCTACATAAAGAGTTCCAGGACAGCCAGGACTACCAAGAAAGACCTTGTTTCAAAAGAAAGAAAGTAAGAAAGAAAGTTAGAAAGTAAGAAAGTCTCTTCATTTTGTCATAGGTAAGGGAGAGTTGAGCAGGGTTGAGCAAGAATTATCTGCAGTTTAAGGGAGACAGGGAATTTGCAGATAGTCAAAGTCAGGGGCTCATCTTTTGGGAGCAGTTGACAGGTGACAGATGCCAGTGAGTCCTAATGGATTTACTTCTCTGTCCCAAGGCCGATCCATTAGAGACTCGGTGGGCTGTGGACCCTGTTGCTTACTGTGAGCTAGTGGGGGTTTTCCAGTGCCCTCTGGGGTCTGAGGACCCGGACCTGTGTCATAGTGACAGTTGGGCCATTCTTCATGTGTGCCCTTTCCCTGGCTCTGCTCTCCTGTCCCCTGGCCTGTTCCTAGGTGACTCTTCCTGTTGTGCTCCCAGAGCAGCCTTGCATCCCTGCCCTGAAGGGTTATGGGAAGTAGCCGTCTGTCCTACCCTGTTCATGCTTAACAATTCAAAGGAGTAGTGGAATTCTGAAGTAACACTGAAATTCCTTCTCAAGCTTTTGGCTTTTATGTTCTTTGCATTTTTATTATTATTATTTTTTGTAGACAAAATGGCACATGAGTCATACAAGGATATGAAGCTAATTTTCTTTCATAATTTTTTTATTATAGAAAAATATATTCCAAGGTACATTTTCCATTTTAACCGTTTTACAGATGCAGCTCAGCAGCACCTCTCAAGTGCCGAGCTTATAGGAATGTGACCCTACCCCTGGGTTTATCAGCAGTGGATCAAACCCAGGGCCTTGTGCATGCTAATGAGCACTGCCAACTGAGCTACGGCTTTAGCTCTCTTCACATCAAGTGGATGCACTGGGTGGTGACAGTACACGGGGACTGAGAGTGGCCAGCCTTCGGGAGCCTGCCACACAAATGTGATGCAAATACCATAAGACAGGACAGTTACACACCTCTGTTCCTGTTCAGCCTTCGTCTAATTGTTTGCTGAATGGTTGGATACGCAGTTCTGAGCCAACTATAGGGAAGAGGATGGCCCAGGATTGGAAATGTTCGGCTGAATGCTGGAAATGGGGATGGCCTAATAGAAATGTGTTTGTGTGGGCTGTGGTGTCTAGCCTGATCACTATGGTAAGCACATCTCTAGGAAGCAAAGGGCTTAGCCTTGTCTGAATTCTATGTACCTCCCTCTCCTTTCTAAACATAAGAAACCACAGAATAATTAGAAACCCAGCTTTTCAACCACAAGGCAAGAGATGGTCAAGACTGAGGCCTGATGGTTCAGGGAAGTTTCCAGAAAGGGCTAAATAAGCAAGGATGTTTGAGGTTGAGATTCTTGTCTATGAAAAGTTAACCATGTTCCTGCCAGAATCTAATTCTTTGTGTCACCTTGTATGATTTTTGGATTGAGTCTTGGAGGGAATGCAATGACAGCAGACCATTCTTGGAAGGGGAAGGGGCCCCCAATTCATTAAGACCTCATCTAATTGAAGAAGCCATGTTTGTTAGGCACACTTCCCAAAGAGTATTATCACTGACTGTGCTCTCAGATCAAGGAGAAGCACAGGCTGTGTGTTCAAATCCCCAGCAACTAACCTCCTTCAGTGCAATCCAGAGAGAAGTTAGAGACCTAAGTTCAAATATCTTCATCCCCAAGAGACCAAACAGAGTCCTCTTCCTCTCCTAGTCCTGGTCTCTTGTGATACCTGTGAACCCCTCTCCATTCCCTGTCAAAATCCCAAGAATTTGTACATTGTGACCAGGTCTGAACTCTCCACACTGTTTAAAGGGATCAGATTATCTGTTCTTCTTCGTAGACCCCGTCTCACAAAGCAGGAGCTGGCTCTTTAGGGTGAGGGGATTGCTCTGCCCTCTACCAGTCAGATGCCAGCTTGCTTGGGTCAGCTTGTCTCTAGGGAGTTGAAGTCCTAGGAAGGAATCAGTCTGCAGCTGAGGTGCACACATGTGGGGAAAAGTTTGCCACACCACAGCATCTGGGTGGGCTGTGATGTCCTTCTATGGCAGGAACCAACACTGCTGCCCTGGGCACTTTCCCCTTCAACCACTGTGTATTTCTGCTGCCCTGTCTCTTCCCTGTTGTCAGCCATATGCCATGATTTCAGGCCACTCAATTCAATTAGTGCCAGCCCCCCAGGCTGTTCTGGCTGAGAACTGACAGAAACTAGCCAGGTACCTTTAAAGTACACTTAGAAGCAGAGCTCTTTCCCTACAGCCTCCTTTGGGGCTGGCCTTCTAGCACAGGAGACTGTGAGAGGAAGCAGAGAAACTAGGTATGTGGAAAGTGCCACACCCATCCTGACTTGTACTGGTTTTGGCAGGGCAACTGTTCAGAGGAGAGCAGACTGTGTGGGAAGTAACCAGCTCTTAGCATCTAAAACTGCTTCAGCAAGCCACAGTCCTCTAGTATCAGAAGCTCCCCCTGTTGGAGGTCCATGTCTTGGGCTTCATGTGTCCTTTAAGACATTAAAAGGGCTCAAGGAGTGAGCAGTTCATTGGAGGAGAGGGGTCAGGGAGGCAGGCTGTCTTCCCCTGGTGACAGAAGGGAAGATTCCTGTGGGTTGCTGCTGGGGCAGGCAGGGGGACAGGTGTCTGGGGGAGGTGGTTATATTGGCAGAGACTGTCTAGGTAGTGTTCACTGACCTGAAGCAATGAAATCAGTACAGGCTACAAGGAATGTTGCTTATTGGATTGCTTCTTATGACCGTCTCAGCCCGGATTCTTAGAGCACCCAGGATCACCAGGCCAGGGTGGCACCACCCACAGTGGGTAAGGCTCTCCCATCAATCACTGATGAAGAAAATGCCCCCTAGACTTGTTTACAGGCCAGTCTTATGGAGGTATTGTAAGTTCCTCTTTCTAGGTTTCTGTTAGGTCACGCTTCTTTTCCCAGTTGACCCCCATCCCTGTAATCCTCCCTAATCCTACTCCCCACGGATCCATTTTCTGGATTCATGACTTGATTTTGTTTTGCTGCATTTAGTTTACAAGGCATCTGCATGCCCAGTGTATGGGGGCTATCCACTGGTGCCTGGTAGAGTCATCCACAGGCACACAGATATAGGGCGTGACACCTCCACTCCATGAATCCATCATGGGAGTAGTTCAGCCACGAGAGTTAAGGAACCCTGAGCCCGTTCCTTCCATGCCTTGCTGTTGGAAGGGCCATTCTTGGGCAGATCCAGGGCAGTGCACAATTGCTAAGAAATCCTGATTGCCAAGAAGATGCCAAGCTCCCTGGATCTGGGCCTGGATGGAAGCTGACTTGGTCAGTCCACCAGAGCCAGTTCTCCTTTTTGCCCAGGCAAGGGGTGGGGCCAGCTCTTCCAGTTGCTGCAGCTGATGAGGGGCAGGGCCAGCTCTGCACAGCTCTTGGATGTCAACATGGCTTCAGGCGGCAGTCCAGACCAGGGATGTCTACACCAGAAGCATACCTTTTATGATCTTATCGATTCACTATCTCAATTTAAAAATATCCTGTTTATTAAAAATAATTGCAAGAGTCTGGAAAGATGGCTCAGTGGTTAAGAGCACTGATTGTTCTTTCAGAGGTCCTGAGTTCAATTCCCAGCAAGCACAAGGTGGCTCCCAACCATCTGTAGTGGGATCCACTGCCCCCTTTTGGTGTGTCTGAAGACAGCAACAGTGTACTCATATCAATAATAAATAAAAATAATTGCAAGAATAGTGGATGAAATATGCATTGAGAACATTGATTTCCTGGACAAAATCATTTTCCTGTGGCCCTTCACATTTACAAAATTGGAAGGTGCTATTTGACCAGAATTATAATTTAATAAGTGCAAAGACAGAGTTCTGTTTGTCTTTGTGTGTCTATCTTCTTAGGAACAAATCACCACAGCCAGGGTCCCGGTGAGACG
This sequence comes from Uromys caudimaculatus, assembly GCA_028551405.1. Taxonomy (NCBI): domain Eukaryota; kingdom Metazoa; phylum Chordata; class Mammalia; order Rodentia; family Muridae; genus Uromys; species Uromys caudimaculatus. The sequence goes on along the minus strand of CM052703.1, from coordinate 85,742,997 downwards.
GCTCAGCAGCCAAGGGCGCTTGTTCTTGCAGAAGATCCAAGTCCTATTCCCAGAACCTACATGGTGGCTTATAACACCCAGACTCTAGTTCCAGGGCATTCAATGCCCTCTTTTGACCTCCTCATGCACTAGACATACAGGTAGGCACAGACATACGTGGGAGCAAAACATTCATGTACATAAAATAAAGAAATCTACAAAAACCCCTAAGGTTTAGTAAACTAGCTAGCTTTTTGTTTTGTTTGTATTTGGTTTTGTTTTTATTTTTCTGGGACAGGGTTCCTTTGTGTAACAGAGCCCTGACTGTCCTGAACTTGTTTTGTAGAGCAGGCTGGCCTAGAACTCAGAGATAGTTGCATGGCATGCCTCTGCCTCCTGAGTGCTGGGGGCAAAGGCGTGCACCACCAAGCCTGGCCTAGCAAACTAGTTTAATCACAGTTCTTTCACCAAGCAGATCATGGGCAACTGTAAAGCAAAAAAAAAAAAAAAAGATGCAGCATACTGTTCATTAAAAAGGAAATATTTTTCTGGGTTATAGCTTCTGCCTTTAATCCCAGCACTCTGGAGGCAGAAGGAAGGTCTATATAGCAAATTCCAGGTCAGCCAGTACTGCATAGTGAGATCCTGTCTTATTTTATTTTATTTTTAAATTATTGGTTCATTTTTATCATACCTTTAACATTTTAAGTGTGCTATGTAATGTATATTAGCAGTCATATGTATATCATTTGTAAATACACAGATTGCAAGCATCAGGCTATGAAGTAGAAAGAATAAAATTTGATGCTTAAATGAGACAGCTGTGAAGTGAGTGAAGACGCACAGTAGAGTAACTCCACGAAAGAGGCACAAGTCAAAGGTGGCTCCCCAACGTGGCTTAAGGTGGGGGTGCTTGGGTGAGGTCACTGGTCAAGACTAAAAACACAGGCAGGCAATTAGGAGTTGGGCCTAGGAATCTGTGGTTGAGATGCACCCGCTGCTCTAGAGTATTCTGGGCCTAAGATGGAGTTTAATAGCTATCAGCAGGCAGGAGACTATTAAAACCACCTGGATGGGCCTGGATTCTCTGAGTTAGCTCCAGAAATGATCCAGGGAGCTGGCATCCCGAGTCTCCTCGGAGCAGGAGCAGCATAATGGAAAACCAGGCCATGGAGGCTAAGAAACCGGTCACCCAAGTCTGTGGAAACCAGCAGCGGCAGACACCCAGTGCTAACTTTGGGAGCTGTGTTCCAGGAAGGAAGGCGTGGTCAGCAGCAGGCTGCAGTGCTGGGAAGAGGTGAGCAAGGGTGCACAGAAAGCTCCCGCTGGCCTTGGCAACTCAGAGGTCATTCCGGACTTTGAGGGGCTGGCATAGAAACCAGACCGCAGAAGGCCGGGGAACAAGGGAGTGTGTGTGTGTGTGTCAGTGTGTGTGTACAGGCGCGCGCCCGTGTGTGTTGGGAGGGGCGGGAAGGTGATTCAAGGGACGGGTCCACAACCTGGAGAAAACCAACGCTTGCTGGTCGATTTAGCTACCAAGAGTAAGTGTCTTGGAGAGGATCAACCATCTAGAATCTCATTTTGGGGAAAGTCCTGGTGGGGAGGGGAGGAGGAGGTGGGCAAACACCTTGGGGCGCGGCAGCGTTGCAGCTCGGTTGGTGGTAGGGAGACTCAGAGCGGGTATCCCTGCTGGCATCTGGCCCCGGACTGTGTCAGGGCCCCGCGGAGCCCGGGTGGAGCCGGGCTTGCTTCCGGCCGAGGACAAGGAGGCCACCGCGCCCGGGTGCTTAGGTTTCCTGCTGGCAGCGTGGCCCAGCGCCCTGGGCAGCTGCGGGTCCTCCAGGTAGTGCGCGATCCCACTGCGCAGGCTCTCTGCCCGGCCACCGGCTCTTGCCGCACCGCACTCAGCTCGGTCCCTACCAGCCGCGGGCTCCTGCAGGGTGGGCACGGGCTGCGATCGCGGCCTGGTCAGGTCTAGCTCCGCGCACCGGGCCGCGCAGGCGTCAGTGCGCTGCTGTCGCTGCCCGGTGCGCATTGCCTGACGGCACCTGCGCTCCCGCCCGGCAGCCGCCCCCCATGGCCCTGCCCTCCGAACCCGGTGAGTGCGCGCGATGCTGCGCCGCTGACCTTGGGCCGGCGCTCTGCATCAGGTCTTGTCCCTTCTGTGCTTAGAGACCCGAACTTCCGCAGTTCCCACCCCAGAGGTGGTCTGGGCTCCAGAGGCCTCCGATGAGCCTGCAGTATCTCTGGTTCCTGGCTTAGAGGACATACTCAAGATTTAGAGAAATTAAAGGAACCCGAGCATGCTGGCTTTTGAGCTCCTGGACAAGTTTCTAGGTGCCTGAACCTGGCAGGATGTGTTCGGCTGGGGTGAACTTCTAGGTGGAGGCAGAGGTATGGACTGGACGAAGAGTCTGTTTGAGGCCCCCTTTCTTACCTCCGCTGTCACTCGAGCCTTGTGCTCGAGTACGTTGGTTCTGCCCCTGAACTTCCTGCAGCTGCTTTAAAAGCAGATCTGCTAATGGCTGGTCTAGGATGGCAGAGGCCTGTGATGTAAGATTGAGAGGCCCCAGAGTAGGAGATGTTTTCTAACTGGAGTGTCCCCAAACTGTATGTGGCTGGAAGCTACTTGGTGGGAAATAAGTAAAGTTACTGGAGTAAAGCTGACAGCAGTAGGCACAGCATAGTTCTGAGCAGTTGTGGGCTGAGTGGGAACCCTTTAAGAAGACAGGCTTCCCCTGGATACAAAGAGTCTGTGCTGAGTTACTGCAGTGGAGCCTCTGAGCCAGGCAGACAGAGCTGCTGTCTGCTCCAACTCCATTATCACCTCCACCTTTAGGGGAGTGTTGACTGCAGGTTGGGGGAGTCAGCCTGTCCAGGTTGCAACTTGGAGGGACTTGGCTTGCTCTAAAGAGGCTGGTAGTATTCTGCCGTCCTCTCTAGGTGGGTTAGTGTGAGACACTGACCGTTCAGGCCTATCCATCCTTAGCCCAGCCTCACACCTGAAATCCTGGATACAGGTGAACTGGCTCTCATCAGCATCGTGTTCTTTGAGATAAAAAGGTTTGCTTTGCCTGTTCTTACTCTAGCTGGGTCCTTCTTCAGATGGTTTCTGAGTCAATCCCAGATCTTGTCAGTATCTTGGGCAAGTGAAACGTAGGCTTAGAATTAAGCAGGAATATATTTTTCTCTCCCAAAGCAGTTCACTGGTCTGGTTCTGCTGCCAAGTATATTAATCTCCTATTTCCTCCACGTGCTGACTGCAGTTCTAGGAGAAGAGACAATGACTCTGTCTTTTAATACACAGTATGAGGAGCCTATGAGGTTACAGGCTGATGGCTGGAGTCCAGGATGTGCACAGTCACAAGAAGTAGCAATGCTAGAGATGACTTTCCCCCTTCTGATCCGGCTTCACATTTAAATATGGCTTCTGACTCCCTGTCACATAGGAACATGGGAGAGTACCAGCTCCACTGTGGTGTTTGATAGATGTCAAATAAAAGGAGCCAGTGTCTGTAGGAAACTTCACATTCAGTTTCCCTGCTGGACTCTCTTGTATCTGATGTCAGGATGATGAAGAAGATAGTGATGCTGACAGATAATACCTACAAAGGACAGATGCTGAGCTAGGGATGAGTCTAAACAACTCTCATGTGCTGACTGACTAATCATGGCATCTCATGGCATTGCTATTTTCATTACTCTTCTTTTATAGGCAATAAAAAGCCACGGAAAGTTTCATCATCTGCCCAAGGCCATATTAATAAGTGGTGGAACAGGATTCAAAGCCAGGTAGTCTGGCTTGAATCTGTGCTCTTAGCCATACACACGGCTGACTCTTGAGATCGCCACGGGGAGATTGTCTCTGCTTAGACCATTCACTCCTCTGTTGTCTTATGTAAACATCTATTCAGCGAGTGTGTGTGTGTGTGTGTGTGTGTGTGTGTGTGTGTGTGTGTGTGTACACTGAGTACTTGGCACTGGTATATAATTGCAAATGAGATAGGTGATGTGTGCGGAAGTGATATTTACCAGTGCCCAACTCCTGTCACACACATCTCAGAAATGAGAAGGAAATGGGCCCCTCTGGGCAAGCCTGTGCCTTGCCTTTAGAGAGCAGAGTGGTGTGTTTCATGATGAGACATAATTTGATTCCAGCTTTTGATGCCACACAGGGACAATTAAGTGATAAAACGGACACACCTGTCCTCTGGAATAGGAGATGCAGGCCTCTGGTCTTGTTATCATAGGCCATCCTGAAATCCACTCAGGAGGGGTCAGGAAGGATGTGAGGAAGCTAGGGAGATGGCTCAGTGGGTAAAGTGCTCGCTGCTCAAGGTTGAAGACCTGAGTTCAGAGTCCTAGGACTCACATAGGAAGTGGCTGTGCCAGTGTTCACCCGGAACCCCAGCACTAGGTGGACGAGACAGACTGATCCTGGGGCCTCCTGGCCAGGCTAGCTGAACAGCGACCAGCTCAGTAAAGAGCCCCTGTCTTAGAAAGACAAGGTGGAGAGCAACTGGGGGAACTGACATCAACCTCTGGCCTCTACATGTTCAAGTGAGTGCACACGCACACTTGTATAACACACACACACACACACACACACACACACACACACACACACACACGAAACTGATTGAGCATGGGATGGGCACCTCTCAGTCCAGTGAGGCTGTGGGCCACAGGGAACAGCAATATGCCAGTCTCAAGGTAAACAGTGAGGTCCTGAGCATCACTGGTCCTCCTGAGATAGAGCTGTCCCTGTTCATTTAGCTCTACAGGACCCTCAGCCATTGTTCCTCTCTTGTCATCACAGCAGAGCTGCCTCGATATTCTGTCTAGACCTGGTGGCATTGGCCTCATACCTTTAGCTTGGCCTCAGGATGGCAGCTTTCTCTAGATTGGAAACTTCACACCAAGTGGAAGGCGTTTTCCAGCTCTGGTGCCACGGGATATTAATAGGTGTTTTTTCCCATGATGGGATTGCCAGGGAAGTGTGCTAAGTAGCTTTCTTTACTGCAAGACTTCTCACATGACTATGCTAGTAGAAACTGTGTGGAAATCCCTATAAGAGAAAATGGTGTTTTCAGATCTTCCTTTTTGGAGTCTACAGACTACACTTTGTTTAGACCAAGGCTGTCTAGAATCCCCTTAAAGTTGGAGAATAAAATTACCTGAGTGTGTTGGACTTAGAGCCATGGCCCGGGATGCTCTGATCACTTCCCCCACATACCATCCTCTTCCCCAAATGCCAGGAGTGAGAATTACTTGTTCTACTTGTCTTCTGACAGAACAAGTGTGTGTTGTGTGTTTGTCTCCAAAGGCCAGAAAGGGTGTCAGAGTTACAGTGGTTGCTTGATATACATGCTATGTTGGGGGTGAACTCAGGTCCTCTGGAAGAACAAGAAGCACTCTTAACCACTGAGCTATCTCTTCGGCCCCTTGACAGAACAATTTTAAAGTCTTGGCTTCCCCTTCCCCCATGCTATAAACATTTTGAATTATTTAATGAATAAACATTGCCCTCCTTCCAGGTTGTGTGTAGCCTGCTGACTGAACTGTTTATGAGACAGTTGTGTGGACAGGTGGATTGTAATCTCAGGCTTGCTGAAGCCCAGCCGTGGGTCATGTGTCAGCCCTGTAATCCTGCTCTGGGCTCACAGAAGTTACAATGTGGGCATAGCAAGGCACAACCTCTCGATTGGGCACGAGGAGGTGACTCAGGTCCAAGACAGGGCTACAGCTAGCCTCCTGGTAAACAACTGACCTGTTCTTTCTGGACTCCTCTCCCCTATTTCAACAGCACCATAGAAATAGTCATCTCACTCAGGGGCATTTCCTAGAGCCACACAGTTTGCTGAAGTCACTGGAAGGCTGGGTGTCTCCCCAGAATCTTCCCATTCTCCTAACGGGCTGAGCTTTGTGTCTGAATTGTCCTCTGTGGCCACATCAGAAAGCACAGTGATAGAATCCAGCTTGCACTTTGGGAAGTTACTGTGAGTAGTGGCAAGATCAGGAGGACAGGGGCGAGCTCTGGTGGGCCAGGTGTGGGGTGCTTCTGTCTTGTCTGTGAGTGTGCAGTCAAGTAAGTGTGTGTGTGTGTGTGTGTGTGTGTGTGTGTGTGTGTGTGTGTGAGTACCTCTTCTTCATCTTCATTTTTTTTTTTTTTTGAGTCATAGTTTCTCTGTGTAGTTCTGAGTACTTTCTCTGTAGACCAGGCTGGCCTCAAACTCAGAGATTCACCTGTCTCTGGCTCTGAGTGATGGATAGTGCACCATCACGATTCTTTGAAGGAAGATGGCTTTTCATTTTAGCTGCCTGGCCTTCAGGCTGCTGTTTGCTTCCATGCTGAGGCCGCCCCTTACTCTGGGCTCTGTTCCTTCCTAGACAAGGAGGAAGCACTGCACAGTCCTTTCCTCTTTTTTTAAGGGGGGGAGGGGAAGGAGGAGGTAATGTTGGGCTCTGAGTTCCTTGTTGACTTATGGGGTGCCTTCAGGAGGGTTGTTTTGCATGTGGGGGCTTCTGAGAGGGTACAGAGCAGTCCCTACTGTAGACGAATCCCCTTGATGAGGTGAGACCTATTGTCTCATCAATCCTAAAGTGGGGTTCCTACCGGAAGCAGCCCAAACAGATGCTATCACGTCCCTCCTCGGCTTTCAGAGGAGCCTGGGCGTTGGAGGAAGGGCAGCTTATCTTGTGTGGTTGCCCAGGAGGGCAGCAGTGCTGGCTGCTTTCATTTCTTCTGGTGAAGGCTGGGAGCAGGGCCAGGACGTGGTGTTCAGGATCCTACATCCATTTTGCCTAGGATAACTGGCAGTACCTGAGGCCTTTAGGGCTTTTTGGAAATTTTCCACTTGCATTTCAGTATTCGCAGGAGAATTTCCAGCCCAGACTTTTCCTGCTCACAGATATGCAAAGCAGAGACCTCCCACCCCAGCCGCAGCAGGAAGGACTCAGCTAGGCAATCCTGCTCTGACTCAGCTCCAGGCAGCACGTCTGTGTGGCATCTTCAGGATCATTTATGGATACACCAGGCTCAGGTCTGTGCCATGGGTTCTGCATGGAGGTTCTGGCAGGAGGAGGGAACAGGTTTGTTGGTCTAAGGCAGGATTTTGGTGGTATCGGGCTTCCTTTCTGGAGGAGCCATAATGCTGTGTAAAGTTGCTGTTTGTTGAAATTGGTGGCATTTTAGCTCTTTCTAACTCTGGAACAAGTTGTTGATGCTCACAAGAGGGTGTTGTGTGTAACAAGATAAGCTGTTATCGTTAGCTGACTGATGCTGGCCGGTTCACAGTTAAGCCTTACAAGTCTGTTGGCTTCAGTTGGCAAATGGTTAAAAGCCAGGCATGATGGGGCAGCCGGAGCTGAGCTCTGCTTGGCATCTGCAGAGTAGGCTTACCCTGGCAAGACTGGCCCGGCAGGTGCTAGTGGCTTGAGAGGGGAGGAATGGCAGAGTGTCTGTGTAGGATGGCCAGAAGGCAACAGAGGTGCCACAGGGCTCGGGGTTCGAGGACCACTGAGGTCCATTTGTATGCCTGGGACCATATGAAAGCCTGGAAAGTCCTCACCAGTTGGGTGGGAAACTCATTGTAATCTTTAGCTGATTCTTGCAAGTTTTGACAAGAAAAGGGACTTATGGGGGGAGGGAGTAGGAGGGAAGAGACTCTGTGTGTGTGTGTGTGTGTGTATGTGTGTGAAAAATGACCAAAGTACACCAGGTACATGTATGAAAATGACATAATAAAACCTGTTATTTCATACAATGAATTTACACTGATAAAAATTTAAAAGAGAAAAAGGAAGGGTCCCACTGGGAAGCACTATTGTATGATCCTGGAGTCTCTCATGAGCCTGGGGGATGCAGTGTCTCCATCACTGCTCTTGGTCTCTGCTTAACCAGGAGCGTGCCTCAGTTTCTCATGGGGCCTAGTCTGAGGAAGGCAGGGTCAAGCTAAGGAAAAGGGAGAAGGTGGTGCGTAAAGAAGACGCTCTAGGAAGAGTAAGTTTGGTTGACTTGAATAATAAAACAGAGCTTCAGGGACAGAGATGGGCTGTGGGGTAAGAAGCCTCGGACATAGGGGCGGTCCCAATGCAGCGTCCTGAGGGCACCCAGAGTTGTGTGTCTCAGGTAATATGCATGTATTGTGTGTCTGGTTTAGGTAATATGCTTGTATTGGGTGGAGGGAGTGGCTTCCATGCAGGATAGGAGTTAGGGGTCCCAGCGATACAAACCCCTCTGAGCAGGGATCTCTCTATGGGGGTCAGGCCGGAGAGGGTCCAACAGTCAAACCCTGGAGAAAAAAATTTGACTTAATTTCTTCTCATTAAGTCTTAAGCCCACCCATTTTATGTCTATTAGTATCTTAAAAATGAAATTAGCCAGACATGGAGGTGCACATCTTTGATCCATCACTCAGGAGGCAGAGGCAGGCAGATCTCTGTGGGTGGATCAGCCTGGTCTGCAGAGTGAGCTCCAGGCTAGCCAAGGCTACACAGTAAGACCCTGTCTCAAAAACCAAAATGAAAATAGAAAATAAAATTATAGTAGCATTAATTATTAAAATAAGATATCCCAGATGGGTATAGAAGCTTATATATTATAATCTGAGAACTCAGGAAGCTGAGGCAGGAGGATTGCTGTGAATTTAAGGTGAGCTTGGACTAGAATGAACATCAGGTTAGTCTGGGCTACATAGCAAGATTCTGCCTTAAACAAAACCAAAGCAACACAAATCGAACCAGCTATCCCTGCCATCTGGCCATTTTGAGTGCAGCACTCCCGTGGCCTGATCACAAGGGGGTGCATTTTTCTATCACTGTAATCAAAGCACAGCACAGCTTTGTGTGTTAATTCTCTGTGTGTTTGTTTTTTCAAGACAGGGTTTTTCTATGTAGAGCCCTGGCTCTCCTAGAACTCTCTCTGTAGACTAAGCTGGCCTCGAACTCACAGAGATCTGTCTGTCTCTGCCTTCTGAGCATTAAGATTAAAGGTGTGTGCCACCACTGCCCAGTATGTGTTAATTCTTTATTATCTACTATTTCACATAATTTTAAAACTATGGCTGCACCATCCCCTTACTGTTTGCTTCTTAGCAGTCTTTCTCAAGTGTGTGTCTAATTTTGACATTTAAAAGGTCTTTATATAAACAATACAGATAGATATCTCCACACTGTTTCCTTGGTTCATATTATTTTCTTAGTGATTTAAGGAAGGCTTGCTTGGTTCAACAGTCCTGCATCTGCTGCTCTTTGCCTGGGTCTCTCTGTGTCTACTTCTGAGAAATGATGACACTGGACCAGTGGACTGGGAATTGGGGACAGGGTCCCACTCTGTTCCCATTTACTGGTTCTGTGTACCATCCTGGCCCTGTCCCCTGTCACCTTCCTCCTGAACCTCTGCTCTGACAGTGCCCAGGCTCCTACACAGCCAGCTTTGCTCCTTTCGCTCCCTGTGGGGACTTCTAGGCTTCTGCTTGTTCCTGGCTGAGTGCCGTCCCTCTCTGCTCCCTGGACCCGCTTGCTTGGGTGCTGAGGTGGTCTTTCCTCACCTTTCCCTCTTGTCTTCCTTAGAGTAAGAAGCCCAGGAAAGGCACAGCCCTGGGGTGTGGGGGAGGGAGGGAATTGGGTTCAGAGTCAAGACCACAGACATGGCTCTGACTACCCATTATCAACCTGCTTTCCCCTTCCTGTGCGTGTCATGAATTAGCCCCACACGCCACAGAGAAGCCAGTACGCTGAACCTCCGGCACAGGAAATGTCTCTACCACCTAGAATGATGCCACTTACAATAAGAGGGCCTTAGAGACCATTTACACTGTCCTTTGATCCCACAGATGAGAAAATTTTGAGGCCTGAGAGTGACTGATCCAAGATGGCCTAATGAGCCCTGCCCCTGTAATTGCTTCCTGTCCTTGACAGACAGCAGCAAGGCCCATCCCACCTTCATCTACCCTGGCCAACAAAACCACTGTCTCTTGAAACAGCCTTAAAGGAATTGGTACTAAGTGGGTGGGGAATCCCCACTCCACCCCACCCCAGCCTTGTCCCACTCCTTCGGAAGGCATCCGGACTGTGGACAAGGTGTATTCCCTCAGGACAGGGAGGGGGCCAGCAGGGATTAGGCCTTCCATGTAAAGAGAGAAGGATGGGGAGCTAAGAAGCTGTTAATGTGTTTGCTGTGTCCTGGTAGATAGTTCTGGAAGGTTGGGAGGGACCTTAGGATCGTGGTTTCAGAGGCTTTTCAGCACAGAGCCTCAGTTCTTGCATGAAGGGTGCTCCCAAGGCTCTGCTGTTCTCTTGTTGGGCCAAAGCTCACTGTTAGCTTGGAGGTGGACTGTCCCTCTTGGAGGAGCAGGATGAACTGGGGGTGGGGGTGTTGGCCTCTCGAAGTTTGGAAAAGGGTTGTTCTGGGCCCTTTCCTGACCCTCTCAATTTTGTAAGGTAGGAGGGTGGGGCCGCCCATCCCCCCCAGGCTGGAGAAACGGAAGAGCCTCCATGATCAGTTGGTTCTTTGACTTCTGAGCATTCGCTGCTTATGAAATGTGAGCCGCCCTGTGTGCTTCACACCCAGTTACTTAAGCTAATTGTGAAATATGGTCTGTTGGGCTTGCTCTGGGAATCCATCACCACATCCACAGCTGACCAAGGACCAGACCTCAGGTCACAGGCCTTTTGGTTCCTTACCCTGGGGACTCAGGACATCTATACAGCCAGGAAGGCTCACATTTGCTCTTTCTTTGTCAGTCGAGATGCCTCGCCAATTCCCCAAGTTGAACATGTCCGATCTGGACGAACACGTCCGGCTGCTGGCGGAGAAAGTGTTTGCTAAGGTGCTCCGAGAAGAAGACAGCAAAGATGTTATGTCCCTGTTCACTGTCCCCGAGGACTGTCCCATCGGACAGAAGGAAGCCAAGGAGAGGGAGCTACAGAAGGAGCTGGCAGAGCAGAAGTCTGTGGAGACAGCAAAAAGGTTTGTTGCTATGACCAGCCTTCATGTGTGTAGAGTTGTGCCACCTGAGTCGGGACACCTGAGGGAGCTGACATGGTACCGGGTCTTCCGAGATTTTTTTAACCAAGGCCATTTGGCTTGCTAGGTATTTATTAACGGGTGCCATGCTACCTTTGCCTGCTTGAAAAGATCAAAAGCCAGGGTTGTGCTGTTTATGTGTGTGTTTGTGCACATCCGTGAGCATGTAAGCATGTACATGTGTGTGTGGGTGCACATGCACACGTGTGCGCCTACGTGTGAAGGCCAGAAGTCAACCTCAGGTATTGTTCCTCGGAAGCTGTCTACCTTGTTTTGAAGAATTTATTTTACTTTTATTTTAAATTACGTGTAGACTTGTGTGTCTATGTGTTGGTGTGCACACGTGTGAGTGCAGAGATGCTTGGGGAGCCTGATACCCTGGAACTAGAGGCAACTGTGGGCTTCTTGAAGGGGGCCTGGGTCCTCTGGAAGAACAGTATGCACTTCCAACTGCTGAACCATTTCTTCAGCCTCTCTCTCTCTCTCTCTCTCTCTCTCTCTCTCTCTCTCTCTCTCTCTCTCTCTGTACTGTGTTGAGAAGGCCAGAAGAAGGTATTGGTTCCCTTGGATCTGGAGTTACAGGTGTCTGTGAACTGCTTGAGCCAAGGCCTTTAGAAGAGCAATACAAGGTTTTTAACTGCTAGAACATCTCTCTGGCCCCCACTTGTTTTTTCAGGGGTCTCTTACTGGGACCTGGGGCTCTCTGATTAAGTTAGCTTGGCTGACCAGTGAACTCCAGGAACCTGCCTGTCTCTGCCTCCCATGTACTGGGATTATAAACACAACACCAGGCCCAACTGTTTTCATGGGTCCTAGGGTCAGAGGTCAGGATTTCATGATTGTACAGTAGGCACTTTACTGACTGAACCATCTCCCAGACTCCCCTGCTGCTGTTGTGGCAAACACATACCACCCCTCATAGCATTTCCCTCTTTGGGAATTTGAGGATTTGGGTAAAACAACAGTTTTACTTATTTTCATTTTTTTTGTTGACGTGCCTCACTGTTTGCTGAGCACTGCACTGGGACTGAAGATATCACGATGTATACTATAGATAAAGTTCCTGCCTCATGGAGCTTACGCTGGGTGGGGACAAGAATTAAGTAACTATACAAATTAGTCAAGGAATGACGAGTTATGATAAAGACTGAGCTAGTGTGAGTCTGACCAGAAAATAAAAACCACCCAAATACTGGAAGTAGGATTTTAATGTGGGAGTTGGTTACACAGCTCCTGGAGAGCTGAGAAGACAAATGGGGGGAGGTTTCCCGGAGATGTCAGGAAGTAGGGGACAGTCACCACCTCTAGGTGACACAGACAATAGAATGATGTGGTGGGGACTAGGCAGTAGCTGAGAGCTGCTTCAGGAGCTGAGATGAAGGGCAGGATTCTGTCCCTAGCTTTACCCTTCCTGGACCTTCTGGGTTCTCACAGTCTCTGCCATTGGCCCAACCTAGTTCAGAAGCCAGCCGGTACCCTGGAAAAGAGAGGAGAGGGTGTGGACTAGAAGGGAGCCAGGGGTTTTACTCATTCAAGGCAAGCCTTCTCAGTTGAGACTGAGCCATATCCCTCACCCAGAGGCTCCGCCTACCGTTTTTCTTGGCAGGCTAGGATTTTGGATGGATGAAGTGTTGGTACTTGTATAAAAAAGGCAGGGGCAGAGCTTAGCCAACTGTAAGCTCAGTTTCTGCTTTCCTCAGATGGGCCTGGAGCCCCTGAAGGAAGGGTCATCACTGAGTGCCATCCTTGTGTTTGGAGGTAGGTGGCCCCAGATCTAGTGCCATGTTCATCCTGGGAATGAAAGGATGCAGACTGTGGCGTCCCTTGTCTGAACTGTCCTGGCATAGCAAGGGCTGGCCTCCAGGGCTGAATGCTCTGCAGGGCCTTCTATGTGCTGTGAATAGGGCATTCTAGGCCTTCATAATGGAAGCAGGAGTCCCTGGCATTGGTATTATCAGGAATAATAAGTGTCTGAGGCAAGTTTCCATAGACATCTGCAAAGGGAGTCTGTACTTTCCCATCAGAGCCGAGGTCCAGGGCAAAATGGAAGCTTTGTTACTCTTGATCCAAATGGCACTCCATGGTCTCCAGAGAGTCTGCTACAAACTCTAGAAATGCATTCAGCCTCTTGCTGCTAGGTGGAAGTTTCCTGGTTTGTGTCCATCCGACTCCCTGACTTGGGGACTCTGTCTCTCGCTGCCTTCCCAGGGTCCAGCCTAGGCCTTAGCTACACTGGAGATCTGTGGGTGTCAGCAGAAGAAAGGTATCCTACCTCCATATTGCCACTTCATTCAGGACACCTGGGTTCTGCCACTCACTAGCATGCTCTGTGACTTTGGGCAAAATAAGAAACCTCTCTGGGCCCCGGCTTCTTCCTCATCTGAAGTGGGGTAGATAATGGTCAGTCTTTATGGGGCATTTTGAAGGATGAGGGAATTGGCATATGTACAAGGCTTAGGACATGCCTAGGTCATAGTTCACCATGTAAATGTTGCCGCCTGGCTTCCTGCTGCTTTGATGGGCAGCACGTCGTGCTGTTGGATGCTGATGTTGGCCACATCCTTGGCCTCCTGGTTTGCATTTCTTTCTTCCTCCTCATAATAACCTCTTGGTGCCCCATGTTGGCTGACTTGGCAAGAAGAGCTCTTGGGAGTCCAGCCAACTTACACTAGGACACAGTAAGTGACATGTCCTGTGATCCCACACTTTAACCAAGACATTGTCCTGCCCTCTGAAGTGACACCTGATGCTGTTGACTGAGATGTAACTGTTGCTGCTTCTGAGTGACATGTGGAGGAAAGCCAGCTATGGCTTCATTTCTGAAAGACACCTGGATCAGTGACTGTCCATCAGATGTTCCAGGTCCATCCAGGGCTAAGTTTGCTCACATGAGAATCGTTTCTTCACTTCACTGCTCACTGGAGTGCCATTCAGATACCAACATTTCCAGCTCCCTGTCCATCAGTGATCCCTCCCAGTATTCTGAGATAAATGGTGACAATGACCCTTGGGACACAGGCCTGAAAGCAGCAGCAGGTCTCCAGATCCCCATTGTATGAGTCTGTGTTTCCAACTGTGGCATAAAATGGGGCTTCTAGTTTGGGACACACCCCTGCCCCACACTCTGGCTGCTCTGAATGCCGTGGTGTTTGGAGAAGACTCTTCTTATGACACCGTGCCTGGCTTCTCTTCTTTAGACAAAACAAGACGCCCACAACTCTTTTTAAATTTAGTATGGGGGCACAAGCCAGAAGCTGAGCTGTAAGCAGGAAGGATGAGCACCTGCCGCCTGGTAGCCTGCCATGCAGGACTGCCAGCTCTTGGAATGGGGCAGGGTTCAGACTCCGCCCTGCTGGAGCTGTAGGTCAGGGCCAGATCTGTAGCCAGCAGGACCACTGACGAGGGCTCTCTGCCTCTGATAATAGCTAGGTTTTTGCTAGGCCTTGGCAGGTGGGTGCCTGGATGAGGATCGGGAGGAGGAGGGGGGGGGTGGAGGAGGAGCTGGGTATGAAGTAAAGTTTGGAGGCAAGCCCAGACTAGAGTGCTCAGAGTTGCCAGAGAGACTGGTGACCCATTAGAGGCTACACGTGTTTCCTAGTATGTAGGAGGCACAGCTTACAGAAACCATTAGAAAAATCAGAATTGTTAAACATGCAGAAAATGACTGAAGCCTGTTCACCCAGAAGGCTGGAGTGGATGCTAACAACCTAAGGATCTCTTGCTACTCTCTAGATCCAGGCTTCACCTGAATCCCCCAAATCCTGAGCATCGTTTAGGCCCTGATTCCGAGCTTGGTTGCTCAGTGAATAGAACCCAACCTTATGAAAGAAGTTCCACGCACTTGGTGTTCTCTATTAATAGAACCCATCTATACACTTATTACAAACTCTTCCTCCCTAGGTCCAGATTCCTGAGCCTTGTTTATGAGTCGATAGAACTCATTCCTAAGCTAAAGGTCACAGGTGCTTTGCTATAGAGATGCAAGGAGTTTTGATGTAGCCATTCATGAAATTTTGTTGTGATAATTATCACGTGGAGACTTTTCCCCGAAGTTTACCATGTGTAAGATGCATAACAAAAAGAAACTGCTTGGTCAGACCCAGCATCAGCTGAAGTGCGACCAGGTTTCATTCTTTACCTTATCTGACCCTGACACCAGCAGAGTTCACCTCCTACAACCTCGTGTGCTGGAATCAGCCAACTTTGAGACAACATAGAAAATTTTCTGAGTAACGCGTGTGCATGCTAGAAGGCTCCATCTCTCCGCTCTCTCTTTCTGCCTCTCCCACTCCTTTTTCTTACAGCTGTACGGAGATCATTCATGTCCCATACAGCCCATCTGCTCACCGTGGGTACAATTCGCTGGGTTTTGGTGTATTTACTCATATGTCACCAGTATCATGGTCAGTTTGAGAATATATTATTATTTAAAATTTTCAATTTATTAATTGACTGTGTTTATTTGAGACAGGGCTCTGCTCTTTATTCCTAGCTGGTCTGCTACTAATTATGAAGCCCAGACTGACTTCAAACTCATGACAATACTTCTACCTTAGCTTGCCTCAGCCTTTCCCTTGCTGGGATTACAGGTGCACACAACAAAGACTACCTTTATTTATGTGTGTGTCTACATATATATGTACATAAACAATATGATCATATAAGATACATATGAGAATAAATATTTAATATATATAAAAGCAATATAGGTATATGTATGTGTACACACACACACACACACACACACACACCCCTGACTTCGGGTTCATGGTTCTCCTATCTCTCAGCCCTTTGAGTCCTGGGATTACAGATAATGCACTCCCATGCCCAAGCTTTGAACTTTGTGATAACTCTCAGAAGAAACCCGCTGCCTTGAGCTTCCTGTATAGCCCCACCTCTCTTGTCTCCTTATTCTAGGACACATTCTAATAAGCATGCACACCTTGCTTTTCAGTACTGTGGCAGATTTGAACAGGAAAATTCAGGATTTCATTTTGGTGACCTGAACCTGTCTCCTGGTTTTGTTGGGCAGTCAGCAGTGAGGGAGGAGACAACAGCTATGAAAAGTAAACACAGGGATTTGAAGCCAAGATGCTAGGGACATGGTGTCTTTAAGACCGTAACTGGATAACATGTGGATGACCTGAGTTATCCAGGGAGAATTTCAAAAAATGTCCTGGGTGTTCCGACTAAGAGCCCAGGATTTAGGGATTTCATTGGAGAATGCCTTGTAGAATTATTTTTAAATAGTCAGGATATAAAGGGGACAGACTTAGGGGAAGGATTTGGCTGTTTAGAACAGCTACCTCCCTGAGAATGTTTTGAGTAAAATTGATAAATGGGCATTTGTTATGAATTGAGTGTAGAATAGCTGAAGTGCTGCTAGGTTATTTTGTTTTATAAAGCTTACTAAGTCGGAGTGCATAACCCCCTTTGTTTAGATTCATAGTTATTGACAATGCTTTATTGGAGGCATCCAATTCATCTGTTTTTACATTGATGAGTAGAAACAGCAGATATAAAAGGCAGTAAAAGGGGCTGGGGAGATGGTGCCCGTTTTAAGTGCCTGTTATGCAAGCATAAGGACCTGGGTTTGATCCTTAGCACCCACATAAAGAATCTGGGTATGCTGGGCAGTGGTGGCGCACGCCTTTAATCCCAGCACTTGGGAGGCAGAGGCAGGTGGATTTCTGAGTTCGAGGCCAGCCTGGTCTACAGAGTGAGTTCCAGGACAGCCAGGGCTACACAGAGAAACCCTGTCTCGAAAAACCAAAAAAAAAAAAAAAGAAAAAAAAAAAAGAATCTGGGCACAACTGTGTGCACCTACAGTTGCAGCTCTGCAAAGGTGGAGACAGGAGAATCCGTGGCTTTGCTGGCCAGCCAGTGTAGCTGAATTGGTAGCTCCAGGTTCATGGAGAGACCCAGTCTCAAAGAAAAAAAAAAAAGTGGAGATCCATTAAGGAGGACAATTGATGTTGACCTGTGACCTCCACACACACATATACATACACACACATACATACTGCACACACATGCACACATATGAACATGCATTTCCACATTCACTATGTATTATGTATTTATTACAAATAAATAAATAATAAACAGACAAACAAATCAATGGCCGTAAGGAATGTGCTTCACTCTGACAACTGGAAACTTTGGGGAAGAAACACAGCTGGGAAAGGCTGGGGCAAAGTGTGATGAGGCAAACGGGGTCTGTCTGTGGTCAGTCTGGGAAAGGAGGACAAATGACCAAAAAAGAAGAGGGACCTAAGACAAAGAAGGGAGGAGGAGTCACGAGTCTCTGCAGCTGATGGGCTTCTGGGTGCGGGAAAGTTGTAAGCTCCTAGCCAGGCGGCCGACACCTGGCCACGCCCATAGAGTGAGGGGCCTCCACCCTACTCCCCACACATTCTCTGTAGACAATTAGGATGGTGAGCAAACAGCACGCCCCACTGCCAGCTGTTCCATCTCCTCTCCACACAGGTCAGGATCTCTGGCGTCAGCACACAGCGTGTGCCAGCTCTTCAGCTGCTCCCCTCCTTACACCAGGGGTCCCATTTCCACATGGGAGAGTTCAGTGACCATGATAAGCCATGGAGCAGCTGAGCCTGTGGAAGTTCAGGAATCTGTCCCACTCAATGGCGTGCTGAGTGCACAGTTAGCCATGTTTTGCTGACTGCCACTGCCACAAGACTTTAGAGTCTTGCTTTCCTCTCGAGGTGGAGGAACCCTTGGAATGGATGAGTGTGCCTCAGGGATGGACCCAACAAGCCTGCCATTCTAAAAAGCCCCACTCCCATCTGTCCCTGTTGCTTTAGTGTTTGCCTGCCCAGTATGGATTGGCAATCTTCTCTGGGATTGCAAAATACTCAATGACATGGCCATATTGCATGTTAAACATCTGTCCCACTTCCCAGGTCTATCCCTGTGGTTCTACTAAACCCATGGAATCTGGGGTTATGTCTGATATACCTGTCACTACCCAGGGCCTGTCCCTAAGGCTTACACAGTGGGGTCATGGGTGGCCCCTTGCTTCATTGTGCATTTCCGAGAGCTTGGTGAGAGGCCTGCTTTGGTGCCCCTGCCTGGCTAACTGACCTTGGGCAGATGAGGCCTCAGAGCCTCTGAGAAGACCCTCCATGCAAATCTCTGGACTTGTTTAGGATGTGAATCAGATAGTATAGGGATGCTTTTTGGGAAAAGGTAGAGTAAGAGTGGGGACATGATGAATGGCAGGGACAGGGAAGGGTGTAGCACGGGTAGGGACTCTGAGCAGGTACAGGGAGATAACATACCAGGTTACCGTATTGTCTAGAGATCCTAGCCAGCAAGCCTAGCCTTGTGGCCCATGAAGAGCACCCATCTAAGGATTGATGAAGCTGCTCCCAAGGCCAGGCCTGAGGCTTGGAATGGAATTGGTGCCCTCACCGTGGCATACCCAGCCAGCTCCTTGGCAGGCTGGGTATTTCTGCCAGGTGGTTGGCGGAAGGGAGAAGCTGGCCAGCTGTGCCAGAGTAAGCTGGCTAACCCTGGCGCCCTGGAGGCTAGCACAAGGCGTGACAGGTGTGCTGTGGACAGACGATTGAGTTCCTGGTGAAGTACTTTACATCAGTGGTAACAGGTCACACTTTGTTCGGCTCTGAGTGTTTGTGTGTCTTGCACTGGCCCGGTCAGGAACAGGTGTTTGGTAAATGTTTACTGAATGACGAATTGAATGTTTCTGCCTTGCTCAGGAATGTAGGGAGCTCTGTCATTAGAGGTATCCAGGCTAGGCTGTTTAGGAGAGGGCAGGGTGCATAGTATTCAAGTCTCCCCACCAGAGACCCCTGGTTCTCTAACTCTGCTGAAACTTTTGGTACTTCTATGTGGCTTTTTATTATTGTGACACGCACAGGGCTCATACCGTCTTGGATGGTGTGAGGGCCGTCTGTGGGTGTGGCATATGTGCACACACCTACATACACACATGCTGTGAGGGTACTAGTGTACTAGTCTATGGTCCACTGTGGGCAGAACTAATTAATTAATCATTGTGTGTGTGTGTATGTGTGTGTGTGTGTGTGTGTCTGTCTGTCTGTCTGTGTGTGCATGGTCCATGTAAGAGGATTCTGGGATCTGAACTCAGGTTATCATGCTTGTGTGGCAAGCACTTTACCACCTGGGCCATCTCTCCACACCTGTAGGCAGAATTTTTAAAACGTCTCTCTCTGCCAAGATATTGATCTCTGGTTTCCAGGCCTTGTGAATATAAGCTGTCCTGTGATTACCCTGTAGAAGAGGCATCGTCTGACCTTAAGCTAGGGAGGTTGTCAGTGGACTGGATTTAATTACAAAGGCTTCAAAACAGTGCTTTTCCAGGCTAAGCACAGCTGGGAAGACTAGGAACACAGAACACTCAGGGTTTTCCTGACAGAGGGCTTACCTCAGGGATCAGATTGCTGTTTGCGGTGACCCCTGGCCAAGTCACCAGAAGACTGGGACTCTGAGTCTTAACAGCCATAGCAGCCCAGTGAATTGATCTTAAAGATGAATTCTTTCTAGCAAGCCCAGTGTAGTTGATGTCTGTTTTGGCCTTTGGGTGGCCTGAGCATGGGTCCCTGCCAATCCCAATTGACCATCTCACCTACAGAGTGGGGAGTCACAAATGGGCATGGGTTCAAGTCGTTAAGTCTGTGGCAATTTGTTATGCAGCAGTAGATGACAGCATTTCCATTCCAGATGCCAGCTCAGCGGTTAAGCTCAGTGGTTAGCTGATGGGGATTCCAGCTCCCTTCTGCTCTGGGATGGTAGCTCTGAGGAGGTGGCCCAGCCATTTTAAACCTACCCCTGGGCCTGTAAGTGTGAGTTCTCAGCCTATGGATGGTTTTGTATGACAGTCTGCCTCATGTAGCCCAGGCTGTCCTTGAACTCAATAGCATGAATAGCAGCATGTAATGACCTTGAATTCCGATCCTTCTAACTCTCCCTTCTGGTTGCTGCAATTACAGGTGTGTGTGTGTGTGTGTGTGTGTGTGTGTGTGTGTGTGTGTGTGTGTGTGTGTGTGATAATGCCTGATTTATGTGGTACTGGGGGTCAGACTGGGGCTTTGATGAATTCTAGGCAAGCACTCTCTCAACTGAGCCACATTCCCATTCATGTGTGACAGTCTGGCTGGGGCCACGGTAAATAATGGGCAAGAAGGAGAGTTCTCTGTGTACCAGATGGGTACCAGCTTCCTCAGCGGGACAGACGTGTTCTTTCCTATTGAGGCATTCATAGGAAAAGCCTGGTAAGCTCTTGACCTAGTCAGTCTTCCAGATTTTTGCCTGCATGTTTTGTTTTCGTTTTATTTTTACCTATCTTACCTGTTGCTCACCTCATAGGTTACCCATTGCTTCTCCTTGGTCGGATGAGATCCCAGGCTAGACTAAGGCATAGGAGATGGTGTTGGCATAAGATGAAACAGGGGTTGATAGGCATCAGTGTGTCATAGGAACTGGTGTCTCATGGGATGAGCTGAGCAGAGTCAAGATGTCCAAAAGATGCCTTAGAGGGGGACCTCTGTGCTTAGGGTGAATCTAACACTGACTGACTGGCTGGCCCACCCTGGCAGCTGTCTAACAGGTGAAGGACAAGAGGCCAGAGTTGGGGTTTCCTGGGGTTCTGGTTAGAGTTCCTGAAGCAGCCTGGTTTGTCAACCATCCGAGCTCCTGAGGAGGCACCTCCTGAGAAGGGGCCAGTTTCGTCTCTCAGGTGTGAGCATCCTTGTCTCAGGGAGGTGGAAACACAGGTCCTTAGGGCAGAGAAACCTATGGCAAACAGGCAAGGTGAACTGGATTCTGGAAGGTTGGGTAGGGAGGGGACCTGGATATGGTGCCAGCAGGAAGCTGGCTGCTCCTGGGTGAGCATGAGGCTAACTTGGGGATGGACTGATTTCCCATACCCAGTGTCACCAGGGAAGTCTTAGTTACCTTCCTATTGCTGTGAAGAGACATCATGACCACAATAACCCATAGAAGAAAGCATTTAACTGGGGGCTTACTTAGAGGGTGAGTCCAGCTGCTGCTGCTGGCACTATATCCCAGTGCTGAGTAATTTCCTTCCTGGGGGATCACAGGACTTGGAGTGACGTCAGCTGAAACAGTTTGTTAACAAAGGAAGCCATGTCATCACAAATCAGACTCACAAGTAATCATGAACTTGCAGTATTTTAAACCAGCCTTGTCTTCCAGCACAGCACAGCACAGCAGGTCCAGGGGCCAGGCCTCACACTGGTGCCGGTCAACCCCTCTCCTGTAGCAGAGATGTATGCAGATCTGTACCAGCCCCAGCTGCTGCCAGGATGGCAAACGTCAGGCTTGAGGAAAGAGAAGCTGGCTAATGGCTGGAGAAAGCTGCCGCCTTACTGTGTGATTTTGTGTAAGGCCCCTTCTGTCTCTGGGCCCTAACCAAGGAGGCTGACAAACTGATAGTTCTCATCCCTTCTGCTTCCTGTGCCCACATTTGTAACTAAAATACAATGTTGAGTCTTTGTGACCACATCTTTCTGGAGACTTCATTTGTCAGGGCTTAGAGTTTGGCTCATTTGAAGAGAGCATGTTGTCCACACCTTGGGGAATGAATGCCTCTCTGACACAGTGTCACCCTTACATACTGGAGCCCCTGCAGTGTGGTCTGGATCTGTCTGTCTCTACCCTGTCACACTGACCTAGTGCCATGTGCCATGGGTCCCACAGACCCCACCCACAGCAGTGAGGCATGACCTCAGGTCCCACAGACTCTACCCACAGCAGTGAGGCATGACCTCAGGTACAGTGTCTGGAAGGCTGGGCAGAGGAAGTCGTAAGCAGAAATGTGTGTGAGTACAGGTGCAGGGCTAGGTGTGGAGGCCAGAGGTTGATGTCCTCCTCTATTAGAGTCTCTTGACTGAACCTGAAGCTCTCTGTTTCAGCTAAATTGACTAAGCAGAGGTCCCCTGGGGTTCACTCATGTTGGGTTACTGATGCCCGTGGTGATACCCACTTTCTGTGTGATTGCTGGGGTTCTCAACCCACATCCTCTTGCTTGTGCTGGAAGCACTTTATCATTAAGCAATCTCCGCAGCCCACCAGAGGCTTCTTAGTGATACCCAGCACCAGCCATTGATGACAGTGGAATTTCCTGCCTCCTGAGAGTCTCAGATGTCCTGAGAGTTAGCAGATGATGTCTCCCCTGTCCCTTGTCCTTGGCTCTTAGAAAGAAGAGTTTCAAGATGATCCGGTCGCAGTCTCTGTCCCTGCAGATGCCAACACAACAAGACTGGAAAGGTCCTCCAACTGCCAGTCCGGCCATGTCTCCTACAACCCCTCTGGTCCCTGGAGCTACTTCTAAGCCTGGGCCGGCACTCTATGCCATGCCTGAGTATCAGCGGGTCACCATCAGTGGAGATTACTGTGCAGGGGTAAGGTCATACCCACCCTTGAAGGCTGGCCCAGTGTGTGTATCTGGGAGGTGGTGGAAGGGGACCCAGGAACCTGAAGAGAGGGGGGGAGGCCTTAGTGGAGACTCAGGGGTGTGGGCATGTCTAGGGAGCTGTCCCATCCTGGTTTGCATGACTAAGAACTTCAGGCTAGCATGCTGTGACTGTGTCCAGTAAGTCCCGCGTGTTCCTGATCCCAGAAATCTGCCAACAAGACCCAAGATTCCCAGCAGAGACTATGTGATGGTACTGACTTGCATAAAATTAGCTCTTCCATGCTTAGGTCAATATCTTTAAATACAGGCTAGAAATCCCTCAGCCAGTAAGAGAGGCTCTTGATGAGAAAATGAACAAGCCTTTCCTATTCATCAGTTCCCTTAGAGATGATGCTGTATTGATTTATGAAAGAGCTTCCTTGTTCTTCTTTATGAGTGCATAGCATTCCATTGTGTGTTTGTACCATATTCATATTGACTTCCTGGGTATGGGAATATAGAATGGAACTAATGCAGTCCTTTTTCTTAGCCAAGGTGCTTTTCCGCCAAACCCAGCCTTAGCCTCCTGGCCAGGGCTTGGTGTCCACCTCACAGATGTGGGCAGAGTAACGGAATAGAAGGTAGACATGGGCTGTGCGTGTGTTAATGGAGTCTGTGAGCTGCAGTGTTACCTCCCTTCCTTCTTCCTTGTTCCTTCCCTCATGTGTGCATCACTAGAGAGCTATGAGGCTGTGAGAGGCAGGCTCACCTCACTGAGCCTGGTACCCAGGGGTGGCCACTGGGCCTTGCTTCAAGTGGCTAGTGGCCACTCCTCAGGAATCCTGCACCTTCCCTGATCTCCTTGGCAACCTCCTGAGTCCTTTTGTCATGTGGACTTGGCTTTATCTCAGCATGCGCCTGGTATCCGGTCCCTGTGGTTGCTCTGAGGCTAGTCCCTTATGTGAGTGTCTGAGATGGGAAGTGAGCTGCTTCCAGTTTGAAAAGCAAGGAGTCAGATTTGGAGAGTGAACGAGAAAGACCGCTGACTGCTCCCTCTGGTGACAGAGTTGGGCAAGGAAGAAGGGACGGTGTTGTACCCGTGATGCTTTATCTATCCTTCCTTGGTGGCCATCCAAAGCAATTAGGAGAAATGTGACTATCAGGGTCTTGGAAGGCAAGTGCACATAATCTGTAGGTTCACAAAATTTCAGTAAAACCAATAATGCTACAAAGCAGAGTGGGAAGATTCCAGGCCCAGCCGCCCTTGTTCCGTGCTCCTCCAGCCTCCTCCCCTGCCCTCCCTGGTGGCAGCCCCTCTCTCCTGTCCTGCCTTCCCATCTTCCCTATACCTCATTAAGCAAATATCACAAATGTCACACAACTGACACAAAGTGTCACAGACTTCTGCGACACTCATCCTCACTGAGTAGGATGATGGAGGTTAGGAAGGCCTTCAGAGATGCATACATCTCTGAGCATGAGAAGAGCATCCTGGGGTCAGTCGGATCAAGGTCAGAAGTCTGACTTTGTCACCTCCCAGCAATGGCTGGTTGTTTCTGGGCCTAGTTTCCTCAGTTAATAAACAAAACAGACCCCATAGAAACACCCTGTACTTCATATGTGCTTAGGAGCCCCACTGACCTGAGGAGCAGATGCTTGCCAGGTTGACTGACAGCCAGAGGGTGGTAGAGTAAAAGATGTTTTGTTTTTAGCATCTAGGAGCCCACAGATTTTTCATAGCTGAAAATGATGGTGGTTATCCTGACTTCAGGGATAGGACTCAGGCTCTGTATGCTGGTTGCAGGTGCAGGCTTCTGTTTAATCAGCATCCTTGGGACCAGTCTGGGGTGTGTAGGCTGAGTACCTATCTTCCTCCTACAACCCTATCTTTCTTCCTGTGTCTTCTGTATCAGCGTCCCCAAGGCCACCTTCAGACTTTGTGACTTGCTAGAAGGGCTCTCAGGATGCAGCACCTGGCTGTACCCACGGCCTCAGTGTATTACAAAAAGAACATAGAGCATCAGCCAAGGGGAAGGACACACAGGTCTGGGGGATATTAGGACTAGCCTCCAAGAGATCTCTCCCAGTAAGGCACCAACACCCAGTGTCCATCAGGGAAGCTCACTAGAGACGCCTTGGCTTTGCTCACACATCTGCTTACACCCCCAATTCCAGACTCCTGGAAAGAACTCAGGTACCCAGCATAAATCACAGTGTTTGTGTGAACGGGCCACACACAAGGAGCCTCTCTTACCAGTTTGATGGGAACTTTCGTGAAATCCTGGTTCATGGGGGCCAGGCTTGCACAGGGTCTCTCCAAGCATTGTTGTCTCTGGCTTGAGGACAGACCCTTTCTTACATGTCTCCCTGCTGTAGATCACTGTGGAAGACTATGAGCAGGCTGCCAAGAGCCTGGCCAAGGCCCTGATGATCCGGGAGAAGTATGCACGGCTTGCCTACCACCGCTTCCCACGGACCACAGCGCAGTACCTGGCTCATCAGGGGGAAAGTGTACCTTTGGAAGAGGGTCTCCCAGGTATGGAGTCTTGGAACCAAGAGGGATTCTATGTGTGAGCTGGACCCAAGAGTGGTTGGGACTTTTTGCTAGCTGAATATTTTTCTACCAGTGGTGTTTTTGAGGTGGGGCTCCTGGTGTGTTTAAAACAGTACAGTCAACTGTACAGCATCAGATGGGCTGACTGGGAGTACATACAGAGCTCGTGTGCCCTGGGCAGAGGAACCAAAACATCCTTGCCTTTATATATCTGGATTGTGCCAATTTCATGGCTCTTGAGCAAACAACTTCTCTAAATTTCAGTTTTATGGTCTGAAAAACAGGAATGCCAGCAATCACCACCTGGGTGAGATTGTGTGAATGTGTGTGGCGTGCTTAGTGCAGACTGGGTATCTAGAATATTCCATAAATGGCAGTCATGTTTATGCTGCCAGGTATAGGGAAGGGAGACAAGAAAGGGCTGGGACCTAGGAGCAGCAGAGGTTAACAATGAAGTTGCTAAAACAAGGGCATGTCAACCCACATCCTTGAAATTCATGGATGGAGATTAGACGAGGGCCTAGGGATCACATCCAGGCCAGTACCCTCGGGGCCTTCAGGGACGGGTGCTAGGTTGTCCTTGTTTCTAGCCCAGTTCTCTATTGAGCATCCCTTTCCACCAGGGAGAGGCCCGGGGAGATCTCAGCCTTCCCAAAGCTATTTCCCTGTCTGTCAGAGGGACAGGTCCCAGTATTGCCAGGGGCCAGGCAGGAATGACTGTCAGACGTTCAGGTGCTTCATATGGCAGAAGGCCCTTGTGTCCTGGGCATGAGTGTGATGCGGCGATGCAATCTCTGGGTGGGTGGGCTGTGGCTTCATGTTGGCCTTTCCAACTATCTGCCCTGTTCACAATGCTAGCATGATGGAGAGACTCCTGGGCTGGGCTGTTGCTATGCCTGATGGGGACATCAGCATCCTGGCTCTGCTGTGTTCTGCCTTCTCTGTGACCATCACAGCTTAGGGTCAGCCTGTTCCAGAGTGCTGAGGCAGGACACCCTGCCCTGGGCCCTGGGTGCTTCTTCCAATCAGGAGCCAAAGTTCCTTCTGCCTGTCAAGCAGCTGGCCTGCAAGGTGCTGGCTGATCTGCGGTGTTTGTCCCCTGGCCAGAGATAGCTGGTTAAGAGCTGGGAACTCTGGAGGCTCATGAGGATACAGATACTCCTGACTGTTGATGGATTGCGCTCCCAATAAATCTAACAGAAGCTGAAAATATCCTAAGCTGAAAATGCAGTTAACACATAGGTTAACAACCTATGTTAACCGTGCTCAGAATGTTTATGTGAGCCTATAGTTGGCAAAACCATCAGCTTACTTGTAACAACATGCTGGATGCCCTTATAGCTCACTGAGTGTTTTGCTGGACGACATACACGCTTCTGCACACCTAAGGTTTAAAAACGTCCATTAAGCTGAACCATCATAAGCAGTGCCCGTGATCCCTGTGCAGGACACACCTCTTCACAAAGCATTTCCCTATCAGAGCTTTTATAGCCCTCACTGCCACCTGCAGGGTAGGAGGTGTCTCAGGTGAACAGTCAGGATCCCAGAGGCAACGGGGCTTTCGGAAACAGCCAGAAAATAGCAGAGTTGTTTTACTGCTTGGCTTGAGCATAGTCTGCCCTGCTCCATGCTGGGCAAAGGGCCCCACGCTGGCCAGGCCCTGCTCTGGGAGGGCAAGGCCTGGTTACTGCTCTTTTTGCTCTTTTAGGGACAGTGTGGCTTCTTGTTTAATAATGCCTTGGGCTCAGAAAAAACATGGGAAGAGGGAGCAGTT